>JAJQQW010000019.1:47730711-48460711 GCA_025583905.1 Ia io
CTCAGTTGTGGAGATGATAGGGATCTTATTTGCAAAGAGTCCAGTTAACTCGGCCACGCCCCTGCCCCAGTGGTTTTTCCGGGCTGGAGCTGCTCTGGCCCTCGCACCGGCTGACCCTTCATCTACATTCAGTCTGGGCTCAAGTGCAGGGGGGGAAGTTTTCATTATCAAGTTAGAGCTGGAGGCTGCTGCCCGTGTATTCCGAGGGAAATGTATTTTTTTAAGGAAGAAAACAGAACAGGGATAGTCTCAAGATTTTTTTTCTTGCACGTCTCAAAAAGAGAGAGAGAGAGAGAGAGAGGAAAGTTTCTGAGCTCCGAGTTCCTGAAATTGCCAGCGGATGCCCAGTCGTCATCCCACTGCAGGGCATGGTGTGTTGTGAGGCTTATGAACAAGGCTGGCAGTTCCACTGGGCAGCTAGTGTTTTCTCATGGCATCGGAGCTTGAACCTGAGTCAGAAGCTCTAAGGTGCGTTTGTCCTCAGACAGGGTTTTCCTCTATAAAAGACCCAGGCATGGTGTGCATGAGTGCCTTCCACGGCAAGTGGTCTAGGGATACACATTCAGAGGTGTTCTGCTTGTAAGTACTGGAGGAATAGATGTAGAATACTGTTAAAGGTGATAAAAGATAGTAATTTGCCTTATGAATACCTGGATATTTACATAATTATATATTTAGTTAATTTATTTTCTAGCATTGCTTTTTGCATGATCATCTTATATAAAAGTGTTCCTATTTGCCTGACAGATATCACTGTTCTTTCTCTTTTAGAAGATACATACGAGCGAACACTGATTGTTGATGGGGAAAGTGCAACAGTTATACTCCTGGACATGTGGGAAAATAAGGTATGCGGAGCCCAGAGCTCTCTGTGAATTCCTTCAGAGTTTGTCTTCCAGTAGGCTGTTGGGTATGAGGGTGACCTTGTACTTTTTGGTGTTCCAGTAGAGGCAGGTTCATTTTTTTGGTTAAAAGCTTTTACTTCAACTATCACATGATCTCACTCATATGTGGCATCTAATGAACAAAATCAACTGATGAACAAAATAGATCCAGAGACATAGAAGCATGGAACAGACGGATGAATCTCAGAGGGAAGGTGGGGAGGGCGGGGATGAGAAGAGAGTAACCAAAGAAGTTTTATACATATATGGATAACCCATGGACACAGACAATAGTGTGGTGAAGGCCTGGGGGTGGGGCGGGGGTGCAGAGTGGAGGGGGTCAATGGTGAAAAAAGGAGGGGACATCTGTAATACTTTCAACAATAAAGATAAATAATAAAATAAAATAAAATGACTTAACTTCCCAAATACAAAAAACAGAAAGCTTTTACTTGTGAAGTATAACACTGTTCTAAGGAGCAGATCATTCACAAATGAGCTCTGAATAATAAGCAAGTTGCAGTGATTTGCCCTTAGTTCTACTAAAAAAATATTTAAAAAATACTTGTTTTAGGGAAAGAGCCAACAAGTGTGAATGGTAATTTTAAACTATATAAAACCACATTATATAAAGTTGACAGTCTCAATACTAGCCTTCAACATTTGCCTTTTAAAGATTTGGGCTTCTGTGTATATATGCTAGACTTTCTGTTTATTAAAAAGCCTCCTAATTCTCGCAAGATGATTCTTAATGTTATCACCTGGGAAAGGAAAAGGGCGTTTTTGGGAAGTCAGAAAAGGCACAGTTTTTAGTAGTTTAGACAGAGAATGCAAATGTTTGGCAGAGTCATTGTGTAAGTTATCAACTCAATTGGACAGTAAAAACTTTTTGGCAAGTACTTTATGGGCTAGCAGTCTGTACAGCCACCAGACATGATGCATTTTGGGGAGTGGGGACAAGTTTCATTTCTATCTCAGACCAGCAAGGGTACGCTAGGACACACTTACTTTGCAAACTGATGTCTCATTTACCAACCTGCACTCATGGAAGACCTTCTCATTCCATTAGGGGGAGAATGAGTGGCTCCAGGACCACTGCATGCAGGTCGGGGATGCCTACCTCATCGTCTACTCCATCACAGACCGAGCCAGTTTTGAGAAGGCCTCTGAGCTGCGAATCCAGCTCCGCAGGGCCCGGCAGACAGAGGACATTCCTATCATTTTGGTTGGCAACAAAAGTGACCTGGTGCGGTGCCGAGAAGTGTCTATTTCAGGTCAGAGGACTGGTGCTAATACCATAGAAACAATCTCTGGGTTTTCTTTCAAACAGGTATTCTTCCTTTCCTCCTTCGTGAAGTTGGAACTAGGGACTCACTCAAATGCTTTATGGAGTTTTATGTGTCCTCTCAAACTCCTACATCCCCAGCCAATCATCTCTGTGCTGGGTGCTGCTCCCTTGTTCATCTGGTCTACCTGCAGGATTCCAATCTCCCCACACCCAAAGGTTTCCCTGGGATTCTTTTGGGGAAGATATCATACTCAGGGGTTTACTGGCAATCCCAAACCTTTTCTGCTGGTCCTTTCTGTTTTCCAGGGAGATCTCAAAGAGTTCAGAGAAGTAGAGGTAGTATCTTCGTGCAAGAAGGATGGGAACTCTGACTTAGGGGAACTGAGTTTCATTGAGGATAAGAATTCTACTCGGGCTGCCTCTAGTTCCTGTAGACCAGTGGTCGGCAAACTCATTAGTCAACAGAGTGGCAAACCACGGCTCGCGAGCCGCATGTGGCTCGCGAGCCGAGTTTGCCGACCACTGCTGTAGACCCTAGAAACACCCTCCTACCCTTTGCTTCCTAAATTTCAGTTGAGACATCTTTTGGGTTTGGTACAATGGTAAAAAATAAAATACTGCATTTCCAGGCTCTGCTCAGGAGAAAAGGTATCTGTTAAAGGCTTAACGGACACACCTTGTTTGGGAGTGTCAGGAAATGAGTGTCTATGGTAAGCATTTTTTTTTTCAAACCAAACCTTGGACACATGGTCATTAAACACAGTGGAACATTTGCAGTTGAGGCTGTTCCAGAAAAGCTTGTACAGTTTGCTGAATTTGTGAATTCCTCAAATTATTATTTTTTTTTCAAAATAGCTCATCAAAACTTTACAAAGTTTTCTAAAGGGAGAAAGCCAAGTAGTAGGATTCTTATTTTCAATTCAGGAAACCGAGTCAGGAGGAAGAGTTAAGATTATGAGCTTGAGCCCTGACCGGTGTGGCTCAGTGGATAGAGCGTCGGCCTGCGGACTGAGGGGTCCCAGGTTCGGTTCCGGCCAACGGCATGTACCTCGGTTGCGGGCACATTCCCAGTAGGGGGTGTGCAGGAGGCAGCTGATCGATGTTTCTCTCTCATCGATGTTTCTAGCTCTCTATCCCTCTCCCTTCCTCTCTGTAAAAAATCAATAAAATATATTAAAAAAAAAAAAAAAAAAGATTATGAGCTTGAGCCCTAGCCGGTTTGGCTCAGTGGACAGAGCATCGGTTTGCAGACTGGAGGGTCACAGGTTCGATTCCGGTCAAGGGCATGTACCTTGGTTGCAGGCACATCCCCAGTAGGGGGTGTGCAAGGAGGCAGCTGATCGATGTTTCTCTCTCATCGATGTTTCTAACTCTCTGTCCCTCTCCCTTCCTCTCTGTAAAAAATCAATAAAAATATATATTTTTTAAAAAAGAATATGAGCACGAAGCAGGCCTGGATTCACAGATGCCACTCATAGACTGTGTGAACTCCCTCAAGTCTTTAAAAGACCGCCCTTCTCCCAGTTTCTTTCTCTCTCTGAGAGGGAGAATGTATTTTTCAAGATTGTGAGCATTAAAAAGGGTTTACAAAGCAGTTCCCAGCACGTGGTAAGTGCAATAAATGAAGGCTATGGTTTTGACTGTTACAATAAATATTCCTATTTTGATGAGCTGGGGCCTTCGTGCAGTGAATTTGGTGGGCCAGGTCTAAAGCACACCACTCCTGCTTCCAGGAAGAGACTCCTTGTTTCTGATGATGCCCTGGGAGGACATGTGTGTGTCAGAGGGGCTTCCCATACTCCCTGCATGTGCGACCGACTCAGAGTTACCGTGAGGGCCACCTGCCATCAGCAATCCTCAGCTTGGCTGTGTGCTGGCTGGGGCCATCCTGTGCAGCCCTTCTGAGTTCTTCCTTCCTCTCCCCGCAGAAGGGAGAGCGTGTGCGGTGGTGTTCGACTGCAAGTTCATCGAGACCTCCGCGGCGGTCCAGCACAACGTGCAGGAGCTGTTTGAGGGCATCGTGCGGCAGGTCCGCCTCCGGAGGGACAGCAAGGAGAAGAACGAGCGGCGGCTGGCCTACCAGAAGCGGAGGGAGAGCATCCCCAGGAAAGCCAGGCGCTTTTGGGGCAAGATTGTGGCAAAAAACAACAAGAACATGGCCTTCAAGCTCAAGTCCAAATCCTGCCATGACCTCTCTGTGCTCTAGGCACCCCGAGTCACCCAGATGTCCCCCTCAAGGGACATCGCTGAAGGCCATTGGGACCGATAATCTATATTAGATTGAATCCTTAAATATTGTTAGGTGCGGCCTCCCCTTCTGCAGCTGGGAGTTTATGTGTTAGCCTGATGGGCCACAAAATGCCTGGGAAATGGAAGATCTTTTAAAGAGTCGCTGTGTATTTACAGGAAAAGCCTGAACTTGCGACTTGAACACCCAAGACATTAAGGATGTGTTTGGTGTTCACATGTGTTTCCTCTTTCCCTTGGATAGTAGAGAATCGAAGCCTTAAAAGAATGCTTAGAAAAATAACATTTCACTATTAAAATTTCCCCCAGGGTTCTGATATTTGAATTGGAGGCCACCAGGTCATAAACAAATAGAAGAGGGTTTATTCCAGGGAGGAAGTTCCTTATATCTGTGGAGCTAGGATGGTGGAATTGAGCTCATCGTGACTGTTATTGCTCCATCAAGCTGTGAAAAGAAATGGTGGACCTGCTGGGAACTAAACATTGCAGACGGTTTTTGCTCAGCGCTCACAGTTGGGGATTCAAAAACTTGCAGAATTGAGGACTGATACATGTACCACTATGGGGTTCAAAAACTATATCTTCACTTCTGTGTCTTATCATTTCTTATTCAGGGCAATTTATTTTAATCAAATTAACTTAGTCAAACCACCTCTTATGTTTCATTATTTGTACAACCATGAGGCCATCATAAAAGTATTTTTAAAATCTGAATTATTGATAATCGGGAGTGCAAAGTACCACATTTTTTAAATGTAGTCAAAGGCCTGAATTTTTATGACACAAAACATAAATACTTCCAGTACTTTGAGTTGACTATTGTATTCCACAGCTCTGCTCTATTTATTGTTATTTTGCAAAATAATAACCATTTTAACATTTGATAAAGCATATTTATGACATGTTTCTTAATAAGAAAAATGTCCATTTTATATCTTTTTTAGAATATGCAAGTGTTTACCTATATATCTTATAATAAAAGAAATAAAATCGTTGATAAAAGGCGTTCTTAAGTGTTTTTCCTCCCCAAACGATGATTACGATTGCATATTTTGATAGAGCTTGTAGAATGCTTTGGGGTTCCCAGGCTAAGGCAGGATTAGTCAATTCAAACAAAAAAAGCAGGGGTTTTGGTAAATAGTGAGAGGCTCTTACCTAAGGGCCGGGGTAAGGAAGGGGGAGGAGGAGACTTGCTCACAAGGGCTGCTGGGAAGTTATATCAGAAACTTCCATTTGCATGTTACTCTGTGGGCTGCTATGTAGGGCATGTGTTTGCATGAGGGGGCGCAGCAATACCATGGAAGAGCTTAGCTAACCTCTCAACAATAATGTTTATTTATTACCCTTGTCTCACAGTAGCACATGCAAACCTGTTGACTCTAAAAGATGCCTCAAGAGCTGGAGCAGACCTGAAATACCAGGCCTCTTTCTCCTTTTTGCACAGAGAGAAATGGAGACTCTTGACAAGTGTGGTTGGCTCAGGGTGACTTAGTAACCCAGTTGAGTTGGAACCCAGGGCTCCAGACCCCAGTTCCATGTCTTTCCACAAGAGTACATGCCATGAACCTGAGCCAGCACAGTTGGGCTCAGGGAGGAGCTCTGCCACCCCGCCTGGGCCTTCCTTCTTCCTTATGCCATCCTCTGGACACCGCCCTTTCAGTACATCTGTCAAAAGTTCCTTGCCACGGGCTCAGGGTTCTGCCAGGAAGGAATTGTGTAAAGAGTGTTCATAACTGCAAATACCTGACCTCCAGAGGACACTGGGCTTGGAGTGAAAAGTCTCAGATACTAGTCCCAGCTCTACTAATCACCAGCTCTACTAATCACCAGCTCTACTATAATCACCAGCTCTACTAGTCCCAGCTCTACTAATCATATAATGGAACTGGAGAGCATTATGTTAAGTGAAATAAGCCAGGCAATGAAAGAAAAATACCACATGATCTCACTCATTTATGGAAAATAAAGAACATTATAACCTGATGAACAAAAAGATAGATACAGAGGCAGTAAAGCATTGAACAGACTGTCAAATTACAGCGGGAAGGCTTGGGAGTGTTGGGGTTGGGGGTGGCAGTGAGAGGGTGGGGGGAAGAGATCAACCGAAGGACTTGTATGCATGCATATAAGCACAACCAATGGACACAAAACACTGGGCGTGGGGGTCGGATAAGGGCATGCGACAGGAGGTAGGGGAGGCTGGGAGAAGGTCAATGGGGGGCGGGGAGGAGATATATGTACTACTATTTGTAATATTTTAAACAATAAAATAAAAATTTTTAAAATCCTCACATGTAAAATAAGAAAAGTGATACCAACACCAAAGGGTTTTTTAAATGACAGGATGAGACAAGTAAAAGTGCTGGGCAATCTCTTAAGAGCATTCAACTCTCTATAGGTTATTAAAGGGCCATGCACATTTAAGAGGGTATTAGGGGCTGTTTGCATATCAATGGCTTGAACATTGTTTGAGGGAGAATTACAGGTGTGTATCTTTTGGGGTAGGAGGGTCTCTCAGTGCCCACCCCCACCTCACCCTTTGGATTCCAGCGTGTAGACACTCACCTACTTGCTGACATATTGGACTGGCCTTGATCATTGTCCCTTGGAATGTATAAAGCCAGTTAAAAAACATTAGCAGTTGGGAAAATGCCAACACTCTTGGCAGCAAGAAAAGGAACTTTTAATTTTATTTCCTTTATTGTGCCTTTGAGAGTACAGATTGGGCAACGAGAAATGCTATTTTAGGTGTTAAGGATGAGGGCATTTGACTCATAAAGAGTCAGTTTGATTTTTTTCCATCCCCCTGCTTTGATGCAGAACAACACTCAACAGATAAACAGGACACCAGGGTTTCCCGGGTGCCCCCGGTTCTAACTGTGAGTGTGGGAAAGAAGAGAGACGTGCACGCAAAGAATCCACCTCTTGTGACCGAGAAGGGAGATGCAGACAGTGCAGCCGTGTGCAAGGGTGGCTGAGAGACAAGATGACTTGGCCATGAGGAGGGGGAGGCGGAGTCTAGTTGCCCGCGTCTGTATCCCAGCTCCACCTGTTCCCAGCTGGCTAATGTGGGCAAGTAAAAACTTAAAAAAAAATACATTTTATTGATTTTTTACAGAGAGGAAGGGAGAAGGATAGAGAGTTAGAAACATCGATGAGAGAGAAACATCGATCAGCTGCCTCTTGCACACCCCCTACTGGGGAGGTGCCCGCAACCAAGGTACATGCCCTTGACCAGAATCGAACCTGGGACCCTTCAGTCCATAGGCCGACACTCTATCCACTGAGCCAAACTGGTTAGGGCAAGTAAAAACTTTTTAAAGCTTGTGCTGTTTTTTTTCATCTGAATAAACAAATTGAGTAAATGAATAAAAAGGGATTTACTTCTGGGGTTTTTATGGGGAACAAATAGAAACATGCGTACAAAGTTCAGACACTAGCACATGATGAAAGCTCAACAACTTGTAGCTATGTGGTATTATTTTCTTTATTCAAATGAAAACCAGAGCCTCCTGAAATTAGTTGCTAGGAGGAAGTAGTGAGGGTCTGCCTAATAAGATGCTGTCTTTCCTTGTTATTCTAAACTGTCATCTTTCCCTAGGGCAATCTTAGTACCATGGGGGTGGGTAATTCCGTTTCACGTCCAGGCCAAAGGGTAGGCCCAGCTCCCTGACAAAGGAGTTCCCCTTAGCAACTGAAAACAGGTTAAAAATTGGAAAAGGCCTTTATTAAGTCCTGAGGTTGCTAAGCAACCTGAAATCTGAATGTAAACAGTAGAGTCTATAATGGCTGAGGTAATTAGCCCTGGTCCCTGGGGGGTGTATGTTGGGTGCATACTGTCTCCGGCCTTTTGCCTGGATTCCTGGTTTCTAAGTTCCCTTGCCTCCAATAAAGGGTTTCCCTGAGTCCCCCTACTCGGGAACTACCTCACGGATGTCTGGACATCAAGACTCGGAGAAGCAGATGCCATTTCTGCTGTGTTTATGGGCGCCCCTCTGAATCCCAGTTTTTACTGATGAGACGCTGGATCTTCCTCCCTTAGGTGCCGGGCCCAACAGGTTTCTCCTCACATGAGGTGAAGCCCTCCCCCTGCTCGGCCATGGGGTTTTATCCTTGAAAGTCTGGACACAATGTCACATGCCCACCTTTCCCAAAGTGTGTTCTCGGGGGACCCTTTTGCTATGTATAAAATGCACATAACAGAATTTTCCGTTCTAACTATTTCTGTTAGGTAGAATAGATAGCTGCCAGGGCAGGAAAGGGAGAAATGGGGAAAGAAGGAGGAGTTTTCTCACCCACTAAACAAAGAAGGCAGCCGTCTTAAGACCTGCTAAGCAAGATGACCAGATGCACGTACAAACATTCCAAGATAAGCCACGACAATGAAGAAGGGGACTTTGAAAGCTAGTTTGCTACCCAAGGTATCTGGCAGGGGAGCTTTGAAACCTATAGGGGGAAGAGGGTATAAAAGCCCCTGAACCCCCACTGGGCGGGGTGCTCAGAATAGCCGAGTTGCCTGCTTGTGCTTTACGCCAACTGCATTGTTAATAAATTTGCTTGCTTTTCTTCTTAATAAATTTGCTTGCTTTTTGGTAACATTTCTAAGTGTACACGTCAGTGGCATTAAACACATTGGCATTGTTGTGCAACCATCACTGCTCTCCATCTCCAGCACATTTTCCATCTTCCCCTGCTGAAATTCTGTGCCCACTAAACAATGACACCCCAATTCCCCTCTCCCCAGCCTCTGGCAATCACATTCTACTTTCTGTCTCTATGAATTGACTACTCCAGGTTCATCATGTGGATGGGGAAAAAAAGGGGCCACATGCTGACCTGACAAGCTCAGGGGAGGCCTGCATGGCGGTCTTGCAAACTCAGAGGCCTAAAGTCACCACGAAAGGTGGTGTGAAATGAAAACTTTCACTAAAAGCCGTTATGGTGGGTAGTCATGTCCTAGGCAGGTATTTTCCCTGACAAGGTCAATTTTTACCTTAACTGAGCCTATTGTCTTTTTTTGTATCTAAGCTAACATACCTATGAAATGTCAGGGTAACTTGTAACTTCGCTTCCCCTCCTTTCCTCCCCCGCCCCCCCCCCCCCCCCCCCCCCCCCCAACCAAATGCGCTTGGGCGTCAGGAAGGAGACCATAAATTCCTTCATTGTTATCATGTTAATTCTTGACTGTTAACTATCCTATACCCACCTAAGTAATGTGTCTATCATTTTACTTTTTGTCCAATCCCAGAGGTCCCAAATCCCACCCCCCTTTGCTTTCTCCCACCTCCCTAATCTATCACCAATGGATTTCATGTAACCCACTGTGCTTTCCCATGAGTTATTACTACTGCTCTGTGAGAGATGTTATTCTTCCCACGGTGTGGAGGGCCAGTGACTTGTCTAAGCACACTCGGCTATGAAGAAGCAGAACTGGATTTAAGTCCAGATTTTCTGATTCTCAGTCCTGGGCTCTTTGCTCTGTCGCTTGCTGCCTATGTCTCCGCTCCCTCCTCCCAGACTTTCCCACCCAGGGAAAGGAGCTGTCATTGGCCAAGTACTTACTTTGGGTCCTGCTGCACACATTACCTACGGGATCTCTCAGCCATCCCAGGAGGTACCACTAGCATTGCCATTTTACAGTGGAGGGAACTGTGGCTCAGAGACGTTGAGTGCCTTGCAGAGAGTCACACCGCTTGTCAGTGGCATTTGATCCCAGGCCTGTCTGGGGCCGCTCCGCTGCGCCGCCTTCTGGAATCACTGAGAGGACAATGGACTCTGCTCTCCCTCGGAGAGCTGAAGGTTGTGCCTTTGGCAGGGTCCTTGCTGGGCTACCCCTGGAGGAAGGAGAGCCAAAGGACTCTGGGGAGCAGGTGGTGAAGAGGACTTGGGCAGGTTGGGGGCCTCCATGGGAGGACAGGACAGACTTCCTAGGCCCCTTAGGCCCAGAGGCCCCAAGAGGAGTCGGCTGCAAGACAGGAGTGCCTGTCCTTTTCCAGGAGAGATGCTGTCGCCTGGCCAGGGCCGCTGCTCCGGAGGTCGAGGCCCTCCCTCCCTTTCCCTGGGCCTGCCGCAGGGGCCCAGAAGGCCTTTCTCCCAAAAGCCCGCCTGTGCTGCTCCCTTTACCCAGCGCGTGGAGGCTTCGAGAACACTTAACCTCTTGGCCAGGCAGTGCCTCCTCCTCGGAGCGTCTGCTTAGCCTCATGTCACCGTGGGGAGGCTGAAACATAGTGGGTGCACCCCCACGCTGCAGGTGGGAGGGGAGGTTTAAAGGTGATGGAACTGGCTCACCTGAGGAACCACTGCTGGAGGGAGTTGGGCCTGAAGCCCGACCTTAGGGCCTGAGGGCAGAGTGCAGAGCTGAGCCAGCAGCCTGGGGCAGCCGCGGCTCACACCTGTCCTTTGTTCTTAGGCACCTCATCTCATCTACAAAACCCCATGGGCAGGCAACAGGGTCTCCGTTATCCAAACGATAACGAGCCCAGGCCAGGAGCCTTCTGGATCCCTCCCGGGTGTCCACTCTCCCCTCTGCTCCCACTCACACCCTGCGATTTTCTAGACTTACAAAGTTCCAAGTAAGGTTGCCAGTTCACTGCACGTGAGTGATGGCTCTTTATGGCGAGTGACTGGTCATTGGGGCCCTAATTGTCCTCAGAAAGTTGACCCTCAAGGTCCTGAATTTTAATGACCTTGCAAGCAACCAGGAAAAGCTTAGACTCATTTGTTAACAGGAAGCGTGTGGGAGGTGTGGAGGCTGGAGGGACCTTTTAAGGTAACTCAGGAACAGTTACCCTGGAGAGAGCAGAGCAGCCCAGAGATGAATCCGCAGAAGAGGAAGCTTTGATAGCTGCAGAGGTCACCCACCAGTGACAGATACTAATGGCTGAAGGTCCCAGCCCCCATGGAGACGGGTGTGAGGCGTAGTCTGTGAGTCACTGTGGGAGAGACTCCCAGGCATGCCCCAACCCTGGGACCTGAACCAAGCAGTCTCCATAGCCATAGCCGCCCTCCCATAAAATACATGATTAATTAAGATAAAGGTTCCTTACAAATGTGAGGCTCCAGGCTGGGTTTGCAATCAGTGGGAAGAGAAGGTGATTCACACTCAGTTGATTGCTATCTGGCCTGCCTGATCGCCCTGGGCAAGGCTTTCCCCTGCTGAAGGCTTCCGATCTCTGCCAAGGGGGAGGGAACTGCAGCTCAGGCTCCTTCCAGAATGGAAAGAGCGTTTATGAGACCTGCAAACCAGCAGATGGGGGAATCATGAGCTTAGTTGTCTCCCTTCCCATCCCCTGGAGACCTGGGGAGGTAAAACCAAGCCTGTTCCTTTGGCGTTTGAAAGAGAAATCAGGTGGCACACTTTTTTCCCCCTCTCTCAAGAAGCATAATTTAAAAAATATATATTTTATTGATTTTTTTACAGAGAGAAAGGGAGAGAGAGAGAGAGTTAGAAACATAGATGAGAGAGAAACATCGACCAGCTGCCTCCTGCATAACCCCTACTGGGGATCGAGCCTGCAACCAAGGTACGTGCCATTGACCGGACTCGAACCCCGTACCCTTCAGTCCGCCATCCGACTCTCTATCCACTGAGCCAAACCGGTTAGGGCAGGAGCATAATTTTTAAGGGGAAATTTCCAGTGGACACAGATGATTCAAATCCGCAATTGGCATACAGAGGGAGAGGCAGGAATACGCGCTGTGGACTTCGCTCTTCTGAGTCCCTGATGCTCCTGGTGATCTCCGGCTTGAACAAACCTTGTCTTGGGTTTCCCCTCCTGTACAACCCAGAGGAGCACGCGGGAGCCTGGGAGGCTTGCTTTGAGCTTCCCCGCCATGCACAGGCTCTGGGGAGAAGCACCCGTTCTTGGGGAGGAATTTGATCACGGGAGTGCTCTGGGGCTGGTCCCAGCTCCTGATCTGAGGGCCCAGTCCCCCCAGGTGGGGAAGGGCAGGTGGCCCAGGAGCCCTGAAGCACTGGCTCTTGTTGGAAAAGGGGGTACAGGACGAGGGAAGCCCAGGGGACTGGTCACTGGGGTGAAAAGTCCCAGGTGGGTGGTTGGGATGGCATTTGGATGGGACGGGAGGATTTGGATCAGGGGACTGGGAGTCCGTTTCTCCAGCCCTCAAGGAAGGACAGGATACAATGAAACACCACGGCCCAGGAGGCCTGGGCGTCTGGGATTTCAGTAATAAGGGTTCGGAGCTCTGAGCACCTAATTAGATTTACTCAGAGAGCTGGAGTCCGACAGACCCGGGTCCACCTCTTCCTTGTTGAGTCATCTTGGGTGGTGATTGGACCTTTAGATTAGAAATGGTTTCTCATTTATAACACGAGGGTAATAAATATCTTCCTGTTGGGGCCCATGTCCTCACATGGAATAATGCCAGCATGCTCCAGGGTCTGCTGCAGGTGTGTTCCTGAGCCCTCCAGCCCTTGACTGGAATCGAACCCAGGACCCTTCGGTCCGCTCTAACCACTGAGCAAAACTGGCTAGGGCTGGGAAAATAATTTTTAGGCTGGTGGAATAAAGTTGAAAGGCTCTTTAGAAAAGCATTGGAAAATACTGAAATCGCCTCTTCCCACCATCAATATACTTAAATATCTTGATATCAGTTTTCAACAGAGTTCAAAGATCCTCCCTAACAAAGATCCCTAACCCACCTGTTTTTTTTTCCCCTTGATTTAGCCACGCAGTTCTGAGCACAAACAGAGTTGGGGGTGGGATACTGAAGATCTAGTCTAAGACTTCCAAATCCATGTGGATGAGACATTTGGAAGTCAAAGAAATGCATTAGAGTTGGGATTCAGATCCCAACTTGCCAGTCTCCAAAGTCTGTGGCCTTCAATAACACTCTCCCTTAAACAATAGTCAGCTGATTTATTAGCGATCTGAATAAACATGGGAGAAGTGAGTTCTCTTTGCCTGTGTCAGGCTGAGGAACTATGCCGCTGACACTGAGACCCTCTGGTAATTCTACCTCCTTTCCTTTGCTTCGTGACCAAAAAAGGAAAGGACCAAAGAGCCCTGTATTCCAAAGGTAGGAAATTAAAGTTCAAGGTCCCAGTAGACCAGCACTTTTCAACCTTTTCCATCTCATGGCACACAGGCGCTAATTACTAAAATTCTACGGCACACCAAAAAATATACTTTTTGCTGATCTGACAAAAAAATAGGTATAATTTTGATTCATTCTGACCGGATGGCTATTGAGTTGGCTGTTGTCAGTTTTCTATTTGACAATCTAAGGGAGAAGAGATCAGTGCCCCTGACTAAATGGTCAGGTATTGAATGTTTTAAAAATCCTATGGCATACCAGTTGAAAATCTCTGCTGCAGGCCAATGATAAATTACAAAATGAAAGTCAACAGTTCAGCATTGTTGTAGTGGGGACCACAGGATACCCCCAGCCAAGGACAAAATGTTCCGCCGTGGGACATTTTAGAAAGCCCACTGAGTCAGGAACTATCCGGTTATCGCTGGGGTCAATGTGTACCTCGCGTCAGGTGCAACACTTGGAACAATATTGGTGGCTAGACCTGGCTGGTCTGCACTGAGCTCCACTAAAGCTCACCACCTCCTCCTTCGCTCTGCGAGAGCGTGACCTTCCGCCAGACCAGCTGAGAGAGAGATTGGGTCAGCGATAGACAGTAGTCTGCATCTTCAGTTCTAGTCTTCTTGTAGGAACGAATTCAAACAAGCGACAGAGAGCAGCAAAAGCAGGTGAGAATTTATTTGCAGAAAAGGAACACACTCAGATATAGTCTGAGCGGGCAACTCAGCCGGCTGAAATCAAACCAAGTGCCCCACTTATTTGGGGGTTCAGAGGATTTATATTCCTAGGTTGGAATCACCCCCTGCCCCCCACTTTCATGTTTCAGAAAAATACATCTCCTTAAGCTTCTAGGCTGCCCTACCCAGATGCTGTGCTATCAGTTAGACCACATCCTGGAGGGTTTTTTGTGTTTTTTTTGCCTCTCCGCTTTCTTCATATTTGGCTCTGCTGATTTTTGCTATTTTTGGTTTGTCATGTCTCCCACGTATCCCCTGCAGACCCTTACTACTCTCGCAGCTCATGTCTATCCAGCTGCCTACTCCAACAACTGGATATTCGCCAGCCGAGTGATACTATTGCTCCATGACAGAGGAGGTCAGGAGGAAACCTAAGGATATCAGCTAGAGAGAAGATTTGTCCCTGGGACAAAGTGGTTGGTGTTATCTGTTCATGGAAATGCTATCTGGGCATGTTGATCAATTGGGGCACGAGTCCCAGCGATGGAAGTCTCAGAAAAGGGGGGATGGGAGGGACAGCTGGTGGGACTGTTACTGGGGTTGGAGGTATTGATATTTTGGCTGTGGATCTGTGAGCTGATCGATCTGCTTAGGGGCCTTGAGCCACCCCGGATTGCTGTTCCGTGTAGGTAACCAGGGTGGTGGGGGGAAACGCAGTCAGCAAGCTGTTACTGGAGCTCAGCTGAGGGTAGCTGTTAAAGTGCTTTGTTGTTTTAAAAGATCAAGACCTAGATTCAAACCTTGGAGAATCCATTGTTATCTTCTTTGTTCCTCAGTTTCCTTATTTGTCAGGTAATACCAGTAATAATAACAGCTACCTCACAGGGTTGTTGTGGAGATTAAATGAGATACTACAGAAAGCGCCTGGCAAAGGTCCCACATTAACCTGTAGGTTCTCAGCCTCAGCTGTTGGCGCGAGGAGAACGTTACAAACGATTGTCGTCAGGTTTCACCAAAGACCAAGCAGATCACAATGCCTAGGATTCTGTACAGCCACGACTGAGAGCCCTGCTATTAAAAGTGTATTGTTTGTACTCAGAAAACTCTTTTGGGGGGTAGAAAAAAGTGGTGGACTTCGGTGAACTTTTAGTCAAGTCTGTGTTGTTAACCGCTACTGCTTTTCTCTTATGGAGTGGTGATTTAGAGAAGGTATAGCCAGCCACCTGTCAGGTGTGGTTCTAGTGATTTATTTTGTTACCTAAGTCTTAACTCATTAATGATCCTTTAAAGCAGTGGTTCTCAACCTTTCTAATGCCGCGACCCTTTAATACAGTTCCTCATGTTGTGGTGACCCCCAACCATAAAATCATTGTCGTTGCTACTTCATAACTGTAATTTTGCTACTGCTATGAATCGTAATGTAAGTATCGGTGGGAAAACACAGATATTTACATTACGATTCATAACAGTAGCAAAATTACAGATATTTACATTACGATTCATAACAGTAGAAAATAATTTTATGGTTGGGGGTCACCACAACATGAGGAACTGTATTAAAGGGTTGCAGCATTAGAAAGGTTGAGAACCACTGCTTTAAAGAGTTCTGGTTTGGAAAATTGCCCCCACATCCCCTCAAACAACAGAAAGACAAAAAATGGATTTGCTTATAATAAATTTCCCACGCTTTTGCTTAAATCTTCTGGTCCGAGATCTCTTTCTTTGTCTTCGAGAGACATGGCCCCGGGAGGGGCGGGGGGGAAACCTCGGCTTGCAGTCCTGGTTATCACTGGAATCCTTGGCAAGCATCTCATGGGATTGCTTTAAAAGGAGTTTGCTTCTTGTTTGGAAACGTTTTAATAATATATGCAAAAAGCGTTTAAGTCAACATTTTAAGTGTATATATGTATCACTTTTAGGCACTGTTTTTCAGCCCTATTCTACAACTATGCTAGTGGCATATTGGTTTAAAAATGTGTTTTCTCATTTCACCTTTACAACATGTTCAGGAAGTAGAGTCCCTGTTACAGACAGAAAACAGAGGCACAAAGATGTTTGGACTCTTGCCCAAGTCACACAACCTGTGATGACAGAACCAGGTCTCCAACCCTGTCTGATTCAAAGCTCAACTTCCTATTCACAACTACAGAATCTGACTTTTTATTCTCCTTCCAGCTCCGTGTCAGTAATTAAAATTCCATAGGAAGAAATCTGAGTGAGCCCCTTCCTGATGGGAGATGGCCAAGGTCCTAAACTGGGCTTGCTTGTACGCTTCTTGCTACTTCTGGCCTCTAGCTTCCAAGTCGGAGAATCAGACTGATTAACTCTAAAAAGGCCAAAACCACCCACCAGAGAAATGAACAGATGACCGCACCTCTGAATTATAAAGGCTTTTCCTGTGCTCTTCAGGATAACAGGGTGGCTGTTTCTGAGAGCTGTGTTTCACTGTTTATACATCCTTCCAGATTTAATCCAAAGATTAAGAGCATGCGTATTCTGCCCTGTGTTTCAGGGTGAACACCACAGCATTTCAGGAATCCATTTTAATGATAGTTCAGTCGTTTAACACATACTCAGTAACAATACGAATAATAAGGAAATTTTAAGATAAAAATTACTGGTTCCTTTGATCAGAGCAAAAGAGATGTAAATAATTTATATGACAGAAAGAAGTGAACAATTGAAAGGATTTGGGCAAATACTTCTGACTAACAGCTTCATGGTGTTAAATACACTTTAGCACTTTTGTCTGTGGTGATGCTTTAAACATTCCTTCAACATTAGCCCTATAAAAATCTGTAATGTTTAATTTATGGGCAATGCTAGTGAGCAAGAAACAAGGTTTGGATCATCTTCCAGGGAGAAACCTTATGAAAATTTGGAATTATTCTTAAAATTTAAATTACATTTCTAATACTTGTATTCTTTAAAACTCAAAGTAAATAGAGTCTATGAATGCTAAACTTTTCCATTTTTTTGTACTTACACACTAGTATGTACTTTGTGTGCTACATATCATGCATTTTGAGAACATTTGCCATGAGTCTATCCACACTCAAGCCTCACTGAACAGAAATATGTAATAATATTTTCAATAACATTTAATATCTGTCTTAATCTTGTTAATGGGTTGCCCTTTCAGTCTAGGGCCGTGGTCGGCAAACTGCGGCTCACGAGCCACATGCGGCTCTTTGGCCCCTTGAGCGTGGCTCTTCCACAAAATACCACGGCCTGGGCCAGTCTATTTTGAAGAAGTGGCGTTAGAAGAAGTTTAAGTTTAAAAAAGTTGGCTCTCAAAAGCAATTTCAATCGTTGTACTGTTGATATTTGGCTCTGTTGACTAATGAGTTTGCCGACCACTGGACTCTAGGGGTTTATATTTGCTACAAGCCTGTTCTGTATTTACCCATGTGGCCACCTGATTGATTCCCTCAATTGTTCTTGCCCGGCAACGGACCTGAACTTTCTGTTCCTATGGGTCGCTTCACCTTATTGTTGCGGACCCTCCCTAGTTTCACATACCCCTCCAACCCCGTTCTGAGTCTAAAAACATCCTATTATTTCTGCATGGTTGGTTCCTGGGATGAGGCTGGCTCATACTGCCATGTCTGCCCCTGCCTGTGTTCCACCTGCCCTTGTTTTCCCGTGGATCCCTGCCCCGCCTGCCTGCGTGTCACGCTAACTCCTCGCACCAGGATGTGAAACCCACAGGTGGAAGCTATTTGACTTTATAGAACAAGGTCAATTTATTCAGCAAATGGGAAAACCCAGGTGTTAAGAATTGGAGAATGGCTTAGCCTTGCTTGACCTCATCTCCCTAAACATAGTTATGTTGACAGCAAGACAAAGGAGGAAAAATCCTTCCTGGACCTGCTGGTCCACCCGGTGTGTTGACCACTGCACGCAATTAGATGGTTTCACTTTCAGGATCCTCAGGATAAATGAGGCTTAGAGCAATCATGAGGTCCTCTCAAGGGATCTGGAAAGGAGGAAGCCCATCTCTACAGGGGGCTGTGCTCTTGTGGAAAACACAACACAGCTCAGGAGAAGCCCAGAAATGAATATCAGAAGGTCAACGAAAACATGGTGACAGGTAACACATTGGACAAAAAAATAACATTGATTCTTCTCTTCAGTGTGGATTCCCAGAGTGACTGACAGGTGGGAATCAGAAATCCGTCTAAAAGAGGCCTTGACTTAAGAAATCTGGAGCTGTTGGCTTTTATTGTTTAATCGGAGATCTCATTTTGAATGGAAAAACCCAACTTCTTAATAGGTGAATCCATTCTCAGAATTGTGAGGAAAAGGATATTCCTATGTGCAGACACAGGGAAAAGTCCTAAGACTGACAGTCTAGCTCTGTAAGCAGGAGACAGGGAAAGACTGAAGAAAGAGGCTGTCTGGTCTGATAATTAATAAGAGTTTATAAAGGGAAATTTATATATAAGGCAAGAAGAAATTGATCCTTACACAGCGTGGCAGGTGCCAAAGAATTATAGAGGCCATGCCGAAACCGGTTTGGCTCAGTGGATAGAGCATCGGTCTGCAACTAGAAAGTCCCAGGTTCGATTCCGGTCAAGGGCATGTACATTGGTTGCGGGCACATCCCCGGTGGGGGGTGTGCAGGAGGCAGCTGGTCGATGTCTCTCTCTCATCGATGTTTCTAGCTCTCTATCCCTCTCCCTTCCTCTCTGTGAAAAATCAATAAAATACAAAAAAAGGGAAAAAAAAAGAATTATAGAGGCCAAAGTGGGGATAGTCGTGGTATTCGTTGGTGAATGCTACCAGGTACGGTTAATTACTGTAGGTGATTGGCCAGTTCAGGACAAAACCTGTTCCAGGAACCAGCTCCTAACAGGAGGCGAGGGAGGAGAGCTGATTTATGTCAGAATGAACGTCAATTACAATCAGTGTCGGGGGGCGGGGGGGGGGGGGGGTGCTGAAAGCAACCTCTGTTCTGGCCTGAGTCCAGCTTGCTGGACAGACAGCAGTCATGTCCTGAAACAGTTTCCCCGCCGCAAAAGGCTCTGTGTTTTAAGCGAAGGCGACTCCTGGCTGCTTCTTGCAGACTTCGAAGGCACCCTGGGACCTCAGAAACAGGTGCAGCCGGATCGTGTCTTTGTTGTGCTTTCTGAGTCATTTCCTCTGTGTCTTGCGGCCGCTTTTCGATGAACAGCCCCATTGCTCAGACCTGGCATCCTGCGCTCTTGTGTTTGAAATGGAATCTACTCAAATATTTGTCCGTTGAGTTTTCTGTGCCAACCCTGTTACGTGTTGGGGTGGTGGTGCAGAAGATGAGTGAAACGCCGTCTTTGAGGTCATGGAGCTCATACTCTAGAGAGAGTTGAGTACCCAGAGAGTTTTTATGCTTCACCTTCTCCTTGTCTTCTCGTGTATTATCTACATTCAGAAAATTCAGAAGCGTGTTTTGAGATGTACTCGTTGTGAATGAACTTCTTTGGGTGCAAACCAAGTTCTTTCCTGGAGTGACGGTAGTAATAGGGTTTATGACATCGGATGGTTCCTGAGATCCATGCAGCAGCCAGTGGTTAATGTTTGACTGAAGGGGAAGGGAGCGGCCTCTGGGGAGGCAGAGCAGTGCAGACGGCCTGCTCCTCTGGGAGAACCTGAAGTCCCAGCAAGAGTCTCAACAGCTGCGTGGTTATTTACTCACAGAAAGGTAAGAGTTGACACGTCTTAGCTATGTGGATAACGTATTTCTTCAGGAATGGCAACATACATGGTGGAGCAGGGCACGTAAGAAGTCGCTGGACAAGTTTATCCCTTGAGGTCGGGCTGTGGAGTATTGCTGGGAAGGGAAGTTTATTCCCGGTAGGTCAAGTTTTGCTTTCCGAGCACAATTTCTTAAGTACTTTCTTTCCACTCACCCACCTCTCATAACTTCATTGGATGAAGCGGCTTCGGCTGAGTCAAACTTGATAGTGGAATCGAGGCAAGGTTGAGGTTTGGGGTGTTTAAGTAAGTATCACAACCATTCTTTGTGATGGGAAGATGGACGTGCCTAGCCCTAAGATGCTCTGCTTCTCGTCTTCTAGAAACTGGGGTTGGGATCTCACTCTCCCAAGGTGTCCTCGCTCCGATGTGCTCTTCAAAACCTGAGCATTCTAACTATTCCTCAGAGAACGAGGTGCTGTGTGGAATCCTTACGACTGGGGCACAGAGGGGAGGAGAGAGGTATGCGAGAAAAGAAGCCTTTCTTCCAGTTATAAAAATAAGTTGTGGGGATGCAATGTGTAGCACAGGGAATATAGTCAGGAATCTCCTAGTAACGATGGTGCTGACAAGGGGTTACTAGACTTACGGCGATGATCATTTTGTAAGGTACATACATGTTGAATCACTATGTTGTATACCTGAAACTAGTATAAAATTGCTTGTCAACTATAATTTTTTATTTTTATTTTTAAAATTTATTCTATCTACCTACCTGTCTGTCATCTATCTACATTCTCTATATCTTTCTATAAAATACTAGGTTTTTATCTCAAATGCATATATTTTCTTTTTTTATATATAAATATATTTCTTTATTGATTTCAGAGAGGAAGAGGAAAGGAGAGAGAGAGACAGAAACATCAATGATGAGAGAGAATCATTGATAGGCTGCCTCCCGAACATCCCCCATTGGGGATTGAGCCCGCAACCAAGGCCTGTGCCCTTGGCTGGAATCGAACCTGGGACCCCTCAGTCTGCAGGCCGACGCTCTATCCACTGAGCCAAGCCAGCCAGGGCCAACTATAATTTTTAAAAAGACATGAAAACAAAGAACATGGTCTTTAAAAAGAAAAGAAATAATAAATAAAAGTACTGGAATAAGAATTGAAAACAGAGCGACAGACCTGCTTTCACCTTTGGGGAAGCTGGGCCTGATGTGCGTGTCCCTGGCTTCTGCCCTCCTTCGCAGCCTCTCTGGTGGGCGCAGCATCTGGGAATGGGTGACTCTGTGGAGATGTCAAGTCACATATGGCCTACCAGTGCCTCCGGAGAGCCAGTCCCTCCCTCTGTTTCCGTTTTTTCTCTCTTATGGTGACTTTCTGGGGACAGATGCCCTCTGCGATAGGGGATGGGGAGCAGGAGATTGGGAGGACAGTGCATTCTCTGATATTGGCTTGTCTATTTTTCTTCAAAAACGTAGACGGCAAGTGAGAAATAACTGGAAAGAAGAGGGTACACGTTTAGATGACAAGGCAAATGAACGCATTCGGCTCCCCTCAGGGAACAAAATGAGTCTTTCATTGAATGAAAGTTTATCACGGTTTACAGGGCGTATCGTTCATGAGTCTTCTGGGTTGGGCAGTGGGTTAGGCTGGTTTTATGATTTACCAGCCGGCAGGCACGGAGCACATTGCTTGAACCCTCTGAACCTTGGTTTTCTCATCTATTAAATGGAGACACTGCCGACGCAAGGGGTTGTGAAAATAAATCAGAGAAGCAAGTAAGGGATTCAGTGCTGTGAGCTCTCCTTTCCATGAGGAAGTTCAAGTTAGGTGACTCGGGTCAAGTTGAGAAGTTGCTGTTTTGTTCTCCAGGGAAGAAGGACGGAAACCTATCACGCTACAATAATTGTACCTTTATTGTATAAGTGAGCAACTAAGTCTACGTTAAGGAAGTGGGGTCCAACAATATCAGAGAATGATCAAACAGTTGGGATTTACTTCTTTATGAGGTATTTCAAAACCCCTCTGGTGAGATATGGGTGTGGCATCCTTTGGAGTTTGTTAGAGGAATATCTCTCTACCTATGTTCCTTACGAGAACAAACAGGAATGTTTCCTTAGGTACAAGAACTGTTACCAAAAGCAGTTAGCCATTCAGCGGGTGAGGTATTAATTATACTAAACTTGATTTTTCACTTAAGCATACATAAGAAACCAAGCCATACAAGCTATATATAGCACCAAGAAAACTTAATTTCTCTGAAAATATTCTGTAAAACTGACATATTGAATTTTCTTATTCGTGATATTCTGAATCAATCTTTTCTGTCCATAATTTAATTATCTTAAGACATTAGGACCTGTAGTTCTTAAGAAACAAAGATAAGTCAAGGTGGTAGATTTATGCTCTTTATGTTTAGCCCTAGCCAGTTTTGCTCAGTGGATAGAGTGTCAGCCCACAGACTGAAGAGTCTCGGATTTGATTCTGGTCAAGGGCACGTACCTCGGTTGCAGGCCCAAACTCTGGCCCTTGTAAGGGCCCGTGTGGGAGGCAACCAATCGATGTGTCTCTCTCACATCGATGTTTCTCTCTCTGTGTCTCTCGCCCTCCCTTCCACTCTCTTTAAAAATCAATGGAAAATTATCCTCGGGTTGAGGATTAACAACAACAACAAGAATGTTTAAACAAAAGATGGACTCATCTTCCTCACATGGAGGGCCCTGTGCTTGGTCTTGGCAGTTCGACCTCCCTCACCTCCCTGGGTTTGGTTCCTGCCCTGTAGGATGTCAACAGGACCTACTTTATAGAATTGGGATATGAAATAAGTTGTCCAACGTGCTTAACTTAAATGCTCACAAAATGCTAGCTATTTTTGAAGTTTTAATGATAAAGAACTAGCTCATGAGTGAGATGTCATATGGGATGCGACCCCTCAATAAGCTGGAAGTAACTTATTTCCCCCTTACTCTCTTGCCCATCCCAGTTGTTGGTCTTGATTAAATTAAAGAAATCAGAAAGTTAACTTGCCACCCTTGAACCTGATGGCCCATTTTTGTCATTGGAATCTTGCCTCAGGTTCACCTTATAAAGGAACTAGTATTATAGAAAGTGTTGTGGTTTTTTTTCTTCCCTTTTCTTTAAATCTCAGTATCGAAACCCAGTAGGATGGGGTCTAATTTGGATTTGCCTCATACTGAATTTCTAAGGCCCGGATGTGACAAAATGGTCATCTGTACACTTTATCATACAAAGAGATGCTGTGTAATACATGGAGAAACACTGTCAAAAATAATTAAGGCGCCTGTTACGAGGAACAGTGATTCCTACCCTCCTCTTGAGTCCCCGGAAGCCCTTGTGATGTTCTGCTTGATAGGGAGGGAAGAGTCCTTTGCCTGCCCCCTCCCAGGGTTTCTGCGCGATAAGCCCACACAACCCAGGGGATTCATTGCCAACCCGTGTAGGCTGTCAGGGAAGCACCCTGGCAGAGTAGCCATCTGTTGTACCCATGTGGGTCTTCCCTTCCCTTTGACCTAGTCTGGACGACCCTTCCATTCAGGGTTGAGGTGTCACGTGTGTTTGACATCACGGTAGGCGTGTCTGGTGTGAGTTTGAGGGGGCACATCCACCCCTCCTCTCCTTCTTCCTTCCCTCCTAATCAGCCTGAAGTGGGAGGCAGCAGTGCTGATTTTATGTCGGCTTGTTTCTAGCTTATTAATGGCCACTTTAATTGGGTCTCTAATTTGTCAAAGGTGCCAGTTGGTCTGATCCTCTGTGATTTGTCTAAACCTTAAGTGATAGCAATGGGGCCAGAGATTTGTGAGTGAGGCCAAAAGGGGCATGATGGTCTGAACCTTCCTTGGTGAACAATGGTGTGCGTGATCTTTTAATCTGCTCTTGATTCATATCTGGTCTCGCTTTATAATTTATAATATGCAATGCAGAGGTGGAAAAATGGCACCCAGGGTATTTGGTGCTGCTTGGTGCTGGTGGTGTTATGAATTCCAGTCCCATCCTTTCCCACTCACATCACCTGTGATATTTGAAAACAAATTTTGCAGTCCTCTCTGTGCCTTCATTGTTCTTTAGAAATGCATGGCTCAATTTTAGAAAAAAATTAATTAATTTAATTCCAAGCCCTTAATGGATTTTTTTTTTAAAAGCAAAAAGGATGAGCCCTAGCTGGTTTGGCTCAGTGGATAGAGTGTTGGCCTGCAGACTAAAGGGTCTTGGGTTCGATTCCGGTCAAGGGCACATGCCGGGTTACAGGCTTGATCCCCAGTGAGGGGTGTGCAGGAGGCAGCCAATCAATGATTGTCTCTCTCATCATTGATGTTTCTCTCTCTCTCTCCCTCTCTGAAATCAATAAAAATATATTTCAAAACAAAACAAAACAAAAAATGATGAGAAATAACTGATTCTATTTAAAGCTTGTCTATAACTTGGCTTTTTATAAGGGGAAAAAAATCGATGCTTGTGTACTGAGTTACTTACAAGTTTTGAGACATGGGACAGAAGAATTCCCTGTCCTCACTCAGACAAATGGGGAAGTGACAGGACTGTCTGAAAATGCCTCTTGGGAGGGTTGGAACCTAACGGGAAAATCAACCAACCTTCAAATGGCCCCCCTGGGGTGCTGTGGATGCTGCATGTATAATCTATAATAATAAAAGTATAAATGCTAATTAGACTGGACGTCCTTCCAGATGTCCTTCCTTCTGGACAAAGTGCAGCGGGTGGGGGCCACGGCAGAGGCAGTAGAGGCCCCTGGCTGTGGTGGCGGCGGTGGGCGGGGCGGGGGGGTGTGCAGTGCGTGGAGCCAAGGCGCTTGCACGAATTTTGTGCATTGGGCCTCTAGTAGCTGAATAAAGCTCCACCCAGACTATCTCTATCCTGGGATGGCAGCATCTTTCTCGTGAAAACTAGAGTTTCTTTGTGTATTAGTTTTCAAGGACTGCTCTAACAGGTGAAGTGGCTTAACCAACAGAAATGTATTGTCTCACATCTGGAGGCTGGAAGTCAAAATCCAGGTGTCAGCAGGGTTGGTTCCTTCTGGGGCTGTGAGGATCTTTTGCAGGCTTCTCCCCTAGGCTTATGGATGGCTGTCTTTCCCCTATGTCTCTGCACATCGTCTTCACTCTAGGCCCATTTCTGGATCCACATTTGCCTTTTTTTTATGAGGACTCCAGTCACATTGGATCAGGGCCCACCCTAATGACTTAATTTTAACTTCATCACCTCTGTAGAGACCCCATCTCCATATAAGATCGTAGTCTGAGGTACTTGGAAGTTAGAACTCCAACGTATGAGGAGTTCCTTTTTTGGAGGGGGACACTATTCAACCCAAAGCACTTGGCTTGATTAAAAAATGGGCCCAGCTAAGGTGGCTCAGTGGTTGAGCATTGACCTATGAACTAGGAGGTCAAGGTTCGATTCCCCAGTCAGGGGAGTGTAGGAGGCAGCCGATCAATGATTCTCTCTCATCATTGATATTTCTATCTCTCTCTTCCTCTCTAAAATCAATAAAAAATTTTTTCTAAAAGGGGGAGACTGCTGAGATGAAGGTCAGAAGGGAAATGAGGAGAAATATATGTGCTGTAGGAGCTAAACCTCCTGCGTGATGCTCCTCTGAGAAGGGGAGTTATGTCAGCATCTGCAGAGAAAGAGCCGCCATTGAATGAAAAATGATAACTTTATTGAATTTCTGGAAAGATATGTAACAAATAAAGTGGTATCAGGTGGTGATATGATGTTTGTACCTTCAGAGGGAGAATACTATATGAATGAAAGCATAGGTGTGGAATTAACCAGGCAGGGTGATCTTGGGCAAGTCTAACTTCTTTTGACCCTCACATTTTGATTTTTGATCTTTAAGAGCTAAATTTTAATAGTACCTGCTTCATAGGGTTCTTATGAGAAATCAATAAGGTAATTCACATAGAAGTCGCAGCATGTATGTGGCAAATGGTTTTCAATAAATGTTAATTGCCTTTGTGTTGTTATTCTGCCTGAGCACAGATTGAGGACGCGGAGGAATGTCAGTGTGTTGTGGGCTGTGGTGAATGAAATGAAAGCATCAGCTGTAAACAGCAAGACTACCAGCCCTGGTCCCCTATTTGTTAGTGGCCCAGGGTCAAAACAAGCGGTGGTGGCTTTTCGAAATTCCCCCCGCTCCCCCGCCTTTTCCCTACAAACCTTTGACCTGTGTTGCTAAGGATATGCTTGGTCTCTCAAATAGTTGCTGTAGAAACTGTCTGAATTTAATCTTTGAATCTGGGGGAAACCCTGACACATAGCAAAAATTCCAAGCAGATGATTGGATCAGTTATTTTAGGGAGTTGAGATAAAATGTCACTGAATTATCGTAAAAGCTACTCCAGTCCTTTCCCAAGTAGTGTTCGTGAGGGACTCTATCAAGTACGTATGGTTGGGTGGTGTTAGGCAATTTTAGTTATAAACGATGGTTTCCTCCCAGCAGCCTTAGGATCCAGGATGTGATATTCATTCGTGGAATTATGTCCAGGCAAAACTTGTTGGAGAGGCCAAAGTCCTCTTCTGGCATAATCCTAGCATTGATGTGGTTGGCTGTGGGGATGTTGGCTGTGAAGGGTGCTTCTTCTGTTTTTAAATTTTTTTAATTTATTTTATTGTTTGAAATATTACAAATAGTAGTACATATATCTCCTTTTTTTCCCCCCATTGACCTCCCCCCGGCCTCCCCTACCCCGCCCCGCACTTGCCCTCAACCCCTCCCCACCCCAGTGTCTTGCGTCCATTAATTATGCTTATATGCATGCATACAAGTCCTTCGGTTGATCTCTTAGCCCCCAAACCCTCTCCTGTCTTCCCGCTGTAGTTTGACAGTCTGTTTGATGCTTCTTTGCCTAAGTATCTATTTTTGTTTAACAGTTTATAATGTTCTTTATATTCCACAAATGAGTGAGATCACGTGGTATTTATCTTTCACTGACTGGCTTATTTCACTTAGCATAATGCTCTCCAGTTCCATCAATACTGTTGCAAATGGCAAGAATTTCTTCTTTTTTACAGTAGCATAGTATTCCATTGTGTAGATATACCATAGTTTCTAATCCACTCATCTGCTGATGGGCATTTAGGCTGTTTCCAAATCTTAGCTATTGTAAATTGTGCTGCTATGAACATAGGGGTGCATATATCCTTTCTGATTGGTGTTTCTGTTTTCTTGGGATATATTCCTAGAAGTGGTATTACTGGGTCAAATGGCAGTTCCATTTTTAATTTTTTTGATGCTGAAAAAAGAGCTAGAGGAAGACATGAACAAATGGAAGAATATACCATGTTCATGGATTGATAGAATTAACATCATTAAAATGTTCATACTACCCAAAGCAATCTATACATTCAACACAACCCTCATTAAAATACCAACGACATATTTCAAAGACCTAGAACAAATTCTCCAAAAATTCATCTGGAATTTAAAAAAAAGAACCTGAATAGCTGCAGCAATCTTGAGAAAGAAGAACAATGTTGGAGGGATCACAATACCAGATATCAAGCTATATTACAAAGCCACTGTTCTCAAAACTGCCTGGTACTGGCACAAGAACAGACATATAGACCAGTAGAACAGAACAGAGAACCCAGAAATTGGCACAAGCCATTATGCTCAATTAATATTTGACAAAGGAGGCAAGAGCATACAATGGAGTCAAGACGTCTCTTCAACAAATTGTGTTGGGAAAACTGGACAGATACTTGCAAAAAAAATGAAACTAGGCCACCAACTTACACCATACATGAAAATAAACTCAAAATGGATGAAAGGACTTAAATGTAAGATGGGAAACGATAAAAAACTTAGAAGAAGCCATAGGTAGCAAAATAGCAGACATTTGTTGTAGCAATATCTTCAATACAGCTCCTAGGACAATGGAAACTAAGGAGGAAATAAACAAATGAGACTACATCAAAATAAAAAGCTTCTGCACAGCAAAAGAAACAATCAACAAAACAACAAGAAAGCCCACTGCATGGGAGAACATATTTGCCAATGATATTTCTGATAAGGGCTTAATCTCCAACATTTACAGGGAACTCATACAACTTAACAAAAGGAAGATAAACAATCCAATAAAAAAATGGGCTAAGGACCTAAACAGACACTTTTCGAAAGAGGACATACAGAAGGCCAGGAGACATATGAAAAGATGCTCAAAGTCAGTAATCGTCTGAGAGATGCAAATCAAAACGACAATGAGGTACCATCTCACACCTGTTAGAATGGCTATCGTAAACAAATCAACAAACGACAAGTGCTGGTGAGGATGAGGAGAAAAAGGAACCCTCTTGCACTGCTGGTGGGAATGCAGACTGGTGCAGCCACTGTGGAAGACAGTATGGTGTTTCCTCAAAAAATGAAAAAACAAAAACAAAAATGAAGGGTGCTTCTTGAGCAATCTCATGCTTGGAGCTGCAGAAAGCTGGGCATTGAGAAAGGAGACACCTGCAGGCAATGTTTAAGGTTGTGTCTAAGCAAACTTTGGTGGCAGAATGAATTTTCATTTGGCAAACACGGTTAGAAATATTAATTCACGGAGTCCCATAACTCTCAAAAGTGGATACTATTATTATTCCTGCTTTATGGATAAACAGACATGAGTCTGTGGAGCAGCCAGGATCCACACCAGCCAGTCTAAAGCTGGGGTTCGTGCTCTCAACAATCGCATCATTGTGCAGGAGCTTTGTCTGCAAAAAAAGCATGGAACCCTAGGCACCAGACTGGAGAGCAACACCTTCCATTTCTCACTGGAGGCCCTTCTGGGAGGGATAAGACTAAATGTAAATGACAAAAGAAAGGATAAGGGCATTGCTGCTTTTACTTTTTAGATTCAATCAAGACATCCCAACAGGTGGCATCTGACTAAAATAAGGCATTTATTTTATTTTTATTTGCTTTTCTATCATTCAAATGATATACATTTGGAAGATTAAAAATACTAAAAGGAAAATCAGTTCAAGGTGAGCTGATATACACTGAGTGGCCAGATTATTATGATCTCTGAATGCATAATAATCTGGCCACTCAGTGTACATCCTATATAATAAAAGGCTAATATGCAAATTGTCCCCTCGACCAGGAGTTCAACCAGCAGGCAGGCCGGCCAACTGCCCATGTCCCCTCCCCCTGGCCAGGCTGGCCAGACCCCACCCATGCATGAATTCATGCACCAGGCCTCTAATATATATATAGATATACACTGAGTGGCCAGATTATTATGTGTTCAGAGATCATAATAATCTGGCCACTCAGTGTATATTACCCAGTTCTTAACCTATTTACCAAGCAGGTATTTGTTAGTGTGTGTACGCTCCAGTTGGTTGGCGCATCGTCGAATACAGGAGGCAACCAATTGATGTTTCTGACATGGATGTCTCTCTCTCTCTGAAAAATCCATAAAAACATATCCTTGGGTGAAGATTAAAAAACAAAATAAAACAATCCTTTTGTCAACAAGTAAAAATTCATTACTCTGTATCAAAATACATCTTTAAATCTCAAGTTAGTTTCCTTGAACACTTTATGTTTACTCTGAAATCTATTCTCTTATAGATGGGACACATCCATAGGATATCCACGTTGGACAATGACAGATGTTTTAGACTTTAACAAGCATCTGCTGAGGGCTTACTATAGGCAAGGCATAGTGTGAAGAGCTGTAAGAGGTTAAGAAATAATTTTTGAAGTCAGGCCTTTGCCTTGGAGGGTCTTATTTCCTCGTTGATGCAATAACACAGACGTGTAGATACACATGAAAAATAAGATGTGGGCAGGAGGGGCTCTGAGAAGATACTTCTGGCTGGATATCAGGGATGAGTTCGTGAAGGAAGTGGGATTTCCATTCCAGCGCCACGAAGACAGACACCGTGCTCTTATTTTGGGACCCTACTTCTTAGCACAGGATCTCGAGCATTATCGGAGCTTGTTATAACAGTTCAATGCTTTTCAAATACACGAATACTTTGGAGCTGATGATAAGATATGAGAAGTAGAAGTAGAGGTGAGGACGGATCCTCTCAATCGAACTTCATGAAGCAAATATTAATTGTCCACTGACTCTGGGTGGGGCCTGGTGCTGGGTGGGGAGAACAGCGAGTGCCAAAGCGGGGGCAGAGGAAAGCTCAGGGCGCAAAGTCCATCTGGGTGTAGGGCTCCCTGGGTGTGGGAAGGGAGTGGGAGATAAGGCTGGAGTGAATGGAGACCAGCAATGGGAAAATCTTGTACGGAGGAGTTTGAAGAAAAAGATCTCCAAATGTGTTATTATTGTCTACATTTTTACATTCCTTTTTAATATATATATATTGATTGATTTCAGAGAGGAAGGGAGAGGGAGAGAGAGATAGAAACATCAGCGATGAGAGAGAATCATTGATCGGCTGCCTCCTGCACGCCCCACACTGGGGATCAAGCCTGCAACTCGGGCATGTGCCCTGACCCGGAATTGAACCGTGACCTCCTGGTTCATAGGTCGACGCTCAACCACTGAGCAACACCAGCTGGGCTGTATTTTTACTTTCTTAAGCAAATATTGGTGACTGCTGATCATGTTCGTTTTGCTAATATAAAAAACACCCACCTAATTAGACTTAGGAATAGCAACTTATTTTTTTACAACTATTTTATAATCCAATATGCTAGAACCTGGGATCATTATTTGTTTCTATGCATTTTCAAACCACAAATGCAGTCTAAAGCAGTAGAGATATATCTCTTTTGTGTTTAACAAAATGAGCCAATTCTACAATGATGTTTGGACACATCAACCAAATTAATTCTGAGGCAAAAGCTAATTTTGCAACATTCAAAGAATTTGTTCAGTAGGGTTTTAGTCCAGGCTCGTCCTTAAAATAGCTGTAGAATCTTGGGGCAAGCTACTTAATTTATATAGCATGTATACATTTTATATCTCCACCTCTCTGTGACTATATCTACTTCCCTGCAGCTATCACACGATATAGAGTACAGTAGAAAGAATTAAAGAGGTTTTGGACTTTGAGATGACAGATCTGGTTGTAAGGCTGGCAGGATCACTTCATTAGGCGAATTGCTTAACTTTGAACCTCAATTTCTTTATATACATACTAGAGGCCCATTGCTCAAAGATTCATGCAGTAGGCCTTCCTTCCCCTGGCTTCCGGCCCCGGTTTTCCTCCGGCACCCGAGACGCAGGCCTTCACTCTGGCCGCCGCCTTCTGTCTTTGCTCTGGCCGGAGCACCACTCCTGTAGCTTCCTCTGCCTCCGGCCCTCCCCCTCATAGCAGGCGTCCTGCCCGGCCGCTCCACACCTGCATGTGTGCTGCCCAGAGGCCCGGAGTGGCTGGGGGGCGGGGCCACCGACATCTTTGTCGGGTTAATTTGCATACTCACTCCCGATTGGCTGGTGGGTGTTGTGAAGTGATGGCCAATTTGCATGTTTCTCTTTTATTAGTGTAGATATATATATAATATATGAAGAATAACAATTCCTACCTAATCTTGCCTATGAGAAACTCCTAGAGCACACATTTATTACTGAGTAATTGCTATGCATTTTCCATTTGAGGAAACTGAGGCACAGGGATATTAAGTTGAATATCCATGGCCACACAACTAACAACAGGGAGAGCTGGGTTCAGTTCAGGCTGTCTGATTGAGTCCATCTTCTGCACCACTGTTATTCTGTTTGCAAAGGACCCACTAGTTTTCTCAAAAATTTAAAATGGAACAGCCTTTGACCTAGGAATTCCACTTCTGGGAATATACCCTAAGAATCCTGAAACATCTATCAGAAAGAATATATGCACCGCTATGTTCATAGCAGCATTATTTACAACAAGAGGCTGGATGCACGAAATTCGTGCAAGGGGCTCGGCCCTCGCAGCCCTGGCTGCCTCATGGACCCATGGACCCGCCCACTGGTCATTCTGGAAAGTCGTTCCACTGTCCAGTCTAATTAGCACATTAGCTCTTTATTATATAGGATAGCCAAGGTCTGGAAATAGCCCACCAGTAGATGCGTAAATAAAAAAGACTGTGGTATGTTTACATAGTGAAATACTCTGCAGCTGTAAAAAAGAAGGAACTCTTACCCTTTGTGACAACATGGATGGAACTGGAGAGTATTATGTTAAGCCAGTCTGAAAAAGACAAGTACCATATGATCTCACTAATATGTGGAATCCAATGAACAAAATAAACTGATGAACAAAATGGGACCAGTAGCATGGGCGCATGGAACAGACTGGTGGGAGCCAGAGGGGAGGGGCATGGGGTGACTGGATGAAGAAGTTGAAGGGATTAGCTAAAGAACATATATGCATACCCTATGGACATGGAAATAGTATGGTGAAGGCCAAAAGAGGGGAAGCAGGGGTAGGTAGAGATGAGAAAGAGGGGAAATGGGGGAAGTCTGCAATAATGTCAACATTAAAAAAAAATGTTTTTTAATCCTCACCGGGGGAGTGAGAATTTTTTTTTTTTAAAGAGAGAGTGGAAGGGAGGGAGAGGGGGAGCGAGAGAGATAGAAGAGAAACATAGATATGATGTGACAGAGACACATAGATTGGTTGCCTCCCACACACGCCCCGACCGGAGGTGGGGACTGGACCTGCAACCTAGGTACCTGCCCTTGACCCGAAATTGAACCTGCGACCTTCTGGCGTGCAGGCCCATACCCTAACCATTGAGCCACTCTGGCCAGGGCAACATTAAAAAAAAAAATTAAAAATGCTGCCTCATGACCCAGCAAAAAAATATCTACCACATAGATGAGCTTAATAAATGCTTTCTTTAACTCTCAGCGCATTTGGGAGGCTAAAACGGGGTATAAGCTATCCAAATGTAAGGCATTTAAAAATTTCAGGGCCTAAATTTTTAAAGTGATTTGGAATTTTAATAGCCATTTTTCTATGCTGAGTATATTAGTGGAATGTTCAATATATAAAAACTTAAAATTATACAGAAAAGATTAAGTGAACCAAGAAAATCCACAATACCTAAAGATAATAAAGTGATTGAAATATTAGTAAAATGAGTGCATTTTAAAAAAAATTGATTTCAACAGACTGGTAGTTAATCATTTTGATCTCTGGTTTATTCACAGGAGATTGAATAAAAGAAAACCATGATGGCCCACCAACTGCACTGCTTGTGTCTCCTCACACTTTATTTGGTAAGAAAAGAGCATGCTCTTTCTTTATTTACCAAAATATTTCCTGCCATCCTTCTATTGCATACCAGAGGAACAATGGTTATCACTTTTTTAAAAAAAGTCTATCAAAATTAAATCTCATACCAAGGACACAGTTTTCCCCAAGGTGGTATTTTTGATGAAATGGCTACAAGTCGTGTGTCTGTACTTTCTCTTCAGCTCTTAAAAGCCAATCGCACTTGGGTAAGGTTTAAAACAAATCTATCTACTCTAGTTTAGACCACCATGTATAGCTAAAAGCACACTGATACAGGTCTTATTGTAAGTCCCTTAATCATGACTTTTTTTTTTTTTTTTTTTTACTTTGACCATGAAAAATAACCACTAAAACACACAGAAAAGCATTTTATTTACTTTCAACCCTGCTCTGCTCAGTATTTTTCTTCCCATATCTATTTTGGGGTTTTCTGGTTAAATTTGTCTTTAGCCATATGTTGAGCTAAACCTATTGACTGACAGGCTAGAGGCTGGAGCTGGATGGAACCTGAAGGAATACAACCCTTGACCTGATTTCACTCATCAGGCTCACAAATGTCTTACACCTGCCCATATTTTGTGTCATGAAGCTAGATTATGGGGAAGCCTTTGCTTTCTCTTTAGAAGGAAGCTTCTAGATGGCCTCACCTCAAATCTTGGTTCGTTTTTTTCTGTGACTCAAAAATAACATGTCAAATTTCAAGACCCAGAGAGTTGCCTAGAGCCCACACAGTTCAAAATATTCACAGAGTGGAACAGAACTAAACTTTTGAAACTAGCATAGCCTTCCGCCCAGTGTTGGAGGATGGAGGAGCAGATAACCTGCAGTTCATCCTCAAAGACCAGGAGCTCAAAGCTTGTTGCTGGGACTGCTTAAAGACTGGGGCAAACGTCCCTACGTGACCTCTGTCCTCTTCCCACCCTCTGAAATGTCCTTCGCTACCTACACTGAGTGGCCAGATTATTATGATCTCTGAACGCATAATAATCTGGCCACTCAATGTATATCCTATATAATAAAAGGCTAATATGCAAATTGTCCCCTCGACCAGGAGTTCGACCAGCAGGCAGGCTGGCCAACCGCCCATGTCCCCTCCCCCTGGCCAGGCTGGCCGGACCCCACCCATGCACGAATTCATGCACCAGGCTTCTAATATATATCTGCACTGAGTGGCCAGATCATTATGCATTCAGAGATCATAATAATCTGGCCACTCAGTGTATATTATCAGAGGGTTGTGGTGAAGTCAGAGCTAGGTTCAAACTTGGCTCTGTGGCTTACCGGTGATAGGAACATGAGTGAGTGACTTGTGTTGAACCTCAGTTTTCTGCCCTGTGAAATGGGTCTGATGAGAGGACTTGCCTTATAGAATGCTGTGGCAATTCACTGCGATAATGCCTTTTTAAAGCCCTCAAATCAGTGGCTGGCACAGTCTAAGTGCTCAATAAGTATTAGCGATGATCATTACTACAGCATTTTAAATATTCAGTGTCTGCACTCATCTGGACGCTGACCTCCATGAGGAAGAGACTGTGTTTTAGTCGTCTTTGCAGCCGCAGCACAAAGCACAGTGCCAGGAACCAGGTAAACATTAAATTCACAATCATGGGCTTATATTAGGAAACAACACTAGATCGAAGAGAGAGAGAGAAGATTCTATCCCAATAATTTGATGTTTGCAGGCTCTTCTGCTTTTTGTCTAAGAAGGGAACATACATTTTTTTTCTTTCCTGGATAAAAGTTGAAAATAGCATTTTCTTCTCTCAACTTTCACTCCGGTGGGATTTCTACCTGGAGTGGGAAATACTGCCTGAGCACGGCTGACGGCAGGAGCCTTGCTCAGGAGGCAGCCGCAGGCACAGCTGTGTCTGGTGGATGGAGGAAATTGCTGCCTGTGCGGTGGGATTTCAGGGTCACTGGGGTGGATCCCCTGCTCTCTCCTGCCTCCACTCACCTTTACTCCCGGGCCCCTTTGCAATGAGGAACGGAAGTTTCGTTGAAGCGTCTTGCCTTTAGCATAAGGCTTCTTCAGCAGAGATAGTAGTGTAAAATGGTTGCCAGTCATATATCCTGTGCTGCCCACGGCTCTCCTGTTATTTTCTGAGAACTGGTTTTCATAAGGAGGGAACACTGCATGAGCATGTTTCAAGGGCACTGAAGAGAGAGTGCGTGAGTAACCCAGGGTTTGGGAAAGGGTGCTGAGTAGGGAGGAAGGCAGGGAAATCAAGCAGAGCCCACCTCTGTTAGAGTTTTGCTTGGGACTCTGTTTCTTCCAGAAGGAAGAAGAGTTTGGCATTGATACTGTATTATCCATGCAGAGAACTCTTGCTGGAAAGTGCAAGGAGGGTGGCTACCGGGGCAGGTAGATCTGCTAATTGCACGCGTCCTTTGATGGCCTGGAAGGCAGTGCAGCAACATGGATCAGAGATAGGGCTTGGTGGTCCAATAGGACTGGCTCTAGTCCACTGTAGCAGCATCAGTGTCTCTGCTGTGGGAATTCTCTGGAGATGGTTTCCTGACTGGTGTTGTTGAGGACCAGAAGAAATGATGTGTGTGGAGGGTCCAGTCCCATGGCTGCCACCCAAGAAACAGTCAGTTTTTCTTAAAGTTACAGTTCAAATTCAGACCAAATTGGACTAAAATTTACCATGTTACTATATGCCAAGCAAGCATTGTATTAAACACATCTGCATCTTCGTTTTCCCCTTATACATTCCATTGTCCCTGGGGACACTGTGAACTCTGGGGGGCTGCGACTCTTGCATGAATTTCCTTATAAGCTAACTAGGGGCTTGGTGCATGAAATCCATGCACGGGTGGGGTCCCTAGGCCTGGCCAGCAATCAGGGCCTATCAGGGCCATCTCACCCAGTCCCAATTGGGGCCAGGACAGCCAGGGCCTGTCGGCTGCTGGCTGCCGGCCAGGGCCTGCTGGCCAAAGGGAGGGACCACGGGAGGTTGGCTGGCCATGGGAGGTTGGCTGTGGGAGCGCACTGACCACCAGGGGCAGCTCCTATGTTGAGCATCTGCCCTCTGGTGGTCAGTGCGTGTCATAGCGACTGGTCGACCAGTTGTTCTGGTTGCTTAGGCCTTTATATATAGTGACTGGTTGACCGATTATTCCAGTTGCTTAGGCCTTTATATATATAGATGGAAGGGAAGGGAGGTGTTTGAAGAAGCTGGTGTAAAACCATCTAGCATGTAGAAGGCAGAGTGGCACTGTGGGAAGGTCCCGAGCGTTTGTTCACGTAGATCCGCATGTATGTGCTGTGTCAACACTTACTCTGAGGAAGTAGCTTCACTTCTCTCAGCTTCATCTGTAAAATGGGAGTGAACAGTCTCCCTGGAGGGCCACGGCATGAAGGGTTAGAGGAGAAAAGCAAGGCAAGGCTCATAGCAGTCCATTTTGGCATGGCAAACCCTCAACACAGTTTAGACCCCTTTCTGCCCATTGTGACTAGCTTTCACATGGCCTTGAGTCAGGTTAAAAGGTGTTACGTTTCCTATGTCATTCCTGGAATTAGCAAGTGATCTGTTCATAATATATGGTGACGCTAACTTTTCTTTTTTTTTAACAGACAACTGGACATGGCCTGGAGGGGAAGTTCAGTGGACCCCTGAAGCCCATGACGTTCTCTATTTTCGAGGGCCAAGAACCGAGTCAGATCATATTCCAGGTAACGACTACTTTTGATCACTGTCATCTGGACTCCTCATGCTCTCTCAGTAGACTTTTATTCTTCCGTGCAGCAGGAAATAAAATAGAGGCTCGGCAGCTCTCCTTATCCTGGGGGATTTCAGAAGCTGAGTTAAACAGAGAGATGGTGGCCTGACATCCTCATTTGGGCTTCCTCGATTGTGTCTGGGGCGAGTTCTACCATCTGGGACCAGGCATCTTGGTGCCTGTAGGCTGCCCCCACCACCACCACAACCCTCCCCCGTAAGGGTGGAAAGAGTTCTGGGAGTGGGATGGCCATCTGACCATCAGGCTGGCTGTTCAGTGCGCTCCCTACTTGAAGCGTTTGAAAGGGTGGGTTCTCTGGAGTATGTGTCTGGCCAAAGGCCTGCTTTTCCTCACCACTGCCTCTGGGCCCCGCGGGGCCCTTGCCTGTGGTTGACCAAGGCACCCTGGGAGGCAGTCCTGTCCTTTAGGCAGGTAACCGAGAAAAGCAGTGGATTAAAGGGTGGCCTGCAGGTGGGAGTGAGAGGCTTCAGCTATAAAGGGCTCTGAAATAATCCTGGAAATGTAATGGAGGAGAAAAACATGCTACTGCACTTACCGGAAATCCCCTGGGAAGCCTGCTTGGCCTCAGCGTGGTTGGGGATGCTTTGATAAGCCTCTTGGGGGTGCCCATGACCCCAATCCCCCTTAACTGGGAGGTTGCTAAGCTGCCTCCTAAGGCAGGTGCATTCCATGGATTGTTGGACAGTTCTGCCCACAGAGGAGAGGCTGAGAACTGCCGCCTGCCCCCTCTCATTTGGTATCAGTGCAGATTTGTGCAGAGTGCCTAGAGCATGGCGGCAGGGTGCCCATGTGTCTCTGCCCGCCCTGGCGTGCCTGGTGTTATAGAGGTCTGACCTATCCAGTTGGGGAAGTCAGGCAGGGAGGGAGGAGTGAATGCTTTGGGAGCTAACGGCTACTAGGAATTCACTTGGAGAGGAAGGGGGGTGGGGACGTTCCAGCAAAGGCCCAGCATGGACACCCGCCCTCGGCTAGGAGAGGGCAGAAGGCCAGTGTGATGAAAGCAGAGAGCAAGGAGAAGAAGTGGGAGAGGGGGCTGCAGAGACAGCCAAGGCCCTGACTCCTAAGGCTCTTAGGTTTTCTCCCAAAATAAATTGGCCTGAATCAAGTCCCCATTCAGGAAAGACTGCTCTGTACAAACTAGAGGGAGGAAATGAGGATATGGGGCAACGGCCGGCCTCACACACGAGATCATCTCATTTACTGACTTTCTCTGCCTTGCCTGGGGCCCTGGGTTGTAGATTCTCTCACATTTTTCATTCCTTTCATTTATGGATTTACTAGAGGCCTGTTGCATGAAGATTCGTGCAATAGGCCTTCCTTCCCCTGGCTGCTGGCACTGGTTTTCCTCCGGCACCCGGGACCCAGGCCTTCGCTCTGGCCCCTGCCTTCCATCTTTGCTCTGGCCGGAGCCTTCAGTCATCTCCGCCCCCCAGCCCTTCCCATCATAGCAGGTGCCTGTGTATGCAAATTAACTTGCCATCTTTGTTGGGCTAATTTGCATACTCACCTTGATGGGCTGGTGGGCATCATGGAGGTATGGTCAATTTGCATATTTCTCTTTTATTAGTGTAGATGCTTCATAAGCAGGTCAGAACTTTGTGGGCTGGCACACAATCATTTTCTGTAATGAACCATTTACGAAGTGCCTTCTGTATAGAGGAACTAGGCTGGGTATGGGGTACAAGATGACTTCCAAACCATCCTGCTCCTAGGGAACTCATGGGGTAGGAGAAGAAACCTAACAAGCATGCAAACACATGCAAGGAAGGGTTCTGATTAAAGTCTGGTGGGATGCAGGGGGGACAAAGGGCAGGTAAAGGAAAGGAGACCAGGTTTCTTTTTCTTTTCTTTTTTTAAAATACATTTTTATTGATTTCAGAGAGGAAGGGAGAGGAAGAGAGAGATAGAAACATCAATGATGAGAGAGAATTATTGATTGGCTGCCTCCTGAACACCCCTACTGGGGATCGAGTCCGCAACCAGGCATATGCCCTTGACTGGAATCAAACCCTGGACCCCTCAGTTTGCAGGCTGACGCTTTACCCACTGAGCCACACCAGCTAGGGAGGGGGAAGGGGAGGAGGGGAGGAGGGAGGAGGAGGAGGAGGAGGAGGAGGAGGAGGAAAAAAAAACCCAAACATCTACAAACTTTTTTCACAAGCTTAGTACTCTCATAGGCTTCCAGGTCATAAGACAGTATGATACAAATCTGAGAAAGTCTTCTTTTTTTCTTTGTATTGATACATAGCTCACATGCCATAAAAACCACCCTTTTCAAATGTACTATTCAATGATTTTAAAAATATCACAAAGATGTCCAACCACTATCGCTATCTAACTCCAGGACATTTCATCAACTGGAGAAAAAACATGAGCAGTAACTCCTCATTCTCTTCTCTTCTCAGCTCCTGGCAAACACCAATCTACTTTTGGTCTCTCCAGATTTGACTATCTAGATATTTCTTATAAATGGAGTCCCACAGCATATGGCCTTTTGTGTATGGTTTCTTTTACTTAGCATGATGTTTTCAAGGTTCGTTCATCTAGTAGCATGTATTAGTATTTCATTCTTTTTTATGGCTGAATAATATTTCATGGTATGGATATACCGCTGTTTGAATATCCATTTATCAATTGATGGACATTTATGGCTATTATGAATAATGCTATTATGGACATTCATGTACAACGTTTTTGAGAGGATATATGTTTTCAGTTCTCCCGGATATATACATAGGAGTGAAATTGCTAAGCCATAGTTTAACTTTTTGAGAAACTGCCAAACTGTTGTTCATTCTCCACACTATTTTATGTTCCCATTAGCATTGCATAAGGGTTCTGCTTTCCCCACTTCCTCGCTAGCGCTTGTTATGCTTTTCGTGGTAGCTATCTAAAAGGGGTGAAGTGGTATTTCCTTGTGATTTGGGTCTGCATTTCTCTAATGACTAATAATGTTGAGATCTTTCCATGTGCTTATTGGCTATTTGTATTTCTTCTCTAGAGAAATGTTTATTCAAAACCTTTTCCTGTTTTTAAAAATACATATATTTCTTTATTGATTTCAGAGAGGAAGGGAGAGGGAGAGATAGAAACATCAATGATGAGAGAGAATCATTGACCAGCTGCCTCCTGCACACCCACTACTGGGGATCGAGCCCACAACCCAGGCATGTGCCCTTGGCTAGAATCGAACCTGGGACCCTTCAGTCCGCAGGCCGACACTCTATCCACTGAGCCAAAACAGCTAGGGCCTTTCCTATTTTTTAATTGAGTTTTTTTTTTTTGTCTTTTTACTGATGTAAGAGCTCTTTATATATTCTGCAAATTCCTTATCAGATATCTGATTTGCAAAATTTTCTTACAATCCATATAGATTATCTTTTCACTTTCTTTATAGTGTAATTTGAAACACAAAAGCTCTTAATTTTTATTTAAGCTCAATTTTTTCTTTTGCTTTTATGCTTTAAAAAAAAATCCTCATACAAGGATATGTTTTTATTGATTTTAGAGAGAAGAGAAGGGAGGGGGAGAGAGAGAGAGAGAAACATGGATGTGAGAGAGAAACATTGATTGGTTGCCTCCCACACACATCCCAACTGGGGATTGAATCCACCACCTGGACATGTGCCCTGACCAGGAATTGATCCCCAACCAACTGAGCCACACTGGCCAGGGCTGTTGTTTGTGCTTTTGATGTCATATCTAAGAAACTATCCCCATTGCTTTCTCTCATCCAGAGTCCTGAACATTATGTTTATGTATTCTTCTCAGGTTTTATAGTTTTAGCATTTACATTTAGGCCTTTGATGCATTTTTACTATTGATTACTTTTGGAAAATTACCCAAAATTGTTTGCAGTGAGTAAGCTCTGAGTTAGGTCAAAAAAAAAGAAGGAAGGAAGGAAGGAAGGAAGGAAGGAAGGAGAGAGAGAGAGAGAGAGAGAGAGAGAGAGAGAGAGAGAGAGAGAGAGAAAGAAAGGAAGGAAGGAAGGAAGGAAGGAAGGAAGGAAGGAAGGAAGGAAGGAAGGAAGGAAGGAAGGAAGGAAGGAAGGAAGAAAACCTGTAAGTCCGGATAACAGTTCTCTTGGTAGGTACATATTTATAATAATGAAAGGGTAATATGCAAATCGACTGAACTCCGAACAGCGGGATGACCTTCCGGACGAAGCTGCGGCTGTGAGGGCCGAGGCAGCAGGCGCGGCTGCGAGGGCTTACCCTTGTACAAATTTTGTGCATCGAGCCTCTAGTATGTTTATAATTGTTATAGTTTCTTAATGAAGTGACCCTTATAGAATGTCTTTTTTTTCTAATAAGAATTTTTGTTTTATATTGGTATCATTTTAAAGTCTGCTCTCTCCCTCATAGTATAGATTAATTTCACCTTCATTTTGAAAGATAATGTTTTAGATATACAATTGGCAGTCATTTTCCTTCAACACTTTGGATCTATCATTCCACTGTCTTCCTGCCTCCATGAGAAATCTGCTGTTCTATTGAGTATCCTTTGTACATGATGAATCTTTGTACTTTCGAGATTCTCTGTATTTCACATGTTTGACTATGATGTGTCTAAATTTGGGTTTCTTTGAGTTTATTGTATTTGGAGTTTATTCAACTTCTTGGACGTGTAGATTAATGTTTTCTCTCAAATTTGGAAAACTTTGGTTATTCTTTTTTTAAATAATCTTTCTGCCCCTTTTGCTCCTTTTTTTTCCTTCTATGACTCTGATTATGCATGTGTTTGCTTGATGGTGTTCCATTATATCTAGAATTCTGTTAATAATAATTAAGAGATTGTCATATAGAATCTTATTAAATTAAAGCCACTTTTGAATTGTTTTCTGTAATATTGAAATACCTCCTAATTGTTGCCACAGTGTTCAGAAGTACTAAATGACATCTTTTTAAAAATCTTAGCAATAAAGCTACTCTTTTAAATATTTCTTAGAAGTTAGTAATGTTATAGTTTTCAGATATTTCCAGAAAAATCTCATCTAACTCCAGTTACCATTCAAAGCATCAGTTGACTTTTGTCCACATATTAAAGTATATTGAATACTGTTTCTTGAAGGAAATGTATTTTGAATATTAGTTAATGTCCAAGCAAACTTTTAGAATGTAGCAGTTTAAAAAAACTCAGAGCTTCTTAATTAGCGATTGTACAAATGAAAACATTACCTGAAATTGGTGACTTTCTACAAAATCTACAACCCTGTTTTTCTTACAACCTCATCTGACTTTTGCTTTTTCCCAGTTTAAGGCCAGTCCTCCTGCTGTGACTTTCAAACTCACTGGGGAGACAGATGGAATATTTGAGATACAACCAGATGGGCTTCTATATCACAACAGAGCTCTGGACAGGGAGACAAGGGCTGTTCACAAACTCCAGGTGAGTTGAGCCAGGAAAAGTCACCTAACTCCAACCTTTCTGAGCATCCTTTGTCCTGGAAGGATCATTGGCACCTTCACCCCTTGCCTAGAATTCTCTTAGGGCTCTCCTGGTGTTAACGGTATACTTGGTAAACCTCATTTGTCCATTTTTTTTTTACCATCTACAGAGGGGTATGGTGAAGGTCCCCTCTTCCTTAGGCTTTTTGACCACAGCAACCCCATGTACATTGCCAAGGCCCTCAGATGGCATTACTCATTCAAGTATGGCATGCTCCGCCACCTGGGTCAAAACCAAGCCAACACGTCTATGATTTTCACGGGCGCCTGCCTGTGTCTGTTGTGTGGGGTCTGGATCCACAAAGAAGGCAGTGTCAGTGCTGGGATGAGCTTCTTTGGATCTTGCAAGAAGCAGAAATAACCGATGGTCAGTTTTTGTGTGTGGTATCTGAATATGCAGGCACGATAGAGCGCTGATTGTGGGGGGGAAAGAGCAAGCAAGCCGAAAGCTTTCTCTTTAGTGACTTCTACTATTGGATGGACAGGTTGACCATTAAAAGGCCTCTGTAAGAGGCCATCGTGCCACTTCCGTAGCCTCAGGGACAAGGGGCTCTGATTTCACTGAGCCCAGCTACTTAGAAAAGAAGCATGTCTAGCGTACAGCACACCCCAGCCCTGGGAAAACAGTCCTGATAACCCCGGCTTCACTGATAGGGCCCCTATTCTAGCAGCTCCCGATCTGGGCTTTTATGGGTGCCTTTCTCCACTACTGTTACCGGGCATCGGTTCTTTGAACTCTAATTTCTCTCAAGTGACTTTCGTTGAGTGATATGAAGTCCAGATTCACCACGGTGGTTTCCTTTCCTTTCTCCACCAGGTCTCAGCCCTGGATGCTCACGGAAATACAGTGGAGGGTCCGGTCCCTATCACAGTCGAAGTGAAGGACATCAATGACAACCGACCCACGTTTCTCCAGTCAAAATACGAAGGCTCCGTGAGGCAGAATTCTCGCCCAGGTAATGGGAGTCTGGAGGTATTGACGGAAAGCAGGAAGGGTATCAGGCAGAAGGGGCCGATTTATGTGGCTAACAGCTGCAGCTGTCACTCAGTAAGCACTTCCTATCTCATTTAGATTTCACAGCAATCCTCCGGGAGTTGTTTTATTATCCTTATTACTCTTCTCGGCCTTGGCACCATTGACATCTTGGGCCTGATAATCCTCTCTTTTTTGGGTCAGGTGTTGTTACATGCATTGTAGGATGGTGAACAGCATCCCTGACTTCTACTCCCCAGATGCCAGTAGCAACACCTACCACTAAGTTGTGACAACAAAGATGTCTTCAGACGTTGTCAAATGTTCCCTGAGGTTCCCCAGTTGAGAACCGCTATTTTAGAATGAGCTTTAGAAGATCTTAGAGCTCTAGGCCACTTTAGAATACTCTGGAAAGGTGAGCTCACTCTCCCATATCCTCTCAGGAATCTTACATTCTCATGGTCACTGTTGGCTCCCATTTATTTTTCTTCTCTTGCTTCCAACCCTAGACTTATCCATTCACTATGCTCCTACCCTTCATTTCCACAAAAAAACCCCAAAAAGTAATAGGTGTGTGCCACAGACTTTACTGAGGATTTGGGGAGATGAAAGAGCATTGCATCATAACAGTGCACAAAATAAACATGAGTGTTAGACTTCTGTGTTCTCAGAAAGATTCTTGGCCATGCCCATCAACTCACTGTCAAGTTTCTCTCTCCACTAGTTAATCTCACCTCTCATTCTTTAATGCCCACTTCCAATAACTCAGGGAAAGTGTTTTGTCCACTTTATTATGTGGAGCAATTTCACTCTTTGTCCCTGAAATTTCATACCAAAGACTCTCTAATAAGCTCTGCTAAATAAGAATCTTCCACATCTTCCCCTTTCTCTCTTCATCAGTAGGGTATTCTAGATTAGTGGTTCTCAAACTTTTTGGCCTCAGAGCTCTTGTATTCCTCTAAAAATTATTAAGGACTCCAATGAACTTTTGTATATATTCAGTGGTGTTGCATGTGGATTATATCCAGAGGGTTGCTGGTAAATGTTTAATAGCTGTCTCTGGGGGGGCGGGGGGCGGGGGGGGGGGGGGGGGTGGGCGGAGCCCTGCTTATAGCATTTACCAATTTCTGTGGGAAAAATATTCCTGTCATGGCCTATTTTAAGTTATCAATGGTGTTAATAATTTGCTCATGAAACTTCTGAAAATTCAACAATTAGTTCTCACGAGCTGGCTCCAGTACATCACTAGTTATACCTACCGATATTTATCATATTAGAAATTAAAATGGAGAAACTTCAAAGTTTATTAATTCATTTAAAATCGTAAACATTTTAATAAAAACTATATTTTCAAAAAACAAAAAGACTTATCAAGAAGAATGGTATTGTTTTATTCTTTGCAAATCTCTTTAGTGTCTGAATTAATTGAAAACAATTGGATTCTCATGTCTGTTTCTGTACTCATTCTTTTGTAATATGCCGTTTTGGTTGAAGCATATGAAGAAAAACTTGCCTCACATAGATATGTACTTGGAAAAGAGAGGAATATCATAATAGCATTTTGAGATAACTATGGATATTCTTTGATACTATACCTAAACTCAACAAGTGGTGGTTTCTTAAAAGCTGGTTACCATGTGGAATCTGAAACCATATTAATGCCTTTTCTTTGGGTACTCCTTTACACTAAAATACATGAAATTAACTTGTGCTTTGAGTGGATCTTTTTTTACATGTGCATAAATTTAGACTCCATTGACCCTATAAACAGTCTTAGAGACTCCTAAAGGTCCCTGGACTATACTTTGAGAAACCTCATCGTAGGGAAAGGAAGCAGAATAAAGGTTTATTATCCCACTGATATGAATTAAGGCATTCCACCCCCCACCCCCCACCCCTGCCCCGCTCAATCTGTCTCTGCATCTTAGAAGGTCAAAGTGGCTCTGGTTGATTTGGGTTTCAACTAATACCTGCTTCTCTTTCTGGGCATGTTTTATGAAATAGGAAAGCCTTTCATGTATGTCAATGCTACAGACCTGGATGATCCAAACACTCCCAATGGCCAGCTTTTTTATCAGATTGTCATGCAGCTTCCCAAGATCAACGATGTCATGTACTTTCAGATAAACAACAAAACAGGGGAAATATCACTTACCCTTGCAGGTAAGCCTTCATTGGACTGATTCCGAAGAAGGGACCTACATCTGTGTCAGCTTCGGACACATTTCCCTTTTTGTTCTTTCCTACTTTCCCTAGGATCTAAGGAATTGGATCCCAGTAAGAACCCTTTCTATAACCTGGTGGTCTCAGTGAAGGACATGGGAGGCCAGACTGAGAATTCCTTCAGTGACAGCACATCTGTGGACATCACAGTGAAGGAGAACATTTGGAAAGCACCCCAACCTGTGGAGATTGTGGAAAACTCAACTGATCCTCACCCCATCAAAATCACTCAGGTAGTGCCTAAGAAATGCCCAGAGCCCATTAGATACATGTTCTCCCTTTGTACAAGCCCACTTTCATGGTCTTCACTGGTATATTTATTATGTACATTTTTTACATAGCATAATTATAAAGCAAACTAAACAGACAAAGTTCCTGGCCCCAAGTCTCTGGAGTTTACTATCATGGGTAAACTCTGACCAAACTGGATTCATATCTCTAGTTCTCTATCTATCTATCTATCTATCTATCTATCTATCTATCTATCTATCTATCTATCATCTCCATCTCCCATCATCTGTACCCATCATCTGTATCCATCATCTGTACCCATCATCTCCCATCATCTGTATCTGTATCTGTATCTATCTATATATCTTTAAAAGAGAAATTCATCTAAGATTCCCAAGATACCATTGATGTTTGTTGTTCCCTGTCAGTAGTCTAGGATATGGCTGCACTAGAGTGGGTTGTATATGACACACACATCATGTACATGTATATGATTTGAATTTTGAAAAGCTGCTTCTTATTCTGGTGGGGAAAGTCTCTATCCACTAGACTCATCCATCACAAATGGAGGGACACGGACAGGATTGAGCAAGAGTTGAGTAGGCAGCCTCTTTACCTTTGGAGACCACCCTCCCCCAACTCCATCTCCCCACTTCATTCACATGCTCCCCCTTCCCACCTCTGCAACTGATGCTCTCACCCTGAGTCCCCTCTTCCCTTAGCTCCTGAAATACATGCTGGCTCCACTCAGATCTGATCTTTTCTGGAAAATCAGGGGTTTCCTTGACAGGAAAGCTGTGGGTGAGGGAGAGAGCACTGGGTTTGGAAGCAGATGACCAACACCATGTCCTTGCTCCATTACGCTAATGACTGATCATAGAAGAAGTCATTTAACTGTTCTGAGCCCCAACCTCTCGACAGTAAAATGGGGATAATAACACCTCTCTGGGTTTTCGTGGAGATTAAGTAAGAGGTCGGGTCTGTGAAAGCAGATAACAGGGATTCATGTTATGAGTGAGTCCCAGCCTGTGGTTCCCCTAGACTGTTTTAAAATGACACTGTTGTTAAGAGGCCCTGGGGTGGTCCATCCCATATATATATTGTATAGCTTAAAATAATTTTTATTTATTGAATGTTGAATTAATGAACTCCACCAGGAGGAAAAAAGAATGAAAGCCAGAGTTATTCTGCTTTACCAATTAAGAAAGTATGTTAGGACTCAATTCCATAACAATTGCAGATTTGGAGCCTTTACTAAAGTCTTTCTAGCTGTTATTTAGGCAATTCCCATAAGAATTTGTAAATGCTAAAAGGAGTGCATATGCTTGTTTGCTCTCGGGGCTGACAAAGAAAAGAAATTCTGGGTGCCACACCCAGCGCCTTTCCTCACAATTTGGTATCTTTCCTCACAATGCACCTTGACCCTGCAGGTGCGGTGGAATGAACCAGGTGCTCACTATTCCTTGGTCGAAAAGGAGAAGCTGCCAAGATTCCCGTTTTCAATTGACCAGGAGGGAGATATTTATGTGACTCAGCCCTTGGACAGAGAAGAAAAGGATTCAGTGAGTAAAACTGGGAGGAGTTTCACAAGTGACAAGACCAAGTGCTGTGCTCACCGAGAGCTGCGAGCAGAAAAGATTTTACTTAAAACCATTAACCAAAACCCCAAACCATAGATTATTGATTTCAAGACATGATACTATCCCCACCAATCTGATTCATTTTTTTCCCCCTCATGTCCCAATTCTAAGTAAACTGGAAATAAGGGGTTAAATGAAATAGAATTGGAACAGTCATTTTCTCTGCCTTTTAAAGGGAATGATGGGGTCATGTCTTAACGCTGAGCTTCCTGTTGTAGTACGTTTTCTACGCGATTGCAAAGGATGAACTTGGAAAACCACTTGCCTTCCCACTGGAAATTCATGTGAAAGTTAAAGACATTAATGATAACCCACCTACATGTCCACCTACAATGCCGGTATTTGAGGTCCAGGAGAATGAAAGAATAGGTAAGGAATGAAAGCTGTTCAAAGCTGTGTAACTGTCTTTCTTGTGTTAACTCTATACTCTCTTTATCCTCTCTATCTTGGAGAAGGTGGGAAGGTAAACCTGATTGATGATCAGTTATCCACTAGCACAGTGTAGAGCTTGAATACACCTTGAGACTCACACAAGTATAGTTTTCTGGCTCAGTTACTATCTGGCTAGTGTTCTTAAATTGGAGCATTTATGGCTACCATCACTACCACTACCACTATTACTACCCCTACTAGTACTATTACCACTATTAATACTACTACATCATCCTTACCACCAGCACTAACACCATATCCACTCACACCATTATCCTGTGTACATATATAAGATTATCCATTTGCAAGGTTTTTATATAGATCCTTATTTGCCCTCTAACAAACTCAGTAACAGATAAAACAGCACCAAATTTGATACATAATTTAAATCAGCCTCTACACCCAAGGTCAGATACTCTGCAATAAATAAGCACAACAAATGGAAATTGACTTTTGACCCTTGATGCTCCCTCTCTAGGAAGCTGATAGTAATAGTTCAGGAGGCTGGTAGATGAAGTTCAAGTCCTATCCATTTAAAAAAAAATACATTTTATTGATTTTTTACAGAGAGGAAGGGAGAGGGATAGAGAGTTAGAAACATGGATGAGAGAGAAACATCGATCAGCTGCCTCCTACACACCTCCTACTGGGGATGTGCCCGCAACCAAGGTACATGCCCTTGACCAGAATCGAACCTGGGACCTTTCAGTCCTCAGACTGACGCTCTATCCACTGAGCCAAACCAATTTCAGCAAGTCCTATCCATTTTTGTCTTTTTGTTCTTGACTTGCTTTGTTTTCTTTTACTGTGTCTCATGGTAGCTTTAGTTTTGCACAGGGACAACTACAATGAGAACATTATGATCTCTGGAAGTTTTATGACTTCCCTGGATTTAGGAAAACTCTTATCTGTTACTCCTGGGTGTTGAGTCCATTGGCTGAGCAGGCTGGCTTTTCTGAAATGTTTTTGTCTGTCGTTTCCTGTAAGTTTCAGAGATGGTACAAGGTTCGCAGGGTCTTGTGACTTCAATGCCTAGGTCTCTGCTGCCCTTCTGGGCAGATCCTCACATGTCTGTGGACCTTCTCATCATTTTCTTTTTCTCTCTCTCTTCTTGCCACACACTTTTGACATAGTGGCTGCTGTCCTGGTGGCTTGGGAGGCACTGCATGCATGGCTTGCTTGCTCAATGCTTACATTTTTCTCCTCACTGTCAGGAGTCATATATAGGTTATGTATTGTCCGTGTGTGTTGCTTAGGTCCTCTCTTTTTCATTTATTCCAATTCTTGCTGCAACAGGAACTGTTAAATGACAACTCAAAGGATTTTAATTAATTACTAGTAGCCCTGCGCACGAATCCGTGCACCAGTAGCTCACCAGTAGCTCGCTGCCGCCCTCGAGTAGCTCTCCGCCTGCCACTCCCTGCCCTCCCAATAGCTTACTGCCCTGCCCCCTCCTGTAGCTCCCTGCCGCCCGCTTGTAGCTCGCTGCCCCACCCTCCTGCTGATCTGTGATTCGGTCGTTACTTGCTTCGTCGTAACGACCATTTGCATATTACATCTTTATTAGATAGGATAAGGGAGAATCTTCTAATAGTGACAGTTGCGTAACAGTGGGATGTGTGTCAGTAGCCAAGAATCACTTTTTGGAAATCTGGGATGATCTGTGATGTCGAGTGAAGGCAAAAGACCTTTGAGGACCCTTCCAGATGATGCCTCAAGTCTCTTTGCCTAAGGTCTAGCCTTTAGTTTGTTGTTAGTTGTCTATCGCTGCATAACAAATTGCAGCATAAAACAACAAACATTTAGCATTTCACAGTTTCTGTGAGTCAGAAATGGGCCAAGAATTCTTATAAATCAACACAGATTGAGTTGGTTCTATATCTGTAGGCTAAAAGAGATGTAAAACGATGCCCCTGCCCGGTGGGGGGCGGAGGGGGGGTTACCGTTTAGCTCAAAAAATACTAAATTATTTCTTTGTACGTCTATGTTCTCCTATTTGGTGCCTTATGTTAGCCAGAATCTTGTGAGGCTCAAGTATTAGCAATGCCAACAGTGCTTTTGGAATCCCACTTGCTACCAAGTCCTGTGCGCTCACATAGGAATCCGCCTTTCATAAAGCACCACCTCTCCAAGGTATTTCCGAGTGCCCCAAGAATCAGTTTGAGATGCCACTTGTTCCTGGCCTTTGTCTCAGAGACATGGCACTCCTTTCTCTTCTCATCCACAAATACTTTATTCACCCTGAGTGGCACCCCTGCTGGAATTTCCCCGGTCGCTTATGTCAACAGCTGTCGGGGCCTCTGGCAGCTGGCATTTCCTGTGGAGTGAGAGAACGGTGTCCTTGGTGTTATGCTCACTTGTTTTGGGGAATGGTCCAGAGCAGGGCTGCTCAGACATCACAGGATCCCAGAATTCAGTAAGATACTCTTCGTTCCAGCACGCAGATCTTTTTTTTTTAAAGCAAGGGCAGACATGTGCCACAAAGGTGACTTGGTTGTGATGGATTCAGAAATAGCAGCGGCCACTATACTAAATACACCTTTTTCTCTGCTCTGTTGCTCATGATGCCCTCCTTCCTCAGCCCATGAGGCACAGCTCCATGGGTCCAGCTCCATTACAGACTTACATGGGAAGTCCCCTCCCCCATAATAAACATCCTTCACGTTTCCATATGTCAGTAGATGCCAATTGATATGGGAGGTGGGGAAAGACCTAGCTCCACAAGTGGCATATAATCAAGTCTCAGTCCCACATTGGGATTGCGGCTGCGTGTAGAGAAACCCACGATGCCCATTTCACGGAGCCCGATGATCCAGAATCTATCCTACCTCCCCCAGAGCTGGGTGAAGTCCTGAGTCAATCACCTCTGACTCAGGGAACGCCCTGGACTGAAACACTCACAGAAATAAATCCTTAGGACCAGGAACTGCAGCGAGGCAGGGAGCATGCGTGCCTACTCTTTGCCCCGTGTTATCTCTGGGGTGGAGTCCGTCTCTGCAGTTGTTGGTAGTGAGACCATTTGCCTTGCATATTAGTGTCAGAGGGTAGTTGTGACAAAGTGCCACAAAGGTGGGAGCTTAGGACACCAGGAATGTATTCTTTCACAGTCTGGAGGCCAGAAGTCTCAAATCAAGGCGCCTGCTAGGGGAGCATTCCCCCTGCCTGTTCCGGCTCCTGGTGGCTCTTGGCATGCCCTGGCTGCCTGTGGTAGCACCACCCTAGTCTCTGCCTCCTACTTCACATGGCCTCCACCTCCGTGTGTGTGACTTTGTGTCTTCTCTTCTTAGGAAAACACTAATCGCTAGATTTGGGACCCACTCTAAATCCAGGGTAATTTTATCACAAGATCCTTAACTAGTTACATCTGCAAAGCCCCTATTTCCAAATAAGGTCACAACGAAGTTTGGAGTGAACCTGAATTTTTGTGGGACACTGTTATGGGCTGAATTGTGATTATCCCCTCCCCCCCATTTCATATGGTAAAGTCCTAATGCCCACTATCGCAAAAACTGACTATTATTTAGAGAAAGGGTCTTTTAAGACATAAAGTGAAAACAGTGTCATTAGTGTGGGTCTTAATCCAATATGAGTTCATGTTGGCATTGCTAATCCTTGGGGACATGAGTCCCACAAGATTCTGGCTAATGTAAGACACCAAACAGGAGAATATAGGTATACTAAGGAATAAGTTAGCATATTATTGAGCTAGACCATAGCCCCCCAAAGGGCAGGGGCATTGTTTTGTACCTCTTTTACCCTAAGAGTGTAGAATAGACTCAGCACAACATTCTGAATCCATCACTGATGTGCTGTTCTTCCGAGAAGAGAAAATCTGGACACAGACATGTACAGAGGCAAGACCATGTGAGGACACATGGAGATGACAGCTATGTACAAGCCAAGGATTGAGGACTCAGAAGAAACCACTTGATCTCAGACCTCTGTGAGATCCAGAAATTGTGGGAAAATACCTTTATGTTGTTGAAGTTGCCCAGTCTGTGGCACTTTGTGATGGCGACGCTATCAGACTAATACATTTCTCAGCACACTACACAATGGAGAGGGTTAGAAGAACCTAAAGAAATCTAAGAACTTTAGCCAGCGGTTCCAAGTTATTTACAGAGTGTTCCAGGGACCTGCTTATCCAGTGGGACCATTTAAAATAGATGGAATAGCTCTGACCGGTTTGGCTCAGTGGATAGAGCGTTGGCCTGCGGACTGAAGGGTCCCAGGTTCGATTCCTGGTCAGGGGCATGTACCTTGGTTGCGGGCACATCCCCAGTGGGGAGTGTGCAGGAGGCAGCTGATCGATGTTTCTCTCTCATCGATGTTTCTCGCTCTCTATCCCTCTCCCTTCCTCTCTGTAAAAAATCAATAAAATATATTTTAAAAAAATAAAATAAAATAGATGGAATAGAGTCTGCGATGGGTGAATTTTCTTATTTCCTTCTTCACAGTGAGCAGTATTGGGACTCTGATTGCCCACGACATGGATGAAGAAAACACTGTCAACAGTGTTCTACAATACAAAATTGTGGATCAGTCCCCTAAGTTTCCCAAAGATGGACTCTTCCTCGTCCAGACCTACACGGGGGTGTTCCAGTTAGCCATGCAGTCCTTGAAGAAGCAAGACACTCCTCAGTACCTCTTGACCGTGGAGGTGTCTGACAAAGGTCAGTGTCACACTCGCTGTCAAGAGTGAAAATACTTGTTTCCCTCTTATTGTGATTTGTTAGGCTGTTGTAATGCCTGGGCGTATTAAAGAAGGATGCTGCTTAAGAGTCCCTGCTTCCTATGTGAAACACAGAAATGTGCAACACAGAGGCACCTGGTCCAATGACAGATCAGGCAACATTGTTGTGTTGGTCCCAGTCCTCCAAGAAGCAGATGCCAAGAGGTGATTAGATGTATGAGAATTCTATTAGGAAAAATGCCTCTGAGAAAAAAGTGGGGAGAGATACAGAGAAGGCTGGGAGAAACATCAGACTGTAATATAAGCCTGGCCCTGAGTGAAGGAGATAGGGAAGGAGGGCTGGTGGGAGTGTCAGAGACCACCAAGCACTCAAAGAAATGTTTGGCAAGGTCATCAGGGAGTCCAAAATTGGACACCGACGGAGTCCATGCTCTTTAAGAATGGGCCTACCTGAGCATGCCTGCCTTCTTCCGTCACTGGCTGGGGGCAGCTGTGGGAAGCAAGGCTCAGGGCAAATGTGGTGATGGATTACAGAGTGTAGGAGTGGGGCCATCATCCTTTAATGTCTCTGTTGTTGGAGGTTGGCAACGCTGTCATGGCCACCATAATCATAAACAAAAAAATTGCTTTTCCCAATTCTTCCTTTTGGACTCAAAGTATCCTACCATGTGAAAGTGGAGGAAAATGCATCTTTCAGGAAGCTTGATCTTCTATTAGCTTCTAGTTAGCCACTTGACAATATCAGGAAACGTTCTTCCATACTCCTTACACAGTTTCCAAGCAAGTGGTTCTTGATTTTTGTTGGGTCACAAGACCCTTTGAGAATCTGAAGAAAACGATGCATTCTCAAACAAATGCACTCATTCTCAGACAAATGTGCAGACACAGAAAATACATGTATTCTGAGACATACTTATTTTAGGGGTATGTGCACTCCAAGGTAAGAATCTTTCTTTGGGTTACAGCTAAATCTTAGATTAGCAAATAGTTCAGTTAAGTGTTATGCTAGGTGTGCCAGGAGGCATAGATTATACACTGAGTGACCAGATTATTATGATCTCTGAATGCATAATAATCTGGCCACTCAGTGTATATCCTATATAATAAAAGACTAATATGCAAATTGTCCCCTCGACCAGGAGTTCAACCAGCAGGCAGGCCGGCCAACCGGCCATGTCCCCTCCCCCTGGCCAGGCTGGCCAGACCCCACCCATGCACAAATTCATGCACACAATACATACATACACACATATATATATACATACATATATATATATACACACATATACATACATATATATACACACACACACACACACACACACACACACACACACACACACACACACACATACACACACACACACTGAGTGGCCAGATTATTATGCACTCAGAGATCATAATAATCTGGCCACTCAGTGTATATATATTGATAAAATTAAACTTTCTAGTATACACTACAGAAAATTAGACACCAGGCTGTAATTAACATAGTTTTACAGAAAATCAGTGAGGGCTTAGTACTTTGGAGGACCCCTGCTGGCCCTATTGAGGTTTGTGAGAGCAGGTCCTGGGCACCCCCAATCTTTAGCCATCCTTGTCTACAAATGTTCTGGGGACTAGCCCCAGCTTTAACCAACATTCACTTATTTAGACTTCAATTATGATTAGATGACATGCCCAGGGCATTGAGCAGGAGCTCTGGAGTAAGACTGCCTGAGTATATTCGTAAGGATCCCAGCAGGAAATAGAGGGGCCCCCTCAAAAGGAGTAACCAAAAAGAGTCTAAAGGAAGGGTTGTTTGTAAAGGTTGTGGGCAAGCTGAAGGAAACCAGCAGGCAGTGTGACGCGCAGTGGCCAGCCTTTCCTACCCTAAGGCGTGAAGGGTTGAGGGAAGGGAGCATTCCCGGAAGTGGTAAGCCCCGGATCTATGGTTATCCACAAGGCCGCCGGCCCTGGGAACGCCACCAAACCTTTCGCCTCCTGCCCTTCCTCCCACTTCCTGCCAGGGCTCCTATTGGCAGAACCCAACTGATACCCAAAGGGCCAGAATGCCCCCTGATGCAGTTCATAAGGTGGGCCTCCCAGACACAGAGCAGGGAGGAGGGCGGGGAGTAGGTGTAGTGGACACAGGGAGCACGTGGGTTTAAATTCTGGCTGGACCACTAGTTCGCTGTGTGACCTTAGTCTGGTTACCTAACTTCCCTATCCCGTGGCTTCCTCATTTGTGAATCAAATGAATGGTAACAGTACCTACATCATGAAGTAAGTATGAAGATAAAAGAAGTGATGCAGGTAAAGCACTTATGCCTGGTACCTAGAGGGTTCTAACAATTTTGTATGATGTCAAGACCTCAGTTCTTTTGTTATCTAGATTCTATTCAAAAAATTACTGAGGTCCAGAGACCTTGAGTGACACAATCAAGCTCTCACACATCTGATAAGTGGCAGAGCCAGAATTTGAGCAGTGGGATTCCAGAGCCCAGGTTCTTAATATTTCTAAGATACAGGACATCATGATTGTTAGAATGACGGTGATTCCAACAAAGAACCTGTCGTGTTTTTTCTTTTTTTTTTTTTTTTTTAAATATATTTTATTGATTTTTTTACAGAGAGGAAGGGAGAGGGACAGAGAGTCAGAAACATCGATGAGAGAGAAACATCTATCAGCTGCCTCTTGCACACCCCCTACTGGGGATGTGCCCGCAACCAAGGTACATGCCCTTGACCGGAATCGAACCCGGGACCCTTCAGTCCGCAGGCCGACGCTCTATCCACTGAGCCACACCGGTCAGGGCGTTTTTTCTTATTCTCAATACTAGCGGCCCAGTGCACGAAATTCGTGCACTCGGGGAGGGGGTCCCTCAGCCCAGCCTGCGCCCTCTTGCAGTTTGGGAGCCCTTGGGGGATGTCTGACTGATGAGTGGGCCTAAGCCGTCAGTCGGACATCCTTAGTGCTGCCACAGAGTTGGAAGAGGCTCCCGCCACTGCCGCTGCACTCGCCAGCTGTGAGCCCGGCTTCTGGCTGAGTGGCACTCCCCCTGTGGGAGCACACTGACCACCATGGGGCAGTTCCTGCATTGAGCATCTGCCCCTTGGTGGTCTGTGCACATCATAGTGACCAGTCGTTTTATCGTTCAGTCGATTTGCATATTAGCCTTTTATTATATAGGACTAGAGGCCCATCGTGCGATTGAAATCACGTGATGAGGCACCCCGCAGGGGGCCAGGACCTGCACCTGACTCATGTAGCACCGGCCACGGGAGTCAGGCCGGATCGGCGCCGCGGGAGGCCAGACTGGGGCTGCAGGGGGACTGGGATCCACGTGCCTGACTTGCAGTGTCCCCTGGCCCCCCTGCCTGTGTCCGCTCCGGAGCCACCCGAGCCACCACGCCTGCTCAGACAGGCTCACCTGCCTCTGTCTCCGTCTCTGCTCCAGGCCTCACCTGTGCGTGCAACCTCCTGCTGTCTGGTCGTGACCCATTATGGAGTCCTGGCCTAATTTGCATATTACCTCTTTATAATATAGATTTCCCTGGGCACTCCATTCCCACCCACACGCCATGCTCATCTTAGACCCAGGTTGAAGCCGCTGTCTCTGACTAGGTCTTTGACTTGTCAGACCTCTTCCTCAAAGCCTGTGTCATTTCCCCAGGGTTCCATGAGTCGCTTCTGCCCCTGTCTTGCCTCCAGCAAGCTGGGCAGGTCAGCCATTTGAAGGGGACTAATTATCCCACTTCCTCCCTTACTTGGAGGGCAGGGAGCAGGCACCTGACCCTTCCTTTCCACCAGGGAAGCAGAGGAGATGTAGGACAATAAGTGCTGGGCTGGTCAGGGAAGGAAAGAGCCAGCTGGGATACTTGGGGAAGGTTTTCTGGAAGGAGAGGCTTGCACTGGGCTTTGAAGGCTACGTCACTGTCAGTAGTTTGGAAAAAGAGGCCGCTTCACAGAGAAGTAACAGTGTGGATCGAGAACAGCCCTTTCCCTGGAGGGGGCAGGTGGAGGGAAGTGGGAAGCCCAGGCAAACTTCTTGCAGGACTTCCTTCGGCCTCCCTGTGGCCAACTTGTGGGTGCAGGTGGGGAGCAGAGGATCCCGTTTCCACGCAGATTGCATGTCAACAGCAAAATTGTGACCCCAGCGGTCACTTCACTTGCCAATGTTTTTCTTGCCGATTTCTGAGGTTAATGCATGCTTTTTCAGTGGAAACATGTTTGTGACATGACTTTCATTTTCAGATTTCCAGACCCACTGTCAAGTGCAAATCAACGTTATTGACATCAACGATCAGATCCCCATTTTTGAAAAATCAGATGTGAGTAGTCGTCTCCTGCTGTTTTTTCTTTACTTTGTTCACATCATGTGATCCCTGCTTCTGGAATCAAGACACAGACAGTATGCAGGGAAAAGGCCACACTTCACGGGTAGCCTTTGTCAGTGCATTGGTAACAACCCAGACAGCTTCTCCAGTGAAATTCTTGGGGGAGCAGTCACTGGTATAGTATGTGGGAACGTCTCTTTATAAACTTCTGCCGATGGCTCATTTACTCCAAGGGCTGCTTAAAAGCTGCAGCCACAATCTTTGTCAAATTGGAAGGAGTCGAATGGGTACGTGCAGTTGATCATTATATATCATGATAAATGGATTACTGCTAGGTTTCAAACAAGCATTTTTAGTAAAAAGTTCAGTATTTGGGATATCAGCAACTTAAACTCATTTTGCAGTATTTGGATAAGAGAAAAGGAAAAGGAAAAAAAACACACAAATCTCTGGCGTAAGCCAAGGAAAAAGTCAAGATGTTTGCAAGAATTAGGAGCACTGGGCAGAAAAAGCAGGAGTAAAAATATTCAGTTAAGGACATCAATAAGAATGTTGACTTGTTGATGTGGGCTTTAAACTTGAAGGTAGTTCTATCACTGTTCCCTTAGAGGGGAGGTCTCTGTTTACTTATTCTGGAGCAGAGAGAAGCCCATTTTACTAGTTTGTTTGAAGTCAATTATGAGATAGCCCAGAACCCTGTCCATATATCAAAATGTTCATATATCAAAATGGGGACAAGGCTGTGGCAAAGAAGGGGAGTTGATTTATGCGAGGGTTCAGGGTGGCACGAGATGTGACTGAACATAACCTGTGTAACGGGCACTGAGGCAAAGATGCAGGAGCTGGAACCATTTGCTTCTCAGCCTCCATGTTCCCATCCTTGTGTTACATCTAGGCAGTGGTTTCAAATCGAAGGTGAGATCCAACTTTGGGAGTGTCAGGGCTTGGAAGGGCAAAATGGGCTCTAGAAAATGAGTCTGCTGCTGTCACTGCTCTGGCCTTCTCCTGGGCCCCGGCTAGTTCCCTCTTTAAGATCGAGATCCCCCCAGAAATGATCTGGGGGATTTTCAGCGGAGGAGCGGGAGATGGTCTAGGCCAGTGGTCAGCAAACTGTGGCTCGAGAGCCACATGTGGCTCTTTGGCCCCTTGAGTGTGGCTCTTCCACAAAATACCACAGCCTGGGCAAATCTATTTTGAAGAAGTGGCGTTAGAAGAAGTTTAAGTTTAAAAAATTTGGTTCTCAAAAGAAATTTCAGTCGTTGTCCTGTTGATATTTGGCTCTGTTGACTAATGAGTTTGCCGACCACGGGTCTAGGCCAGTAATTATGAGCACAAGCTTTAAGTTAGACAGAATGGGTATGAATCCCAATTCTCTGTTCTTAGGTGAGTTTTACCTCTCCAATCCTTTGCTCTTCTGTTGAATGGAGATGATGATACAGCTACTCCGTAGGGCGTGCTGCTTATCTTTATTGAGTACTTACTATGTGCCAGGCGCCAGGGACTTCCCATGCATTATCTCTTAATCTTCACAGCAAACATGAAGTAGTCCTGTTATTATTATTTCCATTAGACAGATTATGAAACCGAGGCTTAAATACGTTTGATAACTTGCTTCAAGTCACCCTGCTAGTAAGTGGCAAGCCTAGGATTTTTACTGTTTGACTCTGAAGTTCAGACTCTTAACCACTTCTCCTTGGTTGATTGTGGACTAATTAAAATAATGTATGTAGAAGTACCTGCCGCATGATAAGTACTCAATATGTAGTATTTATTTTTGTCCTCACTAATATAATAAGTAAGGTTAGTAAATGTATTGGATGTGGCAGTGGGAATCTGTTTGAGAATCCTACCAGTAGCTCTCTGAGATGTGTTTCTGGGTATAAAGAATATCAGTCTATGAGTAAGATTGATGTCAAAATCAACGGCAACATATTTAGCCATAGGAAAAACATGCGTGGCGAGTATTGATGCAAACTATGACTTGTGAACACTCTGAAGCTGAAGAGACAAGCTAGACCTTTGACAGCTAATTGTTCTTGATGACAATGCACATTCTTATTGTTTCCTTCTTAGTACGGAAACCTAACTCTTGCCGAAGACACAGCCGTTGGGTCCACCATCTTGACCATCCAGGCCACGGATGCCGATGAGCCATTTACTGGGAGTTCTAAAATCCTATATCGAATTACACAGGGAGATGACGAGGGGCGACTGGGGATTGACACCGATCCCCAAAACAACACTGGATACGTCATAATTAAAAAGGTACATGACTCTTTAATGAAGTTTATCTTTTTTCTTCCGTTAATGTGCTTATGGCTATGCAAGGACCTCTAAGCAGAGGTGATGGATCAGCACTGACCTCTCAGGCGCGAAGGACCCTAGAGGACTCTGTCATTCCTGTCCTCCCAGAGGGCAAAAGGCCAGGAACCTAGTTCTGGGTCTGTCATTCGCTGACCAAGTAAGCTTTGTGGGGGGAGGGAGGATTGCCATGTAAAATACATAAAACACACGATAAACAATTTTCAGTGTATGTGTGTCCCATGTAATATTTGGGACATACTTATACTAAAACATTTGGTTGTTCATCTGAAAGTCAAGTTTAACAAGGTGTCTTAGATTTTTATTTGCTAAGTCTGGGTAGGGTGTGTGCTCAGGGCTTTACTTCTCCCTTTGCAAATGTGGGGGTTAGACTGGATGAACCCTGTGAGCCCTTAAGACTATAGACATTTTCTTCTAACGTGCTAGCCATAGACTCCTCTTTAAAACAAGACTGGAAATTGGTAGATAGCCTTTTAAGGTTGAATAGACACGTTTATCCTTTTTACCCCTTCTCCACCCACCCCTTCCTTTCGGGTCCCATCATTTGCTAGAACAGCTCAGAGAACTCAGAGAAACACTAACATTTGCTAGTTTTATCATGTGTTAAAGGATATGGTAAAGGATACAGGCCAACAGCGAGATGAATAGACACGAAGGACAAGACTGCAGTGGGCCTGAGTGCAGGAGCTTAGGTCCCTATGGATTTGGGGTGCCCCGCCCTCCCAGCACATGCATGTGTTCACCAACGTAGAAGAGATCCTCGTACTTGTGGGATTTTTATGGGGGCTTCCTCATGTAGACAGGAGTGGTTATGAACTCAATCTCTAGCTTCCTTCCCTTCCCTTCCCTTCCCTGGAGGGGATGGTAGGGTGGGGCGAAACGTTCCAACCTTCTGATCAGGGCTTGGTCTTTAGGGTGACTAGCCCCCACCCAGGAGTTCACCAAGAGTTGCCTCGTTAGCACAAAAGACATTTCTATTGCTCAGGGAATTCCAAGGGATTTAGGCGCTCAGTCTCAGGAACTGGGGTCAAAGGCCAAATATAAGAACAAAAGATGCTCTTTGTGCTCTTATCACTTAGGAAATTACAAGGATTTTAGGTGCTTCTGTGCCAGGAATTGAGGGCAGACACCAATATATATATATTTTTTCTATTATTTTATTTGCCCCAAGTGATGCTTAGGATTAAACAAGTTTTATAGAAATGCTGTCCTACTTAGTTTGTACCCAAAGCTCTGGCCTGTCATGTGGTAGATCATGATACCCTTGAGGCCAAGGGGGTGTCAGGAGCAGGAAGGTTATTTCCTTGAGGCCTGCCAGTGCATCAACATCTCTCCTGGGACTCCATTTCTTGAAATTCAGGGTTTTGTTTTAGCTTTAGTTTTTTAAAATGCAAATTTTGTCACTTCTCCATTTTAGCTGGTCATTTGGAATCCTGGGTACAGGACCTATTTTTCAGCCAGCCCACGTGTCATCTGGAAAACGAATGCACAGTTTTTTCTCATGTTAACTATCCCCCGTTGCAACTCCGCTCCCTCAGTGCTTTTATCTGTCTTCAGGTTGAGTCTAAGTCACGAGATTTGGCCTTGCAAACCCTGGTGTGCAGAAGAGCAACTGCGGGCCTGACCATGTTCTTTCAGCTTATCTGGTGACTGTGTCTCCTAGATGGATGTGAGGCCACCCCAAGAGGCCGTGATGGGTCTCTTGACTTGGCTTTGCAGGCATATCCCTGCATTATGAAAGATGATACACATGGTTCGACAGACTTGCCCTTGGTTAAGCTCTGCTGATTATCATTAGCTAGTTTGCTTTCATTGCTCATGTTTCCCTGGAGGATTTGGTTCAGTGTTTTTCCTGGTGTGAAAGTTAAGCAGGCTGATCGATGACAGGCGGCTCCTTTTTTCCTTTGTTCTTCCATTTGATAAGGTTTAAGGGGCATTGACATCTTTCTAACTGGTCTCCCTGCCTGAGTCTGGGTCACCTCAAATCCATCCCTCACAGGGCTGCTCCCAGAGGTATCTTTCTAAAACACGAATCTGACCTTGTCAGTCTGGGGCTTACCACCTCTCTCTGCTCCTCAAGGATAAAGTCCCAGCTCTTCAGCTTGACGTACAACGTCTTTTCCACCACCTCTTTCTACTCTCAGCCTCGCATGTTCTGTTCTGGTAACACAGTGGACTTCTCATTTGCAGACATACCGTCTCATTTCTTCATCCCTCACCTCTGGGAGCCGCAGTGATGGGATAGAAATTCAAGGGGGAGACGTAAGACCTGTTTGGTGGGGAGGATGGGAGGTGCCTCCTCTGCCTGAGCCCACAGATAGCTACGCTGCCTGCCTGAGCCTGGGCATGGCGGGACCGGCAAGGAACAGAAAACTTGTCCTTTGTCCCTATCATGGGTTGCTCTGGGGGCTGCTGCCTTTCTGCTTCATCTGCCAAGATTTCTGCCAATTTGATGCCTTTGCCTTCATCCCCTGAGATGGGGATTGGGTCTCTGGGTGTCAGAAGCTCCAACTCCCTCCCCCTCACCTCTGCTCCTCTTTTGGCAGTGATCAAGACCACATGGTAGTGATCAAGAGGTCATTGTGGGGCCCTAGCTGGCTTGGCTCAGTGGATAGAGCATCCTGCGGACTGAAGGGACCCAGATTGAATTCCAGTCAAAGGCACATGCCTGGATTGCGGGCTCCATCCCCAGTAGGGGGGGGTCTGCAGGAGGCAGCCGATCAATGATTGTCTCTCATCATTGATGTTTCTCTTTCTCTCTCTCTCTCCCTATCTCTCTGAAATCAATAAAAATATATATATTTTTAAAAAGAGGCCATTGTGGGGCGTACCCTGCGGACCGTGAGTGCTTATCTCTGTGAACAACCTCTCTCTCTTTACATTTCAGCTGGCTTATCACATTTTATATCCTGTATATTTGTATTCTGTCCGTTGCTTATTTTCTGTCTCAAATGACTTTGCATCTCCACATACAATGCGTTCTCTTCCATATGAGCATATGAGCAATCTTTCTATCGTACTTTCTATTGAGCTAGAAATCGAGTTGTGATGTTGTGTGTGTTTGTGTGTGCATGGAGGAGAGGGTTTTCTGGAAACTGGAGGTCTTCTCTGGACTCTTTTCTACTGGGGCCCTCTAGGACTCAAGAAGGACCAAGGCTTCTCATCTTTATGTTTCTTGACTGATATGCCATGGGTACTGCGTGCTAAGGAAGAGACAGGAAGCAATGATGAATATAACACAATTTCTCCTCTCAGAGAACTTATGGACAGTAGAGTCTGAAATAGATAACAACGTAATTAGAATCCTGGTCGGGTACTGAGATTGCAGAGGATATGGATGGAGGGTGGGGATCAGTGAAGCCAATCTGGAGAGGACAGCACTGAGCCCACTTCTGACTCAGGGGGAGAAGGTTTTTCAGATGTTAAGGAAGGGCAGGCTGAGCTAATGCAATCATGTGTCAAACCTCCATGAGTTTTTCTCTTCACAAATGGATATTAGCATTTTTGTTTAATCAATGATATGAATAGATATGCACTAAAGGACTGACAGCTCACCAAGAAGTCCTGGGTCCTGTAGGCGTGGGAAAATGAACGAAACAGTGCAGTTTCCATAACCTAGAATGTACCTTCGGGGCTTTGCTTCAGTTCCTTCATCTTTTTGAGGTCCTGGGTACCACTGAGACTCTGATGAAACTACATATACTATCATTAGAAAAAAATCACATCTGCACATGCATATAATATTTAGATTTTGGCTTCTAGGGGTCCACAGATCGCCAGAAGCCCTTTAATCCCAGTTAAGAAGTCCAACTTTAGGAGTTGTTCCACTCTTTAGGATTGGTAGTTTTCCCCATAGAATCGGGGACTCTGTGCCTTTAGGGAGACCTTCCAAGTCCCAAGAACCAATTGCTTAAATGATACTTAAATCCTTTCTGTGCTAGGTTGTCACATGTTGTTTTAAGCCCATTCCTGAAACCTTCCAGAGTTGAGAACTGTTTTTGAAGCAACCCTGTCTGTCTTTCTATGTAGCCCTATTAAAATTCTTCCTCACGCTAAACCCAAATTGGTTTTTTTGATTTTTCATTTCTGGCTCTGTCTGGAATGACCTGGAACAAGAGCATCTATCTTTTGACCATCTCTTCTAACCTCTCCCACTCTCCATGAGCTTAAGGACTTTTACTTTGGGATTTGGGTCCTGAGGTTCCTCTAAAATCGTTCTCCGTATAATGGGGACATCTCTAAGCATTTTCCACGCTTGAGAGAATCAATAGGTTTCTGCTGAATGAGTGAAGGAACTGTCCCAGGGTTAGGTAAATTTGGGGAGTGCTGCCTTGGTTGGCTCTTCTAGGAGAGTCTACATGCATATTAGCACCTTAAAAGCTCTGATAAATCCTGCAGCACAGACTTTCTTTTTTAAATTATTAAAAAATATACTTTATTGATTTTTTACAGAGAAGAAGGGAGAGGGAGAGAGAGTTAGAAACATCAATGAGAGAGAAACATCAACCAGCTGCCTCCTGCACACCCCCTACTGGGGATGGGCCTGCAACCAAGGTACATGCCCTTGACCGGAATCAAACCTGGGACCCTTGAGTCCACAGGCCAACGCTCTATCCACTGAGCCAAACTGGTTAGGGCCAGCACAGACTTTTTCATGGCTCCATTATCATTGTGAGAAGTAGGTGTTTCCTGGCACTGACTCAATGAACTGCTGCTCTGTGAGAGTTTTTAAAGGAGAATAGGGAATGAATCTTATAGGGAACTAGTCATCCCCAAGTTAATTTTCTCTGTGTTTTCCCCCCACACAGCCTCTTGACTTTGAAACAACAGCCATTCACAACATTGTGTTCCAAGCGGAAAATCCTGAGCCTCTGGTGCCCAGTGTGCAGTACAATGCCAGCTCGTTCGCCACGTTCACCCTTTTTGTGACAGATGTGAATGAAGCACCTCAATTTCCCCTACACATATTCCAAGCAAAAGTCAGCGAAGACGTGGCCATAGGCACCAAAGTGGGCAACGTGACTGCCAAGGATCCGGAAGGTCTGGACATAAGGTAGAGAGCAGGGCTGGGCAAGCCTAGCTGTGCTGTGACCAAGGCCAGCGGGAGGGAAGAAGGGCTGGGGGGAGGGCGCAGAGGACCTGGCCTGACTCCAAGGCTCTCTCCTAAGGGAGCAGCCAGCGATTTGAAGCCATATCCAGTGCACTTGGTGAACTTGACCTTGGTTCCTGCAGGGGTCAGTACCCTGCATGGGGAGCGGGGGAAATCCAGGCTCAGACAAGTGGGAAACATGTCAGGTTGCATCCGGCCCACTCACTGCAGGTCCCACTGAGAGCTGGTAAGGTCAGGAGATGGGGTCCAGAGACGGGACTGGCCAAAGCCAGATCCTGTGTCTGAGCCAGTCCCCACGGCCAAGGTTTGGGGAAGAGTTCCAGCCCAGCCCCTAAAGTCGACGGGAGGTCTAGACAGAGAGAATGAAGCAAAAGCCCAACTGGACAGACTCAGCCCCCTGACACAACTAAGGGACTGTTCTGGATGCAGAGTGTACAGATTCCTTGCCTCTCCAGAGAGTAGGTCTGGGGTAACACGACCCATTCCAGAGCACACCTCTGGCGAGGCTAGCGTTCAGGCCGAGGTGGTTAAACAAATGCATGAATCTTAGCAATTCGCAATCTTTTTTTTACTTTTCCAGTGAAATAGGATTCACAAAGATTTGCCTTAAAAATGTACAATGATCATTAATTTGTCCAAGAGATTTATGTATGTGTATATATCTATATCTGTGTCAACATGTATAACCTCTTTCAGGTCACATAGTTAATGAGCACATAAACAGGACTAGAACCCAGATCTTTTGCTTCTATTGTATGGCAGTCTCATGGTGTATGGCATAACCAATGTATATGGTTATGGTGACAATTTAAGTTTCTCTAAACATTTGAGGGGAAGCTTGTCTCCCAACAAGCACTTGGAATCAGTGCTAAGACCTTATTCTGATTGTCAAGGAGTAAAGTTCTCACCTCCTATTTTAATCTTCTAGTTCATCCCTTCTCTAGTTTTATAAAGAAGGAAAGTACAGTGGGAGCTGTACTGTATGGTTTGTACAGATACACTCTATATATCAGTCACAAAAATTCTGATGGGGGACATGTTTATAATTTTACAACCATTTCTTGTTTTAACACATGCTTCTTCCTCCTTCATGAGAATGCTATAAAAATCATTAGTCAAAGACAAGAGAATAAAACTTTGCATTTATGAGTGGGGAAAACAAAGGCATTTAAAAAAACTCTCAGGTAGATCAAGGAGAAGATAGAATGTATAGATTATTAATGAGATTAGAAAGATGAGGAAGAAGACTGAGCAAGACAGTGTCCTGTAAGAAACAGTCTTGGAGGACAAATGAGAAAAGTGTGTTAAGAATAAAGAACAGTGAGCAGTTCAGAGGCTAGTGATAAGTCAGTTAAGAATTCAGATGACTCCAAAGATTTTGGCCTGAGTGAGTTAATTCTTCTCTTTCTCTCAGCTCCATAAATTTATAAACCATCAACACCCCATGGATCCTAATCCAATCCGCCAGTAAAGATTAGAGATTTTTTCATTGAAATACATCCAGAATGCAAGTGCTTCTCATCACTTTTGCCATGGTTCAGGCCACCATCGTCTCTTTTCTGGATTCATCCTTGCCCCATGCTGAGTCTATTTGCTACAATCAGAATAGTCCTTTTAAAAGGAAATCATATCACATGACTCCTCTGAGAGCCCCCAAAGGGTTCCCATCTCTCTCAGGGATGAAATCCTGGTTACACAGGGTTTCTTGTGCATCACCTGCACACACAGCCCAACACAGTGCTCGGCATATAGAATATACTGTAATTGGAAAAAAATAATTTGCTGAACTAACACATCATAATTTTTTAATCATTATCTTTTCTTGAGCATGTAGATTGTTTTCAGTATTTTTTATTATATAAAACTAGAGGCCCGGTGCATGAAATTTGTGCACTGGTGGGGGGTGGTAGAGGTCCTTCAGCTCAGCCTAAGCAGCAATCGGACATCCTTAGTGCTTCTGTGGAGGCGGGAGAGGCTCCTGCCACCGCTGCTGCGCTTGCCAGACATGAACCGGCTTCTGGCTGAGCGGTGCTCCCACTGTGGGAGCACACTGACCACCAGGGGGCAACTCCCTGCATTGAATGTCTGCCCCCTGGTGGTCAGTGCCCATCATAGCGAGCAGTTGAGCGGCCTTAGCATATCATTAGCATATTATGCTTTAATTGAATGGCCGACTGGATGACCGGACACTTAGCATATTAAGCTTTTATTATATAGGGTGTTTTGCATATTTATATGCATGTAATTCTTTTATAACTTCTATTAAATTGTGGGGTTTTTTACTGAGGGAAAATTTCCAGAAGTGAAATGCTTTGGTCTAAAAAGGAACAGCCTTATGGCTGTGATGTGTTGCTCCACAAAGGGCTGTACCAATTGTTTTTCTTGTGCTTCTAGGCTTGTCTCTCTCAAATTCATCTAACACACCTACCCAGGAGTTCCACTGGTAACACCAATATGACTGGGTTGCCTTCCTGCTGAACTCCATTCCACGGCTGACCATTGCTTCCCACGATCTGGCTCGTTCCAGGCTCTCTGGCTTCGTCTTTTCCATCCACTGCTTCCCATTTTTACCCCGACACTGCTGGAGCGTCTGACTCCCACACGCAGCAAGCTATTCCTTGGCCTCAGGCCATAGCGCGGCGATCCCTTCTGCTTAAAGCAGCTTCCTTTTCTTGCCTCAGCTAGCATCTACTCCTTCAGAAAGACTGCTCTGATTCCCATGACCTTCTCTGGGGCTCCATAGGGCCCTTTCACTGTCTTTACAGCTTTCCATTGGAGTTATATCTCTGTGTCTGTCTCCTCCCCTGGCCTGAGAGCCCCTTTTTGTAACCTCCCGTCTGCCTGAGATTTGCTAAACACTCAATAGATGTTTGTTGAATGAGAGAGTTCACGGGCCACCAGTGGCCTCTGAGTACCCACCCATTCCCACAACTTCTCCACCACTGGGTGCTCAGGTTTTCTTAGAAGGGTGGTTTGCTAATCCGTTTTAAAAGCTGTTTCCAGGTTATTTTCATTAGAATTCTTTGATTGCCAGAAAAGTTTGTTTTTCCCCCTGAGTTTGTGGCTATACATTTTCTAATGAAACAAGTACAACTACCACTTTGTAAAGATGAGCAAATCCCCGTTTTGAAGACAGAAGATATGCAAATAAAGCATTAGTAGTATTACATAATGATCTTTGAAATATGCCGTAAATAATATGCCAGGGATAATGTTGACATAACATAGCGATGCATAAAGTACCCTCCCATTTCCACATAAAGTAACCCGGGCTTTCCTTTGCTCTTTTCCCTTCGTGAAGTTATTCCCTGAGAGGCGACGCCAGAGGCTGGCTCAGGATTGACCCTGCCACTGGCGAGATCTTCAGTGCGGCTCCGCTGGACAGGGAAGCTGAGAGTCTGTATCGCGTACAAGTGGTGGCAACTGAAGTAGGTGAGCAAAAAAAAAAGTAACAAGTTAACAGGGGATGCACCAGTAGATAGGAGGGAGGGAAAGTGAGTGGGTCAGATTGTCAGAATATCTTAGAGTGGAAGAACAAGAAGGGTACAAAAATGAAGGGAGTCCTAGCTGGTGTGGCTCAGTGGATAGAGCGTCAGCCTCAGGACTGAAGGGTCCCAGGTTCGATTCCGGTCAAGGGCACATGCCCAAGTTGTGGACTTGACCCCCAGGCGGGGAGGGCGTGCAGGAGGCAGCCAATCAATGATTCTCTCTCATCATTGATGTTTCTCTTTCTCTCTCCCTATACCTTCCTCTCTGAAAGCAATAAAAATATATTTTTTTTAAGTGGAGGGAACTACTTCCTGTTTTGTTTCAAGAGGAGAACCGCCTGCGCTGAGCACCTGTGGGGTTGCCTACAGGCTGCCAGGGCTCCTGGGTGCTTCCTGAAGGGGTACAGCTCGAGGAAGGTCCCCGTGTGCCCGCCCCACTGCCCACCTGCTCCATAGAGCTTGGGGGGTTCTCCTGGAAATGGGCTCAAACTGTTGCCTGGCTGGCCTACACTGTTCATTTCTCCTTCGACCTTAAGTGGAACACCTCCTCCTTTCTGAGGCAAACTGTGTTATCCGGTGTTCTCACTTTACTGTGAGGAGCTTGCTCAGTGCAGACACGAGAAGCTCGCCTTCTGACTCTGACGCCGTAGGCTTGGGGGCCCTGAGCATCCATCTGGGTTTTGATGAAACGGGGTGAACTTTGGAAAGACTTATTATTTAGATAAGCCAGGGGTGTTTGGATTGTCCTTGTGTAACCTTTGCATCTCATTTAATTCTGTTGGGGTGGCTATATTACCCACTAGTTCTAAATGTGGACTTCTGCCGAAACCGGTTTGGCTCGGTGGATAGAGCGTCAGCTTGCAGACTGAAAGGTCCCAGGTTCGATTCCGGTCAAGGCCATGTACCTTGGTTGCGGGCACATCCCCAATAGGGGGTGTGCAGGAGGCAGCTGATCGATGTTTCTAACTCTCTGTCCCTCTCTCTTCCTCTCTGTAAAAAATCAATAAAATATATTTAAAAAAAATAAATGTGGACTTCCAGGGAATTTTAAAAATTAAAATAAAAATAAACTCACAGAAATAGTATGCTTACCAGTGAGAAGAGTGGTGATTAAAACATTGGCCCAGGGTTGGGAGCGGGAATGGAGACCATTGCAGTAGGTGGGACTCATAAAAATGTTCCTCTCCAGGGAAAAGGTGAATAAGAAGAAAGCACTCAGTCAAGTGAAAGCAGCGAGAGGAGAAAGGCAGCAGGACATGCCGCATTCGGAAGGGATGTGTGCAAGAAACAGCCTCGTGCTCCTTTCTAGTTATGCCACTATCACACTGTATAGGCATTTAACTCTTTTTAAAATAAATATTTTTTTATTGATTTCAGAGAGGAAGGGAGAGGGAGAGAGAGAGAGAGAGACACACACACATCAATGATGAGAGAGAATCTTGGATGGGTTGCCTCCTGCACGCCCCATATTGGGTATCAAACAAGCAATCCAGGCATGTGCCTTGACCGGGAATTGAATCATAGCCTCCTGGTTCATAGGTCAACGCTCAACCACTGAGCCACACGGCTGCGCCATGCATTTAACTCTTGATTTAACAGCTCCCGATTGACCGGAGGAAGTTTCTGGCTGGGCCTTCCTGCTGTGTGTTCTGCGGCAACATACCGTGGGGGCAACACTTCACTCTGCATGTGCCCTAAAGGCCTTGCCCATTGAGCAGATCGATGAATCAAAACCAGGTTCACCACCCTGCTCCAATTTGCAGTTGGCGTCCCTGACATAAGGGATGAAATGACCCCCAGAGCACAGTGACTTTTCCTCCTTTTGGTTAAGTGTAGTCAGGGACACAAAACATTTGAAAAGAAGACAGGGATCACGGGACTTGAAGCGGGTTGGAACTGGAGATTGTAGAAACAGTATCTGTGTTGAAGTCGGGGAGAATGAGAGCAGTGTCCTTGCGTCGCACAGACAGCCGTGTTTGAAGCGCTCAGTGTGAGAAGCTTACTCCTCCTGCAGCGCTGTGGGGTAGGTACCGCTAATGACCATGTTTTACGGATGAGGAAACGAAGGCACTGAGCAGCTACGCAGCTTGCTCACGATCACATAGCTACCAAGCATTTAGGCTACCGGTCCAAGTGTCTCACCACCCTCCCAGAGTGAGTAACTATTGTGCAGCCCTTCCCTCTTTCCTAAGAACATGGCCTGACGCTCTATCCACGGAGCCACACCAGCTAGGACTCCCTTCACTTTTGTACCCTTCTTGTTCTTCCACTCTAAGATATTCTGACAATCTGATCCTCCCAGAGCCACATGCATTACAGCCGAAATAACCGAGGCTGAGAAACCATAACGGACCTGCCTGAGTCAGTGGTGTGGAGCAATGGAAGGTGTGGGCTCTGACGGCAGACCTGGGCTGGAAGCTCTCCTTGCTGTATGACCTTGGGCCGGTCACACACCTTCTTTGGGCCTCAGCCTTCTACCTGTATGCGAATCAGAGCCGTTGTGAAGTAATGTCTATAAGACATCAGCACATCAATCTTATTATTATCATGAAGGCTTTTAACTGGGTCTGATTCTAAACGTTTGTCATCTTTCTGCTACCTCAATATACCCAACTACTTGAATTGTAATAAAAAAAAAAAAAGAAAGAAAGAAAGAAATATTCTTTCTTATTAAGAGGAAGTGAGAGAGCTGATAGTCCATTTCAACCACTCCATTCCCTAGGTGGGTCCTCCTTGAGCACCACAGCGGGGTTCCACCTGGCCCTGACGGACGTGAATGACAACCCCCCGCGGCTAGCGAAGGAGTACACGGGCTTGTTCTTCTGCTACCCCCTCAGCGCGCCCGGAAGCCACATCATCGAGGCGACGGATGATGATCTGCAGCCTTTTCGGGGTCCACAGTTTACATTTGCCCTTGGCAGCGAAAGCTTACAAAACGACTGGGAGATTTCCAAAATCAATGGTGAGTTGTCAAATGCACATCGAGAAAGGCACTGGTGGGTGATGACATTGGCTTGTATTGGCCTCGATGGGCCTGCAGCCCTCGGCACAGGGCATTCTCCCAGGCTCCAGGGAGGAGCCGCCTGCTCTGGGAACTGGCAGAGGGGAGCTCTCCAGAGGGGAGAAGCTCCAGGCTTCGGAGGGAGGGAAGATGGCTAACACACAGCCATCCCCCGTAGTGTATGGAGACGGATAGGTGGATACTAGTAATCTGAGCAGCATTTACAAAATTTCCAGTGGCAGCTGAGAAACAGATTTGATAATGATGTTTAAAAACAGCTTTATTGAAATACTAGAGGCCCGGTGCATGAAATTCACGCAAGAGTAGGCCTTTCTATCCCCCCTCCCCTCTCCCCCACCCCCCCCCTGCTGCCAGCACTGGCTTCCCTCGCAGCCCTTGTTTAATCCGGAACGTTGTCCAGAAGGATGTCTGGTCTAATTAGCATATTATACTTTTATTATTATAGATAATTGACATACAATAAGCAGCACACATTTAAAGCATACGATTTTATAAAAATTGACATATGTGAGCACCATTGAATGCAGTCAGCATGATCAGGATAAGATCCCCTCACCCCAAAAAAGTCTTACATGCTGTTAGAGTGCCCATTTTCAGCCCATTCTGCCTTTCCCCCATTACCAGGTAACTACTGATCTGCTTTCTATCTACTATAGATTAGTTTGCATTTTCAAGAATTTTATCAAGCCCTGACCAGTTTGGCTCAGTGAATAGAGCGTTGGCCTGTGGACTCAAGGGTCCCAGGTTCTGTTCCGGTCAAGGGCATGTACCTTGGTTGCAGGCACATCCCCAGAAGGAGGTGTGCAGGAGGCAGCTGATCGATGTTTCTCTCTCATCGATGTTTCTAACTCTCTATCCCTCTGCCTTCCTTTCTGTAAAATATCAATAAAATATATTTTTTTAAAAGAATTTTCTCAAAATAAAGTAATACAATATGTAATCTTTTTTCATCTGGTTAATTTCACTGAGCATATTTGTTTTGGGTTTTAGCCATGTTGTTGTGTGTATCAATACATCTTTTTTTTTTTAATTGCAGAGTAGCATTCCATGGTCTGACTCTATCACAATCTGTTATTCACTCACTAATTGATTGTCATTTAGGTGACTTCCAATTTTTGCTGTTACAAATTAAGCTGCTACGAACATTTGTGAACAAGTATTTTGTTGGAGCATATACTTTCATTTTCCTGGTTAAATATCTAGAAGTGCAATGCTGGGTACTGTGGTAACTGTATGGTTAAGATTTTAAGGAACTGTCACATTGCTTTCCAAGTAGTCTAACATTTTATAGTCCCACCAGTGTGTGAGAGTCCTCAACATTCTCCTTAATACTTGCTATGCTCAGTCTTTTTAAATTTTAGCCATTCTAGTGGGAGTGTAATGGTATTTCATGATGGTTTTAATTAATATTTCCTTAGTGACTAATGATGTTGAGCATCTTTTCATGTACTTATATGCCATTCATATATCTTCTTTGGTGAAGTGTCTGGCCAAATATTGTGCCCATTTAAAAAAAAATTGGCTGTTGGGCATCTATTGTTGAGTCATCAGCATTCTTTGTATAGTAAAGGTACAAATTATCTGTCAGGTACATGTTTGCAAACATTTCCCCCCAGGCCGTGGCTTGCATTTTCATTTTCAACAGTGTGTTTTGCAGAACAGATTTAAGATTTTTGATGATATCTGACTTATTTTTTTCCTTGTATAGTTGGTGACTTTTGATGTGATGTTTAAGGAATTTTTGCCAAACTTGAGGTCTCTATAATTTTCCAATTTTTCCCCCAAGGGTTTTATAGTTTTGGGTTTTATAGTTTTATCTTTTACATTTAGCTCTACGATTGATTTCAAGTTAATTTTAGTACATGGTGCATGGTAAAGGTCCAGGTTCATTGTTTTTAATATGGCTAATTGTCCTAACATTATTGAAAATATTCTTCTCACATTGAATTGCCTTGGCAGCTTTATCAAAAATCTAGTGACCACACACACACACACACACACACACACACACACACACACAAACACATATGTGGATCTATTTCTGGATTTTCTTTTCTGTCTCATTGATCTCTTTGTCTGTCTTTATACCAATACTACACTGTTTTGATTACTGTAACTCTATAATAAGATGAAATCAAGTAGTGTAATTTTTCCAACTTTGTTAATTTTTGAGATTATTTCATCTATTGTAGGTCACTATACATTTTAGAATATAGTTTATCAATTTCTACCAAAAAAGCTGATGGAGATTATGATGGGGATTGTGTGAATCTATAGATGAATTTGGAGGACAATTAACATCGTAACAGAATTGAATCTTCTACCCATGAACATGACATATGTCTCCTTTATTTAGGTCTTTCTTAATTTTGCTGAGCAATATGTTTTAATTTTCAATGTATCGTCCTTGCAAATGTTCCCCTAAGCATTTCATATTATCTAAGCCTGGTATTTAAAATATTTTAGTTATTAAGTAGTTTCAGGCTTAAGGAATAGAACTGATGATTTTTGTGTGTTATTCTTGTATCTTATAACGTTGCTGACCTCATTATCAGTTCTTTCTTGTTTTTAGATTCCAAAAACTTGCTACATATACAATTGTGTTGTCTGTACATAAGAACAATTTTATTCCCTTTCCAATCTGAATGCTTTTATTTGTTAATTTTGCTTTATTGCTGGCTAAAACCTTCAGTACAATGCTGGATGAAGGTAGCGAGAGAAGAGATACCTTGGCGTGTCCCTGATCTTAGGGAGGAAGCATTCCTCTTTCACCATCACGTCTAAAATTAGCTGTGGGTTTTTGTAGATGCCTTTTATCAGGTCGAGGACTTTCTCTTCTCTTCCTAACTCGCTGAGAAGGTTGTTTGCTTTTTAAAAATTAGAAATGGGTGTTAAAATTTTCAAGTGCTTTTATTGCATCTATTGAGATGATTGTATGGTTGATTTGTGTGTGTGTGAGTGTGTGTGTGTGTGTGTGTGTGTGTGTGTGTGTGTGTGTGTGTTTTTTAATCTGTTAATTAGTGAATCAACTTTGGGACGTAAACCAGTTCCTAGGATAAAGCCTACTCGGTTGTGAAATATTTTTTTATATTGTTGAATTTGATTTAGTGAAATTTTACATTTATATTCATGAGGCGTATTAGTCTACTTTTTTGGGGGGTAGTGTCTTTGTCTGGTTTTGATGCCAGAGAACTGCTAGCCTCATAGAATGAGTAAGGCATGTTCTTCTCTTTAATGATCTGGTATCGTTTGTGTAAAAATAAATTTTTTTCTTCCTTCAAATTTGGTAGAATTTACCAGTGAAGCCATGTGAGCCTGGAGTTTTATCTACAAATACAACTTCTTTAATAGATATAGGGCTATTCAAGTTATAGACTTCTTCTTGGTTGAGTTTGTAGTTTATATCTTTCAAATAATTTGTCTATTTCATTTGATTTATTTAATTTATTGGCACAACTTATTTGTAATATTATTTTATTATTCACTTAATATCTTTAGGCTTTGTGGTGGTATGACCTCATTTTGATATTGGAAAATAATGTCTCTTTTTTTTCGCTGACCAATCTGGCTAAAGGCTATTCATTTTATTGATATTCTCAGAGAACCAGCTTTTGATTTCATTGATTTTCTCTATTGTGTTTTTGCTTTGAATTTCATTGCTTATATATATATATCATTTTCTTAATTCTTCTTATGCTATATTTAACTTGTTCTTATATTATTTTCATTATGGTCGAAGCTGAGGTAATTAACTTGAGAATTTCTTTCTTTGTTAATACAGGCATTTGGTGCTATAAACTTATCTTTTAGTGTCACTTTAACTGCATTCCACAAAGTTATGTATTGTGTTTTCATTTTCATTCAGTTTAAAATACTTTCTAATTTAAAAAAAAAATTTTTTAGATTTCTTCTGTGACCCATGAGTTATTTAGAAGTGTGTTATTTAGTTCCCCAATATTTGAGTATTTTCTGTATCTTTCTGGTTACTTTCTAACTTAATTCCTTAGTGACCAGAGAACATTTGACTGGAATACATTTCAATTTATTGAGCCGTTTTTTTTTTTTTTCTTCAGTAGTTTAAAGATTTTTCCACTGTATTCTGGATTGCATTTTTTCCTTTTTGTTCCCTTGAATGTAATGTGTCTTTTTACTCTGGATGCTTTTAAGATTTTTCTCTTTATTACTAACTTTAAGCAATTTGATTATTATGTGCCTTTTCATAGTTGTTGTGTGTTTTTTTTTTTTCCCTGAGATTTGCTGATTTTCTTGGATTGAGAATTTAGTTTTTATTAAATTTGGGGGTGGGGAAATTAGCAATAATTTCTTCAAATATTTTTTCTTTGTAATTCAGTGTTCATGGCAACTTTATGAACGTAACTACTGGGGATTATGATAACTGACTGTATTTAGTATTCGTTTCTACAGAGAAATCATAAACTGAGGACTTGAAAAATGCACTAACTCTTTTTGACATTATGGAAGGTACATGTGGAGTGGGATACTTTAGGTAATTTAACTCATACTTATACTTAACCATTTCCCAGTCACCCTCAGTACATGATTCGAATATGAGCTTGATTCCTGCTGATCTGGGTACCGAAGTTGCCATTCATTTTACTCCTATCCTGACAGGAACTCATGCCAGACTCTCCACCAAACACACCGGCTTCGAGGAGAGAGTTTATAATGTCCCAATCCGCATCAACGATGGGGGTCGGCCACCCTTGGAGGGGACTGTCTCTTTACCAGGTGGGTATCTTGCTGCAGGCAACCTGGGATACTGTCTGTTCCCATGGGGAGGCAGAAAGAATTGTCACCTTTGAGATGAGATTCTGCAGTTGTTTACTTAAAAACTTAAACTACCAAACCCTGTTCTGCTTTCCAGTCACTTTCTGCACGTGTGCGGAAGGGAGGTGTTTCCGGCCAGTAGGTCATCTGCCTGGGATCCCTACTGTGGGCTCGACAGTTGCCATACTCCTAACCACATTATTGGTCATTGGTGAGTGTAATCTCTCAGATTCAAGGATTTCTGTTCTGGTCCTTAGAAACATTAGCTCACCTAAGGGTCTGCTCTAGTGGCTGGTCAAATGGCAACCTGGGCTACAGCCAAGAATATAGATAATCAGTAAACCATATCAAACCTTCCTGGTTGGAGGTACTGTTTTAGTATCACCCTCTCCTTTCATTGCCTGATTGGTTGCTTTGGGAAGTATGAGGTTTTTAAAGCATAAATGTTGGTGTATAATTATAATCCATGGTAATCTATTGTGATCCTCTGTATTTCTGCGGTTCCCGTTGCATCGTCTCTTTTACATCTGATTTTATTGATTTGGGCCACTTCTCTTTTTCTCTTTGAATATGGGTAAAGTTTTATTGATTTTGTTTCTTTTCAAAGAACCACCTCTTTTTAACTTTTTTCCTTTAAATCCCTATTTCATTTATTTCTGCTCTGATCATCATTATTTTTTCCTTCTCTTTGCTTTGGGTTTGTTCTTCCTTTCCTAGTTCATTTGGGTTTAGAGTTAGATTTTTTACTTTTACTTGGGATTTTCTTTTCTAAGTCCGCCTTTATAGCTGGGAACTTCCCTCTTAGAACTACTGTTGCTGCATCCCATAAATTTCAAAGAGTTGTGCTTTCATTTATCTCAAGATAGTTTCTAATTTCCTATTTGATTCCTTGGTAGTTTAGACGCATGTTGGTGAGTCTGTATTTGTGTTTTTTTCCAGTTTTATCCCCCCCCCCGCCCCCCGTAGACTTCTAGTTCATGCCGTTGTGGTCAAAAAAGATGCCTGATATGATTTCAGTCTTCTTAAGTTTATTGAGACTTGTTTTGTGATCTACATGTGTTTTATCCTGGAGAATGTCTCATGTGCATTTAAAAATATATATATGTTAACATGTATCTATTAAGTTAATGTGGTCTAATGTGTCCGTTAAGGTCAATTTTTCCTTGTTGATTTTCTCTCTGAATGATCTATTCATTGATGAAAGTGGGGTACTAAAGTCCCTACTATCCTCTCTAATAAAATGGTAATATGCAAATTAACCATCACTCCGCTACATAAGCCATGCCCACCAGCCAAGCCACGCCCACCAGCCAATCAGGGCGAGTATGCAAATTAACCCAAACCAAGATGGCTACAGCCAGAGAGCAAGGTTTCCCAGGTAACAGAGGAAGCCAAGCTTTCCATAGCCGTTGCAGGCCTAAGCCTCCACTCAAGCTACAAAGTTTCAATTATTAAAGGTAAACAAATTCAAACAAATGGCGGCAGAATGGAGCTTGAGAGAGCAGGCCAGGGTTGCCGGCAGCAACAGGGGAAGCAAAGCTTTCCGCACACCCTGGCGGGGCTCACCCGCTTAAGGCTACAAAGTTTCAATTGTAGAAGGTGAATTAACTGCCACAGAAATGGCTGCCGCCCCGGGCTGTAGACCCAAGCAGGCTACAAAGTTTCAATTGTGGAAGGAAAATAAATTCCAGATACCAGGGCCTCCGCTTGGGTTGCCAGGGGGCGTGGCCTGCCTGCAAACCACCACAGGCCCCTTGCTCAGGCCACCCCACGCCCCAAGGGAACCCCACCCTGATGAGGGACACCCTTCAGGGCAAACCAGCTGGCCCCCACCCATGCACCAGGCCTCTATCCTATCTAATAAAAGAGTAATATGCAGATTGATCATCACTGCAACACACAATATGTGTGCCCCCATGTGGTCAAAGATCCTGCCCCCATGTGGACACAAGATGGCCACCACAAGATGGCCAGCAGGAGAGGGCAGTTGGGAGGCACCCGGCCTGCAAGGGAGGGAAGTTGGAGGTGATCAACCTGCAGGAGAGGGCAGTTAGGGGTGACCAGGCAGAGGAGGGAAGTTGGGGGCAAACAGGCTGGCAGCAGAGTGGTTAGGGGGTGATCAGGCTGGCAGGCAGAAGCGGTTAGGGGCAATCAGGAAGGTAGGCAGGTGAGCAGTTGGGAGCCAGCAGTCCTGGATTGTGAGAGGGATGTCCGACTGCCCGGTTAGGCCCAATCCCACAAGGATCGGACCTAAACGGGCAGTCGGACATCCCTCCAGGAGTCCCAGATTGGAGAGGGTACAGGCTGGGCTAAGGGACAACCCCCCTCCGTGCACGAATTTCGTGCACCGGGCTTCTAGTCCTATCTAATAATAGACAAATATGCAAATTGACCATACCTCTGACACACCCACAAGCCACACCCACCATCCAATCAGAGCGAGTATGCAAATTAACCCAAACCAAGATGGCTACAGCCACAGAGAGTAAGGTTTCCTAGGTAACAGAGGAAGCCAAGCTTTCTGCCTGCCCTGGCCAGGCCTAAGCCTCCACTCAAGCTACAAAGTTTCAATTATAGAAGGTAAACAAATTCAAACAAATGGCGGCAGAATGGAGCTTGAGAGAGCAGGCCAGGGTTGCCGCCGGCAACAGGGGAAGCAAAGCTTTCCGCACACCCTGGCCGGGCCCACCCGCTTAAGGCAACAAAGTTTCAATTATAACCCCAACACAAATGGCTGCCGGCTCCACTCCAGGCTACAAAGTTTCAATTGTAGAAGGAAAATAAATTCCAGATACCAGGGCCTCTGCTTGGGTTGCCAGGGGGCGTGGCCGGCCTGCAAACCACCACAGGCCCCTCGCTCAGGCCACCCCACGCCCCAAGGGAACCCCCACCTGATCCGGGATGCCCTTCAGGGCAAACCAGCTGGCCCCCACCCCTGTACCAGGCCTCTATCCTATCTAATAAAAGAGTAATATGCAGATTGATCATCACTGCAACACACAATATAGCTGCCCCTATGTGGTCAAAATCCTGCCCCCATGTGGACACAAGATGGCCACCACAAGATGACCAGCAGGAGAGGGCAGTTGGGAGGCACCCGGCCTGCAAGGGAGGGCAGTTGAGAGGGACCAAGCCTGCAAGGGAGGGCCGTTGGAGGTGATCAACCCTGCAGGAGAGGGCAGTTAGGGGTGACCAGGCCGGCAGAGGAGGGAAGTTGGGGGCAAACAGGCTGGCAGCAGAGTGGTTAGGGGGTGATCAGGCTGGCAGGCAGAAGCAGTTAGGGGCAATCAGGAAGGTAGGCAGGTGAGCAGTTGGGAGCCAGCAGTCCTGGATTGTGAGAGGGATGTCCGACTGCCCGTTTACGGGCAGTCGGACATCCCTCGAGGGGTCCCAGATTGGAGAGGGTACAGGCTGGGCTGAGGGACAACCCCCCTCCGTGCACGAATTTCGTGTACCGGGCCTCTAGTAATTGTATAACTGTCGATCTCTCTTTTTATGTCAGTATTTATTTACATATTTGGGTGCTCCTACATTAGGTGCATAGATGTTTACAAGTGTTACCTCCTCTTGTTGGATTAAGCACTTTATCATTATGCGATGCCCTTCTTTGTCTCATCTCACAGTCTTCGTTTTAAAGTCTATATTGTCTAAGTGTTGCTACCCCAGCTTTCTTTTGATTTCCATTTGCATGTGTCTTTTTCCATCCCTTCATTTTGTCTGTTTATATTTAGATCTGAAGTGGGTCTTTTGTAGACAACATTATGTATAGGTCTCGATATGTTTTCCTTTCAACCACCCTCTGTCGTTTGATTGGAGCATTTAGTCTATTTATATTTAAAGTAATTATTTTGATAGGTATGTGTTTTTTGCCATTTTGTTTGTTGTTTTCTAGTTATATTTGTAGTTCTTCTCTGTTCCTTTCTTTTTCTCTTGCTTTCATCCCTTGTGATTTGATGAGTTTTTATAGTGTTATATTTAGATTTCTTTCTCTATTTTTATGTGTATCTATTATAGGTTTTTGGTTTGTGGTTACCATGAGATTATATAATCTATATCATAAAAGGACTGTAACGGCATCACGACCAAACAAGCAGTGGCTCTCGCAGTGGGTGGGGCAGGGTGCTGGCAGTGTCCACGGAGCATGCGAGGTATTGCAGGGCAGTGGACATGGCCCTGATGGCAGGCTAGGCCTAGGGGACCCTGCCCATGCACGATTTAATTGTGCGCTGGGCCTCTAGTAGTATATAATAGTCTATTTTAAGTTGTTGATTGCTTAAATTCAAATGCTTTCTAAAAGTACTACATCTCCATCCCTCACCCATTTTATGTTTTTGACATTATATATCTTTCTTTGTGTGTGTATGTTTGTATCTCTTAACTAATTATTGTTGATATAAATGATTTTACAACTTTCGTTTTTTAACATTTATATTAGCTTTATAAGTGGTTGATCCACTAGTTTTACTACATGTTTGCCTCTGCTAGTGAGATTTTTCCTTTTATATATTTTCTTATATCTAGTTTTGGCCTTTTATTTTTCTGCTCACAGAAGTTTCTTTAATATTTCTTGCAATGCCAGTTCAGTGGTGATGAACTCTTTTAGCTTTTGCTTGTTTGAGAAACTCATTTTCTCTCCTTCAGTTCTGAAGGATAAGATTATCTGGTAGAGTATGTCTTGGTTATAGGTTTTTCCTTTCATCCCTTTAAATATATTGTGCCACTCCCTTCTGGCCTGCAAAGTGTCTGATGAAAAGTCAGCTGATTGTTTTATGGGGATTCCTTTGTATGTAACTTTTTTTTTCTCTTGCTACTTTTAAGATTTTCCTCTTTGTTTTTAACTTTTGACATTTTAATTATGATGTGTCTTCATGTGGGTCTCTTTGGGTTCATCATGTTTGGGATTGTCTGTGCTCCCTGTTCAGGGATGGGGAATGTCTGGCCCACAGGCCATATAAAGCCCTTGAAATCATTTGGTCTGACCCTGCCAAGGCATTAGAGGTGAGTTAATTAAATGTTTGACAAACTATAGAAGGCTAATTTATAAGTTGACAATTTTGTATGGCCCACGAATGATGTTATAAATATCCAAATGGCCCTTGGCAGAAAAAAGGTTCCCCACCCCTGCTTGGATATCTGTTTTCATTGCCAGGCTAGGGAGATTTTCCAGCCAATATTTCTTCACATAGGTTTTCTGTCCTCTTTCTTTTCCTTCTGGAACCTCTTTAATGCAAACGTTAGTAAACTTGATGTCCCAGAGGTCTCTTATACTCTCCTGATCATGTTTTTTGTTAAATTCTTTTTGCTGTTTTGATTGGGTGATTTCCATTACTTTGTCTTCCATAACACTTATCTGTGTTTGTTTTTTTTTATCAGCTAATCTGCTGTTGATTCCCTCTGTGCATTTTTTCATCTCAGTATATTGTATTCTTTAGTTCTGATTGGTTCTCTTTTATATTTTCTATCTTTTTGTTCTTTCTGTGTATATCCATACTTCTCCTGAGCTCAGTGAGCATCCTATGATCATTACTTTGAACTCTATTGGATAGATTGATTATCTCCATTCATTTGGTCCTTTTTCTGGGGTTTTATCTTGTACTTTTGTATGGAACATATTCCTCTGTCTCCTCATTTTGCCTAAGTCTCTGTGTTTATTGTACATATTAGGTAGACCAGCCATGTCTTGCAGTATGGAGAGTGCCCTTATGTAGAGGTGTTCTGTGGGGCCCAGTGGCACAATTGTCATGATGACACTGGTATGTGGGACAGACCCCTGGCTCAGCTGGATGTGGTGTTCATTTGCGACTGCTGCTGATGCACTGGTGTAGCATGTAGGCCTCTGGTGTGGGTGGCAGAGGTGTGTGTGGGTTAGCGCCCCCCCCCCCCCCCCCCCCAGATTGGGGCACTGCTTTGGAGGGGCTCCAGAGCCACCAGGGGCCACCTGCCAGGGTCCTTGCTTTACGTTTCTAAATGGGTCTCTGAGCATCCCATCTTTTCTGCCATGATTTCTCCCATGAACTTAACTGCCACATTAATTAAAAAACAACAACTCCCTTTTCCATATTGGTCTCTGACTTATAGTACACATTTAGTGCTAAAAGGCACAATGTAATTTTGAAGGAGTTCAGAGATGGGGGAAATCTCAGAGGTTAGATAGTCTCAATCTGGAGCCATGAAGAAGGTGACAAGGAAAAGGTGATATTTGATATGGACACAGTGAAAGTGGGCTTTAGGCAGGTGAACACGTCTGAGAACAGCTTTCAGGTTGTTCTGATTGGACTATTTCTTCTGTGGAAAGGGATGAAAGACTGGAATCAACATTTATTGACGATGTAAAAAGTTCAGGAACTCTGTCTGATGCTTACACACTTAATTTTCAGAATAGTGCAGGCATTAGATTCTATATTCTTTGATAGAGACCAAGCAATAGCTACCAGCTTAGATATGATTTAGGACTTGGTGCATACTTACTGACAATAAGAAAAGTGATAAGCTTACTTATCCAAGAAGGTCAAGGCCTACAATCCCCTTTTCACCAGGACAAAACAATTTTGTTGAACCACAAGCATAAATGAAGTTGTATGAGTCACTTCTTCCTACCAGGGTACTTATTGCTTTATAAGTAAATGTGACAATATATTTTAAGATTCCATCTATTTGACCCTGAGTTTTCTCTTTCAGGTATAATTTTAACAGTTGTGTTTATTCGAATGAAGAAGAATAAAGGCAAAGATAATGTTGAAAGTGCTCAGGCATCTGAAGTCAAACCTCTGAGAAATTGAATTTGAAAAAGAATGTTTGTACAAGTGCCATTTGGATAACACCACCATTTAATCCCATAGTTTTTGCTTTTCATCCAACATATGCATTATAATTTTTTACAGATATGCCTTCTTGCCCTTTAATATTTTATTACTTTTAGGTATTTTGTGTGCTATAGACATCAGAGATATTTTCCATTTTCTCATGACACTTTTCCTTCTGCAAAAGCCTTAGCTATTTATCCCAAAACAAAATATATGTGGTTTTTCCCCTTTAGGGAAAGATGGGATGATGAAATAGCCTGGGTTTTTGTTGTTGTTGTTGTTGTTTTTTCTTCACCAAGGAGATTTATCAGTCATCCACCACAGAACTTCCTGGATTCAATTTATGCTTCTTATCCATCCTTTGTCTCCCTCCTTTCTCCTTTAGTATTTCACTAATTTAAAAACATTTGCTGGAGAAAAAAACGAAGTGAAGTTTTATTTAAAATTAAAAGATGAACTTTGTCCCTTAGTTTGAACAGAAACTCTTAGGTGTTGTTAGCCTTCTTTAGTTCAGCGTGGCTTGTGTTGCTCTTCGTTTGAGGTTCTTCTGCTTGGGAGTGCCACAAACCCTCCACAGACCACATAGAAGTCCACAGCAGAAACAACCACTGGCTGGGTTTACGTACTACCTGCTACACTTGCATGCTGCCCATGTTTTCTTTATGTGTATATTAATAAAGTTTTGGTTATTGTATATTTAATGTGTGGAGGAAAATAAGGAAGCTTGAAAGAAGTGGTGACAAAGATCAAGAATAAATGTTGGCTGTGGTTGGTTTCGTTGCCCGAATCTCTTTGGTTCTGTTTCCTTGTTCTTTGCATTTGTTGGGAAAAGGGCTAGATCACAGTGGTTACCTGCTGTTTATCAAAATTGCCTTCCTCGTAGAGTTAGCCCAAGAGGAGGGGTCTACAATGAAATAACATTTCACTGCTCTCGTGACCATGGGATGGGTTTAAGGCAAATATGCTAGAAAATTTAAAATTTAAATGAGAACCTTAGAGATTTGGGAGCATTTCTCGTCCCAGAGCTGTTTTCTGACTCCTGATTTGAGCCTTGAAAGCATTCGGCGTTACACAACCTCTCAGAATTTTCCGAAAAGAACTCATATCTAAGAAAGGTGCTCTTACAGTAATGGCGGAAGCAGGTCATGGAGTTATATTTTTCATAAATAATCCTGCTTGTGGGTTCCTATTCTTAAAGTAAAAAAAGTGAAAACCAAAGAAAATATTCAAACTCTGTTTCGAAGACTTCAGTATTACTTCCTTGTATCCCGTGCTTCAAGCTCTTTACTTGTGTTTCTTTTTGTTGTTGTTTTCCACATGAGGCCATTGGGAGTCTCATGATGGGTGAGGTTCTCTCCTGGATCACCACACGTTAAAAGACAAACCAAAGAGAACAAAATCCAGAAACACCAAAAGCATATTTGCTTCACAAATGATTCCCCCACCTAAGGGATAGTCTAATATTAATATCCTCAGCAGCTTGTGTGTTATTGACCAAGAGTGACTGTGACCTGACATTTAGGTCACTTAAAAAAAACTGCATTATTGCTTGTCCTGCTTATTTTCAAGAAATCATATTATCATTACTGAAAGACCAAGGCATTCCCAAGGCCTTTGGTTTTGGTTTTGGGTTTAAGTCTGCTGAGATGGGCTCAGGAGGTCTCTCCTGCCTCAATTTAATTATGTCTTCTCTGGACCAACTTGTATCACCTAATAATAGGCTGAACACATGGAACCTTTTAATCTAAAATCATTGATTAATATTCATACTTCTTGTGCTGTTTCGTTCTTGGGTGGGCCCTTCCTCCCAACCTTCTCTTCCTTGCATGACTGGGTCCTACCCATTTTTAATGTCGTAAAGACCACTTTAAATACTGGTCGCCGGGAACCAATTCCAGCATGTCATAATTACTAGAGTTTCACCAAAAGATTGGTGAAGTTTGGAGACTCAACAAGGGCTGAGTCACAAAATGTAATTATCTGTTGGAATGGCTAAACGGCACTTCCCCCAAACCTGAATAGGATTATTGCTTGCTGCCAGACAGCTCAGAGCATCTTAATCTGCATGTTATTGCCTCCTGTTGGCCAAACACCTGAACAGCTGTAGGCTATTCCCCAACCAGACAATGCTTCTGTAAACCCTATCCTTTGAAGTATAGTATCTCCACCTTGCCTTAGGACAAATTGTGTTAATAAATAGCATGGGGTCCTTAGCCAAAGGGATAGTCTTTAGCTCCTTTAAGCTGAAGCACCTCTGACCCCCAATGCCTTTCAAAATTATCTTTTGTCCTTGGACTCCTTAATCTATGCATCAGCTCCTTTGTCTAGATTGCTGCATCCCTTCCTAATGCTGGGACAAGAACCCCAGCAACTGGTCCCTCTAGTCAGGCTTCTCCGATTTCCTACAGGAGACCAGCCCATTGCCTCAACTGAACTTTCACACTGTGGTGAGGAAAAGTGTCAGGCTAGGATTCATTCCCTCTTCTGGTAGGAGCACTTCTATTTCCCATGACCCTCATGAAGTACACACTCTGAACTCCTTGAGGGCAGGAGACCAAGTCTTATTATCATTGTAACTTTGTTGCCAACAAAGAACCTTCAATCAAATAGCTTCTTGGTAAATGCAAAATTAAATGGAAGAGTTCTAAGACCTTCTAGAAGTTCAGTTATTTGCTCTTTTTGGCAGAACAAGTTGCCTCAATTCAATTGAGTTGAACATTTTGCCTGTTAACCATATAAACCAAAACCAGTGGACACATGAACAAATAATGAAGCAAGACTTGATACTCTATGGAGATACAAGAATAATAAGCATCTTTCTAGACAAGTAAGATAAATAAATGCCTATTGAACGGCAGGCAGAACATGTGTAAAACAGTAACAAGTCTTGACCTTCAAAATATATGGTCTGGAAATCCATGAAATTCAAAGTTGTGCAAGTACTTAAAATAGTAAGTGAATCAAATCATGTGCTTTATTACACCTGGTTGTTGGGGGGGCGGGGGTAGGAACAGTTGACTGAAGAGACTATAATTGGTGAGGTCTATCTCTACTAAAATCCTTGAATGGATTCTAAATATGGCCGTCTGAGGTGCTTTCTGAACCCTGGGAGTTGCTTTGTGATGCACAGTAAAAGCGAGGTCAGCATCCATAATGGTTTTCCCCAAACACCCTAATTCCTAGGCTGAAGAGCCATATGAGAATTCAGCTAGGAATGAAGTCATTTGGGTCTGTGTTTTCTGGAATTCTGCCCTAAATAGTTTTCTTCTTGACATTATGTCCAGCTCTTTAATAGAGCTTAACATCAGTAATGTGCATAGCCCTTTTATAAAACCCCAGAATGTTTAGAATATAAAAGAAGCGTAGACAAATTCTGAGAGTGAGGGAAAGGAGAGAAAATTAAGGGAAAAAAGCGTTTGTTGAGGGTAAGCATGCCTTCACCCTGATGGTACACGGTGGAGCCTGCTCTGCTATGAGAGCCTTAGCCATAGAGTCATCTTGTGGGTGACAGGATATTTGCTCCCTGAATTAGGACACTATCAATTTAGCTAAGGATCAACTTTTCTGGATTAATGAATTATGCATTTAATTCACAATTACTATTAATTACTTTTTTTTATTCCTAATAAGCAGACAAAAAGTCGTGGTAACAACCACTACAGTCTTTTTTCATGCAGTTTTCTTTCTATTAATCTTCTCACTTAGCAGAATCCTGTCAGGTCTTCAGAACGAATTGTATTTATTTATTTTTTAAAATATATTTTATTGATTTTTTTACAGAGAGGAAGGGAGAGGGATAGAGAGTTAGAAACATCAGTGAGAGAGAAACATTGATCAGCTGACTCCTGCACACCTCCTACTGGGGATGTGCCCACAACCAAGGTACATGCCCTTGACCGGAATCGAACCTGGGACCTTTCAGTCCGCAGGCCGATGCTCTATCCACTGAGCCAAACCGGTTAGGGTCAGAAAGAATTTTAGATGTTCCCAGACTCTAGGTTCAAAAATTCCCCCACCAAATGATTCAGTGAATGTTCACAATAACATTTACCTTCCTTGGGCTGTTCCTGTCTCTGATATTGTGCTGCCATCAGAGCCTGATTATAAGATCAACTGAAAAATATTTTAAAGAGGCTAAAGGTATGAAAACCCCTTTGGAGCTACCGAGAGACTTGGTCAAGTCTCCCCAACAGCTGGGGGTGCAGAATTTATAAACCATGTGAAGAGTTTTGACGGCCTGGAAAAAGCTCTAAAATGTTTCAATCATTGAATTACTCAACTGGAATTACTTTCAGGTGAGCAACTTTGGGGCTGACATTACCAGCTTTTTAAACTGCATCATATCTTCCAAAAGCAAAATGGAAGAAAAACAAAGCTCCGAAGTACAAGAGTATGATGCTGGCGATTTGGATTTATAGTCAAAGAGAAGCTCGAAAGTGCTTCCTTAAGGTGAAAAGGTATGTGTGTATGTGCAGTATAAAATATTTAGGGCTACGACCTGTGTTTTCAGGCATCCACTGGGGTCTTGGAACATGTCCCCTGTGGATAAAGAGGAACTGCTACTACTATATGTGCCCAGAATGGGACAAAGACCAAATATATATATATTTCTTAGATCACAGTATCACAGATAGTTAGTGTATGATAAACGATATTCATTAGTATTATTATTCTCTTTTTTTTTTTTCCTTCTCACATCAAGGCCTGGATCTAGCTGCCTTAAGACCCAGATGTGTGATCATAGGGACATTTCAAAAATGTAGATGTTTCTGGTGTTAAACAGAACCATGAGGACAAGACTTTTAAGCAGAGGGGAGCCCCCCCCAAAAAAAAAAAAATCCTTTAAAACACAACTATCCAGAATTCTTCTTTGGACAACATTGGTCACAGGTGTTTTGTTTTGTTTCTTAAATATATTTTTTATTGATTTCAGAGAGCAAGGGAGAGAGAGATAGAAACATCAATGGTGAGAGAGAATCTCTGATCGGCTGCCTCCTGCACGTCCCCAACTGGGGATCGAGTCCAAAATGTGCCCTGACCGGGAATCAAACCGTGATCTCCTGGTTCATAGGTCAACATTCAACCACTGAGCCACGCTGGCCGGGCGGTCACAGGTGTTCTTAAAGCAGCCCTGTGGGCCTCTCACTGTGGTTGCTGTGTTTGGGGATCAGAGAGCCTGGCCATCGGATGTGCTTTCAGTCCTCAGAGGTTGTTCTATAGCTGTAAGAGCTTGGCCCAGTGGCCAGCGAGCTCTCTGCCTTCACCGCCACCCCCAAGGCCCTCTCTCCTCTTCACTTGTCACTCTCTCCAGCAAATGAAGCCCTCTTGGCAGAGTTATCCTGAGCAAGACTGCAAGTGCGATAGGGATAATATTTTAAAAATATTAATCTGATAAAGATTTCATTCGCTTACAGTGCTTGAGTCATAAGTCTGAACATTAGGCTTATTGCTCAGAGAAAAGATGGTTGGTTGCTTCTAAAAATAGCAAAGATAATATTTTTCATAGCCCTTTCTTGGATATGGGTTTCCACATTAGAACATTCCAAAGCACAGATTGGCTTATTTTTCACAAGGCCATCTGGCTCCAATGCCTGCTCTTCAGAAGACACATTTCTCATGCCTCTCAGTGGGGGGTAAAGGAAACCAGCATCACATAATAGCTCCTTGGTGAGGGTCCTCCTCTTCACCCACGCCAGCTGGGCCCATTGTCCTCTTTTTCTTTTTTTAAATATATTTTATTGATTTTTTACAGAGAAGAAGGGAGAGGGATAGAGAGTTAGAAACATCGATGAGAGAGAAACATCTATCAGCTGCCTCCTGCACACTCCCCACTGGGGATGTGCCTGCAACCAAGGTACATGCTCTTGACCGGAATCGAACCTGGGACCTTTCAGTCCGCAGGCCGATGCTCTATCCACTGAGCCAAACCGGTTAGGGCCCACTGTCCTCTTTGTAATACTTATTGAGCACTTGCTAAATGCTTAGGCTTGACATTTACATACTCATATACTGTTCACAGCAACGCTGAGGTTTAAAGATATTCATTCATTCAACACTGAGTATGTATTGTTTCCTGGGCACTGGAACACGGGGATGAATAAGACATAGTCCTTGCCTTCAGAGAGGTCACTTGCATAAGACATTGGAAGTAAAGGCAGAGCTGAGACTGAAAAACAGAACTATTAGGCTCCAGGACTTGTATTCATCTCACTCTGTCCAACACACCTTCATTGACTTCCTCGGGTGACAAGGCGATAAAACAGCTGGGACTTGACCCCAGGCCTCCCATCCCAATTTTCCTCCCACACCACTGCAGCACTGGTGACCCTGAATGTGGGCAAACCCCCTGGGAAAGACTGCGTGGGGTTGGGGTATATGGTCTCACCTGGTTCCGAGGCACCACCCCAAAATGGACAACCCTTTTCAGGCCTGCCTGAGTTCCCACTGCTGGGAAAAGACACCCACGTCATCCCTCATTCTTTGCTTGTCCTTCCTGGGATGCCTGCAAGATGGCAGGGACTCGTGTAGGCTTTTATTTATTCTTATCTCCTTAAGGTTTTGCTTATGTATTCTATTTTCCAAAGTGCTGAGTGATAAATTGTCTTTTTTTTTTTTTTTTTTGGTCAGCTTATGGCAGAGCTATGCACAGAATAACACATTTTACAAGAAATTGCTACAGATGTACACTGCTCTTTAAGGCTGTCCTTGCCACACGGTCAGAGCCATTGGTCTTGACCTCCAGGATTTGTCTCACCCACTGAAGGTTGCAGCAAATATAAGTTTTGCCTAAATGTTTACAGTTTTAGAAGGAAGTTTGGGATTGTTTAAATGCGGGTTAAATCCAGTTAGCTGAGCCAGCATTTTAAGGTCCGCTGAAGTGTAAGGTCAATAATGGAATCTCCCAGGGTGGAGGCTGAGGGGCTGGCAGAGATGAATGCGCAGTCTGGGACTTGGGTTTAATCCGCAGGGAGTTTTTTTATCTAGTGCTCAAGAGCAGGGGTTGGCAAACTTTTTCTGAAAAGAGTCAGCTATTTTAGGCTCTGTGGGCCACAGGGTTTCTGTCACAGCTACTCAGCTCTGCCTTTGCAGCATGACAACAGCCATAGACAATACTAAACGAATGTTTTAGGTTCCAATAAAACTTTATTTACAAAAACAAGCAGTGGGTCAGATACGGCCCACCAAGCAGAGCTTGCTAGCTCCCACGTAGAGCAAAGTCCCTGCCATCAGACTGCCCACCTTACAGCCTCTGCCTTGAACTGGGGACTTTGGACAATCAGCTGAATCCCTCCAATGCTTCTATTTCTTATCTTTAAGTCAGGCTGCCTCGTGGGATTGTTCTAAGATTGAATGAGGTGGGGTTTACTTAGGGCAGTGGCTGGCTCCTGACAAGAACTCAATAAATGTTAATGATTACCACTAAGCCAGTAGCCCCTCCAGCAGCATTTCTCTAGGTGAGGACACACAGCCGTGATGACAGCTAGAGGAGCAGAGTTAGGGGACCCTGAGCCGTCATGCACTGTAAACAAATTCTCTGTGAAGTGAGAGACTTACCCAGGGCCCTTCTCCAAAAGGGTGTGGGGATCAGAGAGCCTTCTGAGGCTTTCTCTGACCTCCCCATGCAAACGTGGCTGGCTTTTGCTCTGACGTCATGTCTTGGTCAAACCTCTGTTAGGGCAGTTGGAGGTCCCGCTGAGGTCGATGATCAATGCTTGTCCTACTCCATTGGGAGCCCCCCGCCTCTGGGATCCAGGACCCCGAAAGGGCTGGGCTCGGGTTAGGTGATTAGTGTGTTGGTTTATACACTGTTCGGTGTTCAGAGCCCCAGGCAGGTAAAGAAATAGCTCTGCTGTAAGAGCCCTGAACTCTACAAAGCCAGGCCAGTGTTGTTGTTTTTTAAGTAGAGCAGAATGGGGTTTATTGAAGGTACATTCCAAATAAGGAGTGGGCCAGGAGAGAGAGAGAGAGAGAGAGAGAGAGAGCCAGTCCTGTTTGGAGGAAGTTTTGGAAGGACCCCAAAATGCTGCTAACATTCGCCTCATTTCACTGCAGCTCCTCAGCTGGGTCTTCTCATTCTCTGAGTGTGTTTCCTTTCTTTCCATGGGTCAAAGACTGACTGATCCCTGTAATTCTTTATTTTTCATTTTATTTTATTGGTCTTTACAGAGAGGAAGGGAGAGAGATAGAGAATTAGAAACATTGATGGGAGAGAAACATCGAACAGCTGCCTCCTGCACGCCTCCCACTGGGGATGTGCTCGCAACCAAGGTACATGCCCTTGACTGGAATTGAACCTGGGACCCTTGAATCCGCAGGCCGACGCTCTATCCACTGAGCCAAACCAGTTTCGGCTGATCCCTGTAATTCCTATCAGATGTTCTCAAATAACCAATAGGCCTCTGATTATTATCCATCCTTTTTTACTTATAGAAATAAAAACAAGTTAAAATGCCAAAGTCAAACAATCTGAACGTGGCAACTCTATGGTGGAGGGAGGCCATGCCACTGTGCAGAGACCCAGATAAACGAGGTGAATGCAAGCCAGGCAGCCCGTTTTCCAGCAGCAGGCAACCTCCAGTGCTTTCCTGGCAACGTCGGGAAGGGAAGTGCCAAATGGGGACATGGCTGCCATCCACCTCAATTCTGGCAGACGCAGATCCATGGGCCCTGGCACCTGGTCCATCTCTTATTTGAATTGCTTCTGAAAGCCCGGCCTAGGAAAGCCAACGAACTCTGCAACACAATGTGCTACTGGCTTTGTCCAAATGTACTTCAGCCGTCTGCCTCTCCATTATGGTGAGTCATTCTATGGAGCGGGGAGAGGGAGGGAGGGAGGGGAAGAAAGCCTCTTTACAAGGAGTGCAGGGAAACTGGGGTCACCACATCCCAGTTCTTAGTGCAACCTGGGCATTCTTGCTCCCTTCGGTCTAAGCCACAGAGTCAGGAGTGTAGCAAAAGGGAAGGATGGGGGCCCAGGAGATAAAGACCCAAACTAGCAGATGGGCAAGCATAGCACGAGATGCTGAAACACATGATCACATTAACTTCCCACAGAAAGCCGGAGTCCTTCATGCCAGAGCACTTCTCTACCATGAGACCTAAGTGTGGAGGCAACTACCAAATCGTAATCAGTCTCCACAGCCTCCCAGAGGTTCTGTCACTGCCTCCTGCTGTCCCCAAGACCAGTCAGCATTTGCTGCTGGCTTTCCTCAAACTCGGCTTTCTCTCTTTTCTTCCCCGCAGGACCGATGCACATATGACTCCCTTTATTGGGAGCTCTCTGCTCCTGACGCCCCTCTCTCTAGCCTTCCGTCTAGTTAACTCCATATCTAGGTCTCAGTTCAAGTTTCTCCTTAATGGGAAAGCCTAACCTAAGCCTGCAGTGTATGGCAAGTGTCTTAGTTACAAGTCGCATTTCTTTTTAAAAAATACGTTTTATTGATTTGAGAGAAAGAGGAAGGGAGAGGAAGAGAGAGATGGAAGAGAGAGATTGATCAGCTACCTCCTGCATGCCCCCTCCTGGGGATCAAGGCCACAACCCAGGCATGTGCCCTGACCAGGAATCAAATTTGGAGACCTCTTGATGTATGGGATGACACGCAACCAACTGAGCCACACCGGCTGGGCACAAGTTGCATTTTTTCTCCTCAAACCTCTTCACTCAGCTTGTAATCACTATGACCTCCTGTTTCATAGGTCGATGCTCAACCACTGAGCTACGCCAGCTGGGCTTAAATAGATATTTAATAGTACTTGTACAGAGTAGGAGTTTACCAAATAGTAATACTGCTATTGACACTATTATCGTTATTAGTATAGAAGGGCAGTCTGCCTAAGGGGAGCTGATTACTCCTTTGTGCCACTACTGTCCCTTGTATATAAACATTTATAGTTCTGTACATATAATTATGGTTCTAGATTTACATTATTTCCATTTGCATGTTCTCTTTCAAGTCCCAAGGACTCAATAGTGCCTGGAATATAATACGTGATCGGTCTATTGACTGTCAATGTTTTTGTAAACACACAGCTTCCACACTTAACTAGGAACAGGCAGCCAAGAATCACCAGACTTGAAAAAATATAAGTCATAGAATCCAAGAAGTAGCGATCAAAAAAGCAACTAAGAGAATAACGAGAATGATGGTGGAAGTAAGTTCCAAGAATTACCCATAGGCCTCGAGAGAAACCAGAGGTGATGGAGCAGAAGAACAGGGGAAATCTCCAAGGAAAGGTGTGATTAGAGGTTTCCCAGTGTGTTGAGGGAACTTCACAGCTTTGTAAGGAAATCTGGTTCTAAATCCAAGAGCCAGGCACCCTGGAGCCAAGGGAGAGTGGCTCCTTTGTCTAGAAGTTTATGTAGGTATTTAGATTTCACAAGCTTGCAGTGGCCGTGCCCATCCTGGCCAATTACCTGTTTCCAGGTGTGATTGACAGGCAAGCATTTTCCCACGGCATTCAGACCTTATTGGGCATGTGTCTAAACTGCCTTTGAATAGTCCCGTCCCCCACCAATCAGCAGGGAATAGACATGGAGAATGTTACATTCAGCTTTTTGGTAAAGCTGTGTAAATGGCATACTTTATTTGGTCTTCCCTTTCACTCCTTTCCTGTTAAATAATAACCTGGTTATTGCAACGGCATCAGTTTTAAATAATAAAAATAATTATAATGGAGAGATAAATATTCATCTGTATCTACACACGTGGCAAGATTTTGAACATGTTATCTTAGTGCTAAAAGACACTTTAGTTGGATCCTCTTGTTTAACAGCTGAAGAAACTGAGGCACAAAAAGGTCACGTGACTTGCCCAAGGTCACACTGTAAATGGTGCTGCCTTGGAGATGTCCTTGCAGAATGCTTGGTCCTCTTGTACATGAATTGCAGTGTACATGGCGCAATTAAGTCAATGGTCAAGTCTGAAAGTAGAAAATAAATGGATATGGTTTAAGAATAATTATTCTTGTAAATTTTTCTTATGCAAAGTAAAGACAGATCATTTTTTTCCTTCTTTGAGAAATGTAGAATGGCAAGGAAATTAGTATAGATTTTAAAGGTTAAGTGATAGTAAAAATAATAATAGACAGTAAATAGTATATTGATTAAAGGTGAAACCAGACAACGAATGGGTCCAGACTACCTGCTACTACTTGAGTCAATTAAGCAGAGACAGGGTTGAATCGTAGATGAGTGCTTTATTTTCCGATATTGCCAGCAACATGGGAGAGCAGCAGGTCATCCACACAAAAATTTGCGATTCCTCCACCCCCATAAACTGCTTATATTGGGTAGAAGGACAGGGATTACATGGGAAAGTATTACAGGAATGGGTATAATGGTTACAGGGTACAGGAAATTCGGGCTGGGGGGGTTGTGAAGGGCAGTGCCTAGGTGGTTGCACTCTGGAACTCCATTGTTTCGGCAACGAGGTTGTTAATCTTTCCATAAGGAGAGGCAGTTCTCAGATAAGGAGAATGGACAGCATTTCGAGGTTAACTCCAGAGCATACAACTCCCAGCCCCGTCAGAATGTGCTTTCTTTAATCAGGAAAAAAGAATCACAGTTCACAGAGCATGATTAATATTTCTTATAATGATAGCTAATCCCCACTATTCTATTTCTGCCCCTAACAAAGGCACTGAATTTATTATCTCACTTTGTCCCCTTGACAGCCCATTGAGATTGAAACCATTCTTATCACCATTTTAACAAAGAGAAAAACGAGTTTTATGAAAATTTTCCAGTGAAATGGCCTATATTGTAGATGGTGGGATGGACTCAATTTTGTGGCCTCACTTTAATGGATACTAGCAGATAGGAGCCTATTATGAGAACAGAAGCCAAAGGATTAAAACATGTCACGGTGGCCTGGCTGGTGGCTCAGGGATTGAGTGTCAACCTATGAACCAGGAGGTCAGGAGGGTTCGATTTCCAGTCAGGACAATGCCTGGGTTGCGGGCTCGATCCCCAGTAGGCGTCGTGCAGTAGGCAGCCAAATCAATGTTTCTCTCTCGTCATTGATGTTACTATCTGTCTCTCCCTCTCCCTCTCTGAAATCAATAAAAATATATTTTAAAAAAAACGAAACAACAACAACAGAAACATGTCATGGCAGAGGGTGAAGTTAAATCTTGGAAAGTTAAGCATGTGCTTTATGTTAGTCAAAGGGATGAGCACAGGGGCATACAATGTATTAAAAATAGTTGTGGGCGCCGAAACCGGTTTGGCTCAGTGGATAGAGCGTCGGCCTGCGGACTCAGGGGTCCCAGGTTCGATTCCGGTCAAGGGCATGTACCTTGGTTGCGGGCACATCCCCAGTGGGGGGTGTGCAGGAGGCAGCTGATCGATGTTTCTCTCTCATCAATGTTTCTGACTCTCTATCCCTCTCTCTTCCTCTCTGTACAAAATCAATAAAATATATTTAAAAAAAAATAGTTGTGGGCAGTTAAATAGTTAAATCTACATATAAACTCATTTAACCCTCTTGGCAACCAGAAGACCTAGTTACTAAGGTTTCATTGGGTCCATTTTATTTTATTTATTTTTTAATTTCTTTATTGATTAAGGTATTACATATGTGTCCTTATCCCCCCATTACCCTCCCAAACCCCCCACTCATGCCCTCACCCCCCTCATGGGGTCCATTTTAAAGATGTGGAAACTAAGCAAAGAGAAATCAATTAACTTGATGGAGATGGAGCCAGGATTTAATCCTAGTTCAGTTTACTTCTAAACCCAGACTGCAGATCACTAGGCTCTATTTCCTCCTGATTCCCTATTCTTTTATCTGTAAAGCAGGGATTACGTTTGGGAGATTACACGATGCCTGATGCCTAGTAAATGAAGGGGCTTTGCAAACTATTAGGTGCTACGGGAGCGCTTTTTGTGGAGATGAGATGGGAAGGGAAGCTTCTTTCGGAACCACAGAGTTTAAAACTTGACGTTTTCCTTGGATTGTTTGCTAATTATTTTTCTAGATCTGAATACCATACTTCTAGATGCCTCCTGGCAGTTTTCCTTCAGCATACATTACTAAAAGATGCATGAAATCCCAAGAAGTGAATTCAGCTCTCTTACGAAAATCATCACCAGTTAAAACACTTGGTCAGATTGATGAAGAGGATAGTGAAGAATCAAAACGGCAGGCTGGCTACCAAAGGGATTTTCCTGTTGACCTTGGGATTCTGAAAGAAAATAATTTAAGCAGGGCCCATGCAAGGTTCTCACCAAGATTTATGGACAGAAGCTTAACTACCTCAGTGACCTCATCTCTTTTTAATTGCTCCACTGTCAGTGACCTCCCCAGTGGAAAATCTGAGTCTGAGGGGTGGGGGGAGCTCTGAGGATTCATAGTAGCTGGGGCACCACAGCCCAGAGAGTGAGAAACCTCACTCTTGCAGAGGCTGTTGGCCACTGTTTGCACGCATCAGAAGTAACGATTCTTGAATTAAAAGGCCAAGGTGTAAGAGAAGGACTCCTGACGGCCCACAACTATTTTTAATACCTTGTATGTCCCTGTGCTCATCCCTTTGACTAACATAAAGCACATGCTTAACTTTCCAAGATAGAACAGCTTGCCAAAGGAGAACTCCGGGACATGTGTTGTTTAAAACAGCATCCATTTCCTAGAATTTGTCCTAACCAAAGCCAAGGGTGACTTCGGGTCTTAAAACTGCCACAGTGACATGTTTCCCAATTTAGTCGGCAGGGCATCCACCTGGTGGAAGACAGAAAACCTTCTACCGTGACCCAGGTTGTCACAGTACAGGTAGCATGTTGTAATTCAGAGAACTGGCCTTAAGCTTGGCTAGTATCAAATCCTTTCTATTTCCCCCTCTGCTGTTCCACTTTTCAAAATTTGTTCTAGATAATGCTTACATGGCAGCCAACACAAACAACAAGTCACCCAGCTGGAAGATTTCCAACAAGAGAATACAAACATACGGGTACAGAGAACACCCTGCAGGCTTGCCCTTTGGAAATGGGTTCGTAGATGTCCCGAAATCCAGCACTTGTGCTCACATTTATACACACCTGTGGGCTCACCACAGCCAAGTTCACCCAGCCCATCTGAAGAAGTTCACAATCTGGCCAAGATCCTTCTTGTGAAGAAAAGGGAGGCAAGGGAAGCACGCAGGCCAGTTTCCTGACTCTTCCCAGGAGCCAACTTCTTTAGCTTTGGCCGAGATGTATTTAGGCGATCCTCTTAAATCCTTTCACAGATCTTTAATTTAAAGTGGTTATTGATTTTTCTCTGGAAGCCGAATTGGCAGATAGAGTCACCGGGGCTCAAATAGCAGCCTTGGTAAAAGGTGCACACATAACAATGGACGGGTAGCAGCAATTCCACTCCTACGTACATACCCAAAGATCTGAACACAGGGACTCAAACACATACTTATACACGGGTGATCATAGCAGTGCTATTCACTATAGCCGAAAGGTGGAAACAACCCAAATGTCCAAATGTTTTATATATATACTAGAGACCTGGTGCACAAAATTCGTGCAAGGGTCTCGGCCCTCATAGCCCCAGCTTTGTCCCGAAGGTCATCCGGAAGGTCGTCCAGAAGGTCGTTCAGCTGTCCGGTCTACTTAGCATATTACGCTTTTATTATTATAGAAGATATAATTAATATATGATGTAGTAAGCAGTTAGGTAGACATGAGCAGAGCAGGAACAATAGGCCTAGCAATTGGCAAAATGGGGAGGACAAGTATTGTAGGGTGAGAACTCATCCCCAGAGTGACCTTCCTTCCCCTCGCATATCATTGGTGGTGTGGTTTGGACCCTCCCATGACCTTCCCTCCCCTAGCATGTCGCTAGTCATGTGGTAGACCCCTTAGAGAAGGAACAAGGGGGCGGAGAACAGCCTCATAGGACTCCCAGATAAGCCCTTGCATGACCTCTCTCTTAAGCATTAAGTCCTCAGGACAGTGAGGTTCTGACCCACATCCAATAATCTTAGGAACGAAGCCTTCGGGCTGTTGACCACAGAGACAGAGTTTTGATCAAATAGAGAGGACATCTAGGCCCCAGTTGTGTTTCCTCTCCAGGCCCAGAAAAGCAGCAAAATCAAACAAAGCTATGCCTCAGGCTGCTTCAGGACCAGATGTAATAATTAATGACCCCCTGTCCTATGCCGACCAATCAGTAGAGACTGTGGCCCCGAAAGGACACCCCTGGAAAACTGGTGAATATTCTACTGAGACCCTCCCCTGAGCCCTCCAGGTACTGAATGTTTTATTAGCCCCATTTCACAAAGGAGATAAGTTGAGAGAGGACAAAAACGTATCACAGCAAATCACAGCACGAAGACTCAAATCTAGATCTTCTGCCTCCAAAACCAGCAACATCTCATAGGCTGTGTTGCCTTTCTCAACAGTTAGTCCCCTGTCCAGATAAGCCCCTTGAAACTACCAGTTGATAATTCTGCCTAATGACTAGGGAATATATGATCAAACTGTGAAGAGAGAGAAAGAGAGAGAGAGACAGAGAGAGAGAGAGAGAGAGAGAGAGAGAGAGAGAGAAGAAATGTAGAAAGGTCTCACCAAGTTATTAACAACATAACTCATAACCATCTACTTTTCATTATCTCCTTATGAAGAAAAGATAGGAGAGTGGGGGGGATAAAGTGGCCAAGGCGTGGATTCAGCATTCAGTAATCCAAAACAAAGATAAATGTGAGAAAAGCATACAGCCCCGAGCGACCGTACAGCCAAGAAGTGTGCTGCCAAGTCAGGATGAGCGCCCGTCTCCAGGATGACATCAGCTTGGAAAAGAAATGGAATCATGGGAGGCCGCGCAGAACCACGAGACCCCGGTGTGCCCAGAGTGAACCAGATAGAACCTGACTTCGGCTGCTTTGCCCCATTTCCTGAAGCAAGCCTTTCCTCCACGCATCTACTGTGAGTCTGTCTGCATGACCCAAACCTCTGGGTGGCAGAGTTCCAGGCCCTCATTCTGCTGTTTTGACAGCTGGTCATAGAATCATAAACATTTTCAAAGTGATGAGGTATTTACAAGCCGGCTGCGCATGCTCCCAGGAATAGCCCCGAGGCTCTGAATAAGGCATGTTGTGGATTTCTGCTGCTCCTGCCTCTGCCTGGGATCACATGGGTTTTTATGAGTCTTCCCGTGAGTCATGAACATGCGGCTGTTAAGCAGCCAAACTGGGCTTTTCATCCAGATGGATAAACCCTATAAAACTCTCTCCACTATCGTTTCAGAAGGTAGTTTTGTAGAAGGCATTCAGGGACATTTTGTAAAAGTCATTAGCATTGTCATGGCTCCAGAAACACAGCCTTCGCATTTCCTGCAATACACATGCTTGGTTAATGGCAAGAAGGGTGGAAATAACCAGAGAACAGAAATACAGGCGATGAGGTAAAAAGCTGCCCCAGTTACACCCCAGTCATTTCTTGATCACCTGTTCTGTGCCAGAAACTCTCACTGGCTAACGGTATAGAAATGGTAAACACACTCCCTTCTTTCAAAGGGGCTCACACTTAATGGGAGAAATAAGCATATGTGCAAATCATTGCGATCCAGTCACTAACATGCAGAAGGTACTCTGGGAGCACAGAGGAAGCGTGGATTCGCTGGGAAGCGAAGGGTGGGCATCACATTTGAAGTGGGTCTGGAAAGGCATATATTAGTGTGTTGAACAGGGATGTTAAGGTGGGATTTCAGGCAGAGGAGTTCCACATACAAAGGCAAGGATCACGGAGAGGAATCTTAAGTTTGAAATTGACATTTACCATACTCTAGCACCTAAATTTTGAGCAATTGCAATGAGAAAAACTAAAAGCCTTCTGCAAATCACATACACTCTGATGTTAAAATTATCAACCTGAAATAGATCTAATGGAGCAGCATGGATCAGGGAAATAGGACCAGAGATAGACAAAGACAAAAAAAGAAAAAGAAAAAAAAATGATCTGAATTCAAATATTATGGCAAATGGTTCCAGTGATTCTGGAATATGGGTTTCCTCTACATTCCACTGTGAAATGAGTGGATGTTACTGTTAGAATCACAATATGTACTATTTGTAAATAAGTATGCTATTATGCTGCATATATATATATATATATATATATATATATATATATATATATACATTTTTATTCATTGATTTTAGAGTGGGAGTGCGAGAGAGAAACATCAGTCTCTTGCTCCATCCATTAGTGCATTCACTAGTTGCTTCTTTTATGTGCTCTGACCAGGGATCGAACCCACAACTTTGGCGTATCAAGATGATTATGCTGCATATATTAATTCTAAAATGCAAGTTCAGTTATTTTCAGCAAATCCTTTTGTTAAGCTTATAATGACCTCAAGTAAACATGCCCTTCAAGTATCGCTGAGGAAAGGTACAAGAAATGAGTAGAATCCACTGATATTTGCCTAGTGGATAGAGTAGAGAGGCCTTACAGAATGGTATCTGCAAAAGATTGGGCACATACTAAGCTCTCAGTAAGTGGTAGCTCAATGGTGACAAAAGGCATCTATAATAATAAAAGAGTAATATGCTAATTAGACCTGACGTCCTTCCGGATGACCTTCCAGACGAAGCCGGGGCTGCAAGGGAAGCTCGGGTCCTGGGTGCTTGCTGGTGGCTGGAGGGAAGTCCGGGTTCCGGGTGCCAGAGGGAAGCCGGTGCCAGCAGCCAGAGGAAGGAAGGCCTACTCTTGCACGAATTTCGTGCAAACCTCTAGTATTTCTATAAACAGCAATTAGAAAGGAATTATTAAGACAGATGATGAACTCCCAATTGTAGGATGATGAATGATCAGGAAGTACTTTGTAGGGAGGAAGGTTATATCTTCTCTTTCCATGTCCGGATCCTTATGCGCATGATGGCAAAGGTTCCCAGGCAGGCAGTCCTCTTGATCTGGAATGGAGGTTCCACTCTGTTACCCACGGGCCTGCACAAATACGTCATGTTGATGTCACTCAAAGATGATTTAGTCTCTGGCCAGAGGTGATCCTGATACCTTCTTGGCAAATTTTTAATAAGGAAAGATTCTACCTAAAAGTCATATTAGAGACAGATGCAAGATTTTTCACTTAATCTTTACACTTATTGGCCTTTAACTCGACTGTTTTCTTCTCTCTTATTCATTTGCCTACTTTCTCTTCTCTCTCCCTCTTTCTAGAGTTCTTTGTTCTCTCATCATTTACTACAGGTGTTGAAATATTTTTCAAAAATTACTATGAAATAAAAACAATGAGGAAATGTGAAATTGCTGCCACACTCAGGCTAGGAAATAACTGACAATTCTGACAATATCAAATAAAAATACGTATGTTTTACTATTACTATACATCACACCAGTGAACCACAGAGCTGGCTATAACATCACCCCTACTTTTGAAAAGTAAACATTATGGCCAAAAATGTTCCAAGAAGACATGGAAGTACTTTCATTTTTTAAAATTTCCACCTAGAGGATACACATAGAGTCAGTAGTATTTCACTTGTTCCAGATAATACATTATTCCACCAGGTTACACCCTGCATTTAAACAAACCTCTAGGCTCTGTTTATTTCAATATTCCCTGCAGCTGTTACTTAGATCTTTGCTCCATAATTACTGTCTACTCAAAATCTCTCACTTGTCGGGGGAATTGCCCATCATCTCTCACATTCACGTGATGACTCTTTTATTTTGTCCTTTGTGCTAAATGTTGGAGTCCTAACCAAAATATTTGCACAATACTAAGTACATTTCTGTGAACTATCAAAATAAAGTCTGGCCCGTTTGTGGTAGCTCAGTGGTTGAGCGTCAACCTATGAACCAGGAGGTCACAGTTCAAAACCCGGGCGGAGCACATGCTCCAGTTGCAGGCTCAATCCCCAGTGTGGGGCAGGCAGGAGGCAGCCAATCAATGATTCACTCTCATCATTGATGTTTCTATCTCTCTCTCCCTCTCCCTTCCTCTCTGAAATCAATAAAAAACAAAACAAAACAAAACAAAACAAAGTCTGTAGAAGAAAAAATGAAAATGTACATCAAACATCATCATTGCAATATGGAGTCTTTTGGAACAAAGGATCTTAAAATTGCAAGAAGCACAGCTATAGGCACCCTCCCGGTTATGAACAATAACCATAAAAACAGCTAAAAAGTATTAGTGACCCCCATGAGCCCAGCCTGCTCTGAGATCCTTCCACATTTAAGGAGAAAGAAGGAAGTCAGGATCCTCATTTCCCTGCCCTGATCCTGGCCCTCCTGTCAACTCTTCAAACTCTCGTCCTCTGCCCACGCCCCCACCCCAACCTCCTCCATCTTCACAGTAAATAAAAGTCCCTGTAGGAGATCTAGCTCCATAGCAGCCGCTTTTACTATTAAAGTTTATTTAACATATCTGGAAAGATTAAAAATGACGGAAGAGTAAGTAGGTCTGTACCACGGATGAAGGTCTTAGCCTAGGACAGAGGTCTGGGCACGGGAAGGCGGTCTTGAGCCCAGGAGGGAGGTCTGGGTCCTGGGGTGGCGGGGATCTGGCTTGTGGGCTGGACCTCTTGATCAAGAAATGGTGATCTGGCCAAAACCGGTTTGGCTCAGTGGATAGAGCGTCGGTCTGCGGACTGAGGGGTCCTGGGTTCGATTCCGGTCAAGGGCATGTACATTGGTTGCGGGCACATCCCCGGTGGCGGGTGTGCAGGAGGCAGCTGGTCGATGTTTATCTCTCATCGATGTTTCTAGCTCTCTCTCCCTCTCCCGTCCTCTCTGTAAAAAATCAATAAAATACATTACAAAAAAACAATGGTGATCTGAACTACGGATGGAGTACTAGGCCTCCACTATTAGACTGGATGCTTTGTTCGAGGTCTGTGCCCCGTGATGGCCTTCTGGGCCCTGGTTTGAAGATCTGGGACCCGGATAGAGGTATGGGTCCTGAGAGGGAAGTTCGGGCCCTGGAGAGAGGTCTGGGCCCTGGGGGGAGGTCTAGCTTGTAGGCTGGACCTCTGGCTCCAGGAATGGTGGTGTGAACTACAGATGGAGGTCTGGGCCTGCCCTACTGGACAGGATGCTTTGTTCCAAGACTGGGCCCCGGGATGGCCTTCTGGGCCCTGGCTTGAAGGTCTGGGTTCCGGATGTAGGTCTGAGCCCCGATGGAGGTATGGGTCCTGGGACGGAGATTCGGGCCCCAGAGAAAGGTCTGGGCCCTGGGGGGATGTCTGGCTTGTGGGCTGGACTTCTGGGTAAAGAAATGGTGGTCTCAACTAGATGGAGGTCTGGGCCCCCATTACTGGACTGGATGCTTTGTTTGAGGTCTGGGCCCTGGGATGGCCTTCTGGGCCCTGGCTTGAAGGTCTGGGACCCGGATGTAGGTCTGGGACCCGGATGTAGATCTGAACCCCGGATGGAGGTATTGGATCTGGGTTGGGGCTCCGGGCACTAGAGGGCGGTCTGGGCCCTGGGTGTAGGTCTGGGTCAGGGGCTGGTCCTCTGGGTCATGAAATGGTGGTCTGTACTACTGGGGAGGCCTGGACCCCAATAAAGGACTGGATGCTGGGTTCAAGGTCTGGGCACCAGGATGGCCTTCTGGGCCCTGGCTTGAAGGTCTGGGGCCCGGATGTAGATCGGAGCCACAGATGGAGGTATGGGTCCTGGGAGGGAGGTTCAGGCCCTGGAGGGAGGTCTGGGCCTTGGAGGGATGTCTGGCTTGTGGGCTGGACCGCTGTGTCAAGGAATGTTGGTCTGAACTACGGGATGGAGACCTGGGCCGGCACTACTGGACTGGATGCTTTGTTCAAGGTCTGGGCCCCGGAATGGCCTTCTGGGCCCTGGCTTGATGGTCTGGGACCCGGATGTAGGTCTGGGACCCGGATGTAGGTCTGAACCCCGGATGGAGGTATTGGATCTGGGTTGGGGGTCCGGGCACTAGAGGGCGGTCTGGGCCCCGGGTGTAGGTCTGGGTCAGGGGCTGGTCCTCTGGGTCATGAAATGGTGGTCTGAACTACTGGGGAGGCCTGGACCCCGATAAAGAACTGAATACTGGGTTTGAGGTCTGGGCCCCGGCATGGCCTTCTGGGCCCTGGCATGAAGGTCTGGGACCCGGATGTAGGTCTGACCCGGGATGGAGGTCTGGGCCCTGGGGGGAGGTCTGGCTTGTGGGCTGGACCTCTGGGTCAAGGAATGGAGTTCTGAACTATGGATGGAGGCCTGGGCCCCCACTACTGGATTGGATGCTTTGTTCCAGGTCTGGGCCCTGGGATGGCCTTCTGGGCCCTGGCTTGAAGGTCTGGGACCCGGATGTAGGTCTGACCTGGGATAGAGGTATGGGTCCTGGGAGGGAGGATTGGGCTCCGGAGGGAGGTCTGGGCTCTGCGGGGAGGTCTGGCTTGTGGGCTGGACCTCTGGGTCAATGAATGGAGTTCTGAACTACGGATGGAGGCCCTGGGCCCCCACTACTGGACTGGATGCTTTGTTCCAGGTCTGGGCCTCAGGATGGCCTTCTGGGCCCTGGCTTGAATGTCTGGGACCCGGATGTAGTTCTGGGACCCGGATGTAGGTCTAAACCCCGGATGGAGGTATGGGTCCTGAATGAAGGTCTAGGCACTGGAGGACTGTCTGGGCCCCTGGTGCTAGGTCTGGGTGAGGGGCTGGACCTCTGGGTCATGGAATGGTAGTCTGAACTAAGGATGTAGGTCTGGCCCCCAATACTGGCCTGTATTCTTGGTTGGAGATCTGGGCCACAGAATGGCCTTCTGGGAACTGGCATTAAGGTCTGGGACCCGGATGATGCTGCATGGACATTCTCCCCGGAACAAGTGGGAATTACAGCTAAAATACAGAAAAACTTCCTGAAAAATCAACGGAAAATTCGCAGGAGAGAACCCTGATACCCGAGGACCAAAAGTGGAGACCGCATAGAGACCGGTAGGAGGGGCGGAACCGCGAAAAGTTTGGCCGGGTGCCCGCAGACAGCAACTGAAATCCCGGAGAGGTAGCTCAGCTGTGGGGGGTTGCCACTGAGAACTCTGAGAGATCTAATCCCCAAATTGCGTTCCCCAGCAGAGAGTACCAACACTGAGAAGGGCACCCACATAACATCTGGCTGTAAAAAGCAGCTGGGTGCTGTCTGCCCGGGAGTGACAGCTGAAAATTCAGGCACCCTCTTAAAGGGCAAACACACAAAATTCCCTGTGCTCTGGCAGAGGGAGGGTGAAGTGGACTGGAGCTCTGAGAGCAGAAGCCAGATCTGGGGACTCGGGGGGATAGAGCTCAGAAGGCAGACACCCCAAGTTTCCAGGGCTGAGTCAGTCCCTCATGGACATCTTTCCCACACAGACATTTGCCTTGCCTGGGGGGAAGACAGTTGACACACCCTATTGGAAAACACCTGGCCCTGAAGCCATTTAAGAGACTAAAAATAACAATTAGGCTCCAGGCAGAAGCAACTGCCCCAACCTGTTGAAAAAACTCTTGCCACACCTGAGGACCAAGGGGGGGGGGGGGCAATTCAAGTTGGAATCCTATCAGTCTGCAGAGGCAGTCTCCGGAGGCTTTGAGTCTGCCTGATCTGATTAGTCGAAACATTATCCTGTAGTAGAGATAGAGAGGTATAGAGCAGCGGTCGCCAACCTTTCGGACCTCACGGACCACCAATTGGCTACTGCTGGTGTAGAGGATCTGGCCTCGCCCTGCCAATGTGGCTCAGTGGATGAGCGTCATTGAACCAGGAGGTCACGGTTTGATTCCTGGTCAAGGGCTCATGCCCGAGATTCAGATTTGATCCCCAATGGGGGAGCGTAGGAGGCAGCTGATCAATGATTACCTCCCATCATTGTGTTTTTCTCTCTCTCTCTCCATCTCCCTTTCTCTCTCTGAAATCAATACACTATCCCCTCTGTTCACGTCTCTCCAACCTTCTGTCTGCTCCTTGAATGTGCCAAGCCAGGCTCTCAGTTTTGTGATCTGAAAGCATCCTCTTTTACCATCCAGAACCCTTGTCATAATTCTTAGGCATGTGCTCCTGTGATGACTGATTCGTGTTTTTCTCCCCCACTGAACTAGAAATTGCAGGAGTGTGGGGAAGAGGTTACCGGTCCCCAAAGAGATAAGACAGGAAAATGTCAGCTGAAGTAAGATTGTGAAGAGCTGCTGAGGCGCCAGGCTGAGGAAGTTGGAATGGTTTTGTGTGCTCTGGGGAGTCATTTAATGGCTTTTGGGCAACAAAGCAAGGGGATCAGAGGTGTACTTTAGGGGTTGAGTCTAGTAGCAATCAGCAAGGTGGGCTGGAGAAAGGCAGACAGGGCCCTGCCGGAGGCTGTTGCTGGAGTTTAAGTAAGAAGTATGAGAGGTTGCTCAAGGGTAATGGGAAGGAGAAGACGGAGTCAGGAGACTTGGCCAAATCCACATGTGATCTTTGTTTGGATGTGGGACCCGAGGGACAGGGAAAGTCCAGAAGATTCCAGGTTTTCCAAAGAGGGCGTCAGAGCTTAAGTGGCTAAATGAATAGAAATAAGAAGGTAAGAGGAGGAGGCCCCCTTGAGGATAAGATGATGGAGTCAGTTCTGGATGTGTTCAGCTGGAGGTCTGACTCGGGGTTGAACATATAGGACTGGAGTGCAGGAGGAAGGTCATGGCCGGTGAAGAAGATGTGGGTGCTGTGTGTACTGAGACACTCATGAGTAAGGGGAGGGGAGGAGGAGGAGGAGGAAAAGGAGCTGGAAAGCGAAAGAGCTTCCAGAGAGAGCTCATGGAATTAGGGAAGCCAAGGAGGGAAAAGTTCAAGTAGGAGGCCGAGATCAGCGATTCAAGAAGTGCCCTGCCCAGAGCTGGGAGAGGGTGAGGCCGGGGGAAGGCCAACTGAAACCTCCAGGTATTGGAGGTCTGAGAGGGCAGTTCCAGTGAGCAGCGTTTTGAGAGTAAAAGCCAAATTGTGGGAATTTTATTCAGACTACCGAGGTCATCAGGGCTTCTACTGCCCTCTGCTGCTGAACTTCGTTTAATTAAACTGGGCTAACGGCAATATTTGACCACCTGCCGGGAATCGGATGCCGTGTGCTATTTTCATTCTTTTCACTGCAGTCTCGGGAAGAAGATATCTCCCCTCATTTTGGTATTTTAGTGTCCATCATTATATAATTTACAATTAAAGACAAAACTCGGGGAAGTACTGTAACTTGCCCTAAGGACACAGTGAGTAAAGCCACAGAGCAGGATCCATGAGTTTTATTCACCATCCTCTATGCCTGGATGGCAATGCTTGGCCTATAGGACGACTTTTTTTTTTTTTTTTTTTTTTTTTTTTTAATAAACGAATGAATAGACAAATGAAGTTTGGCATTCAAATGAATTCCAAGACCCATAAGCCTTCCAGATATACACTGCTGTCTCTCACATTTATTCTAATAGAAGGGATTGTCCTATTGCTAATTTTTTCAAAATTCTCTTCTGATACAAGAGTGAAGAAATGGACTTTGTTTGTGACAAGTGTTATTTCTGACTAAAAATATGTCATTATCACTTCACGTTGCAAATTACCAAGCTGTTAAACCAAACAATCAAGTCGATCACAGCTACATTCATCTTAAGGCAGTTTCGCTTTCTAGATCATGTGTTTGTCAAAACTAACAAGCAAGTAAATACTAGTATGTATGAAACTTAAGAAACATATTTCAGCCTGGCCAGTGTTGCTCAGTGGTTGAGCGTTGACCTATGAACCCCTGGTCATGATTAGATTCCCTGGTCTGGGCACATGCCCAGGTTGCGGGCTCGATCCTCAGTATGGGACATGCAGGAGGCAGCCAATCTATGGTTCTCTCTCATCATTGATGTTTCTATCTCTTTATCCTTTTCCCTTCCTCTCTAAAATCAATAAAAATATATTTTAAAAAAGAAACATATTTTAGGAAGGAAGAATCCCAAGAATCAATCATGGGCCAAATTGTTTCAAATTATATGAAACAACTTTTTATATAACTTTTAGAGAAAATTCTTTTCCTAAGGTGACATTCCTTCATATGTATTTCAGAAGTCAAATTCAGGAAATAGTGGTCACATAGTTGAAATTAATTAATAGAATTTGAAAGGAAGGAGACTCCAATTTAACTTCTATGGGATAGAAATTTTGGCTCCTTTTAATGAAAACATTTGGAAAAGGTATTTCCTCAGAAGGAATATTTGAGCCACAGCAATGTATTTGTTTCCATTACAGGAGCTGGCATCATATGAACTTTCAACTCCTTTCACTTAGTCCAGACTCAGCTGGGAGGCTGGATGGAGCATTAGAAAGCATTGTAAATGGAAACAAATTTCAGGTCTACCTCTAATTAAATGCAAGTCTGGATAATCAATTAGACCATCTAAAGATCAGTTTTTCCATCTGTAATATGAGATTAAAGGTGGCTGGTGTACCTAATTTATATAGGTGTTTTAAAGATAAAAACAGGTAATCTATACTAATAAAAGGGTAATATGCTAATTAGACCAGACATCTTCCAGACATCCTTCCGGACAAAGCCACACTGGCGGGCGCCGAGGCAGAGGCGGTTAGGGGCAATCAGGCCAGCAGGGGAGAGCAGTTAGGGGCGATCAGGCAGGCAGAGTGGTTAAGGGATCAGGCAGGAAGGCAGGTGAGTGGATAGGAGCCAGTGGTCCTGGATTGCGAGAGGGATGTCCGACTGCTGGGCCTAAACCTGCAGTTGGACATCCCCCGAGGGGTCCCAGATTGGAGAGGGTGCAGGTGGGGCTGAGAAACACCACCCCCAGCCCCCACACGAATTTTGTGCACAGGGCCTCTAGTGTAGATATAAAATTGATAAGAAATGTCAAAGCACTATGCAAGCACAGCGTCTCATCATTGCCTCTTTCCTAAAAGATGCTTCTAATCTATCCCCATCCAAACAGAAGAACAGTCTTCAGGTAGTCATGTTGCTGTTGGGTTTTCTCTGTGCCATCATCTTACGGAAACTGAGTGGCTCTTGAAGAATTTCCCAGGCAAGGCTGTTCTTAAGCATCCTGGAAGGAAAATTGTCTCCACTCATCTTACAAGCTCTAAAGTTTCAGGTGTCTGCCTCCTGGGAGCTTCTAGATGTTCCTGAGGCTTTGAACCCCCATTAAGCTTCTAGACTCATTTATCTCCTGTAGGTTCATGTGTAGGATTTCCTCAGTCCTGAGCTGGAAACCTCCATTGGTATGTTTCCCAAAATAAAATTCAAGGAAACCAGTGCCAGGATTAGTTTTGGGAGTATCTTTCCAACCAGGAAGTCTTCTGAAATCTGGAGTTTGGTTGGTGGCTCCTTTCAGAGGGTTGAGCTTGGACGGCCGTAGTTTCCCACGGTGCCCCACCCCGGGTGAAAGGGGTGAAGGGGGTGAAAGGGATGGTTGGAAATAGGCCTAGCTCCCAGCAAGCCGGTTGCCTTTTTTTAAAAAAAATATGTTTTTATTGGTTTCAGAGAGGAAGGGAGAGGGAGTGAGAAACATCAATGATGAGAGAGAATCAGCTGCCTCCTGCACGCCCCACACTGGGGATCAAGCCCACAACCCAGGCATGTGCCCTGACTGGGAATCGAACCGTGATATCCTGGTTCATAGGTTGATGCTCAACCACTGAGCCACTCCAGCTGGGCAGCTAGTTGCCTTTTTACTGGCTAAACACTGAGGCTGCTGTCTCTCCTGCTGCTAGAAGCCAGGTCTCCAACCTGATGCTAAAGTGATGATGATCTCTGATCAGGGCTTCCCCAATCAGGACACTCCTTGAATGGCTCTGAGTGCAAACAGAGACACTTAGATGGTGAGTAGAGAGGGCGGGCAGAGCACAAACAGCCACTATGAAGGCCCTGGAGACGTCCATAGAGTTGGGTTCACATAGGAGGAGTACAGCGACAGAGGACAGTGGCAATGTTCACCAACAAAAATAATAGTTACCAGTCCTTGCCAGTTTGGCTCAGTGGATAGAGCGTTGGCCTGTGGACCCAAGGGTCCCTGGTTCGATTCCCATCAAGGGCACGTACCTCGATTGCAGGCTCCTCTTTAGCCCAGGCCCTGGCTCATGCAGGAGGCAACCAATCGATGTGTTCCTCTCACATTGATGTTTCTCTCTGTCTTTCCCTCTCTAAAAAAAATAATAATAATAGTTACCATGTATTTATTTATTCAACAAGTCTTGTGTTCCAGGAGCTTTACATCATCTCATTTAATCTTCGTAACAGTTAAACCTACTAGGTAGATATTATGGTACCTCTTTTGCAGATAAGTAAACAGGCAAACAGTCTCATTTATACAAAAGTACAAAAATACTTATTGCGCACCTATTACTTTTCAGGCACTAAGAGTATAGCTCCCCAGGAGCAATGCCCACTACTCATTTTAGGCTGGCTCTCCAAGGCCCTGCCCATATCAGTTATATCAGGCACTACCATGGGGACATTTCTGGCTGATGTTTCTTTTCATTTATGGGCAAAAATTTTCTCCGTTAGAGAAAATGCCAATTCTGGATAGATGCGATCATTTACAAGGGAGACTAATAGAAGTAAGTCAATTAAATTAAAGGGACAGATTTCCTGTGCTTCCCAAAGCCTCTGGTTCTGCACGACACAGATCTTCCTCAAGGACTAAAGGTGGGAAAAGAGTTGGCTCTGTCCTGGGCTACGTCAGAGCCTCTGCAGGACCCACACGCGTCACGGTACCGTCAGCGGCCCACGCGTTCCTCAGGCTGCAATGATATTTTTCTGACCAAGTTACCAGGATTGTGTGTGGCGTGTGTGTGTGTGTGTGTGTGTGTGTGTGTAAATTGGATTAGCGTGCAACTGACGCATCGATTCCTGCTGCTGGCAGGAAGCCGAATTCTCTGCTCAAATGTCCTGCTCCCTGCTGACATCAAAGGGGTGACCAGCCCCCCCAGCTCCATCTGTTTACTACGTCAGACAGCTGTCATCTCCTCTCCAAGAGCTTTCTTTAGTGCCCCAGAGGCTCTGGCTCTCTCTATCCCACTTTCCTTTAGCCTTTTGACTCCAGGATTAATTTTAGGATTAAGTTACCTGTGACTAACTCTTGCATGGAGGCAGGGTAATTTCGTATTTGTCCTTAGTAGGCAGGAAGGAAACTGCTGGTACCATCATTTCCTATTCACAGCAAAGAGGTAGCCAGATGCTTATGTGGTCGGGCTCCTGGTAGGAAAGCTGCCGTCATTATCTTGCCTATTGCTTTTGTCATCTCTTCTGGATGCTTCTCGTAGTGTCTGTTGTTGTCCTTTCTTTTGACTTGATCCACTTTTCTGGGTTCCCAACAAAGCCCAGTCATACCACCCTCAACCCCCAGTGATGGCTGGATTTTCCTTCTTTGTCTAGAATTTGTCTGGGATGTCCCTACCACAACGCCGGAATGTTCTATTTGCTTACCACGCTCTTTTCTTTAATTCTCCCAGTTTTTGATGTGCATATCACATCGCAAGTTAATCAAGTATTTTGATGCATGGATGAATGGATATCTACCTACCTCAGCCACTGCTATTCCACAACCAACAGGTGCCAGTGATAAGGAGGATATATTTCTTTAACTGCTTTCAGGCAAATTGAAGCTCGATGGATTGGGTTGCCAGATTTAGTCTTGATAACATAAGGGAAATTTTCTAGCCGATTTCCTGGCACAAAATAAAATTTTCCCCCTTCCTTCCTTGAAAGAAGTCATTCAGCCTGGACCATCTTAGAGAGTCTCCATTCTTAGATATCTGTGAGTCTGTACCCAGGATTAGAGGAATCAGAGCTCTGCTCAATTTCTACCTTTCCAAAGCAATCCGATCTGGCAGAACCTCTGTGATAACAGAACCTGGAGCTAAAATGGCCCTTAGCCATAATCTCTATGGACTCATAGGTGTTTTGGTGTGGGTTTTCTTTTTTTTTTAATTGATTTTAGAGAGGAAGGGAGAGGCAATTTGACAGGCTTTAAATAGATCAGTAAATTTAAAAATAAACAGACAACAAGATGACAGTCATCTCTGTAAGACTCTGTAGCACAGTCTCTAGTAAGCTGACTATACTGACCCACTGTGCACCTTCTCCCGGAAATAATCCGCTTTCCCTGAGCGGCATGTGCCCTGACCCGGATCGAGAAAGGGTCCCATTCTCCCGCCATGAGATTTCTCCACTGGAATTCTTTACAAGGTGGTTGGCTTCCGAGAGGGTGAAAGCGAAAGCTACAAGTCACCTCAAGAACTCTACTGGGAACTCCCTTCTGCTGCCTCCTACTAATCCAAGCAAATCGCAAGGCCCGCCAGGTGAAAAGGGGAGAATAAACGCTGTCTCTTGCAGTGGTAAGTGCGTAGGGAGTTGGAAGGAAAAGCCGGTGGCCCTCTTTGCATCCATCTTCCACACTCTTCAGAGTAGGTTAGTTCTGACTATTATATAAAGCATCACCCGCCTTCTCTATAAAATGAAGTGCGCTTGGAAGCACTTATTCAATGTCTGTCTACATTCTCCAATCACCTCCCACAGCAGCCTGTAGTATCTATTAGAACAGGAACCTGTTTGTCATGTTCACTGCTAATTATGAATATGGAGTGAATGAATGAATGAGTGAGTGAGTAGGTGAGCATACTAGTCCAGGCATTCAGTACAAAGCAGTAATCACCCTTGTAATAAGTGTAGTTTTCCTTTTTTGATGACCAGAAGTGTGGCATTTTGTCTGCTCTGGAAATATTGACATGCTTCTCATGAAGGTTGAAATTTGGCAATCTCTGAGAGCACAGAAGAGTTTACAGTCTTTAAGAGTGCCGACAGTTGTGACTTCTTGAGGAGAAAAAGGCAATGAGTAAGTTGTCAGCAACCTTTTTAAAGTTACTGTAACATTACTTGGTTTTTGGTGCCTGGAAAGCTGCAGCATTAGAATATCTTGCCATGCCCTAGCTGATTTGGCTCAGAGCGTCGGCCTGTGGATTGATGGGTCCTGGGTTCAATTCCAGTTAAGGGCACATACCTCGGTTACAGGTTCAAGCCCCAGCCCTGGTTAGGGTGCGTGCAGGAGGCATCCAATTGACGTTTCTCTCTCTGTCTCTCCCCCTTCCTTTCCACTCTCTTTAAAAATCAATGGAAAAATATCCTCAGGGAAGGATTAACAACAATCTATATATATAAAAGCCTAAGCAACTGAATGACTGAACAACCGGTTGACCGGTCGCTCTGATGCACACTGACCACCAGGGGGCAGATGCTTAATGCAGGAGCTGCCTCCTGGTGGTCAGTGCATTTCCACAGCGGGAGTGCTGCTCAGCTGAAGGTTGGTGCCAGACACCGGGCTCACAGCTGGTGAGGGCTGCTGTGGCTGCATGAGCCTCTCCTGCCTCCACGGCAGTGCTACCAGAGCAGCAGAGGCAGGTGCCCAGCCTGGGCTCGGGCTCCTCCCCAGCCAGCACTACTACATCCCCCGGGGGGTCCCGGATTGCGAGAGGGTGCAGGCCAGGCTGAGGGACCCCACCGGTGCATGAATCCATGCATCAGGCCTCTAGTAATCCTATCTAATAAAAGAGTAATATGCAGATTGATCATCACTCCAACACACAATATGTCTGCCCCCATGTGGTCAAAGATCCTTGCCCCATGTGGACACAAGATGGCCACTACAAGATGGCCAGCAGGAGAGGGCAGTTGGGAGGCACCCGCTTGCAAGGGAGGGCAGTTGGAGGTGATCAACCCTGCAGGAGAGGGCAGTTAGGGGTGACCAGGCCAGCAGAGGAGGGAAGTTGGGGGCAAAGAGGCTGGCAGGGGAGCAGTTAAGCATCAACCAGGCTGGCAGCGGAGTGGTTAGGGGGTGATCAGGCTGGCAGGCAGAAACGGTTAGGGGCAATCAGGAAGGCAGGCAGGCAAGCAGTTGGGAGCCAGCAGTCCTGGATTGTGAGAGGGATGTCCGACTGCCCGTTTAGGCCCGATCCCCCAGGATCGGGCCTAAACGGGCAGTCGGACATCCCTCCAGGAGTCCCAGATTGGAGAGGGTACAGGCTGGGCTGAGGGACAACCCCCCTCCGTGCACGAATTTCGTGCACCGGGCTTCTAGTAATTAATAATAATAATAATAATATCATCTTGCCTTTCTGATGTCTGTCTAAAGTGGCTGTTTTGGAAACACATTGGAAAATCCCTTCCCCCTACCCCGCCTCTCATTTTTTGTTCTGAATATTAACAAAAACCAGAAGGAGATTTCAAGAGAACAGCAAAACCAAACATGGCTATGCAGAATTCACGAGAGTTTGTTTTAGAAACTCCTATTTCAAATGCTAAATTAACTGCAGATTTATGAGCATGAAAGAGAAACTTCTTAGAACCAGAAAGAAAAAAAAAAGAGTCAGACAAGGAAATCAATCAACGTGCATTTCTTTGGATGTTCTTTTCCACACAAACAGAATATGATGTGACACACAGGGAAATGAGGACTTTTCAGCAGAGTAGGGCTTGGAAAATCTGGTTTCGACCTATGAGTCATTGGATGCACAGACGCCAAATCTGAAGCCTCGCTGGTCACGGCCCATGTCCTTGGCCTTCATCTGCATGAGCAGCTGAGCTGGGCCAGGTGATGACAAGCAGAAATTGGATTGTCAGCCACCCCTCCACTGTGTCTCCTATGCTCTGCCCCATATTAATTATGCTTAGGTGCCAAGAGTATTTGCAAGCATTTCTAAGAGTAAACGAATGCCTTTTGAAAATAATTATTCATGGTGATTTTTACAAAACAGCTTAGTAAATAAAAACTTGAGTTGCTTCAAATGTTTATTAAATATATACAAGTTTGTACGCATATATATATGTGTGTGTGCACACAAGTGTGTGCGTATAAAACTTTTCTTTTTCAGCAGATTGAAAAGAGAGTCTTGAAATGTTAAAAGGCCTTCTTTAAGAAGAAGAAGAAAACAGAGGAACACAGTTAAAAGCATAAAATGGCAATAAATACACAGCTATCAATAATCGCTTTACATGTAGATGGCTTCATCCTCCAGTTAAAAGATGGTATGGCGTACACCTGTTGGGATTTTGTGGTTATCCAGAAGATGCTGCGTTTGTTGCTTTGATTTCTTCCTCTGGCATTCTTTTAGGTCCAAATGGCATTTACTTTTGACGTAGACCTTAAGCCTTGTTTATATACATTCCCTGTGGGCACTCCTAAGCCAAGTACAGAGTTTTATACAGGCACCCAGAACCAGGAATGGGGCAGGGGGGCAAAGCAGCAGCTTGTGCCGGTAGGTTTTAAACAGATCAACCGCCAGGGAGCGCTCTATGGGAATGCCTTCTGGGAATGGAGAGATTCTCCGCATTAGCAATCCCACATGAGTCCATGGCTGAGGTCTCCATCCAATATGGTCTGGGGCTACATTTCTGTCATAAAGATGTGCCACCGACTCCCTGCATGTCCGGCTAATATCTTCCCAGCACCCCTTAATTATGCAGACCAGATGCTTTATGACTAGAAATAAACACACACAAAAGAAAAAAGCATTCAAGACAAATTGCCTGTGACGAAAGAAGAATCATAAATGGAAAGAAACAAACAAATTAGGTAGTCTAGTCACTGTCGCACTTCACTGGTCGCCGTCCGTCTTCTCCATTCAATTAGTTTTAGTACTGAGTGTAATGGGGAACATTTTAAAAAACTTAAATTTATTTTAGCCAACGTCTTTTTATTGTTTTCTTTTCCTTTTTCTTCTTTTTTGGATAAGCAAGCAAAGGAAACATCAATGCAAATTCCAAATCTTTGAGTGGAAAAATTAATCAACTAGAGACCATGGTCCAGAAAATCCTTTGGTAGTACTCATTTTATAAATTTAATTTTTAACTAGACCAGTTAAAAAAATAAAGAAATTACAAGGATAGTTCAAGACCCCACTCACTACCTTCTACCTGCCCAGAGATAATTATGTTTTCCTATTAGTGTGTTTTCTTCCAGACTTTTCTCTATTTACATAGATGAATATGTTCTCATCATAGGCCTCATATTACTGCTGCAAACAACTTTTCAAAGACACTGATCAGCACATAGTGAAAAACTACCAGACACACTCAGAAACCAGATACCATTAAAAAAAAAAAGCAGAGCCCTGGCCAGTGTTGCACAGTGGTTAGAGCATCAGCCTGTGTGCCAAAGGACAGCGGGTTCGATCCCCAGTCAGGTTGCAGGTTTGAACTCTGGCCCCAGTTGGGGTGCATATAGGAGGCAACCAACTGATGTGTCTCTCTCACATCAATGTCTCTCTTACTCTCTTCCCCCCTCCTTCCCTTCCACTCTTTCTAAAAATCAATGGAAAAAATATCCTAGGATGAGGATTAACAAGTAACAGCAGAATTGAAGAGAACCAAATAAAAATTCTGCAACTTAAAAATGCAATAAGCAAAATTAATAGCTCAGTAGAAGGGTTTAATAGTAAATTATACATGGCTGAAGAGACAATTGGCAAATTGGAAGATGGGAGATAATTATTTGAATACAGCACAGAGAAATAAAGATGGAGAATACAAAAGAGGATAAGAGACTCCGTAGATTCCGTGAAAGGGTCTAACAGGTTTTTTTGAAGTTCCAGAAGAAAAGAGGGGAAAGAATGGGGCAGTGGCAATATTTGAAAAAGTAATTGGGATACATGGCTGGAATCAGGATCCCTGAATATTCTATCAGAGTTCCCAAAGCACTCCTGGTTGGCCTAGTTGGTCCTCTAGGGGGCGGTGTTGCCTAATGCCAAACACCAGTCTGATCATCTCAGATCTGAAAAAGCACTGATGGAAGAGGAGGCAGTTAGCTAGACTAAGAGGAAAAGTGTTCCAACCTGAGGAAGCTGCATTTGTAGAGACTAGAAGGCAGAGAGAGGGGTAGAGCCAGAGAATGAGAGTGAGAGAGAATGTGAATAACTCCTAAAACCAGAAATGAGTTTAATATGTCTGGGGCATAGAGGTGGATGACGAGATGAGAGAGAAGGCTCAGAAGGGATAGGTGAAACGGGTACATGAAGAACCTTATGAGTCATAGAATGTTGAGGGCTCATTCTCTGGGCTATGAAGGGGTTTGTGTGTGTTTTTTAAGCAGGAGAGTTATATGCTTAGATTTACATGTTTAGAAGAACCACTCTGGGTAAAGTATAGAGAATTGATTGGAATGGGGATAGTGACAGTTGAGGACAATCAAGGAGCTGTTGCAAGTCATCCAGGTGAGAGCTAAAGGTGACCTGCTTAGGTAAGGAGGACTTGCTGTTTCTTTTAATGGCATTTAAGAAATCATAATACCGCCAGGCTGGAGTGGCTCAGCTGGTTGAGTGTCGCCCCATGCACCAAGAGGTCGCTGATTCAATTCCCGGTCAGGGCACATACCCAGGTTGTGGACTCAATCCCCGGTAGGGGGTGTGCCGGAGGCAATCAATTTTTCTCTTTCATCGATGTTTCTCTCTCTCTCTAGAATCAATAAAAACATATTTTAAAAAAAAGAAACCACAAAACCTAACGTTGATAATGGTACAGGAAACAAGTATTCTCTAATGCTGCTTTTGAGGTAGTTAATTGATGCAATTTTCTGGAAAGCAATTGGGAAATATGTAACAGGGGTTTAAAAATGAATATAAATTTTGACTCAGTAATTTCACTTCAAGGATTTATCCTAAATAATTGTGCAGTTCATCTCACTATTAAATACAAGAGGAACATGTTAAAAACAACCAAAATGTCCAACATTGGGATCAATCAAATATACATACACACATATTTGTAGGTGCTGTAAAAGAGTAATTTCTTCTTTATCCTTATACGTTTTGAATATTTCTATAATTAACATGGATTGCTTTGTAAATATAAACAATGAAACATGTTTAGAACTTATAAAAACATTTACAAAAATTTACCAAGAACACAAGGTGTAAGTGTGGCAGGACAGTAAGAAGCTAGGAGAATTCCTGGGCAAGTGGAATGGGGAAACTGAAACAGGAAAATTAAAGGCCAGCCCTAACTGGTTTGGCTCAGTGGATAGAGCGTCGGCCTGTGGACTCAAGGGTCCCAGGTTTGATTCCGGTCAAGGGCATGTACCTTGGTTGCGGGCACATACCCAGTAGGGGGTGTGCAGGAGGCAGCTGATCGATGTTTCTCTCTCATCGATGTTTCTAACTCTCTATCCTTCTCCCTTCCTCTCTATAAAAAAAATCAATAAAATACATTTTTTAAAAAAAAATAAAGACCAAACAATTTGAACAACTTATAGCCAGCTAATGAATTTCAAGACCTTATCTCCCCAAACTAAGGATACTTGAGTGCAAATGGTTTATACCTCTCCTCCCTAACCAGAGAATACATACCTTAAAGTGCCCTGGTTGGGGAGATAGAGGAGAGTGACCCAATTAATGCCATTTGTGCCAGCCAAACCCAAGGATAGTTGATGTCAGGATAGCAAAAACCCCATTAGAGCTAGACAGACCCAAGAGAAAAGTAAAACAGTAAAGTTGGCCAAAAAATAATCCAAAATTCCTCTATGCTCATTTTGATGCATCGGCATATTTAAAAATGCACCTGGAAAGCTGATGAATATTCTAAAACCCCTACAATTTTGCTCACAGAAAAAAAAATTAATAAAATCCCTCAGACGAAGACCAAATGTGGGCTCCAAATGTGGGCTCGCTTTAGAGCATGCCCATGCCCCTTCCCGGGCATGAACTTTTTATTTCCTCCTAAACTTTCAGGGTTCCCATGAGACTTGCAACCAGGGGAGCAGTGGGCAGCGGTAGCTCATCTCGGGCTTACCCCCTGATCTAAGGCCCCCTTTTCTCTGACTTCGCAGTGAGCTACAGCAGCCCCGCCCAGGCTCACTTCCGTCACTCTGACCTTCACTTCTGTCATTCTGACCTCCACTTCTGTCACTCTGACCTTCACTTCCCAGTGAGCTAACAGCAGCCCCGCCCAGGCTCACTTCTTTCCTACAATGTTTCTAGGGAGCCAAAGCAGAGCCCGCTAGGCTCTCCCCTGTTGCTTCTTCTACCCTAAATCCTCCCTTGCTTCACTGCCCCCAGCTTTTTAAAAAATATATACTTTTATTGATTTCAGAGAGGAAGGGAGAGGGAGAAATAGAAACATTAATCACTGATCAGCTGCCTCCTGCATGCCACCCACTGGGGATCAAGCCCGCAACCCAGGCATGTGCCCTTGATTGGAATTGAACCTAGGGCCCTTCAGTCTGCAGGCTGACGCTCTATCCACTGAGCCAAACCAGCCAGGCTCACTGCCCCCAGCTTTAATAAACCTACACTCAAAATCACCTGGACTCGTGTTGTAAAATCTTTCCTACATGAAGTCAAGAACCCACACACCACAGGCCAGCCTGAGGCAGTCCCGCTCAGGGCCAGTCCCTATCCAGTAACATAGGTTCCAAAAATGGAAATGATGCTTTGGCCACCACATAATGAGATTTTAAATAAATATCACATGTATCAACAGCTCTGCCCAGGCGGGATGCAAGGACTAGCACATTTCATTTATTTCTAAAATTAATTAGAACTGGTTTGAGTCCCCACATTCCAGACGGGCAGGAAGACATGGCTTCTATTTGTGGGCCTTCCTTTTGACCACCCTGGGTCCTTTGCCGTCATCTCAGAAGTTTGTTTTGGGCAGTTTAAAAAAGGAACATGGCAGGCTTTTCTTCTCAAGCGGAGGAGAATCCCAGTTTGTGTACGCCTGCTGGTGCATTTGCCATAGCTGCTTCTAGCTTCTCAGGGCACTTTTGTAAGCCTGGATCTTCCTCTCTGTGTCCTGCACGGTTGCTCCCTGTATCCCAAGGTTTTGCACCAACAGCCATGTCCAAAGGGGAGCAGCACTGTGAACAAACTCACTTCTTCCATGTGAAGCTCACTCTCTGTACTTGGACCCCAGTGTTGCAGCTTTTGGCATCTGGACCTGTCAGCCCCCCACTGCCACTCATCTCCAAGGTCCTCCCCCTCCAGAGCTGTATGGTAAAAGGGATTCAGTCTCCTCTCGCCTAAAACCAGTCTCTATTCCCAGGCCTGGAGACCACACCCAGGGCTGGGGCGCCTTATTTTGTAACCCACCATCACACATGCCCAAAGTCTCCTCTGGAAATTAAAGGGTTATCACACACGCTCCTTTCTTTTACACGGGCTTGACTGCCTGTGATGAAGTGTGAAACTTCAGAGATTCACACGCAAAAATGTGTCTCCCTTAAAAGGGGTGAGGGTGGAGGGAGAGTATCCATTTGTTCTGGATGAATTACTTTTTCCCAAGGACAGATCATAGACTTTCTGCTAAAAGAGAAAAAAAGCTTAGAGATCATCCTAACGGTAAAGATAAAAATGTAAGAGAAAGAACCTAGGACAAGTATTAAAAGAATCTCTCCTAAGTAACTCTTGGAGCAAAACAGAGGTTAAAGCATCGCTTATAGAAAATGTAACATGCTTATTAAAACTTTGTAAAACATTACCAAAGCCCTGGCCAGAGTGTTTCAGTGGTTGGAGCATCGGCCTGCATGCACAACAAAGGGTTGCGGGTTTGATTCCTGGTCAAGGCTTGGGAGCGTGTGGGAGGCAACAAGTCGGTGTGTCTCTCTCACATTGATGTTTCTCTCTCTCTCTTCCTACTCCCCCCCAACCCCCTCCACTCTCTTTGAAATGCAATGGAAAAAAATATCCTCTGGTGAGGATTAACAAAAAAATAGTAAATAAAATATCACCAAAGCTATGCTCAGAGGCAAGTAAATAGCCTTAAATACTTTTATTATTAAACAACAAAATAAACTCAAATTAAGTTATTCAATTTAAGAAATTAGTTATTTGACCTAGACAAATCCAAACAAAGGTTAATTAATTTCTAGTCAATAAATTAGAAAACAGAAAAACTGTAAATGCTCAAGGCCTGTTTCTTTGCTGGAGAAAAATGGCAAAGACAACAGTTACAACAAAAACCTCTAATAGATATAATTATTGAGAGAAAGGAAAGTAAAATAAACACAAAGCATTAAAATGAAGGAATATAAGAACAGATAAATGTAAAAACTTTGATAGAATTTTTTTGGGAAAATGTAAATTATCAATATTTATCAAAGATGTTGTAAGTTGAACATGCTGTCGCTTTAAAAATTGGGTACTTTTCAAAGAATTATCTTCAAAAAAGGAAGGGTACACAATCAGATAGGTATTACCAGTTCCATTCTATGTGAATTACATCAAAAAACATAAAAGGGTAAACACTTCCCAAATCATTTTGTAAAGTCAGCAGTACCCTAATATCAAGGTCTGACCAAGATCACAACCAAAAATAATTATTTATATATTTTACGCCAATTTGTACATGAATGTACAAAAATCCCAAATAAAATACTAGCAAATCAAACTCAACCACATATTTTGAAAAGTTATTTTAATTTTTTTAATAAACATATGCTATAATGCTTTTCAAAAAGGAAAAAAAAGAGTTCAACATATATGAAAATGGCATTTAGTAATATTTAAAACCTAATGCTGGCTTTAAAAATGTCTTGGTAGCCATGGCCTGTGTGGTTGGGTATGGTCCTGTGCACCAAAAGGTTCCTGGTTCAATTCCTGGTCAAGACACATGCCTCGGTTGCAGGCTCCATCCCTGGTAGATGTTTCTCTTTCTCTCTCCTTCTCCCTTGCTTTCTCTCTAAAAACAAATTAAAAATGTTTATTGTTGGCAGTATTACAGATGTCTCCTAACTCCCCTCTCCCCCTTACCTTCCTCCTCCCAGGCCCTGCCATACCCCAGGCCTGCACCATTGGTTATGCATATATGTGTGTAAGTTCTGTGTACATAGGTTATGCATATATGCATATAAATTCTTTGGTTAATCTCTTCCCATCCCACCCTTCTCCCCTCTGAGATATGTCAGTCTATTCCATGCCTCTAGATCTATTTTGTTCATCAGTTTATAGTGTTTGTTAGATTCCACCTCTATGGGAGATCATCTGATATTTGTCTTTCTCTGGCTGGCTTATTTCACTCAGCATAGTATTCTCCAGGTCCATCCATGCTGTTGCAAAGGGTAAGACATCCCTCTTTTTTACAACTGCATAGTATTCCATTGTGTAATGTACCACAACTTTTTTATCCACTCATCTACTGATGGGCACTTGGGCTGTTTCCAGATCTTAGCTATTGTAAATAATACTGCTATGAATGTAGGGGTGCATAAATTATTTCTGATTAGTGTTTCGGGAATCTTAGGATATATTCCTAGAAGTGAGATTGCTGGGTGAAACAGTAATTCCATTTTTCATTCTTTGAGTAAATTCCATACTGTTTTCCATAATGGCTGTACCAATGTGCATTCCCATCAGCAGTGTCCTAACGTTCCCTTTTCTCCACATCCTCACCAGCACTTGTTTATTGATTTATTGATGGTAGCTATTCTGGCCACTGTGCAGTTTTAATTTGCACCTGATTAGTGATGTTGAGCATTTTTTCATATGTCTATTGGCCATTTGTATGTCCTCTTTGGAGAAGTGCCAATTTAGGTCCTGTGTACATTTTTTAATTGGGTTATTTATCTTCCTTTTGTTGAACTGTATGAGTTCTTTATATATTTTGGATATTAACCCCCTTTCAAATGTCATTGGCATATATGCTCTCTCATACTGTGGGTTCTCTTTACATTTTGATAGTTTCGTTTGCTGTGCTGAAGCATTTGTTTCATGTAGCTCCATTTTAGTTTTCCTTTGTTTCTCTTGCCCTCAGAGATGTACAGGTGGAAATTCTGCTACGTGAAATGTCTGAGACTTCACTAAGTTTTCTTCTAGGATTTTTATGGCTTGCAACTTACATTTAATTAAGTCTTTTATCCATTTGGAGTTTATTCTTGTGCATGGTGTAAGTTGGTGATCTAGTTTCATTTTTTTTTTTATGTACCTGTCCAATTTTCCCAACACCATTTATTGAAGAGACTATCTTTACTCTCTTTTATTCTCTTGACTCCTTTGTAATATATTCACCTTAAAGGCTTATAATTTGAGAGCTATTTAGAAAACAACTGTTAGGATTTGATCCAAGGTATACATTTTTTTCATGATTGGGCAGACAGGGTTTAACAGAATTAAGCTTGACTTTCAAAGTAAATTCGGAAAAGAACAAAGGTAATGACCTTCATACTGTGACAAGTCAATTCACATACCATCAAGATATCTTCATTTACCCAGCTTGTCCAGGACTAAGCTTTTGAAGATTTGAAACATTCTGTAAGAAACAGCAATTGTCTTATTATTTATGAAAATGGTCAGAATTAAGGTATGTTAACCTACAGACTAAGGGTACACAGTTACCTAAACCCTCCCGCTATCCCCAAGGACAAAGCTAACAATAACCTATATTTAGGCATGTTTGACTAGAGAACAGGGAAGCTCATTCTTGGTAGTGTGAATCTTGTTTTAAAAAAGCAGAATTACTCAAGTCAGTCATGCCATTCCAGTCCTAATTTAACTGTCAGCATCAAGCCACTTCCTTCCTCATCCCTAATCAGAGCTATGGCTGATGGAGTACTAAACCAAGACCATCAAAAAACAAGGTGTAATTTGCCTCGTTCTTATAAGTCATTAGCTCAATCATTTGATGAATTTAATTAACTCAACTAAATTCTCAGTGGGAAAGGTAGAGGTCCATATCAAAGGACCACTCTCTAACCCTTCCAAACTTTTCACCATGAAAAATTTTCATCACTTGTTTAAAGGGCATTAAAAAAAAAGCCCTCCTTTTAAGGTATTGAAGATGAAATTCAACTGTAATTGCATTTGCAAAGTTAAAGCTACACTTCAACCAAATAGTATTCCTGAGAATTGCTAATCTAAAAGATAACTTTAAAAGGGGAGGAGAGGAATAACAATGCCTATCAACAATGGATAAATTCTATATTCATACTATGAAAGGCTCCTTGATAATAAGAGACTATGAATATACTCAACAAATACTAAAAAATTGAGTAAGTCAGTCACAAAGGAGTACATACATATATGTGAATTTCTAGAACAAGCAACACTATCTGTGGTGATACAAATCAGAACAATAGTTATGTGGAGAGGGATTAACTAGAAAGGGCATGAGATAATTTTCTGGAGTAATGGAAGTTTTATATCTTTATTGGGATTGTGGTCACCAAATCTCAAATGATACACCTAAAATCTGTGCATTTTATTGAATGAAAATTATAATTCATTTTTAAAAAGTACTATTTATCTAACTAGATCCTAAAGTTAAGTATAATGTATTACCTTAGAAAGAATCTAATGAATCTTACTATTATTAAAAACCAACACAGCCGAAACCGGTTTGGCTCAGTGGATAGAGCGTCGGCCTGTGGACTCAAGGGTCCCAGGTTCGATTCCGGTCAAGGGCATGTACCTCGGTTGCGGGCACATCCCCAGTAGGGGGTGTGCAAGAGGCAGCTGATCGATGTTTCTCTCTCATCGATGTTTCTAACTCTCTATCCCTCTCTCTTCCTCTCTGTAAAAAATCAATAAAATATTAAAAAAAAAAACCCAACACAGACAAAAAATGGTTACCAGAGGGGAATAGAGGTGGGATGAGGGCAAAGTGGTTAAAGGAGGTCAAACATATGGTAACAGAAGGAAATTATAGACTTCCGATGGTCAGCATGCAATAGTACACAGATGTCAAATTATAATCTTGTACACCTGGAAATTATATAATGTTATTAACCAAGGTTATCCCAATAAATTAAAAAAAACAACAGAGGCAATTCAGAAGGCAGATATGAAACTTTAATTCACTGTGGGCATTTCTTTAGCCATTCTCTATATTATATATAAGCTTTTCTTATGTCTTCACAAGAAACATCTTTTATAAGCCAGTTTTTCTACCAAATACTGTGTACCACATCACTATTCCATTTAACTAGTTAAGAGTGTATTATAAATATTATGAGCCATTGATTAAATATAAATACAGAAGTCGATACATGTTAGAAAGTTTAAATAATAAAAAAAGCTTAAGAAAGGCTAAATACAAGGTAAGGTTACATCTTCTATACCCTACGTAACATCACAGTGACAACCAATTACAGTAAAATCACAACTGCTTTCAGATAGTACATTCAGATTTCTAACATCCAATTGTTTTCATTTCAACAATCTAAATCCCACACTGCATTTTTATTCTGGAGTAGACCGGCTTTTGGACTGCAGACTAGATTCTTGTGTAATAATATTTATTACGTTGCCCTGGCCAGGTGGCTCAGTTGGTTGGAGCGTTGTCCCAAGCACCAAAAGGTTGTGGGCCGGATTCCCAGTCAGGGCACATACCTAGGTTGCGGGTTGGATCCCTGGTTGGGGCACGTACAGGAGGCAACTGATCGATGTTACTCTCTTCCTTCCTCGTTCTCTAAAATCAATAAACATATCCTTGGGTAAGGATTTTTTAAAAAATTACTATGTTGATCATGACCACAGTAAACTAAATTTATATATACTATATACTATGTAGAAATGCGACTTTATTTAAAGTATATAATATGGAACTCTTCAAGAGAAATTCAAATAGTAGACTGAGAATGGGTTTTAATTGCTACTGCAGTCTACATATATTTCGTTGAAAGAATAAGTCTGTCAAAACATTTAAAAATAAATATATTTTCCTCTTTGAAAATGCCGCCTGGAAAGAAGTTCCAAGCCGACGAAAGAAAAAACAAACTACAAACAAAAAGCAAGGGGGAAAAAGACTTCAGAAAACAAACACTATATGATGTCTGGGCTGCAATCTTCCTGAGTCTATTTTTCAACTGGAACAAGTTTTGCAGGCAGTTCTGTGTTGTTTTAGTGTCCACAGTCCACGGGGAGTCCTTGAACATCTCATTCACATTTTACAGAAATCTGAAAGGACTCCTAAACACCCCTCAACTAATTACACAAGGGAAAGCTGATTATGTTTTGTACTAAAGTCTATATGAATACCAAACATAGTCATAGCCACTCTTTAACAGTGTTGCTAGAATAAGAAAATGTATGTACAGCTGTACACAGATCACCAGTAAACACAGGAACAAAATGCTATTTGCTGTATATCAAATAAGCTGCCCAAAAGCTAATTTGCAGTGTTTATTTTCATTTACTTTGATACAGTATTAGAAGGGACTGCATAGAAGTACGAGGACTGCTGCAAATAACACTTGATGCTAAGTGTTCTACTAAGCATCAGGCATGCAAAATAATTACCTTTTAAAATTTCTCATTTATATATCGCAACACTCCTATTTATAAGCTACAATATGTTTAAAGCATTTAGTAATTTTTAAGCCAAGTATTTTAATTGACCTATGCCTAAGTGGGGAAAGACAAAAACTTTCCTCCTGTCTCAACGTACTCCCCAAATTGATATAGAAACTTAATTTATGTCATCCTTAAAATTCCAAGTGATGAAAATCCTTATCACTATGAAATTAGAAGTATGATTTACCAGCAGCAGTCTGTCAACCACACTTCCAGCATGCCAAGCCTTTGGGAATTACACGATAAGAGTGACATGCTGGCTCTACATGACAGCAGTTGAACATATTAGTCTCTTCTTTTTTTCCTGGATCTTTTATTTCAAACTAAGTAAAGCTTTTCATTAATAAAAACTAAAAAAAAAAATTATTTTTTCTTTATTTACCATCAATATAAGAGTAGATAAAACTAAAAACCTTTATTGTCTTCAAGCGCGTGGCAAAACAGAATGTTTCAGTAACATTAGGTAATTAGGTAGGGAAGTGATTAGTTTGTTTTCCCATTTCAAAAGCATTCCACATAATCACAAACACAATTTCAGATTGCTTGGTTCTCGGTCATTTATGGCTTAAAATACTGCATTTGAAAACCACCTCAGGATAAAGTAAGTTTACACGAATAACGCATAGATTGTATATCTAGGAAATCATGCAATAAATAAATGTTCTCATGTACATTGGAATCTTAGTGACAAATGGAGCCACAGATGTGAACAGTGCTGTTTCTTTTACCAAGAAAATACACCCAGCAAGATCCTTGCTTCTGACCTATTCAAGATCCTACTTGCCAGGTCATCCTAATTTTCTGACTGGTACAAGAAGCCAATGTCATAAGAAATCTGCAATAAGAAACTGATTTGCCTCAAGTGCAGGAACTATGAGGTCTGAGCCAGGCAGAACGACACTCTCATTATCCTGCCACCCTACTGCCAAGTCCACTGGAGTTCTTGACTAGCTAGAGGATCAAATGGGTAAATGCTTAGAATGACCCACTAGAAATGTTTATTACTTTAGTATCTTTTTACAATCTATTTGTCCTTTAAATCTATTTCATTTTAAAATTGCCAGGGTAAGATCTCACTGTTCCTGGTTTTGATATGCCCCTACCACATGAGAGTTGAACTGAACTACAATGATTGTAATGTCATCTCTGTACATTCGAGCAAGCTCTTCAGGAAGACTCAGCATTTTGGAGAGACGCTCATGATCAACAGTCCCAAACTCATTGTTGCCCACAGCATGGCGAATAAGATGGGTTGCTGCATTCTGATCCTCAAATACTGAGGACATCTTGGCTCTCCTTTCTGTTAACAGGCCATGCATCTGTCCCAGAGTCACCTTATAGCCACCAACAGCTATTGGTTGTTGGTGGTGCATGCCGGTTAGGTACTCGCCCACAATCCTAACCACATCCTGCCTATGCATCGTCTCCCACAACCCATCAGTAGCCAGTACCAGGAATTTATCCTGTGGCCTTAATCGGTGATAGATTACCTCTGGCTCAGCAGTGAGATAAGGAGGTGTATAATAATTAGGAGGAATAAACTTGGTATATTCGTTGTCATTCAACTGGTCTGGGCCAGATTCTATCACTCTCTTTTGAAGGTCAATGCTCCATTTGAATTTTACATCGCCAAAAGCCCTAAAAGGCATCAGCAAGCCAAGTAGCCGATCCTGTTTTACCACACTCTTGGCCTCATTCTTTGGATGTTCCAATTTTAGCCTTTCCAGTTCACTTTCATTCTGAGCATTGTGGTCATTAGAGAGAGTGACTGCTGACCAAGAGCCGTCCTCTTCCTGCACACCCAGCATGGCTCTGCTATCGCCAGTATTGGCCACATGAAGGTTGACGCCATCTACATGGGCCACACAAGCAGTAGCCCCAGAAAACGCCACTCGAAGCACCAGGTAGTTGAGGAAAGAATTGGGATCACCAACTTGGGCCTCCAGGGAGATGTCGTTATCAAGTCTCTTGAAGGCATTAATTAAAGCCTCCTTAACATCAATATCATCTGACTCCCCAGTGTTGAGGTCTATAAGTTCTTGCCAGTAAGTCCTCAAGCTGTTGAAGTACAGTTTGGATGCCTCCTTACTGAAGTAATCGTTGGGATGCTTGTGCCATTGGAGAATGGGTAGCAGTGCCCGGCCACTCTCTACCGCATTTTCAATCTCTAGCAAAGTCTCGTGGGGTAACAAAGAGACAGCAATGTAATAAAAGAGTCTTTCACTGACTGCTTGGGAACAAGCACAGCCTGCATGGCCATCAAAAACCCCCAAAAGCATCCCTCTGGTCTGCAAGCAGGTTGCTGCACTTCTCCGATCCTCAATGGGTGCATTTGCAGGTAGCTGATTGCTGTCAAATCCAAGGACAGAACTGACATTTTTGCCATCAAATTCTGGCACTTTGAAGCTGTATTCATTAGCTTTCAGGATGCTGTTGACTTGTGGAGGAGTGAGGTAAAATTTCTGTGGTGTGGAAACATACCTCCTTCCTTGGGTGTACTGCCACCAGTTCTCCTTTGGCCTGCAAAAGGTAGCATACGTCGGATGGGGTGTATACCTCAGGTGACTCGGAGGAATGTAAGAAGGTGAGCAGCAGAGATGTCTGTGGTGGCAGTAACATGCAGTGCCATAGATTCTGCTCAGTTCACAGTTACGAATCAGAGGGAAAAACAGTTGAGTTGGTGCTGGCATGGCATCAGAGAACAGTGGCAGGCTGGAACTTCTGACTGGGATTCCTACAACACAAATTACACAGGTACACACAAAGAAAAAGTTATACTTCAGATTACTTAGTCTATCTTTGCTAGGAGACACTATTTTATACCCACATGATGTACTATTTCTACAGGGTACATTCTGCTGAGCACAATTCCCAATCATTTATGGAGCCATGATTGAACGTCACGCTTTACTTTTCTCTTTTCATCATATTTCTTTGTGTACGCAAACTGTGCACAATGTATAATAGATTTAGCTGGGGAGAGCTGAGGAGATGAGTGTTATATAACATTATGCAGTGGAAGTCTACCTAGCCAATCGCCCTTCTCCCTCTCTACCTTTAAAAAGGCTTTGATCTTCCATATTGCTCAGGGACTTACCCCATTTATGAATATCCTATTTCTAGAGCTGTGGTTAATTGTCAGCATTTGATTATACAAGGCTATCACCAAAAAAGTGTTAGGATGCATTCCCAACATAGTATATTCATACATTACTTTTAAGTTACACATATACACTACTGTATTAATATGATGTTCATTATAACATATACAAAAAATTTACATAATGAATAAAGAGAAATGCCAATATTCCCTTCCTACACCCCAGGGAGTGGTCTTGCAAACAATGCTTGCTAGACCACTGCACCAATCTGGTGAGTTTAGGGATACAGGTCTTCCACCAACTTGCCAAATTAATCCTGCAAAAGTTGGCTCACCTTTTTGGGCCTCACTTTCCTAAGATGTAATTGAACACATCGGAACAGAGATTCTAAAGCCTCTTCTACGAATCTATGTCTTTGTAACTGTTTGTTGAAGTGGGGCTTTGAAATCAAATGCAGGTTTCATTTATTCATTAATTTTACTGTGTCCTTCATAAAAAAAGTTCAAGTATTTTAGTAGCTCCAAAACTGTTAGTAACATAAATAGTCGCAGTTCTGGAATTTAATATACTTGGTAGCACTTTCTTCTGTTTATCAGCCATAAAGGAAAGCTATAGAAATTTTATTTTCATCAATTATGGATCCCAAGTAGAATTCAGCACTAGAAAAATATTTTCTCTTATATTAAAAAACAAAAGTCTGTATTTGTCTTTGGGAAGCAATAAAGAATAGTGGAATAATACCCAAATAGCCTGAGGTTTAGATAAAAAAGGTACAGAATTATAATCTAAATCATTTCACTCAGAATATGACACTGGAAAGATTTTTTTGGGCATTTATCTAAAAAATTTAATGAATGTTTACCAGTAACTCAGATAATTTATGCAAGAAAAAAATATTTATTCTTCTTCGATAATATTTCCCCTAAATTCTTAAGGTATTGCCTCAAAGTATTCATTTGGCCTATAAAGAAATAGGCTTTACAAATACTTTAATATAAGGAAATAAATACAGTAAACAAAAAGAAATAAGGAAAATAAAATCAATTGAATCTTTATATCAGCTACTCTTTCTGAAGGTTAAATCGATTAAGGAACAAAAAATTTACAGGTATTGGAGTGTTAGCTATATATTACATTATTTTTGAGTACCTTCTTTTGAAGAGTAATTAGAGAAAAAGTGATAAGTGGGGGAGCAGAGAAAACCAAACACGGAATAACTGATCTTTGTTTGCTTCTGTAATAAACATGGCATCAGCCAGTCGTACAGAAGCCCTTTTGCAAGTGATAGAAAGTACCATTATTTTAACTGCACTATTTTTTTTCTTTATTGATTAAGGTATTACATATGTGTTCTTATCGCCCCATTGCCCCCCAATCCCCCACTCATGCCCTCACCCCCCTGTTGTCTGTGTCCATTGGTTAGACTTATATGCATGCATACAAGCCCTTTGGTTGATCTCTCCCGTAATTGCACTATTTAAGAAGGGATTTGTTTACAAAATTGAAGGCAAGATTAAGCAATAAAAGGTAATGATTAGAATTTTAAAAATAAGATCAATAACTAAAAAGCATTCTGAAATGCAGTAATAAAAAAAAGAAATTCCAGAAGAGAAGCAATCTATCAAGACTAACCACTTAAATAATAGTACTTCAAACTGAATATCTGAAAGTCATCCAAATTAAGTATACATGACTGAGCCAGGAGATATGCTCAAATGTTGGGCCACATGACACTGGTTTCCAAACATAAACCAAATCTCTTGTTATTTGCACTCAGAAAGCACATACATTAATTTCATGCTCTGTATAAAGATTTTCTAGCGTTAAAAATGTAAACATGGCTCAGCAATTGAGTATGGACCTATGAACCAGGAGGTCACAGTTCAATTCCCAGTCAGGGCACAAGCCTGGGTTATGGGCTCCCCGGTATGGGGCATGCAGGAGGCAGCCCATCAATGATTATCTCTCATCATTGATGTTTCTCTCCCTTCCTTTCTAAATCAAAATATATATACATATTTTAAAAAATGTAAACAGATGCCAATCTTAATGAAAAGAAAGTTTCTCCATAACTTTATATGTTTGTATTTGTGCTTACTTTAAAACTTAATCCTACAGAGAAGAAAAAAGTATGTTTCTGATGAAATGTAGATTGAATCCAAGTAGTGTGTGTGTGTGTGTGTTTAGAAAAAGGAGAGCTTTTATTATACAGGGTGGGGCAAAAGTAGGTTTATAATAGTCTTTATGGGAAATACAATAATTAGTAAATAATAATACAAGAATAAACTTTCACACATTCACAACTGTAAACCTACTTTTGTTCCCACCCTGTATGTCTAATCAAGGAAATAAGTCCAGGAAACCTGCACTTTCTTTAAATGGCTTTGTTTTGAAAAATTTTATGCTTTTGTAGTTGATTGCAAAATGAATGAAATATTGTGGCACAAGAACTAATGAGTCATGCAGGAAATGCTTGGACTAATACAGTACATTCAAACAGCAAGCACTGAAATGTCTAAATAATGTACTACATTTTTCCTTCAAATCCAAGGTTCTTGAGGTTGAAGACAAAAAAGCAGAGCGAATTTTATCAGCTGTATTTTTCACTTATCCAGTTTAGCATATGAACTGAGACTGCATCTCTATCCCCCAACTCCCAACATGCCTTCAAAAGACACATTCTTAGTGAAGATGAAATTCATGCAAACCTGCTCTGTGATGAGTGTCCTGCCATCACCAGTACAAGTGATACAGTCTCTCCATCAGATCAGATACCCTTAGAGGTCAAAGTACTTTCAAATGTTTTCAGAAACCTTAAGTGAGCAAACACTGAGCATCTTTCTAAAGACTGTATTAGTCGATTCAACAACAACAACAAAAAACATGAAAACGACGTTCGTTGAAGAACTAGCTAAATACATGAAGTAGAGAGCTCTTGATGGGCAAAGCACAGCAACACGATCCAGTCGTGGGTAAACTGGAGCAGTGTCAAATTTCCAAATAATTTCTGACTGTGTTTCTACTGGAAAGTTCCTATCCCAGGATCCAGACCGAGCCCTGTTATTATATGCAGCATCCTCGTCCTAGGTGGATTTTGCCAATGACTAATAAGGAAAGATGCAGAGAGACCCATCTTACTGATGTGCTCAGCAGAGTCTGTGCCAAAGAAATGATTCCACTTCATCAATAAACCCACAGAACAAACTAATTGGAAAATGCCGTCACTGCGCCGACTCCGGAGCGCGTTCGGCTTCGCAAAGCTTTGCTGTCCGAGGAGGGAAAGGTGCTAATACTAGTTATTCCACGTTAAATGTCAGGACCTCCGTTTATGTAATCCTACTGGACCGCACAGCCTGCATAAAGACTGCCACGTTTCAGCCTTTTCTCAAAACGCCTGGCCGTTTCGCAGCTCCCCGTTATCCGTCGTTCCAGGAATGAAGAAACCCTTCCGGCTTCCTTAGGAAGACGCAAAGCTCCCAGCCAGCACTTGTTCGATTCCTTCCCTTCGTCCGTACCTGCTGAACACTGCCCTCTCCCTGGCATCAAAGCAACCCTGGTCCCGGAAGCCTTTGTCCTCTCTTCTCTCTCACCCCTTCATTCCACAACGACCCGCCTAAAGCCATCCATCCACACACACACACACACCACCGGTCCCCATCCTTCCAGGCTACCCAACGCAGGTCTTGCAGGGGATACCTACCAATTCGTCGGGGCCCGGGGCACACACACATTCTCCTGTCATCACAACACGGAGCCGACAACATCCACAACCCGCGCGGAGAGCAGCAGCGACAGCAGCACCGGCCCATCGGAAGCAAAAGCAGAGATGCTCATCAGAGGAGGCGGGAGGCGGGAGGGGGGCCGGGGGAGGGGCGAGGTCTCTTGGGCGGGGTGAATGGGGCTGGGCTGGGCTGGGCTGGGCTGGGCAGGGGGAAGAGGACGGAAGGAGAAAGGGGTGGGGAGGAGGAAACCAAACAAACCCACCGAGCCCGCGGGAAAGGCAGAGCCACAAGCCCAAGGCGGTGGGGGCCCAGACGCGAGCAGAGGCGCGCCCGGAGCCCGGGACCAGCCCCTCCATCCAGGCCGGGCGCGGAGCCCACGGGCACGGCACGCAGTGTCCTCCGCCCGCGGCCCGCCCGGGCCCACCGGGCCCCGGCTTCAGTTCAGAGCCGGGGCGGCCAGCGGCGGGCTTCTCGGGGAGTCACCCGGACCCCTGGGTGTGTAAGGGGTGGGTGGGGGGGGGGACCCTCAGGCACAGACGCCGCACCTCCTAGCAGCTCACCCTTCCGCGGGTCCCCCACGGCGTCCCCGGCGCCGACCGTGGGCGCGCGCGGGCCGCCCCCACTCCGAACCCGCGCGTGCCCCGCGCCGCCCCCACGGCCGCGCACACCTGGCGCCCGGGGCCTGTCCCCACCCCACCCCTCACCCCCGCTCCCGCCGCCCGTCCTCCCACGCTCGCGGCCGCCGCGCCCCACGCGCCGGCTCCCGCTTCACCACTCCGCGCGGGTGGAGGACTCCATCGAGGCGGCGCGGGGCTGGAGCGGGGAATACGAACCGGGCACGGCAGGCAGGAGCCGCTCCTTCCCGATGAGGAGGAGGCGGCGGCCGCGCGGACCGTGCGGCGCTCCCTCCACAAAGCCCAGTGCCGCTCCGGGCGCGCGGGTCCTCGCCCACTCCGCGCCCCCGCCCCGCCCCGCCCCGCCCCGCCCCGCCGGCCGCCACCCGCCGCGCCCCGCCCGCGCGTTCGGGGGCTCCTCCCGCCTCGCGATTGGCTGCGCGGCGGCGGGGGGAGGAGAGCGGCTGAGCGAGGGGGGGCGGGGGCGTCGGGGAAGCGGCGCGCGCCCGCCGGCTTTGTGACGTCACGGGGGTCAGACAATCGCTTCCATTTGGCACCGCCGCCCATTGGCTCGGCGGGCCGCCTCACGTGACCGCGCCCAGGGCGGCGCCGCCGGGGGACCCTCGACCTGCAGGGCGGTCGGCGGCGAGCAGGTGGGCGGTGGGCCTGGGCAGGAGGGAGGACTTGGGCCGGCCCCCAGCACCCCCACGCGTGCCGGGCCCGGGCGCCGCTGCTCCCCGCCGGGCGCGCTTCCGCGAATCGCTGGCACCTCGGCGGGGGGCCGGCCGGAGGTGTGGCCGCCCGCGCCGCGCCGCGCCGCGCCGGGGGGCCGAGGCCTGGAGAGCTGGACTGCGGGGGGCGGCTCCCTGCCAGACCGGAAACGATTCCAGTCGCCGCATCCCATCGGCCGCCTCTTTATTAATTTGTTACTTGGCCGATCTTAGGAGCGTGGGCTCGGACAATGTCTTCTGGACACTCGGGTCCCGGGGGGGCGGGGGGTCGCCGGTGTAAATACAGCAAGAGGAAGCTGTGGGAAGGCGCTCTTTCCCCCGGGAGGCGCGTGCGTGCTGAGCGGCTTTGGAATAAGGGCTGTGTGGCCTGTCCTGCGTGGGGACGAGGAGGAGGGCAGAGTCGGGCGCTGCAGCGGGGGGAAACCCGACTTGGAGGCGGAGGGCCTGCATCCAGCCATTTCCGCTGCGTGAGACTGACTGGGTTTCTGCCCCGGGAGATGAGGCTAGGCTCGGGGTGGCATCGGCTTCCTGTGGGTAAAGGGGAGACATCTCCAGGGCCTGTGCCCTGGCCTCCTTCCACACACACACACACACACACACACACACACACACACACACACACACACGCCCCCCGAGGGAGCCGAGTCACTGGGAGTGGGGTCTGAAAGCGCCTTGGAGATGGCGGGGAGGTCATCGCCCCGCTCATCCTGCCTGGTGTCAGCGAGTTAACGGACTTAACAAGCCTGCCTCTTGTTGACTAGCCAGTAAAGCTCACAAAGTGATATAAACTGCCGTATTAACAGTATCATGGAGTTTTATTTATTTTAAATGTTTTTTATTTGTTTATCTTTTTTTTTTTTTTGCAGCGAGAGAAGGGAGAAGGAGAGAGAGCGAAACCTAGATGAGAGCGAAACGTGAAACTTCAACGCCCATCGGCTGCCTCCTGCACGCCCCCTGGCGGGTGATCTAACCCGCAGGGCCCGGATTAGGAATCCCGCAGGTGACCTCAGGGTGCGTGGATCTAGGCTCAGCCACCGAGCCACACCCGCCAGGCTGGGGTTTTAATAGTATTTTTGTGAATCTTGCAATATCTGATTTTTATGTAATAAAGGAAGAACGTTATATACAGAGAACAGTGCCAGGAACTGGTTCTTCATAACCCCGGGACCTTTCCAGCTGCCTCCTTTTTTCTCTAAATACATAAGGGCAAAGCCATTTTGCCAGTCCCCAGGGTGCCACGGAACTCTTGTGGCTGTTCTGTGTGGCATTCATCCTGGTTTACATGAATTCATCTTGCCTGCCTCACTTCACCCCTCCTTTCTACTTCTTAAATGAACTCTTTTATCCTATCTATGTGATTTGTATCTGGTTTTCTCTTGTCTCATAGAGGCATATTGGGTGATGTAGCATACTATCAGAGCGTAGTTGAAGCTAAACTGCCAAGGTTCCAATCCCAGTTTTGTAGTTTACTGTTTGGTCTTAGGCAACATCTTTCTTGCTCAGTTCTCTCATATGGAAGATAGGAATAAAAAAGTATATAAGTAAAGTAAAAATAGTCAAAATATTGAGTTAATATAAAGCTTAATATATTATGCTAAGATTCAAAGCGGGTAGTAGTAAGAGCTGTGTAAGTAGGGCTATCCTATATAATAAAAGCCCAGCAACTGAACAGCAGAACAACTAGAATGACTGGTTGACCAGTCGCTATGATGCGCACTGACCACCAGGGGGCAGACACTCAACACAGGAGCTGCCCCCTGGTAGTTAGTGTGCTCCCCAGTGGGAGCGCCGCTCAGCTGGCAGGGATGAGCAGTGCTCCCACAGCAGGCCGATCCCTGCAGGCCACAGCCCCCACCAGTACACAAATTCCATGCACCAGGCCTCTAGTTATTAATATTATAGACATGTGTCCAGGTCAGTACATCTGTTAGTTTAAGGACTCCTAGAGATTCGGAGACCCAGACTCCCAAGTGCAATATGGCCACCCAATAGGCTTGCTTTAAAAGTTACTTTATGTATTAGTAGACAATAATACAGTTAGATTATGTATTAATATACATTATTAATAGACTAGGAGTCTTATGTTAGGAGTGTCACTGCTTCTTAGCCCCTACTCTGAAGACATGGAGACCAGTTAACTGAGGTTAAGAATTCATTTTTATTTTAAAAGTTTCTGCCTGAGACTCAGAAATGAGTTTTATAGTAGGTGTGTCTGTTTTCTATAACCTTTTTCCTAATGATTGTGAAAATAGAGTAATGAGACTCCAGAATGTCATCCCTCATTATTGTCAGATTGGTTCCAGATACTCCCTCCCCACAAATACCCCATCCCCACTGATACAAAGACCCATAGATGCTCAAGTCCCTTATATAAAACTAGAGGCCCAGCACACAAAATCGTGTGTGGTAAGGTCCCTAGGCCTAGCCTGCGATCAGGGCCATCTTCCGCCCATTCGCCAGTCCCCAGTCCCGCCCCGCTGCCGACACCCACCCTGGTTCCCGTTTGCCATCTGATGGATCTTTCAGAGCCTGTGGGCCTGGGGGCAGGGACCAGGAGGTCGGCCATTCTGCCCGCTTGCCAGTCCCCAGTCCCACCCTGCCTCCACCCACCCCCACATTCCCCGTGGTTCTCCATTGGCCATCCAGCGATCGGAGCCTGCAGGCTGGGGGGAGGGACCGAGAGGTGGTCAGTGCACCTCATAGTGACTGGTTGATCAGTCGTTCTGGTCGTTATGCTATTATGGTCACTGGCCTTTTATTATATAGGATGGCATAGAATGATGTATACGGTTGGCCCTCTGCACCCATAGATTCCCAACCTCAGATCGAAAATACTGTTTTCAATCAGTGGTTGATTGCAAATATGAAACCTGTGGATATGGAGGACCCACAGTGCATCCACATCAGTGATCTCTTCAAAGTTGTCACCTTGATAGCATATACCTTATTTAATACCAACATTGCCATTATTCTGAGCACTTTTAAAATTACCTTTTCAAATTGCTTTTGGATCTGCACAGGAAACTCCAACTTGTTTTACTATAACCAGCATCTTGGTTTTTACACCAAAATAGTATTGATTCCCTTATGAGTCTTAGTTCTGAATGACCTGGCTGTTTGTTAAAAATGACACCTACTTGCAAATAATTGGTATTTGCCACCGCTAAATATAGTCAAAAGAACTTGTCATGTGTATTGAAGGCAAGGCCAAGATATTTCTGGAATCAGAAGAAAGGTTCACCAAAGTAATAGCTTTGAAACACTCATTTAGAGGTGTAAGTTTTGTTCTTTAGCTGCAAGTTGTATGACTTTATAATATGTGTATTATAAATAAAGTCCCAGTCCTTCTGCAGAGGCGGTAACTGCTTTTACCACCTGGGGGTGGGGACATGATTCTTAGGCGTCTCGACCTGGTCTCCTCTCTGGCCTGGCTTTCTTCCTGTCTCTGGATGGGGCTCTGTTTGGCCACCAATAGGCTTGCTTTAAAAGTGCTGTTTGTCATCATCACATGGCCATCTGGCCAGGGCTGTGGCAGGTCCTTGGGTTTGGTGCTCTGACCCCAGACTGTTTTAGCCACCAGAACACCTGTTGACACTTCAGCATTGGAAGGTGTAGGAAAGTAGCCCTGAAACAACCCAGGATTCTTGTAGAGAAGGGCAGGCAAGGGGAGAGGAAGGGGCTTCAGAAATAGCACGGTCCGAAGAAAGCACTGAGGACTAGTAGAAGTACTTGTTTTGTCTGCACACATGCTTCCTGTGATGACAAAAACGCAAAGACGGTTCCAGAATGACCCTTAACCGTCATTTTCTTGTCCTAGGATAAACCAGGAAATGAGCAAGTGTTCAACCAGCGTGGCCTGGTGTTCTTGTCGGGGAGTGAGAACACCCTTGGGGGTGCTGGAGGTTAGCTGTGATAACCTGGAGATGGTCCAGCAGAATCTCAGTGGCACCAGCCAGGAGGCTTAAAAAGGACCTGCATGAAGGTTTGAGGTGCTATTGGTTTGCTGGTTAGTGACTTACAAAATCAGCAAGGGAAGAGAGGCTGGCCTACCACACTCCTCTTAGCGCCGACTACCCTCTAGGTCTTGGATAGGAAATCAGCACATAATTTTGAAGTACATAAGCGATAGGTACCTGTTTTATTACCGTCCCAGTGTTGCAAGTTGCTTATTTGAAACTAAGTTATTTAGAGCTATGCACTGAGAATGGCAACTCATCTGTAAGAAAGAAACAGCAAGTATTCCTGGCTTATCTCTTGTGGGCCAGAGGCTGTTATACGTGCTTTCGCACTTATCTTATTTAATACTAGTAGCCCCGCACACGAATCCGTTCCCCAGTAGCTCTCTGCGGGGCCTGGCTGCTCCGCACCCACTGCCCAGAGGTTCTCTGCGGCCAGGCGCGGAATGCTTGCCTCGTCACCGGGGCAACAAGGCAAGTGTTCCGCGCCCCAGCCTAGCCAGAGGCCCATCCACAGCCGGGCACAGAACGCTTGCCTCATCACCGGGGCTATGATGCAAGCGTTTCCCCGTGCCCCCCCCACCGCCGCTCCATGCCTGCTGCCCAGAGGCCCTCTGTGGCTGGGGTGGAATGCTTGCCTCGTCACCACGGCGACGAAGCAAGCATTCCGCCAGGCCACTCACGCTGTCCTCTCTCAATGGCTGCCCCCCAACCCCCACCCCGGGACTGGGGGACTCTGGTGGGGCTGAGAGGACTGGGCGCTGCCATCTTGTGGCTATGGGCACCACCATTTTTTGTGATGGAGTGACGGTTAATTTGCTTATTATCCTTTTATTAGATAGGATTTTAAAAGTAATCTGTTCTCATCAGAATTCATAAGACAACAGTATGTTGAGGACTGCAGCAGGTCTCTGGACCTTGTTATTGGAAAGGGGACCTGGACCTGAGTGGGTCTGCCTAGGGTAGTGTGTGGGTTCTTGACTTTGTGCAGGAAAAATTTCACAAGACGAGTCCAGGAGAGTTATCGAGCAGCGGTTGCCAGCTGGTGGTCCGAAAGTTTGGCGACCACTGTTTTAGAGGACGTTTGTTAAAGCCGGGGATGGTGAAACAAAGAAGGGCTGGGCAAATGAGCCTAGGCTGGGCTGCCTGGCTCACTAAGAAGTCAGAGAAAAGGGGTCCTTGGGGACAGGCTCGGGGCGGGGGGCGGGGGGCTGGGATGAACTGCCATTGCCCATTGCTGTCCTGGCTGCAAGCCTTGCACAGGTGTGCTCCTGGTAGGGAGAGCGCTTGCTGGGACCTTTGTTTTGAGGGGTTTTAAAGGCTGGACAGAGAGGTCTTAGGGGAGGATCTCAGTAGAATATTCATCAGCTTTATGCTGATGGACCAAAATGAGGTTTATTCTCTTAGCTTCATCTGTCCTTGGGTGTGGTTGGCAAATGGCACTCGTTGGATTTCTGTATCTGTCTCCCGGGGTAGGAGATTTAAGCTGTTTACCCTCTGGTTGGGGAGGAGAAGTGCAAACCATTTACTCTGAAGTGTCCCTGGTTAGGGAAGATAGGATTCGGCTATTTACTAGATGGCTGCAAACTGCTTGGCGGTTAAGTCTCTGTCTCAGTTTCCCCATTCCACTTGTCCTGGCTTACTAGCCTATCTCAACCTGAGAAGGGCACATCTTTCCAGAATCCCTGTTAGTGGGAATTCCTGAATGCTAAAGATGACATGCATGGTGGGGGCGGGTGAGGGTGGCAGTGGTGGTATTGTCTAGCCCAGTGGTCAGGCAAACTCACTAGTCAACAGAGCCAAATATCAACAGTACAACGATTGAAATTTCTTTTGAGAACCGAAAACCGACTTCTGCGCATGGGCCACAAAGTTTCAATCGCACTGTACGTGCGCGCCCGCACGTGGTATTTTGTGGAAGAGCCACGCTCAAGGGGCCAAAGAGCCGCATGTGGCTCACGAGCCGCAGTTTGCCGACCACTGGTCTAGCCATAGAACAGCCTGGAAGATGAATTTTTCTTTCAGTGCAGCTCTGTAGATTCCCCAGAATGCAGAGGGTAAAGGTGCAAGAAGGACTTCAGAGGAACTGAGACGTTGGGGTGGGCCTAGAGCACTTTTTACAGTAAGTGCCAGGTCACGGGTGCCTCTAAATCAGGTTATGCCATTCTGCAGTCTTCAGCAAGCACCCCTATGCTCTGATTCAAAAATAGCTGCTGCTTTGAACACTCCTTAAAACCGAAATGCTTTGCTTACCTGCACACTTTAACTACTAGAGCATAGGTTTCTCAAGGGCAGGGACCTCGTTTCTTATGCACTGATAGAAGCCCATGGACTGCTGTAGGGGAACTCACTTCAGATGCAATATGGCTCCCACAGCAAAGGCCTCTGGGAAATGTTGGACTCTCCTTCATTCTCTGTAGCCTCAGGCTTAGTTGACTACCCAGAAAACCAGAATGCCACCCAAAAATCAACGTCATGCTCCCAGGAAGGAGGTTAGTGAACGTATGGAGTGTGATGAAAGCCTGGCGTTATCTGTTAACTTGGAATGGGTTGTTCTTTCTGGTGGTCTGTGCGACTCCCCGCCATGCGGTGGTACTATTAACCCCTGTAAAAAGGGGTCCTTTCCCGGGAAGGGTGTGGGTTCTTCCTGGCCGGCCACCACTGCGAGCAGCTGCTTTTGCCTGTGTACGTAAGTTTCTCCTGTGAAAGCTCTTGTGAATTTGAATAAGGCTGCGTGTCTGTCCTTCAGATTCGATCCTGAATTTAAACTTGGGGCTTTCCCCCAACACCTGGCATATAATGAAAACTAACAGTGAGAGCTTGCTTTATACCACCACTGTTCTAAATGCATTGCCATGGTATTCTATATAATGAAAGCCCAGCGACTGAATGGGTCGCTGCGAACCCCGGGCCAACGGGCAGGAACCCGGGCTGCGATGGTCACCTCCTCGCCCCAGGCTCCTCCTCCTTGCTCCCTGCCGCCTCCTCCGGGTGCCCGCAGGCTGCTGCTGCCGGGCCCACAGAGCTGACCCCAGAGGCTGGGAGGCGGGTTCGTGGCCGCTGCTGGACTGAGGCCTACTCCACCGCCTCGCAGTGCTGTTGTCCCCGGGCCCGGCCCTGACCGGGGCCCCTGGAGAAGCGAGTGCTCCCGCTCCACGGAAGGTGCCGGACCAGGAAGCAGCTGCTCAGAGGGTGGGTCCACAGCCGGCAGGCTGACCAGGATGAGCGGGACTCCCGCAGCAAGCCGATCCCGCAGGCCACGCCCCCCACCAGTGCACGGTTCCCCTGCACCAGACCTCTAGTATCCTCATAATACTCCCGAGGTAGGTGTTATCCTTCTACCCATTTCACAGGAGAGGAAACTGAGTCTTCATTAGGGTGATTTGCCTCAGGGTCACATAAGTAGGAAGTAGAACAGTTTATCCCAGCACTCGAAGGGATTATGTTGTAGTGACTGCTATCTCACCTGTAACACTCCACCTGTCGTACATTAGGTGCCCAAGAATGAACAAACTTACTTCAAATGAAAAAAGGGGCATGTTGCAACAAGGGAATGCTTTGGAATAAATAACTAAAGAAAGATTCACATTTTCATCATGGATTTGAAGGCAAACTATACCCTTATAATTACAGAATTTCTACCTATGTTTATTGTGTCTGTGACCCGCAATAAATTTTGCACATCTCAGTTTAATCACCATTGAATGACCACTCTTGTCAGAGCACTCCATGGTTTGATTGGTAATATTTTTTCAGGAAAACCAATTGTGGCTACAAAAGGTTATTTTCCTTAAAAGCCAGATATTATGAGTATCTGTAGATTAATACTTAATGTAGTCAATTTATATCTAGTAATAAACTCTAATTGATTATATGTGAAACAGTTTAATCTGTTTAAAGCTATGAGTTATATTCTGTTTAAAATGTCATTTTTAAGCTGTATCAGTAGGAGAGAAAAAAGTTCAAGGAGAGAGAAGACTGGGAGATAAAAGGAATTTAATAGCTAATATGTATCCAGTTACTGCTAGGAACAGTGGGATCTGGAATTCTAATCAGAATATTTAGAGTATTACTCAGGCACAATTTCTGGGTTGTGATTTTATCCCTTCCTAAGGCATGGTTTTGTGAGATGGGTATAAGTTGGAGTCAGAGAGACCTGAGTTCAGGTAATATTTCCAGAATTACCCAATAGCTTCAACTTTTTAAAAGTTGTAAGGATTAATGATAATTAAGTGAAAATGCCAAATGATGGCTGGCAAATAGTACCAAGTGTTAGCACTTAAATGAGTCTCCTATAGATGCTGTAACAATCACACAAATTTAGTGGCTTCGAACAGCACACATACCTGATTGTTCCGGTGGTCAGCAGTCTGACATGGCCTCAGTGGGCTGGGTTCTGGCTGTTGGCAAAGGTTTGATCCTCCCATTAAGAAGCAACCAATCGATGAGTCTCTCTGACATTGATGTTTTCCCGTTTCTCTCCTCCCTCCCTCCCTCCCTTCCACTCTCTTTAAAAATCAATGGAAAAAAATACCTTCCAGTGAGGATTAACAACAACAACAAAAGAGGCTCAAAGCTTTGTGTATGGGTGACCATGAGAATGGACATTTATGTCCACCAACATTGGTTCTTATAGAGATGGAAGGAATATAGGAAAATAAGTGGAATATCCAGGATTTTCCAAAACTGTTTCCATTCCATTTGTGGCTGAAAATGGGCTGTTTTTAATATTTATGATGATGAAAAGTCAAGAGTAGCCTATGAAAGGCAAGTTTTTAGTGGTGAGCTGTAGCACTAGTAAAATGTAACAGCAGGTCCTGTTGTGAGAGCCTGTTACAGGCCTGCGTGATGGGGGACACTCTACATGTATCTATGTATGTGAAGGCCTCAACGTGTACTCCATGTGTGTTTTAGGGCAGTGCCCAAGGAAATTCTCATCCATGTTAGTCCTAAGGATAATGGTGTGTCTTTTAAGTAGTTGGATTTTCTTTTTTTTAATTTTGGACTCTGAACTGAATAAATACCTGACTGTCTGTGTGGGGGTCAGGCGGGAAGAGATTAGAGGACTTACTAAAAGTTTTAGAGCCAGAATTGTGACCCAGTTCTAAGATTGTATAATATATATTATTTTTTAGCCTTTTCCCCATTTCTTTTTTTATTCCCCACCCTTGTTTTCCTATCCTCTTTTAATGTATGCAGCCCTGTATTTAATACATCCCTGAAAGTAGTCATAAACTCATCTGGAACAAAGAATAGTATAGTACATTAGTCCCTCCTTTGTAGAGGAGGAGGCAGAGGCTCAGTTTCTCAACTTAGCCAGGAGCACAGTGGGTGTGTTAGTTGTCTATTGCTGGGTAACAAATCACCCCCCAAATTAGCAACGTAAAACAGCCAACATTTACATTCTCACTCAGTTTCTGAGAGTCAGGAGCCTGGGAGCAGCGAACTGAAGGGACAAGGAACCCTTGTCCGTTGAGCCTCTATAGGGCTTCTCACAACACAGAAGCTGGTTTCCTCAAAGCCAGGTGACAGAGAGAGACACTGAGGCAGGAGCTGCAATGCCTTTTATACCTTTTTCTCAGACGTGACAACAATCGCTTCATCTTATTCTTGTTGGTCACACAAACCAACCCTGAAATTTGGGAGGGAATTCCACCAGGGTATGAATTCCAGGGGTAGGGGTCGTTGGGGAGCATCTTGGAGGCTGCTAACCACTGTGAGTAAATAATGTAGTTGAGCCAGAGTGTCAGTCAGTGGACTGAAGGGTCCCTGGTTCAATTCCTGTCAAGGGCACATACCTCGGCCGCAGTCTTGATCCCCTGCCCTGGTTGGGGCGTGTGCAGGAAGCAACCAAGTGATGTGTCTCTTCTCATATTGATGTTTCTCTCTCTGTGCGTCTCCCCCTCCCTTTCACCCTCTCTCAAAATCAATGGAAAAATAATCCTCGGGTGAGGATTAACAAAAATAATAATTTTAAAAAATAATGTAGATGATCCTGCACGATGCTGCATTTATAAAATGTTGAATTCAAACATGCTCAAATTTGGCCCCCAGACTGTTTCTATCATCTTGAAGACTAGGAAAATGAGCCCCAGCAAGCAGTGATGTTCTGGGTTTCCAGTTTCTTCCTCGATTCTGCCTTTTTAAAATAAAAATAATAATACGTTTTTATTGATTTTTAGAGATAGAGGAAGTGAGAGAGAGAGAGAGAAAACATTGATGAGAGAGAAACATCGATTGGCTGCCTCCTGCAGGCCCCATATTGGGGATCAAGCCTGAAACTTGGGCATGTGCCCTGGCCAGGAATCGAACCAGTGACCTCATGATGCATGGGACGATGCTCAATCCACTGAACCATAGTGGCCAGGCTGATCCTGCTTTATAATTGCCAATGCTGTCACAATTTCATCCACAAAGCTTTCTCTAGCTTCATAAATCTAATCACTATTAAAGGTAAATAAAATTTTATCCTTAAAAAATTATCATTGGATTATTTAATAAATTTAACTTTCGAATAACTTTTGGATACCATCAAGGAGTTAAAATAATAGCTAACATAACACTGTATATGCTTATATCCTCTGAATTTGGTAGTGCAAGAAACTATTATAATTTTAATCCTTTCACTTTTTATGTTCTTTGCTTCATGGGAGAAGTATGTTTAGAAAGGATAAAAGTTTTTTGTGATTCTGCCCCTCACAAGACGATTTCATTCCTCATTTGTCAATGTAATGAGAAAAATCCATAAAGATATTTTTATGGGACATATTTTTACTGCATTGCTGAACTGTAGCCAAATTTTGTCAGGGTAATAAATTAGGACATGTTGTTTTCCTGGATTCAGGGAACTGCTGGCTCAGTTTTCAATCTTCAAATCACAGATCCATGACTCACCGATAAACCACCTGGGTAAATGAACACAGAGGATCTCATTTGCCACTAGCTATTACCCTACCTTTTGATGATTCTCACTCTACTTTGCATCTGAAAATTACATTTTCATTTAAATTATGCATAAATCAATGTCACTATCAATGTTTAAACACAACTCGGCTAAAAAATAACTTCTTAGCTGAGATTGTTTTCCAGAGCAATGTTGTTGCCTAATTCTTTCAACTTAATTTTAAATTTGCAAGTCATTGCTATGTGCCAGTGGTATTAGAATGTTTTTATAACTTTATTTACATCTCTGGAATCTCCCCTCAGGATTTAATGTGTTATGCCAATTTGCAAATAAGATAATCAATTTTGTCTAGAGAGAGAACTTTCTCTTTCCATTTGACTTCCTTCTGTACAAATGAATAAATACTCTTAGAATGCTTACTGTGTTCTAGGCTTGCTACATACTGTCAATGGGTAAAAGGGTAAGACCGTCTTTGTGCCTTTAAGAACTTGTGGTCTAGCTGCTAGGTAAACATTAACAGGAATCATAATGAAGCCATGTGATATAACAGAAATATTCACAAAATACTTGAAGAGAAAGGAGAAGGGATTTAGTTTTTCCTGGTGGTGGACAGTGGAGAGAGATGCTGGTGTTGATTTTGTTTTCTGTGAATAAACTAAATTCCATAAGCTACCTTTATAATTTAAAACAATTCTCTGGCCTGAAATTATATACTTACTAGTGAGCCAGTGTATGGATTCGTGCACATTAAAAGGAAATAAGGTGGCCGACGGGGCGGGACTGGGCGAGACAGGCCGGACACACCCTGGAGCCAACCTCCCAAGGTCCCTCCCCCACATCTCTGGTGTGAGTGCGGTCCCTCGGCCTAGCCTGCGGGGATCAGCCTGGCCTGCGGGGATTGGGTTTCAGCTGAAACCGGCTCTCCAGCATCCCCCGAGGAGTCCCGGAGTGTGAGAGGGCACTCTGCAAAGTTGCTTTCGTGCAAACACAAGTGTGCAGTAAACGAGATTCGGGGCCAACAGTGCCCCAGCAACAACATAACCCACGACCGAAGGTGGAATCACATGGCACCGCGAGGAATAAGGCTCCCTCTCTGGTTTCAGGGTACATCACCTGAGAACTGCTGCTGCCAAGTCACTGCAGCTCAACAGCTCCTGTGTTGAGTGTCTGCCCCTTGGTGGTCAGTGTGTATCATAGTGACCAGTCAGACGGTCAGATGCTTAGCATATTAGCCTTTTATATATATAGACTAGAGGCCCGGTGCACGAAATTCATACACGGTGTGTGGGGGGACGGTCCCTCAGCCCGTCCTGCACCCTCTCCAATCCGGGACCCCTCGAGGGATGTCTGACTGCCTCTCGCAATCCGGGACTACTGGCCCCTAACTGCTCACCTGCCTGCCTGCCTGACCGCCCCTAACCCCTCTGCCTGCCTGCCTGATCGCCCCTAACCACTCTGCCTGCCTGCCTGATCGCCCCTAACCACTCTGCCTGCCTGCCTGATCGCCCCTAACCACCTCTGCCTGCTTGATCGCCCCTAACCACCTCTGCCTGCCTGATCGCCCCTAACCACCTCTGCCTGCCTGATCGCCCCTGACCACTTCTGCCTGCCTGCCTGATCGCCCCTAACCGCTCCCCTACCGGCCTGATCGCCCCTAACTGCTCCCCTGCTGGCCTGATTGCCCCTAATCGCCTCTGCCTCACTCCGCACCCAGGACCCATGATTCCCTCCTCCGGCTGGTCACAGGCACCCAGGACCTGGGCCGGCTTCGCCCGGGCTGGCCGCAGCCTCGGGACCATGGACAGGCAGCTTCACCTGGGCCGCAGCCACAGGCACCCAGGACTGCGGGGCAGGCGGCTTGTCCTCTCCCAGGCTGCAGGTGCAGACACTGGTACCCAGGACCGCAGGGACTGCGAGACGTGCAGCTTGTCCCTCTCCTGGGCCACAGGTGCAGGCGCAGCTGCTAGCACCCGGGACCATGGTGCGGGCAGCTTGTCCCTCTCCTGGGCTGCAGCCTGGCTGATCCCCTTTCCTCTCTCGTGAGCTCATTTGTGCCTGGCTGGTCCCCATTACTCTCTCCTGTGTTGAGTGTCTGAGCCTTTATGGCGTGAGGGCGTGATGACTATTTGCATATTAGCTCTTTGTTATATAGGATGTGTCTTTTTCTGTTACACTGTACTTTATGAAGTCATAATGACAATATGTATTAGTATTTGTTTTCTTTATTTGCAAAATAAAACTTGTCAACCTCAGAGTGATCTGCATTTTCTTGTATTCATTCAATTATGGATCCTTCAAATCTAAAAGGTTAGGAGCCCTTGTTATAGATCAGCAATTTTCAACCGGAGTGCCACAAGCATTTTTAAAACATGTAGTACGTGACTATTTAGTCAGGGGCACTGACCTATTTCCCCTTAGATTGTCAAATAAAAAATGACAACAGCCAGCACAACCATAGCCGTCCAATGTGAATGAATCAAAATTATGCCTATTTTTTTTTTTTTTTTGGTCAGATCTTTAAAAAATATAATCTCTGGTATGCCACAGAATTGTAGTAATTAATATATGTGTGCCGTGAGATGACAAAGGTTGGACATCGCTGTTATAGTTACATTTGAGCTGGGGTTGGGTGAGAAATACTCCTGTGTAAAGGAGTTCTTGCTATTTGCCTGCCCACAGTTTAACCACATTGACTTTGAAGGAAATTGCCATCAGTTTGGAATATCTTCCTTGTATGTGTTTGGGGGAGTGTGGACTTGGGAAGGTGGATTTAAGAGAGAAAACCGGTGCCCTCAGTGGTACAGAATTTGAACTGGAGCTTTGGAAAGCTGCTGCTGCCAACATGAATACTTACGAAGTTTATATGTAATTAGGCTTCTACTTCTTCCTAAGAGTTAGGTTAAAACATAAGAACCTTTGTATGTATGGGCCCTTTCCCCCTAATTTTTTGCAAGGGGATGGAAGAACACTGAGCCTTCATGTCTATGAGTCTGAGTAGGGCAGCTAGAATAAAATCTTTCAGGCGGCCAGGGCTGACAGCTGGCTGGGCCCAGTGTCTGGGCTTCATTTCACCGACATTAGCAAAGCTTTTTATCTGTTTGCAAAGGGATGTCCCTCAAGAATTGAGCTATATCCAAAAATTGAGGAATGTGTCACCTTTGAAGAGGGATTCAAGGAGAAGGACAGAGGTGATAAAGGAACTGAATAATCCCAGTAGATGTTTAACAGGAGCATAGGGATTTCTCTCTCTGAACTCTGGGGCAGTGACCTTATAGTTTATCTGTCCTGAATGTTTCCTAGCATAAGTATTTTAAGAACTGATCAAAGATTTCCTTGAAAACTTGACAGACAACACTTTTCAATAGCAGGTTCTCAATCTACTGTGCACGTGGAAGCTCTCTCTACGTCTAGGAAAGCAAAAGGGCTCTGAGGTCCGCTGTGCTCCCTTCAAATCCCTGCTTGACACCTTGCTGTCGAATCCAACCTTGCTCATCCCCAGTTTTCTCCTCTTTACAATGGAAATAATAGTTCTTATTCTGTAGGGCTGTTGTAAACAAAGCAATCCGTATGCAATAAGCACAGCCCACTACTATTCTTATATATTAATTTTTATTATTGCTGTTTCTTCTGGGAGGAGAGCCTCTCTCCTGCCCCTTTTCTCCTCTCCTGTGTGCTATCATCGTTGAGTCTGGAGGGTCCTGATTGAAAGAGAAAATGCGTACTAGTTGATTCAGCTCCCTTGACACTAAAGCATCTGTATATGAACAAAAAGAAATACTCTAGTGTTTATGGGCAGATCACTTACTTTGCTTAACTGTCACATATGTAAGCAAATTAATAAAAATATCTCTGGACAAAAACCATGTAGAGAAAAATGTTAAGTATTTAAGCAAATTATATTTTCTATTAACAATCCACAGACTTTCTTCTCCCCATGACCTTTAGCAACTCAGCAGTGGAACTACTGGAAGGAGATAACACACTAGTATTGATGGGACAGTGGAATACTATACATCCTTTCTGCTTCCTGCTTTGCAAAAAACAAACAAAAACAGAGAGAGATACAAGACCTCAATACGGGACCTGTAGGGGTAGGATCATGACATGATCTGGCACACAAAGGTGTGCCTTGACACCTGTCTGTCCTGAAATAGCTAAGTTGTTGGAGACGGAGATAGAGACGCTATGAAGGCACCTTTATTCACACAGTCCAGAGCAACCAATTTTGTGATTAAATTAAAAGGAGGTGGAGAGATCACAAGGTTGTATCTCTTCTTTAGAAACGTTGAAATGACCTACCCTTGAAGAACACTATTTTGAGTCATTCATTCATTCAGCCAATAATTTTTTGGCACTCTGTGTGTCAGACGCTGTTCTGAATACTGAAGATCAAACAGGACCAAGTCCCTGTTCTCTGGGATTTACTATAAACCAGTGGGGAAAACAATACAGAAAACGCCCACAGGCATTCATAGGGGAGCATCCTCAGGGTGGGCTTAGCGGCTTATGCCCCTTTGTCACCGTGCTTGTTACTCAGAGACATAGGGCTGTGTTTTCATGTCATTGTGCTAATTAGAGGCAGTAACTTCCATTTAAAGCTCTGCGTGTTTTTGACCTCTCAAAGACGGTTGACATGGCTTTGGAGATCTATTTTGGTCTTGCTTTCTCAAGTTGATGTCCTTCGTGGTAGCCAACAAGGAATACGGCACCCTGACACGGGGCAATAGTACAAACTCTGTTATCCATGATACTTGAGCTCTCCGTGATAGTGACATGCTGAAAAGCAAACCTTTGATTTAGCTAATGTAATGTGCTTTAAGTATTGGTTTTACCTACCTAGGGTTTTGCTCTTAAGTATATTCAGCTTGTTTTGGTATGGCTTCTTACGTTTCAATGTAAATGTTAATGAGCCAGAAAATCTTGACCAAGGCCAAAACCTGGGTAACATTTATGCGCTGGGAAAGTCATGAGAATGACCTTCAGATTTCTCCTGTAGTCTGGTGGTTGGTAAAGGAGGAGGGTTAGCTTGAAGCTTAACACACACACCCTCCCCTGCACCCTTGGAAAAACATGCAGTACATTATGCAGGGCACATGAGGTGTTGCATTTCAGCTATGGAGCGATATCTAATACCAAGTCAACATTTGTGTTTAACTCTGGATGCACTGTATTAAGTAGTTAAGAACACATTTTCTCTCAAGTATCCCACGAAGAGTATTCATTAATTACAACCAGAAAAATTGTATCTTTACAATGGAGATATCTGCAGATATCTGGTGATTTCATGTTCTTATACTAGTTAAAAGTGGTAACTTCCAATTAAGTTGATTTCATGACATTATCAGTGATGTTGATTAGTGACTGACATGTCCTCTCTGATGAGATGCAATGGGAAGTGCACAGCATCACCTGTCATATTCTTACCAAAGAATGTTTCACTGGGAACTAGTCTTTCGGAAAACAGCAGAGGGACCCAGATGGTGGGACATTCTGTTAGGCAATTGGCTTGGACTCTTCAAAAATATTCATGCTGTGAAAGACCAAAAAAAGAAAAAAGATGTGTGGATTATGGAGATGGGCAGCTGAACAATGAGAGTGCTAAATCCAAAAATGAAGAAGAGGAAAGTAGAGGAGGAAGGAGAAGAGCAAGGAAGAAAATCTCTATACTGGATATTTGGGTGGAAATTGGAATATAATCTTTTTATTAGATAATCCTTTTGTATTGGTAGTAAGTTCCTTGAATCTGGTGGTTATGAAGGAGAATGTCTTTATTTATAGGAAACATGTGCTGAAATTTTTAGGTGCAAAATGTCATGAGGTCTGCAACTTTCAAATGGTTCCAAACAAAAGTAAACATGTGAAGAGAGAGAGAAACAAACATGGCAGAATCTTAATTGTTGAATCTAGGTGAAGGGAATGTGTGTGTTGATTGTATTATTCTTTCAAATTATCTGTAGGTTCCAACTTTTTACAAATAAAGGGCAGAGACAAGGAAAGTCTGTTTCAAGGCAGTTATTACAGAAATCTACAATGAAAATGTGAACCTAAAGATAAAAGGCCTTTCAAACCGAGAAGCAACAAACATTTATTTGAGATCCAAGAATAGCTGTTCAAAATGCCGTGGTTCAGGCAGAAACCCAAAATATGTTCCGATTAGGAGACAAAGGCAATGGGTATTTATGAGAAAGGGAAGGGGGACAGTTCTATCAGAGAAGGAAGGCATAGATAACATAGCGATGTTCATTCTAAAGAATGTTCAGTCTGGTAGACATCCATATGGTAATCATAGTCTCTGCTGTCTTGTTATTCTTGGGAACTCTTTGGGACACAGTGTTGCCTGGGTCATCTTGCCCCATTTCAAACATTCCAAGGATTTGAGGCATCAGATGTGAAAGGCAGTTCCTCCGGCATCGCAGGTCCAGCTCCATTGTTAAGGGGCTCCATTGATTTTTTATTTTTTTTTATTTTTTATTTTTGCAAAAACAGAGGATGTAAGAAAACACACATGCACACAATTGAGTTGCCACACCTCCGAGGACTCACAAGTGTTTCGTTCTGTTGTGTCCTCTGTCATCACGGCCCTGTGATTGTGGGCAATCTGCCTAAACTCTCTGTATGCATTTCCTAGGGCTCCCGTAACAAACGATGTGACTTGGAAAACAGACATGTCCGTCTCACAGTTCTGGATGCCAGAAGTCGAAATCAAGGTGTCATGGGCTGGCCATGCTCCCCCTGAAACCTATAGGGGGAAAGAGTCTTCCTCGCTTCTTCCTTGTTTCCGGTGATTTGCCAGTTCCTTGGCGATCCCGGTTGGCAGCTGCAGCAGCTCAGTGTCCTCTGTCGTCACGTAGCGTTCTCCCTGCCTTGTCTGCCCCCCTATCTCTTCTCTAGGGAAGACAGCAGTTACATTGGTTAAGACTTACCCCAACCACCTCATTTCAAGCTTGCTTACCAGTACATCAGCAAAGACCCTACTTTTAAATAAGGTTGCACTTACAAATAGTAGGGGTTAAGGCTCTGACATATCTTTTCGGGGGTCACAGTTTAACCTATAACACGCCCCATCCTTGTTTCTCCAACCCCCAAACAAGAAAGGGAAGCTGATGTGCAAGGTGAAGTCTGAGGTCCCTTCGGCCCCGAGAGTCTGAGGCTCTGTGTGTCCTCCGTTTTCAGTCCAGACATGAGTCAGCGTTGGGCGGCTGAGCGACTCAGGAGAGACTTAGCGAGGAGCAAGTTCCAGGTCTTAACAAAACGGGAGAAATGCGGCCTTTGGAAAACAGGATTCCTCAGACTTCGTCTGGGATCATGACTCTTGTGTCCATTCTTGGCATAACAGGCTGCTTTGTTTCGCTTGTCACAGTTATCCTCTTTGTCCTCCTTTTTATCGGTCTGAATAATTGATGGTCAGAAGTTTCTAATTTTATGTAATTTACATAAAATAAGATGCATTGAAAAGATAATTGTCATATGACAGATGATTTCATAATTTGGATAGGCCCCCAACTGGAGCAGATTAATGAGGAGAAGCAAAACTCTTTCCTCTCTCTTTGTCCTTCAGGCTTATTAAAAAAAGAAAGAAAGAAAGGCAAGACAAGAAGAGAGGATGTTCTGTAATGAATGAGGGCAGCCGCACCTTCAAACCAGCCGGCCCCTCCTGCTGGGCCAGCTCTGGCCATCTGGAGGAGGAGACCCTTTGAGGTCTTGGGGGGTGGGGTGGCTGGCAAGCAGGGGGCAGCATCAATGGAGATGAGAATCCCATTCTTTCCTGATGTCCCTGTGCTTCAAAGAGAAAACGGTGTCAAAGTCCTGGGAGGGAAAAGCACTGAACAGCGAGTTGAAAGAGGACTTGTTCCCAGACCCCCAGGCCCACAGTTCTCAGTGGGACACGTACACAAAGATGCAGCTGCCTTCTTCCGCGTCTCTCTCCCGGCGACCCAAGGCGGACACCAGGTCTGTAAACAACGACAGGGTGGTGGTCCATCTGGGAAATGTCGGACTTATGGGGCAGAAAGTGAAAACCTCACCGAAATGAGATCTCCTCCAAAATTAAATAATGCTATTTTTTCCCCCTGACTTTCAGAACTTATTTAGATAGACACTTGGTAATTTAATTATGTTGTCATTATGAAAGCCTGCTCAGCCACTTGCTGCCAACACTAGATAAAAACACTGGAAATTCACACGATGTCATTATTATTCTGGTCTTCCTCTGCCATTCAGCCAGCATTGGGAATTATGGGTTTGTCACCATTTCCATTAATACATCTTATTTTCAAGGCCTCTATCATAGTTGCTGAAAATTGCCTTGTACTGGATGGAAGCCTGGAGGTAATTTCCTTTAGTGTTATAGCAGCTGCGTTCTTTTACGGCTGTATGTGACTTTGCAAGTGATTTCATTCTCTTTTTGTTTTAAAAAAGTAATTCATACCTAAGTCTCAACTCTTATTCAAGATTACAATGTGAATCCTGTGAAGTAAACATTTACAAACAGCACACAATTCAAGTCTGCATCCATCACCATTTAGCCCCCTTATATCCTCCTCTGCCTCCCCTCACCCACAGCTAGAAGGTTTCAAACTCGGTCACCATGCTCTTAACCACTACACTCCATTGCCTCTCGCCCAATGTACTGGATATTTGGTGTTGGTGACTCAGTGGTTTCTGTTCCCCTTCGGAAGGTTCTACATGCAAAGCAGAATTATCACTAGGAGATAACTTATAAAGAGCAAGGAGAGACTTGCTGTTTTAGGAGATAAAGTCAGGGCATGGAGAGACACACAATACTGTAAAATATACCCACTGCTGTGACGAAGCTGTTGAATTTAGGGAGTCACGGAACCCCTTCCTCTGGATACTGCCAACTTCTGCCTCTGGGTGTGTGTTTTTTCTTCTTTCTTTCTAGACATGTTTGACTAGTCAAAGCAGCAGAGCTCTGGTTGACCACGCTCTGTCTTCCCTTCCCTTCTCAGGTCTTATCTAAGTCCTGGGGGTCTTATGCCACCACCACCGTCTCTGTCAGAGTAACAGACTAACCTGGATCAAAATGAGAAACCTTGATCTTCCTGCCTAAAACGTTCTCTCCTGTAGAGCTCCACATGCAAGCTGCCACCGCAAAGAGCTGTCTTGACCTGCTCCTTAGAAGGCTGCCTTTGGAGTGGCCCAGCCGGTGTGGCTCAGTGGTTGAGCGTCAACCTATGAAACAAGAGGTCATGGTCCGCTTCCCGGTCAGGGCACATGCCCGGGTTGCAGGCTCCATCCCCAGAGTGGCGTGTGCAGGAGGCAGTCCATCAGCGATTCTCTCTCATCGTTGATGTTTCTCTCTTTCCCTCTCCCTTCTTCTCGGAAATCAATAAAGATATATTAAAAAATAAATAAAAAAAGCTCCTTAGCCTGGCACTGCAGGCTCTTCCTGACCTGGCCCCACCCTTATCATCAGCCTCCCTCCCACAACGAATCCTCTGGCCTTCAGCCTCCTGCTCACGTTTGTCCTACCACCTAGAGTCCTCACCTCCCATCTCTCCCTACGTCCCTTCCCCTGAAACCTGTTTCTGATACAGCCGGCTACTGGTCTATACTGTCTCCTTCTCCCCTGTCAGAATTACGCTTTTTCTCCTCCAGTGGGCCCGATAGTGCCGGACAGCGGGACACAGTCTAGGTCCCATTGTGTTTAGCTCCGTGGTGAAGGAGTCACCACACAACACAGGAGTCCTGCCACCTGGCTGCCTATTTGAATTCCTTTATCACAGTATCCATAATCATCCCTTTATCACAGTATTCCATAATCATCCATTTATCACAGTATTCCATAATCACCCCTTTATCACAGTATTCCATAGTCATCCCTTTATCACAGTATTCCATAATCACCCCTTTATCACAGTATTCCCTAGTCATCCCTTTATCACAGTATTTCATAGTCACCCCTTTATCACAGTATTCCATAGTCATCCCGTTATCACAGTATTCCATAATCATCCCTTTATCACAGTATTCCATAGTCATCCATTTATCACAGTATTCCATAATCATCCCTTTATCACAGTATTCCATAATCATCCCTTTATCACAGTATTCCATAGTCATCCCTTTATCACAGTATTCCATAATCATCCCTTTATCACAGTATTCCATAGTCATCCCTTATCACAGTATTCCATAGTCATCCCTTTATCACAGTATTTCATAGTCACCCCTTTATCACAGTATTCCATAGTCATCCCGTTATCACAGTATTCCATAATCATCCCTTTATCACAGTATTCCATAGTCATCCATTTATCACAGTATTCCATAATCATCCCTTTATCACAGTATTCTCTAGTCATCCCTTTATCACAGTATTCCATAGTCATCCCTTTATCACAGTATTCCATAATCATCCCTTTATCACAGTATTCCATAATCATCCCTTTATCACAGTATTCCATAGTCATCCCGTTATCACAGTATTCCATAATCATCCCTTTATCACAGTATTCCATAGTCATCCATTTATCACAGTATTCCATAATCATCCCTTTATCACAGTATTCTCTAGTCATCCCTTTATCACAGTATTCCATAGTCATCCCTTTATCACAGTATTCCATAATCATCCCTTTATCACAGTATTCCATAATCATCCCTTTATCACAGTATTCCATAGTCATCCCTTTATCACAGTATTCCATAGTCACCCCTTTATCACAGTATTCCATCCATTCACCTGCCTCTTTCCCCATTTGACTGTACCCTCGCCCCCTCCAGTCCTGTGTCTGATCACCGTGATCTTTTCAGCCCTTAGCTGAGTTCATGGCATTTGAAGCACCCAGTGAATGTTTCCTGAAGGAGTCAGAGACGGAACTAGTTAATCCCACTTGTTCTTTGTCCAAACGGTATGACCTTGGGAAAGTTATATAACCTGTCCATAACTTTGTTTCCTTGTAAATTGGGTTAGTAACACCTGCTTGTAAAGGTTAGTGAGATAACGTGTTGTTTATTTTCATGTAGATGCTGGGTTGGGGAGTGAATATGAGGGGAGACCCTTGTTACATGAGGAACAAGACCCATAATAATGACAATATTAATAATAGCTACCATTTTTCAATAGCTGTCACATACTAAGGGTTTCAGACCATTATGTCATTAAACACTCCCAACTCTTTGAGGAAGGGATTGTTGTACCCATCATACAGATAACACAGCTGAGTCCGAGGAAGTGGAGTACCAGCCAGCTGGCAGCGCTGCGGTTCACAGCGTGCCTTAGAGGCTAAGCACTGCTATTTGGGTACCAGCTGAGGGGCCAGCTGGTCGCTGGCTCCACAGCGTCAGGCAGCAGCCCTGGTGTGAGCTGTCCTCGTGTCACACTTGCCCTGAAGAAGCTGGAAGAGAGCAGGCACGGCAGGTGCTACAAAGACTAGAGGAGAGAGAGAGAGGAAGTGCTTGCGGAAGTACAGACCCAACTGGCCACAGGGCACCAATCCACAGGGAGGGCAGCGGGCAGGAGAGAGGAAGGAGAGCTGGGAGGCGGAGAGCAGCGGGTGGCCGCGGGACGAACCGGAGATGCTGGATGTAATGTGATGAGGCACTGCCAGGCCCAGGCTGTTCTGGGCAGCACTCCCTGCAGCCGGAGTACACAGAGGTCCCTCTCCTTCGTGTTCACAGAGGAGAGTCCATGACACAGCGCCAGTTTGCATGCGTGCACACACACACACACACACACACACACACACACACACACACACACACTGATACTGAGCCCCATCACCTGCATGACTCTAACTTTCTTTCCAAGCTTTGTCTGTGTTTCCTAAGGTCTCTGAGAGCAGCTGCATTTCTAGACTGTGGGGTGCAGGTCAGAGTGGGGAGGAACTGAATAAAGGAGTTCCTCGGAGGAGCCAGTTCTTTAGCTAGAAGCTCTGGTCCTTCTATGCGGGCGATTTTCAGCTGGCATGCTGCAAGAATGTTAGTAGTTAGTGCATGCATGCCGCGAGATGAAAAGGATTGAAAAATCGCCGTGTTCGTCCGTCCAGAAGAAATGTCACTTAGTGGTTAAAGGTAGGAGCCTGGGTTTACATTTGCCACCACCTTTTGCTACTAAGCGAAATTAATTACCCCATGATATTGGAATCTGTTTCGTCCCCTGTGAAGGGGGAACAGTAATAGCACCCACCTCGCAAGGCTGAGGAGAACATTAAACAGAAAAGGGCTGCCTCTGTGTGAAGCTGTTCCTTGGCTAAGTGGACGTTATTCTTCTCTTTAAAGCTGCCGGGGGTTAATGGTGGTGCATTCACAACTTGTCTGTCGGCTTTTTATTCGGATGCTTTTGGATTTTGATGAGCCAGGCTTTGCAAAAAACTGACAGATTGGGGGAAAAAAAAAAAAGCCAGTGCGAGGGCTTTAATAAAGTGACCCCAACCTTTAGGAAGCTGGTGAGATGGGTTGGGGGCCACAGAGCCCTATCTCTGGGCACCTCTGGGGCACTTCTGCACCTGGCCCATCGAGGGGTCCTCACATGTGGCCACCTTGGCAGGCCAGGCTTGGCGGGATTCTGCCATCCCCAAACCTCGCTGCCTGCCATGGCTCCTAAAGCTTGGAAGTGGTATTCAAACCGACATAGCTCTCTCTCCTTGACCGCAGCGGTCAAGGCTGCGGCCCTGCTCATGGCAGAGTGAGGAGGAAATAGGGTGAGAGTCCCTGAGGTTCCTTTTCCTACTCCTCTGTCTGGGGAACTTGTGCAATGCCCGCCGAAACCCAAGCACAGGCCTGGACACGCTCGGGTGGCTGATTCCCGGAGGGGCAGGGGTGGCCTCCTACCTTCCAGCTAGAAGGGCCCTTTACAGTCATTAGTCCAGCCTCTCAAAGGCTCGACATCAGCTTTGCTTCTCTGCAACCTCTGGACCTCGAGAAAGAAGATACCCACAGAAAAGGGCTCCTAGTGGCTAACTGGGCTCAAATTTTATTTTCATTTTTGTCAATATTTTTATTGATTTCAGAGCAGGAGAGAGAGAGCGAGCGAGAGAGAGAGAGAGCGAGAGAGAGAGAGAGAGAGAGAGAGAGAGATGATGAGAGTCACTGATTGGCTGCCTCCTGCACGTCCCCCACTGGGGTTTGAGCCACAACCCGGATGTGTGCCCTGACCATGACCTCCTGGTTCATAGGTCTACACTCAACCACTGAGCCAGGCCGGCCAGCTGGGCTAACTGGGCTCAAATTTAAAAGCAGAACCTAGCAGCCATGTCTAAACAGGGGCCTCTCCTGCAAACTGCACTTCAGGGAGAAGCCTGCATTGAACTGCCCGCCTCCCTCCCACACTGAACTGCCTGCCTTCCCTGTGTTCCTTCCATCTGAACCAAACCTTACAAAGGAGTTCCTGGAATAGTATTTCAATCAGTAGGACTAAGGCTTTCCATTCAATTGGAGCTGAATAGCTATATCTCTCCCCCATCAGCATCTTCACTGACCAATCAGAGAGGCTCCATTGTGACCAATCAGGACAGTGCTTTTTGGACCAATCAAACTTCAAGGATCTGGAGTCCTCATTTGCATGAGGATGAACCAATCAGAGACTAGGGGTGGGGACTTCTGTCAGTATGTCACTTCCTTTCTGGCTCGGAGACTGAGTCCCCCCTTCCTCTCCCCCACCCCCAGCCTCAACCAGATATCTCACCAGAGCAGAGCTGTCAAACCCGAGTGGCCTGGCGCCTGGCCCCCTGGCCCCAGGGCTGCCTCACAGCCAAGCTGTGCAGCTTCATAATGGAGCTGTAATCCCCTTGAGCTGTTCCACAGCCATGCTGTATCAGAAATGAACAGTTTGCACTGAATAAAGGTTCCTTCTTCACTGCACCCCAAACTGGGCGCTCCTGCTGGCATTGAACTGGGACCAAAGACCACTGGTTGACAAATGCTTGTGTGTGATGGGCAAGCCCTCCAGCACCCCCAGGACCTCTGAGCTCACACTGTCCGCCACAAGGTCCTGGATGAAGAGGATTTGTGCAGGAATGTGCAGGTGAGAAGCCAGGAGGAGCGCCTTTCTTATTCAAGCCCAAACAAGGAAAATCAGAGACAGGCACGTCCTGTGCCGTTATCTTCCATCTGAAGAACCGACTAAGCAAAACTCTGAACAGGCCGCGGATGAGCTTGCTCCTGATTTATGAACCTGATTTTGTTCTTGCTGTATGTTTGTGCAATTGATTCCGTTAATAAAATGCTTTGGTTTTCCTTTATACGAAGCAGAGAAATTTCTCTATAAAAATGTCCTAAATGACTGCACTTTTTTATTAAGTGTGACCCTCCTGGGCAATTTTTGTGCATATTGGCATGTATATAGTGTTACAGCCCTTTTCCAAGTGTTCATTGACAAGAATGATCAATGAATAGGATCTCTTGATAGAGAAGGAGCGTAGAGCCTCCCTCCCCTTACCCTTACCCTTGTCCAGCAGGCGTGCTTAGAAGCTGACCTGGTAGATCCTTCTTTGAGAACTTTTCTTTGTTTAATTACCTGATAGAGATCCTGAGATATTTTGCCAGATCCCCAAAGAAGCAGGGGGGAAAGACAGTTACCTGCTCAGGTGTAAGGAGGTTTCTAGGTTTCCCACAATGCCAGTCAGCCAGAGTTCTCTCTGGCCTCGCACATGCCCTCATGAGCCGTGTTGTCTGAGGCAAGTCACACCACCTCTGTGGATGTGAGCTTCCTTATTTCGGCAATAGGAATTTTCACAGCTGCCCTGCATGCCTATGCGTTGCTGTAGGGGTGACATGGCACAATGTACAACAAAGGGCTTTGTAGAGGCCGCAAGCCATACACATGCAAGGGATAATGATTGCGCTGTTATGGCTGCCTGTCCTTAACTGGCATTAGTCTGGAGAATTTTATTTCCCCAGGTAAAAACGTCTTTGTTTCCAAGTTAAAATGGTTAACTTCCCTCCAGATAGGCCTAGGCATTGATCTTCCAGTTCTCACTCACAATGGAGCAGTATCTCTTGGAGATCAGTCTAAATGTTACCTTTGTACCCACTAGCACTTAAGATAGGTTTCGAGACATTATGTCCTTGGGTTTGAAAATCATTACCCACAAAAGTCTTTCCCTCTTCAGTTCTGCAGAGCTGTCCTGGGCCCACACCGAGCCGGCCACCTGAGAGAGAGAGAGAGAGAGAGAGAGAGAGAGAGAGAGAGAGAGAGAGAGAGAGACTGACTCGCTCGTGTTTGAGGAATATTTCAGGAAAGGGGCCGGGACTTCAGGGTTGGGGCTGAGAGTACTTCCCTCTGCTGCCCAGTGTAGTCAGAGCCGTAAATCCTAAAGTTGGAAAGTTACCTGCACCAAACTCCTCTTTTTAAGATAGCTCAAAATACATTAAGGAAGTAAAATAGGTGTGCTGACAGGTTAAGTCGTTACTTTTTAAAAAATTAGATTTTCTGATTTCCAGGCCAGTGTTCTTCCCATCACATCATTAATAATATGGTCAACTTCGACCACCACAACTACAACTACTGTTCACGGAACAATGAGTATGTATTAGACATTGCACTAAGCTATATATTTAGTCATATGTTCACTCATTTGTCTCCTGCAGAATCCAGTGTGGCCGATATTGCTCCTATTTTACAGATGAGGAAAATGAAGCTCAGAAATGGTAACTTGTCCAGAGTCACGGTGCTGGTATGTACATCGGCACACAGTGCAGAGCAAGAAGGGGACTATGCCTGTGGTTGTTGCTGTTGTTTATGTATAACATTGTGTCTACATTTCTTAAAAAGTTAAAAATGAGCCCTAGCCAGTTTGGCTCAGTGGATAGAGCATCGGCTGCAGACCAAAGGGTCCCGGGTTTGATTCCGATCAAGGGCAAGTACCTCAGTTGCAGGCTCCTCCTCGGCCCAGGCCCTGTCTGGGCTCGTGCAGGAGGCAACCAGTCGATGTGTCTCTCTCACATCGATGCTTCTCTCTGTCTTCCCTCTCTCTCCCACTCTCCCTAAAAGTCAATGGAAAAATATCCTCAGGTAAGGATTAACAGAAAGTAAAAATTAAAAAAAAGAAGTTAAAGGTGAAAAATGATTTCTTACCCCCAAATATCAAGGGCCCTAGAAAATACACTTGGAATTGAACAGTCACACAAAACTCACCCCGAAGCAGCCCGACTTTGTATGGACAGGGCTTACCTAGAAATGAGGGAGTGGAGTTTCCATGTTCTCCCGCATACCACGCTTCTAGAACTCAGACACAAGGTGAGTCAGAAAATAAATGGCAGGCCTTTGGACACAGTGAATAGACTCATTTCCCCAATTGCTCAGCAGCAAAACACTGAGGCAAGTACTTTATGTGCTAGGAAGGTGAAAGGCATTTTTCAGTCTCAATGTTGCTTTAAGAATAGTTAAACCAACCCCTGCTGCCCCTGCTGGGGTTTCATTCTGAAGATCCTATTCTTGGGCTTTTTCTCCTCTTGTTTTATGGGACTGATGATAGGAGGCTCGGCAGGCCTACAGTAGTCAGTTGCCACAATAAGTTTGCCCCCTCCTTGATCTCATAAGTTTCCAACTTTTCTTAAAAAGTGTAATTCCTCTATAAAGCCTTCCCACACTCTGGCACAAGTTAGAGAGCTTGAGGTTTTGTTTGTTTGTTTTTTAAACTTTTATCTAATGTGACTTTTTACATTCATCTGAAGAAGCAATTGGCAATTCAGTTTTTAAAAAATCATATATATTTTTTATTGATTTCAGAGAGGAAGGGAGAGGGAGAGAGATATAGAAACATCAATGATAAGAGAGAAGCATTGATTGGCTGCCTCCTGCATGCCCCCCACTGGGGATTGAGCCTGCAACCCAGGCATGTGTCCTTGGCCGGAATCGACCTGGGACCCTTCAGTCTGCAGGCCAACGCTCAATCCACTGAGCCAAACCGAGTAGGGCTAGAGAGAGCTTGAGTTTTAAAACTCTGAAATGGATTTAATTATAACTCAAAAAGATGAAAGAACATTTTTTTTCCAGAAATTCTGTCCTTTCTAAAATGCTAGCTTTACGTTAAACAATGCTCTGAATGGATGTCTGAAAAGCATCAGAATACGTTTCCGAAATTTCTCCGGTACAAAATAAAAGCATAATAAGGGAGGAGAAGGGCCATCCCAGAAGTCAACCCAGGTTCTTCAAGCCCAAATAGACACTGGGTAAAATTTGACAAGAATTTAAAAAATATAGAAACAATCTCGTGGTTGATTACTGACTGTTTTTGGAATGCAGTATATAACGTTCCTGGGAAAGAAAATCATCAAGTTCATTTAACAGGACATTTAAAGGCTGGTGTGTGGCTCAGTGATTGAGCATCGACCAATGAACCAGGGGGTCATGGTTCGGTTGCAGGCTTGATCCCCAGTGGCAGGTGTGCAGGAGGCAGCTGATCAATAAGTCTCATCATTCATGTTTCTCTCTCTCTCCTGCTCCCTTCCTCTTTAAATCAATTAAAAAAAAATTTTTTTTTAAAAAAGAGGAGAATGAGCTGTCATAAGTGGGGTCAAAATCATCAATCTTGCCCACGCTGTCTCTTCCATTCATGTATCATGTGTTCACATATCTGTCCATGCCTAGCATTTCAACACTTAGGCATTGGAGTGCCTACTAAACTCTAGGCTCTTGGAATCCAAAACTGCAACTTTCATGGTCTACACCCTTGAGAAACACTCTGTGAATTGGTGGAAATAGACACTACATGAATCACCATGACGAGCTGTCATACCTGCCACAATGGAGACAGGTACCAAATGGAATGAGGCTCAGGTTGCGAACCTTTGGGGAATCAGGAATGGATTTACCAAGGAGATGACACTTGAGCTGGAGCTTAAACTCTCACTAGTGGTTAGCCAGCCCGGGAGAGAAAGGGGGAGGGACACTCCAGATGATGCCACCAATGCATGGAAGACCGTGATGAGTTTAGGGTGGTGATGGGGAAAGAGGCAGGGAAGCTGAACCAGCGGACAGATTCTGAAGGATGGTCTCCACATCACCCAGCAGACAGCCAGGCCGTCAACCCAGAGCAAAAATCTCTGGCCATTCAGCTCGGCTCTATCCTCAGCACATCTGTTGGCCTCTGTCTCAACCCCACTCACCTCCCAGGAATGGGGCATGGGGAGGGGGAAGAGTTGTCCTATTCCAGGCTACGGATTAGGAATTGTACGTAACTGGGAACTAGAGAAGAATATCAAGGGAGGACCTGGCCTGCTAGACATAAGTTAGAAAGAGAACGTGGCTAAAAATATCCAGGGTAAGTGGGAAGGAGGGAGGCCTGGACGCAGACCAATGAGGACTACAGGGTTATAGGTTACCCCAGTTTATTAGTCAGGGTTCTCCAAGGAAACAGAACCAACAGGGTGTGTGCGTATGTATGAACAGATTTATTACTAGGCATTGACTCATGTGCCTGTATAGACTGAGAAATCAAGACCCAGGAGAGTTGGTGGTATAGCTCCAGTCGGAGTCCAAAGGCATACGCACCAGGAGAGCCAGTGATGTAAGTTCCTGTCCAAGTCCCAGTCCAAAGGCGAGAGAAGACCCATGTTCCAGCTCAAAGATGGGCAGAGAGGGACGTCTTTCGGCCTTGTATTCCATCCAGGCCTTCCGTGGATTGAAGGCTGCTCTACGCAGCCTACTGATTCAAATGCTCATCTCATTCAGAAACACGCTCACAGGCACACACCCACGATAATGTTTAGCCAAATATCTGGGCAGACAGGTTGGCACATTAAATTAACCACCAACAGCCCTAGTCACTGATTTTCGGGTCTCCCCACAACCTTGCCCCCGTCACTTTCCAGAGTGATCCTCCCCTCAAGCCAGTCTGGGTCTGCCACCAGCCTGCTGGAAGTCTCCTGCTACCTGCAGGGTGCAAGGTGAGCTTTCCGGCAGGGGCAGGCCCTTGCTGGGGAGGGGCCTCCTGGCCAGTCTCCACAGGCCCAACTCCCCCTCAGCCTACATCCCCGCCACACCACCCAGCTTCCTAGCGGAGGCTGCACTAGCTCCACCTTTCCCCGGGATACTTGTAGCCTTGCATTCCTTTCCCTTCCCACGTCCCTGGCTAACTCCTAGCTCATCATTAAGACTCATTTTAGGCCATTCTTCTGTTTCAGAAAGCCTTTCCTGACTTTGCCCACCTCCTCGGTCTGTTGTCACCCCAATAAGTTGAATAAGGAAGGAATAAAAGAAAGAAAATATCAAACGAACAAAAATAGCGCCCATCTGTTCCAACGCATCCTTTTTTATGCCCCTGTTTGGCAATATTGCCCTCAGCATCCCAGACTGCGTTCTGTAACTGGACGGATCTTCCTAAAGGAGCACCCCTGCGCAGCCACTCCTGTGTCTGGACACCCCCAGTGCTACCCTCCCGTCGAATGCACTGATGAGGATGACAGCAACTTACTATTTGCCAGGCTTGGGACAGACATTGTACACACCTTCAGGAAGCCGGCTGAAGATCATGGAGGATCTTCTCATGTTCTTGTCAGAGACTTGTGATGATCATGGCTCTGTAGTATAATATGAAGTCAGGTATAGACCATATTTTCTAATGCAAATGTTTTTTAAATATTTTTTTTTATTGATTTCAGAGAGGAAGAGAGAAGGAGAGAGAGAAACATCAATGGAAAGAACTATTGATTGGCTGTCTCCTGCACAACCCACACCGGGGATCGAGCCCACAACCCGGGCATGTGCCCTAACCGGGAATCGAACCATGACCCCCTGGTTCATAGGTCGATGCTCAACCACTGAGCTACACCGGCCGGGCAATTTTTATTTTCTGAGGCAAATTTATCTTAGCAGACATACCTCAGTGGCATGGACCAGTGGTATACGACAACTCATTAGGGACACAAGCCTGATGTAGATTTCCTCACGAGGAAACGTTTGCTGGAACGGTCCTTATACTTTCTAGAGCATGCGGACTCGCCGGCGCTCGTCAGTTCGTTTTCTGTGGGTTGAAAATATCTTTGTCCTCTTTGTGCTGTTTAAAAGCTGCCTAATCAAAGTTGGCTTGGTGCTCGGTCCTTCCTGCAATGAGCCAGCTGGGGTGTGAGGTTCCACCAGGGGCAAGTTATAATGCAGCCCCTCGCCTTTCAACACGACACGACGACACGACGGCTGCAAGATCTCCCCTGCGAGGGGCCTAAGGCTAACCTTGTGAGTCATCAAAGCTTTCTCTGATGCGCCATGTAGAATAGCCCTTCCTCTGCAGGATGTCACCCAACGACCTGCGCATGGTGTGCAAGCAGAACAAAGGAGAGACCTCTTCTAAGCCGAGCCATTGCGTAACTCCCTGCAGAAACCCTCGGCCCATAAAACGCCCCCCGCTTTGTGGAGCTTGAATGGAGCAGGGTGGCGTTCTTCGTTGAAAATCTGCTTTTATGGCTCTCTTCCTGTCAGAACTCCCATCACTCCCTGGTTCAGTGGGTATGTGTCTAGCTGGCTTAAAATTCTTTTTGGGGGTAAGAATGTGAAGGAGATTTTTTTTTTTAAAAAAAAGAGCCTGTAATGGAAACATTTATGTAATAATGCTGAGCTGCCTCAAATACATTGTGTTTCCTTATTGGCAGTGCGATGTTTTAAAAATCATGTTTTGGCTTGAGCCTTATGATTGAAAGTAATAAACATTTTTTTTGGTGCATTTGAAAATATGGTAATCCACTTCCGCTGAAGAATCAAGAGGACCCTGTCCTGACCGGTTTGGCTCAGTGGATAGAGCGTCGGCCTGCGGACTGAAGGGTCCCAGGTTCGATTCCGGTCAAGGGCATGTACCTTGGTTGCGGGCACATCCTCAGTAGGGGGTGTGCAAGAGGCAGCTGATCGATGTTTCTCTCTCATCGATGTTTCTAACGCTCTATTCCCTCTCCCTTCCTCTCTGTAAAAAATCAATAAAATATATATTTAAAAAAAGAATCAAATGGACACAGACAACAGGGGGGTGGGGGCATGAATGGGAGGTGGGGGGTAATGGGAGAATAAGGACACATATGTAATACCTTAATCAATAAAGAAATAAATAAAAAAAGAATCAAGAGGACCCTGAGGCCAAGTCGTGTGAGGAATGCCCACACACTAGTCATAAACATCCACAACATTGAACTTTGAGTGAGAAATCCTATATAATAAAAGCCCAGCAACCATAACGGTGTAACAACCAGAACGACTGCTTGATCGGTCGCTATGAGGTGCATTGACCACCTCTTGGTCCCCCCGCCCCCTCCGCCAGCCTGCAGACTCCGATCACAGGATGGCCAACGGGGAACCACAGGGAACTGGGGTGGGTGGTGGCGGGGTGGGACTGGGGACTGGTGAGTGGGCGGAAGATGGCCCTGATCGCAGGCTAGGCCTAGGGTCCCTACCCACTCATGATTTCATGCGCTGGGCCTCTAACAAACTTACATTGTGTTAAATCACTGAGATTTTCATTTTTGTGGTTGTTATAACAGTAGCCACTAATATGTCACCAATTGTCCTTTCTTCTGCCTTTGCCTCCTGCTCTCATTTCCTTGATCCTATTGTCTTTATCAGGTGAGTAGGTCTTACTTTCTCTTTTTTTTTCTTTTTAAATATTTTTATTGATTTCAGAGAGGGAGGGAGAGAGAGATGGAAACATCAATGATGAGAGAGAATCATTGACTGGCTGCCTCCTGCATGCCCCCCCGCCCCCACGCCGCCCCCAAGTGGGGATTGAGCCCACAACCTGGGCATGCGCCCTGACCAGGAATCAAACCTTAGACATCCTGGTTCATAGGTCAACGCTCAACCACTGAACCATGTGGGCCGGGCAAGTCTTCCTGATTTAATAACCAAACCAAACTGCTTTTATTGGGTTTGGGATTAAGGCCTGAACAGTGTTGAAATAAGCAGACTCCATGAATTTAATTAGGAGGAAAAGTTCAGTTGATTCAATTTTTTTAAAAAGCGTACATGTTACATATCTAGGGCAATTTGTATTCCACAGCTGTAGTTTCAAGATCACATGAGAGTCTCATGGTGATTGTGGCAAATGCAGTTACCTCAGTGTGAGGGGTCCAGCAGGTGTGCACGCACCCACCCTCTGGTGATGAGAACGGATGTGCATGGGCTGGGGAAGAGAGATCAGCCTCAGCTCTCAGCCAGCCATCTGCACCGAATGGCACTGTGGCTGCCAGTGTGCAGGCACAGGCACTGTGAGAGTCCGCCATCGGTCAGAGCAGGCCGGGGAAATATTAGTGCCGCGTAGGACTGGGCGCGGCTTCCAGAAGTTTTAGAGTTTCCACACGGCTTTAAGAAAATCCCCAGTGAAAATGCCAATCTGGTTTTGTGTAAGCTACTCTCTTGTCCCCAGAGTGTGGCAATTAGCCCTCCCCCTTCTCTTCTTGCTCCACGTTGGCGGCTCTCCAGCTGGGCTCAGTGAATCCCATTCAGGGGCTGTCTCCAGAGGAGGGCTCCAGGCAACTCATTCCAGATTCGACCAGAAAAGCTGACCCTCCAACCCTCGCCCCATGAGCTATATGAATGTTAACTCCCTCTTTCATGGGACAAGTATGTGAAGAAAGCCATCATGGTTCTGGTTAATCTTTTTTTCTCTCCCCAGTTCCTTCTATTATTCTTCCTGGGGCATCTCTAGATCCTTCCCATCCTAATCACTCGTCTCCAAATAAAACCCGATTTAGGAAGGCCCCGTAGAATCAGTACATTCAGAACTAGACATTACACCACGGATGTGACCAGCACATAGTAGAGCCATTTCCTCCTTTATTTTGGATACTCAGTGAACGGGGCTTACACTTCATTAACCGCCTCATCCTGTGTTGTTCCATACTGAGCTTGTTCGGTCAGCTGAAGCTTTCACTCTTTCCCGAAGCACTGCTGTGGGGCCAGATCTCCTCTGGTTTGCACTGCTGTGCCCAGATCTCCCTCGGGCACCACAGAAGCCTTCACATGCAAGCGTGTCCCATTAACTGGCTTTGTGGTTGTCAAAATAACATTTCCGTTACAATGATGTGCTATACTTACTGGGCGCTTCCTGTTTTAGGCACCTCTCTTCTCCCCTTCAACTCTTACAGTGGTCCCCTGGAGGCAGATGTTTATTCAGTTTTACAGAAGGAAGAACAGGCCCCTCGAGGTGGAAGCCTCTGCTGACGATCATACACAGAGGACAGAGACGTGGGGAGTTCAGATCCAGGTCTCTCAGAACTCAAAGCTTTTGCTCTTAGCTACAATTCCACGCTGCCTCTGTGTCCTACGCATACAGAAAACAAACAAGCAAAGAGGATTCAATGAGGGCTCTTCTTGAAGCTCGATAAGAACCAAGGAAAGTGGACAGAATAAATGAAATGGGCCTGGAGTTCTGGTTTGGCAGGTTAGATACTCTGGTGCCTAAAATCTATCTTATAAATCTTTACCCTCTGGGTTTAGAGCTTAGGTGGTCTAGTAAGTGTCATTGAAAGTGTCTCCCTGGCAGCTGGCATTGCTGTGCTCTTCTCAAACAAGGCAGCTGAAAAGCATCCATTGTCGTGACACTCAAACACTCATTAAAAATTTGGAAATCGGCCCTAACCGGTTTGGCTCAGTGGGTAGAGCGTCAGCCTGCGGACTGAAGGGTCCCAGGTTCGATTCCGGCCAAGGGCATGCACCTTGGTTGCGGGCACATCCCCAGTAGGGAGTGTGCAGGAGGCAGCTGATCAATGTTTCTCTCTCATCGATGTTTCTAACTATCCCTTTCCTTTCCCCTCTGTAAAAAATCAATAAAATATATTTTAAAAAATGTTTGGAAATCCAAGTGCCACACAAACTCTGGCGACGATTATTTCCAGTCAGAGCTGGCTTGCGAACATTTCAGTCATTTTAAAACTATTTCTTAAAATACCCCGATCTGCTAACAACTGCCTTTTCCTGTTGCGTCAGTTCTGTCCCTCGGCTCCTCACAACTAGAGTGGATGCAAAAGACACCCGCCAACAGGAAACCATGATCAGGATAACAGCCGACCCCAGCAAGCAGCAGGCTTTTCCCAGTAGGACCAGGGTGCCGGCTCCGGCTCTGTGTTCTGAGCTCCGTCTCTCCCTTTCTGAGTAACGATCCTTTGAAACTCTGTGTGACGAGGGCTTTGAGAAAGGCTCCAGAAAATGAGAAATGTTCCGTGGTAGAAGCACATTTAGCTAAAGCAAAACGAAATCTTCTTCGGTTGCTGCAATGGGGAAGATAAAAAAAAACATGAAGTAGATGGACTCAAACACTGAGTTTTTTCTCGCTTTGAAACGATATCCTTTACTTTAAGGACAGCCTTTCTCTACTGTTGGTCGGTTCTGTCAAATGGCCAACTGAGAGCCTCTGTAAACAACATCGCTCCCACAGGGACGTGGCACACCTGTTCCTGCTATCTGAGCATCTTCACCCTCATGCCCACCTTTTCCTCCCAGCGGGCTAAAATACCTCTTCCATTGGCCACTCCAGGCTACCAAACTTGTAGGTGTTGTGCCCTTGTGCCCTGCAGATTTGCTTATGGGTGCTTGTGGTGGTTAGAATAATGCCCACCCCCCACCCCACATATCTACATCCTAATCCCCAGAACCTGTTAAAAGAGACTTTGCAGGTGTGATCGAGTTAAGGCTCTTGAGATGAAGATTGCCTGGTGGGCCCAGTGCAATCACAGGAGTCTTTATAAGCGAAAGAGGGAGACAGGAGGGAAAGAGTCAGGAAGGAATTTGAAGATGCTATGCTGCTGGCCTTGAAAAACAGGTAGAGGCCCAGTGCCAAGGAAAGCAGTTGGCTTCCAGAAGTTAGAAAAGGCCAGGAAGGTCCCCTTGGAGCCGCTGGATGGACACAGCCCTGCTGACAACGTTGTTTCAGCCCAGTGAGACCCAGACTTCGGATCTCCAGAACTGTGAGCTGATGCATTTGTGTTGTTTGAAGCCGCTAAGTGGTGGTAATTTTTAACAGAAGCCATAAGAAATGAGTACAGTCCTTATTATATGTGTTCTTTCTTTTCTGTTCAACCCTAAGCTCCATCAAGTTAGAGCCTTCTGTATCCACTAGCCCCGTGGTCGGCAAACTGCGGCTCGCGAGCCACATGCGGCTCTTTGGCCCCTTGAGTGTGGCTCTTCCACAAAATACCACGGCCTGGGCCAGTCTATTTTGAAGAAGTGGCATTAGAAGAAGTTTAAGTTTGAAAAATTTGGCTCTCAAAAGAAATTTCAATCGTTGTACTGTTGATATTTGGCTCTGTTGACTAATGAGTTTGCTGACCACTGCCCTAGCATCAGTACCCGGCATTTGTAAGCACTAGGTAAATGTTTGTAAATTGACTCTGCTCCATAGCAGTAAGCAGTAATGGCATCATGAGATCTCAGCCAGGGGCTCTTCGTTATAACAGTCAATAAGCCCAACCAGAACGCCGGTTCATTAATTCCTTCACTTACTATTATGTTCCTGTTGCAATGCCGGACAATTGGGATAAAAGAGTGAGCGAAACACACCTGGTTTTCCCCTCAGTGATGAGAATTTATAAGCGGCGCCACCAGCTACCAGGAGCTGTCTTTTCTGTTACGTGCTTGTGCCTAAGTGTCCAAGGTAATCAGATGGGGATGAAGGGGATGAAGTAATTCTTTGGTGAAGAACCTTGTTTATCTTTGCTGTCATTGGTCAAAACAAACAATCCTATCTAATAAAAGAGTAATATGCAAGTAGACCATCACTCCAATCACACAAGATGGCTGCCCCCATGTGGACACAAGATGGCCACCACAAGATGGCTGGTGGGGGGGGGGCAGTTGGGGGGACCAGGACTGCAGGGGAGGGACGTTGTGGGCGATCAGGCCAGCAGGGGAGGACAGTTGGGGGGACCATGCAGTTGGGAGGGGGACCCAGGCATGCAGGGGAGGGCAGTTGGGGGGGACCAGGTTGGCAGGGGAGGGCAGTTGGGGGGCACCAGGCTGGCAGGGGAGGGCAGTTGGGGGGGGACCAGGCTTGCAGGGGAGGGCAATTGTGGGCAATCAGGCTAGCAAGGGAGGGCAGTTAGGGGTGACCGGGCCAGCAGAGGAGGGCAGTTGGAGGAGACCAGGCCAGCGGGGGAGAGAAGTTGGGGGGATTAGGCCTGCAGGGGAGGGCAGTTGGGGGGATAAGGCCTGCAGGGGAGGGCAGTTGGGAGGGACCAGGCCTGCAGGGGAGGGCAGTTGGGGGGGACCAGGCTTGCAGGGGAGGGCAGTTGGGGAGACCAGGTCAGCAGGGGAAGGCAGTTAGGGGTGACTGGGCCATCAGGGGACAGCAGTTGGGGGGGCAGGCCTGAAGGGGAGGTAAGTTGGGGGCAACCAGGCCTGCAGGGGAGGGCAGTTGGGGGAGACCAGGCCTGCAGGGGAGGGCAGTTGGGGGGGACCAGGCCGGCAGGGGAGGGCAGTTAGGGGTGACCGGGCCAGCAGGGGAGAGTGGTTAGGGGCGACCAGGCTGGCAGGGGAAGGTAGTTAGGGGCAATCGGGCCAGCAGGGGAGCAGTTAGGCATTGATCAGGCTGGCAGGGGAGTGGTTGGGGTGATCAGGCTGGCAGGCAGAAGCAGTTAGGGGCAATCAGGCAGCCAGGCAGGCAGGCAGGTGAGCAGTTGGGAGCCAGCAGTCCTGGATTGTGAAATCCCCACTGGGATCGGTCCTAAATGGGCAGTAGGACATCCCTCAAGGGGCCCCAGATTGGAGAGGGTGCAGGCTGGGCTGAGGGACAGAACCCCCCCCCCCCCCCCCCATGAATGAACTTCGTGCACCGGGCCTCTAGTAGATTTATAATGGAAGATGTGTATAAGAAAAGTTGTCTTTAAGTTCAAGTAGTTACTAGAAAGTTGTTTTAGTAAGCATCAATGCAAAACAACTTGGACCAGCAGATGTGCATTCCACCATTCTCTCCCAAAGGAAAAGAAACAGGTGCAAGTTCAGGCTAACTGACAGAGACCAGACCCAGTAACAGGCTTGTCCAGAGCTCTCTCTCAGGTCAAGACTTTGCATGATTGTTTTTCTCTTTTTCTGCTTCCATCAAATAAAAAAATAAATATAAGAGATGTAGATTAGAAAAGTAATAGCATAATAGCATTTAAAAGTATACAAATATTATATAAACAAAAATGGGTAAAAAACACATATTAATACAAACTTATACATGTGAAAAACATCTCTGGTAATCTTGCTTAATATGGTAGCCTCATTTAGAATAAAACAAACTGAGAGCACCGAAGAGAAAAAAGTGGGCTTCATGGTCTTTGAAACCATATTGCCTTTGGCAAAGTTTAAAGTGGCCACATTAAAATAAATATATAACACTAGGGCCCAGTGCACAAATTCGTGCACCTTGAAAGAAGCTGTGGGCTGCAAAGCCCTGGTGGCACAAAGGTGGGTCTTGGCCCATCCTCCACACCTGACCCCTCCTGCTGAGGGCCCCCCCCCCATCCCCCGTCTGCCCTGCTCCTTCCACCGCCATTCCCACGTGCTGATGGCTCCAGCCCTGCTCCCATCCGCTGCCGGTGCAGAGTGATTGGGGCCAGCACTGTCAGCAGGTGCAAGTGGCGGCTGCTGCCCTGATCGCCCCTCAGGAGCAGCGGGAGGTGGAGAAGCCCTCAGGGGCGATCGGGGCCGGCAGCCGCCACTCGCACCCACTGACAGTGCTGAGCGATCGGGACCGGCACCGGGCACAGGCAGCAGGTGTGAGCAGTGGCTCTGGTGCCGGCTGTGGATGTGAATGGGGCCGGCGCTGGCAGCAGGTGCAAGTGCCAGGTGGGACCGCAGCGCACAGGAGCAAAGAATTTTCAGTAACCATCAAAGGCTTGCCCCAATAACAGCGACTGGCGCCCCGCCTTGGTCTGGCACCCCCACTCACCTGCTCCACCATCCCGCTGCAGCCAACATCCACCATGTTCCGTGCGCCCCCCTGGTGGTCAGCACACGTCATAGCGAATGGTTGTTCAGTTGTTCAGTTGTTCCACAGTTTGGTCTATTTGCATATTAGGGTTTTATATATATATATATACATAGTAGGTCATATATGATGTAATGTGTATCACCTGATATAAGAAAACTGTCACAGAGTCCCATTTGGGGAGATTGTATTTGCAAAAGAGGCATTACGTACTCTGAATAATGGTTCGCTTTTTTACAAGTTTTAATGTAGCCAAAACCGGTTTGGCTCAGTGGATAGCCAAAACCGGTTTGGCTCAGTAGATAGCCAAAAGTTTTAATGTAGCCAAAACCAGTTTGGCTCAGTGGCGTCGGCCTGCAGACTGAAAGGTCCCAGGTTCGATTCTGGTCAAGGGCATGTACCTTGGTTGGGGGCACATCCCCAGTAGGGGGTGTGCAGGAGGCAGCTGATCGATGTTTCTCTCTCATCGATGTTTCTAACTCTCTATCCCTCTCCCTTCCTCTCTGTAAAAAATCAATAAAAATATATTTTAAAAAAAGTTTTAATGTAAATGTATATTGCATTTAAATGAGGGATGGGGATTCCATAATCATTAATCAGCTCTTTTTGTTTTTTCCCTGAAACGTGACTTATTTTGTGACCCTGTCCCTGGGAGATAGATGAAAGTATATTTTTATTTTTAGCATTCAGTTCCCAAATCTGAACTGAAAAACCTCCCGGCCACATATGGAGCAGTACACTTCAACATCTGAGCTGCCCAATGCTCTGTGAACGAGGGGAGGGACAATGTGAGGACTCTGACAGGTAGTGAAGTGAGAGAGAAGGAGCACTGTGTTCTCTGGGCTTTGTGGTCCTGTGAGCTCACCGCCCTCAGGAAAACCTCCTGAAGAGCTTAGTGCGCCCTCTACCGCCATCTGCTGTCACTGTGGCTTCCATCAAACAGCACAAACAAAATAGCCCTGTGGAAAGTTTACAGACTAAGACTGAACACCTCACTTTACATAAGAAATGTACCAAGAAAGTTCATTTGCTCCATCTACGTCCTATCAATACTTGGTATTCTAAGTTTTAAAATTTTAGCTGTTTTGGTAGTTTTGTAGTGAGTGGTATCTATTTTATTTTGTGTTCTCATATAAAGGCTGTATTCTCATACTAAGCACTTATATGTCCTTATTTGTCATTTGGAAACTCTGTATGGAGAGATGTATCTTCAGTCTCTTGCCTATTTTTCTCTTAGTTTGTCATCTTTTCCGGATTATATGAATTATTTATTCTGAATGGAAGAGCTTTGTCAGATGTTTTTAAATATTTCTTTCTCATATTGAGGTTAATCTTTTTATTCTTATAATGATATATTTTGATGAACAGAGTTCCTAATTTCAATGTAAATAGAAAAATTATACTTAATGTGAAATACACATAAGTGTAAATTTAATGTAGAATGTAAACTTCAACTTACTAATGTTTTCCGTTAAGATTGGTCTTTTGGCCCTAGCTGGTTTGGCTCAGTGGATAGAGCATCAGCCTGCGGACTGAAGGGTCCCAGGTTCAATTCCGGTAAAGGCCACATGCCTGGGTTGCAGGCTCGATTCCCAGTAGGGGGTGTGCGGGAGGCAGCCAATCAATGATTCTCTCCCATCATTGATGTTTCTATCTCTCTCTCCCTCTGCCTTCCTTTCTAAAGTCAATAAAGATATATTTTTTAAAAAAGATTGGCCTTTTGGGGGGTCTTAAGAAATCTTGTCCTATACAACATCATAAATATATTCTATGTTATCTTCTAGAAGCTTTATCATTTAACCTTTCACATTTTATTTTTATTTTTATTTTTTTTTAATATATTTTATTGATTTTTTACAGAGAGGAAGAGAGAGGGATAGAGAGAAACATCTATGAGAGAGAAACATGGATCAGCTGCCTCCTGCACACCCCCTACTGGGGATGTGCCCGCAACCAAGGTACATGCCCTTGACCGGAATCGAACCTGGGACCTTTCAGTCTGCAGGCCGACGCTCTACCCACTGAGCCAAACCGGTCTTGGCCACATTTTATTTTTATTTATTTATTTTTTTTAAAATATATTTTATTGATTTTTTTTTTTACAGAGAGGAAGGGAGAGGGATAGAGTTAGAAACACCGATGAGAGAGAAACATCGATCAGCTGCCTCCTGCACACTCCCCACTGGGGATGTGCCCACAACCAAGTTACATACCCTTGACCGGAATCGAACCTGGGACCTTTCAGTCCGCAGGCCGACGCTCTATCCACTGAGCCAAACTGGTTTCGGCACCTTTCACATTTTATATCTACGATATACCTGAAGTTGACTTGTGTGTGTGACAGTGGGTAGAGATTTTTTCATTGTGATATTCAAACGTCCATTGAAAAACCATCCTTTCCTCACTGCACTGCATGCCACCCTGTCACAGACTATATACCTATGGATCATTTCTAGACTCAATTCCAATGTCATCTGTTTATTCTTGAGCTGCAGAATTATTTTAGGGGCCTATGCATTTCTAGGGGTGATACAAAGTGCACAGCAGCTTGTAAAGAACCTCTAGGATCAGTGGTTGGCAAACTCATTAGTCAACAGAGCTGCAAACCGTGGCCCGTGAGCTGCAGTTTGCCGACCACTGCTCTAGTGAATCGGGATGACTAGAGACCCAATGCCTGAAATTCGTGCAAGGGGGTCGGCCCTCGCAGCCCTGGCTGCCTCGGCCAGCCCTCACAGCCCCTCGCAGCCTCAGCCAGCCCTCGCAGCCCTGGCTTTGTCCGAAAGGTCGTTCTGCTGTTGGGTCTAATTAGCATATTAGCTCTTTATTATATAGGGTAAAGAGACTTATCAATGGTTCTAGTAATCAGTAAAATTAGGGATACAGATGCAAAGTACAATGAGTTGGTATTACAGAAATAGACAAAAGATTATCAATTTAGTGGAAAAGTAGTCATGTGACCATAAAATTTAAATTATGGCAATGTGAACCAAGGAGTCAACAATGAATGAAAATCTGAACACATTTTTCTGTTTCTAACCAAAATGAAAAGTTAATTCTGTTCAAAACTAGTGAAGAATCATTTTTTAAGTGTCTTTTCTGTTTTAATTTATCAGCAGATGCATCAACTAATCCTATTTTTTTTGAAATTTCCATTTAAAAACATTCACATTAATATTAACTTTGTATATGTGGAATAAGAGTTACATTTCTTTCATATGCTTCTGTGTAGGTGGTTTTTAAAAATCTGTGCTAGTATGTTTATTTACCTCTGTATCTTTTATAAAGGGATTCCTGTAATGTGTCCCTTCAGATACTGGAGTTTCAAATACTTGACTTACTAACCCTCCCTCTTTCTCTTCAACAATTCTCAAGATTCAGGGAAATGTGTAAGATTAAACTTTGGCAATGGCTGGGGATCTCTGCCCCTATATGCTGTATTTATCCCTAAATGCTATTTCATGAAAGACACATTAATTAAACAGGAAATAGAAACACCAAATATTTTATTCTATACTTTTAATTCAAAAATATAAACAATATTTACATAGCATTACATGTAAGTATTTACATAGTATTAACATAGAAGACAGTAAGAAATGTTGATTTGGGGATTAATGATCATTATCCTTGAAATATAAGGTACCTTTCAATTACATAGTATAAATGAAAAAGACTGTTAAAAAGTTCAATGAAAAAAAATCATATAATAAAATATTATTAGCTATATAACTCAGAATTTACATTAAGTATATTTTGGACCCCAATAGTGTTTCCTTATTTAAAAATATAACCCCACAAGCCTACTGTCTTATGAAGACTATGTTTGCTTTCAATAAACCACCTTGTCAACATAACATGATAAATAAACCGTTTATTTGTTATTTACAATCTTTAAACATAGAAGAGCAAAACTCTGATAGTGCTTTTAAAATGTTAAGTAATTTAAAGTGTATTAAAAAACTATATTGGGGAAAATATCACACATTATGTCTTAATAAAGATAAATGACATTTCATGAAAAGAGTATATTGACCTAATAATACAGATAAGTGATGGAATAAATATGTAATGTACCATGTCTTGAGATGCTTATTAGTCCAATAGTCAATTAGTCCACTGCCAAGCAGGGTGAGCAATTAAGAGGAGGCAAATTGAGTCAGCAATATACAATTTTAAATTTCTAAGTAAAAAAAAAAAAAATTTCTAAGTAAACTTAAAAAATGTTAATGTTTTTCAACATTTATTTAACCATAAAATATGTAAAACAAGAGAATACTAAACTAAAAACTAGGCTTGAACTTGAAGTCAAATAATTTTTTCAATGTGAGAAAATGCAGGCAAATCCAAGCTTAAAAATAATCTAGAAACAAATGATGAGGACTGTTTTGATAATCATTAAAAAGTATTACGTTGAAAGCAAACATTTGGATTTTTTGGCCCCATTGTCAGTGCTGTCTAATCTATGAGTTGGTGAATTAAATACTACATATAATGGTAACACAGTATTTTCCATTATATCTTATTATATGCTCTGAGAGCAAATTATGTATCCACAAATTATAAAAATAAATCTTTCTGTAGGCTAAAAACAAATACAAAATATAATAATTTGTATTAAAAAATATGGCAAACTAACCTGATAATCATGACCTTTTTGGGCTATGATTATAGTGAGTTTTTAAGTTACCTATTCAATAAATTAAATCAAAAACCTTTGATCCACCAATGTTTTGGATGCCAAATTCTTCTGTCCTACTATATTACGAATAAATTTAAAAACCTGGAAGGGAAAATAAAACAATTCAGAATTATAAAAATCTACATATAAAGAAAACTAAATATGCAAATCAATTATAATATCTAAATTAAACTGGCCCTGGGCTAGATCTCCAGTGCTTGCCTTTTTATTATGTTAGCATCTGGTACAGAGGGTGTACTGGGCTCTAATTACTGCTCACATCTGGCACCTAGGAAATGGAAAATTTAAGTGCTCAAGTAACTTATGCCCTCCATAAAACCCCAGTTATTTCATTGACTCGACAGAGGATAGAATGACAGTGGTTGAAATGTTATTCATTTTGGGGGTAGGGTTAATCATATTCTAAACCTTTACAAATTCCTAGTGAAATCATTATTTTCTGCTATGAAAATAAACACATCTACTTTTCCATCACTTTCTTTTTAAAAAGAAACCCAGAAAAAACGTAAAACTTTACCTCTTGTTGTAGATATGTCAGGAAGGCTGCTAAAATAAAGTTTTGGCAAGCCAAGTCCACAACACAGAAGAACAGCAGATCATAAATAAGAAGAGTGGCTTCATTTCCATAATACAGAACACTGCTGAATGAATAACCGTCGTCTATTTAAAAAAAAACAATTTGTAAGATATAAATTAGAAACCAAAAAAGATCAGTTAAGGAACTCTGCTCATAAAATTCAGTTTTAACATTTGCATCAAGGGTTGGTAATTGCGAGTGGTGTAAGTTTATTATCAATACCTTTCAAAGACCAAGTAATGAGTATCCCTTTCTGTTTATATAACTAAAGGCTAAAGAATCGTGGAGTGAAAAAAGCAAAACAAAACCAACAAGGACTATGATTTGTGTCTCAAATAGTCCTCTCAGATTCTGCTCTGAAACCTCCTCTCACTTCACAAGGAGAGGCTTTTCCTTTTGGAGATGTAAACGCCCTTTTAAGATGCTGGTGGAAGCTCCAGACCTTTCACCAAAAGGAGAAAACATCAAGTACACAAATGCGAATCCTGCACACAGCATCAGGGAGGTTCAGAGAACCACTGAGCGGCCCGAGGCACCCAGTTAGGAGCTCTTACACAGGGACATCTGGCGTGCTGGCAATGTTCTTTGTTCAGGGGGCTAGTTACAGGGCTCTGTTCAGCTTGTGCAAGTTCCCTGACCTTCATGTTATTTCCCTACAAAGTGTGTGAGTGTGTGTGTGTGAGTGTGTGTGTGTACACAATTTACAAATCAGATCTGCTTAGGACTTTTTGATGACATCCATGTTCATGTCCTTAACTGTAGTTTCCAAATTGTTTTCAACACGTATCTATCAGAATACAGTGCTGAGCATGCACCCCACGGTAGGCATATTTTATTAATTACTACTATATATTATACATCTTAAAAAATATCAATTAAAAATGATGAAATTGCAAATATACAATTAGACATTTTAATATTTTCTTCTCAAATCTCCAAGGAACAACATGCATGCCTCTTATGGGACAAACATTTAAAACATACTTTTTTAGAAACTGCAGGCTAGAGCAAAACTCCTTTGGGTATTAGACAAAGCCTTGGGGTTGGGCCTCGGCCCTCTCTCTCCCAGAACTCTATCACTGTGTCTACTTCATACGAGGCTTCAATCCTAAAGCTCTTCAGTGCATAATGCCCGTCTCCCTCTGCACACATGTCTTTGCCTCTCTTACCTTGACCCTCCTGTCTGACAATAGCAACTTATTTTTAAGACCCAGTTCAAGCTTCTCTGGCTTCACCCTGTGTCTGGATTTTCTGCTTTCCCTGCTGTCTCCAGTGTAAGCTGTGCCTGCAGACATCTATCCCAGCATCTCTCCACTTCCCCACTCACAGGCCGACCTTTCCTAGTCCACCAAGAGGCTGCTCCAGGGAGAGACCGCTGATCTGTGTGGTCCAGGACTGGCACATGTGGCACTCGGTGAGGCACGGGTGAGTGCAGCCGGGCCAGGACACTGGTTATTACAGCCATTCTTACCAAGCCAGACAGGAGCTTATCAGTCACATTACAAGTGGCACAGACATTAATTTTTTAATGTTAAGAAATCATGTTTAGCCGAAACCGGTTTGGCTCAGTGGATAGAGCGTCGGCCTGCGGACTCAAGGGTCCCGGGTTCGATTCCGGTCAAGGGCATGTACCTTGGTTGCGGGCACATCCCCAGTAGGGGATGTGCAAGAGGCAGCTGATGGATGTTTCTCTCTCATCGATGTTTCTAACTCTCTATCCCTCTCTCTTCCTCTCTGCAAAAAATCAATAAAAAAAAAAAAGAAATCATGTTTAGTCACTATTCCCATCACAGATTATCTGCAATTTTTAAGAATTTGAATAAAATGAAAATTAAATGTTAAAAATTAGTCACAAAGGTTATTCAAGTCTTTCGTAAGTTTGCTACTGAATGGACATTCCAATAAGATCTGAATTTTATTTGTTTTACTATCTCTTCTATGTGTGCCATTGCTTTTGAAATTCAGCTTTTTTGCTTTCTTGTAGAATAATTATGTTTTTATGTTTTATGTATTTGTTTCTAGCTACAAGACATGATAAAATAGAAATGAGAAACTACTATAATTCCATGAAGTTAACTGAAATCGTCGTTTCTTCCTTTTTATATAAATTGATAAAATCAAAAGAAAAATTAATAACTACGACAACTTTTTTTTCAAACTTTGAAAATAGTAATCAAGTTCTGCAAAGGCAGTTGAACGATACCATTATAAAAGATGCTTTTTTCCATTGGTTCCATGAATTCTATGCCAAAAATTTTTTCAAGAAGCAATTTATCTTTTATAAAGTAGTCCATGTCCTTATGAACCTAATACAAAAAAGCCACAGTCATTTAAAAAATAGCATTGAAATAAATGTTTCCCAATTTTTTTTTTTAATCGAAAGAAAACAAATAATAGTACACAAAGAAAATCTGTTCTTCAAAAAGACTTAATTTACTCCATTGGGCTTTATAACAAAATTCCTTTTAGGAATATTTTAATTTTTTAATGCCCTTAGTAGTAATTAGGGCTAGATATACTGACAATTAATTTATAAGAAGCTTTTCAGGAATACAACCATAGCAAAACATATTTCTATAATGAATAATATAAAAGATTTTGGTAGCTGGCTAGCAAAATTCCAGTATTGACATATAGACAATATGCTAACAGACATGTAAAATCTCATTTTACTTTTACATAACCTACATCTATATCCTTAAGCCACGATTAATTTTAACAGCAAAAAAAAAAAAAAGGGGGGGGGGGAAACTATCCTAAGTCCACCACATTGCTTAGCTAAAGAAATAACTGATATTCTTGGTTAACTTTTTAAACTGCATTTTGATTCTAGCTTAAGTATAAATGCTGACATACATACATGATCGATGAAAGAGCCCAGAAATTTATTCATAGTATTATATGCCTTTATACTCTGCTCAAAAGTACTTGCTGATGAACTCAACAGTCTAGCAGGACCATTTTTCTAAAGTGAAAAGAGACAAGAATAAATGCACATGTCTTAACATTCTTGGTATTTAAACATAAAATACTGGCAAAATATGTCTTAATTATATTGTATACAAACCCTTGTTAGTGTCTCATGAATTCTGTCATAGTGCTGTCTCATCTGGCTAGAAATTGCAATCTGGAAAGTCTGACCCTCTGTGTTGGGTACCAAACCTCTCTGGCTACACAAGTTTTCCTGAAAAGTTAATGGATTTAAATCAAGATAAAGATTATGAAAATTTCTCCTGTTTTTTTTTTTTTTTTTTTTTAAAAAAACAACTTTTTCTTTTAGTTGGTTTCACATATTTCAGATATGAATTGAAATTTTACTGAAACCATATTTGAGACAAAGAGATTCCAACATTATCCAAGGTTCCCATTCTCTCAAGGTTTTACTGATCTCTATTTTGCCATATTCCCTTGTAGGTCTCTATCATCTCCTTTATTCTGTCCTACTTTAAAAAAAATCCAGGTATAGTCCCTTTTTCAATAAATCCTCTTGTATTTTCCTCTTAGATATTTATTTACCAGGTTTGTTTAATCTATCCTTCCAACTTTCCTTTTTTTTTTAAAAAAAACACCAAACTTCAGATACCATGTCATTTCATTTGTAAATACTTCTGTATGTATCCCTAATAAGGTCTTTTTTAAAAATATATATATTTTTCAATTACAGTTTACATTCAATATTATTTTGTATTAGTTTCAAGTGCATCTAATAAGGTGTGTTGTTTCTTTTTAAAAACCGTCATGCCATTTTCAGACCTAAGATTAATCTTCCTTAATATAATTTAATATACAGTCCATTAAATCTTCCAGATTTTTTCCAAATTTTTTATAGTTGCTTTGTTTAAATCAAGATCCAAAGTCAACACATTGTATTTGATTGCTTTGTTTCTTAAATTTATCTTATTATCTAGCAGTTCTTCTCCCATCGCCACCATCTCTTCTTTTATTTTCATGTCTTTCATTTGTTGGTGACACTGGGTCTTTGTCCTGTGAAACATCTTATATTCTGACTTTTACTAAGAGCTTCCTGTGATATTATTTAATTTTCCTCTCTATCCCCTCTACTTCCTATAAACTAGTGGTCAGATCTAGAGGCTTGATTATATTCTTAGGCAAGAATATTTCATGGGTGAGATTATGTACTTCGCACTGTGCCATAACAGGAAGTACATAATGTCAGTTTTCTTAATGTTTACTTGTAAGATTGAGCCGGTGTATTCAGATTATGAGAACCTGATTCCAGATTACAAAGTTCCCTCTCTACTTTCATTTAATCGTTTTAGCATCCATTGATGATTATAGCCTATATTAATCATTACAAAATGATGATTTTCTTAACTTAGAATTCCTTTTACTGTCTTATATAAGGAAGAACTTGCGCTCATGAATTATTTGGGTACTCTGAAATACACTTCATATAGGAACTGCAGGATGAAATTTAATTCTTTCCCTTTATCAATGTTCAGGATAATGAGTTGATATCCTAGCAACTTTCAAAGTAATTAATGAAGATTAAAAAATATATTATTATAAATCCTAGATTAAGAAAAGAGAACCTATCCTTCAACTTAAAAAGATGTAAAGTACATTCCTACCGCTTCTCTTTTCAGATTCATATTCATTTCTTCCATGTTAGTATCTGCATGCCCATGTACTGATCTGCCATGAATGTAATATCCAAAACATTTGTGGGATAACAGAAACACTGATATCTATAAAAAGAAAAGAATAAGGAGCAATTAGCAACTCATCTGCAAAGCAGTGAAAATTAACTTTTCTTAAAATTGCTTCCTTTCAAAATAATGAGGGCTGAATTCTTGGAAAATAGATGAGGAGGATAAGAAGAGGATAGTGAGGTTGTTTTTAAAAAGTAGATGGAAAAGAGACTGAAGATATTTTCTAAGAAAGGAAGAAATAGGTTGATATATGAAAACTTTTCTCAGCTGGGTGAACTACTTGGTGGCATAAGGAATTCACAATTAAGAAACTGCAAATAAAAATGAAAAAATGAAGACAGAAAATATTAACTTGTAGCTCATTATAACTATCTCTGGAATTAACAACCAGTGGAAATTAGACTAAAAATCCAATTATACCAAATCACTTTTAAAGCCTCTCTTAATGTATTCATGACCTTTAAAAAGGGAAAAATAACAGTTGCAAGATAAAGTCAGAAAGTACTTACATTGCTCATAGAGCATAAATCCACAAACTGTCGAATTTTATCTTCTATAAATCTCTCATAAAAGACAGCAAAGAACACGATCTGAAACATTAAGCCAAGTTCATGCTTATTAGCTTTTAGGATTTAATTTTCTTTTATAGTCACAATGTAGTATCTTAAGTTCCAACCAAGAACACAGTGGCCCTAATGGTTCGTATGGGATAAAATCCTCATCATTTCTGATTCTTCTATCAGATGGGACCTGAGGCTGAGAAGATTTCTTTTTAGCTTCAATAAATATTTTAAAGAAAAATTCACAAGGAGTATTGGCAATCTGAGTGAGTTTTAATGATATTAAGTAATTGTTAATAAGTTATATTTCAGAGGAAAAAAGAATATTAAAGGTAAATTAGCCATCCTGTAGTTATAAACTAAACAAGGAGTCCATCAGCTGACTAGAAAGCTTCAGACTTCGAAAGACTTCAGAGCCCCACTATTGATAAGAATGTATCTCTGAAATCAGAATGCCTGGGTTCCAACTGCAGCTCTGCCAAGCTCTAATTGTATAAAGTAAGTATGCATATTGTAGCATCAAATGTAATGTACCAATGCAAAAACTAGGGATATTCAAGTATCATAGAATACTAGAGGCCTGGTGCACGAAATTCGTGCACTGGGTGTGTGTGTGTGTCCCTCAGCCCAGCCTGCACCTTCTCCAATCTGGGATCCCTCTCACAATCCAGGACTGCTGGCTCCCAACCACTCACCTGCCTGCCTGATTGCCCCTAACTTCTTCTGTCTGCCAGCCTGATATCGCTTTAGGCAACTATTTAACCTTTCGGTGCCTCAGGGACCTCATCTGTAACATGAGGTTACTAACAGACCTATCTCTGAGGGCTACTATAAAAATGTAAAAAGTTAACATGCACAATGCAATTCACACAGTGCCTGGATTATAATATTACATTAAGAATTAGTAATTAGCTATTATTGTTCTTATTGTCAGTTATCAGAATGTGGTCAATATCTGAGGATAATCAGTATGTAAACAGTTATAAATATAGAGAGGCAGTGTTGCTTAAAAGTATAATCTCTCATTACCTGTATCATTCCAATCACTAGCCAGAGAGCAGAAGACACTGCATATCTCAAAATGCGACTATAGGGAGCTATGTAGCTGGATGGGTCTCTGGAAAGACTAGAGGATGAATCCATTAATGCTAAGTTCTTAAATCCCACAACCTGTAGTGAAAAGGAAAAAAAATAATTTAAACAGACAAGAATAAAGGAAACTTCTCTAGTTAAAAAATTAAATATTCCTCCCTACATACAAACAGTAGAAAATCTAGATAAAAACAGTTATCCAGTATTTTTAATTACAAAACATTTAACATAAAATAGTTCATTTGGTATTTTCTTCAACATGAACGAAGGCCAAATATAACCCTATTATCATTTACACTGAAAAAGCTCAAAAATTTGTCAGAAGAATAAAAGTTTCTTCAGTAAACTGCCAACAAAAAAACAATATTTCATGAGATTTTAACATATGCCAGACACTACTCAAAATTCTTTTTATGTTAAAGAAATCTACATGACTATTGAATCCAGTGTTTTCTAAACTTTCTTGGATATAAACTTCTTTCTCATGTAATGCCCTTTAAAGCTTTAAAAAACACTACTATAAATAATTGAGATAGTGTTCATATGTCCTAGGGACACATATTCTCCTAGCTTTAAAAAAAGGAAAGAAGGAGGGTAAGAAGGCAAAGGGAAGGCAGGCAGACAGACATAAGATTAATGATTCCTGAGAAAATCTGTTACCTATATAGTTTCCATATTTCAGTCCCATATTCAGTATTGAATACTTCCTTTAATAATTCCAACCAGATCCATCAACTAGCTATAAAGGGCATTTACCCATTCATTGTGTCTTGTTCAGCTCTTAACATAGAACACAGTTCATAGTAGGTGTTCAATAAAAACTTGTTGGAAAATTTCAACCTTATAATAGTGGTTCTAATACAGGACTAAGACTATGAATCATGGAGCAAAGGGACTTTTTCAAAATACAGATACCTGAGCATACCTCAGAGCTACTGAATCAAACATATCTCTAGGGGACGAGGCGAGACACAGGTATTTAGTTAGTAAAAGCTTTCCCAGGGGATTCTGCTGTAAGCCAATGGTTTAAAGGCCACTCCTTACCCAGAGCAATCAAATTCAGAGAGACAAAACAGAGTGCTTGTTTTCAGGGGCTGGAGAGAGTGAATGGCGAGTTGTTTAAAAGTTTCAGTTTTGCAATATGAAAAGAGTTCTAGAAATTGTTTGCTCAACAATGTGAATGTACTTATTATTAAACTCTATACTTAAAAATGGTTAAGATGATAAATTTCACATTATGTATATTTTACCATGATTTTTAAAAAGCCACTTCTGTGTGGTTGTTTTTTTAATTTAATTTACTTTTTCCATTGATTTTTAGGGAGTGGAAGAGGACAGAGAGACACCAAGGTGAGGAAGATACATCAATTGGTTGCCTCCCACTCATGGCCCGACTCCACTGGTGGCCCGACTGGGGCTGGGGTTTGAACCTGCAACCCAGGCATGTGCCCTGAACCACAGCCCCTCTGTCCGAGGCTGACACTCTAAACACTGAGCCAAACCGGCCAGGGCAAAGCCACTCCTTTTTTTAATCGTTTGAACAATGTTTCAACCTTTAGAAAACTCTTCAGCTCACATGAAAACTTAGCTGGAATTAAATTAAATTAGCATTTATGTGGTACCCATAAGTTGCATACAATTACGTCAAATAGTTTATACCTCCAAAAAGAAGAGGACAGTAAGTACTTGAAAAAGTGGATTAATTTTCCTCACAGTCTGAATTTCATTCCATTCATTTGCTACAAAATATGTTCTCCATATGCTTACGGGAACGGTAGCACTCCGTACACCACCCTCACCTGGTCAGGGAGATAAAATGAGTAAAAGGGTTACTTTGTCTTTGTTCTGCAAGGAGAGCAAAGAATTTTGGCACAAATGGTTACTTGTTACCTTCAACAGCTTTCAGAACCTTTCCTTTAGGTCGCTCCCAATCGATAAAGAATATATCAATGGTAACCTGGGATACGAGCTTATGCAAAAATTGCAGAGCCTGAGAATGACAAACAAAACATCTAAAAGCATCCACATTAAGCCTTCTTATAAAACCAACACTAATTCTTTTCTGTGTGTTTTTTTGTTAGTCCTCACTGAGGATTATTTTTTTCCATTGATTTTTTTTTTTTTTTTTTTTTTAAGAGGGAGATGGAGAGAGAGAAGGAAAGGGAGAGAGAGATGAATGTGAGAGAGACACATCAATGGTTTGCTTCCCATACACGCAACCGGGCCGGGGATCCAACCTGCAACCCAGGTACGTGCCCTTGTCCGGGAATCAAACCCACGACCCTTCCGTACACAGGTTGACACTTTAACAACTTAGCAACCCCAGCCAGGGCACCAATACTAATTCGTTAAAAGCAAATATACTGCAATCATAAGAACATACAATTTTCACAAGTGACAAAGTTATAATACCATCAGAAATCACTAAAAGTTCATAAAATAATATGGAATCACCTAATTCACAGAAATTTTATGCACATATTATTTCGTCGTCCCTTCTTCCATCTTTGTTTGCAATAAGAATATGAAAAAAGGAGATATACTGCCTCTCCTATACAGGGGCCTTGCATAATTGACTCTCTTTTCCAAGGTTTCCAGAAAGAGACTTTGTTTTCTAGATAATCTGACTTCTTTATAAGTAAAGATATTTTCCCATTGTAATTTGCTTGTTTTAATTAAAGTTTTAAGATACTTTCATAGTCCTTTTTTTTCCTATTTCTGATTTAAAAAATGTGTGGCTGAAACACATATTTTTCATTTATAGAAAGTAATATGTTTAAAATGAGGCATTTTTCCTAGTTGATGCATTATTAATCAAAGGATAAAAATCTAAGTATGGGGTGATTCCTCTCCTCAAGGAGGTCACAATAAGTGGGAAAAGCAGTTACTAATCATCATACAATGAGATGAGCTCTACCACAGAGGCATGTAAAGAGCTTCAGATACATTGATAAACAATGAAGTGAGGAGAAGGGATGCTATGGGAAGAGAAGGAAAGGACTGTGGAGACAGAGAAAACAAATTCTAAGACTTTTTACCTTTTACTTTTAATTTACAGAAACAAAATTCATGCCTGAAGGCATTTTGTCCCTGTTGTGAGGACATCATCAGATTTTAAAGAAGAAAGTCATAAAATGAAATATTATTTTATCAAATTAGCTACAAATCATTGAATTCAAACATATTTATGGCTCCCTAGAAAAAGTTATTTAAACTGGATTTTCAAAATGAGCTATTATCCATCAAAGTAGTATAGCCCTAGCCAGTTTGACTCAGTGGATAGAGCATCGGCCTGCAGACTAAAGGGTTCTGGTCAAGGTCACATGCCTGGGTTGTGAGCTCAATCCCCAATAGAGGGTGTGCAGGAGGCAGCCGATCAATGATTCTCTCTCATCATTGTTTGTATCTCTTTTTCTCCCTCTCCTTCCTCTCTGAAATCAATAAAAATACATTTTTAAAAGAGTAGACTTCCTATGTAAAACAGTAATTCATGCTTTCTTTCAAAATCCAACTAAATTCCAAAGGTTTTGAAAGTACAGTCAAACTTCAATTCTCGGGTGTCTCTCATCTTGAACAATCAGTTCTCGACCAAGTTGTTTTCAAAAAAATTTCTCAGTTGTTGAATAAAACTTCTGTTCTCTACCCTACAACCCTTTCATGTTGATACCTGTATGATCAGTCACACGTCTCCCAGGTGACAAAGGCGAGAATGCGCGAGTATGAGTCTGTTTACCACTAAACCTTTCTTTGTTAACATCTCAGGAAATTGTGCTGTAAATATTTTAGTGGGTTTTTTTTTTTGCTTTTGTTGCTGCTTATTATTATTAAACACATACAGTAAGTCATCATGGGTCCTAAGAAGGTTAGTGATAGCAGCAAAGTGAAAAGGAAAGCTGTGAGAATAATGATAGAGCTTAAAAAAGAAATAATTGCAAAGTACGATAGAACTGTTTGCATGTCTGATCTGGCTACTGACCATGGCATGGTGAAATTCATGATTAGCACAATTTTAAAACAGAAAGAGGCCATTAGGAATGCTGATGTTCCTAAGGGTATGAAAGTGCTCACAAAACAAAGATCACAGGCAACTGAAAAAGGTTAAAACATGGAATTATTTGGGAAACTGGAACGGATTAATTTAAGTTACATTATTTCTAATGGGAAAAAAGATTTAAGTTTTCAATCAAATCGTTCCTTGAACAGCCTTCTGAAATGAATTAAGTTTGAGAACCACGGCTCCACTGTACTTTAATTTTATTTTTTATTTTATTTATTTATTTATTTTTTTTGTACTTTAATTTTAAAGACTTACAAGTGTATTAGCAGGCCTTTTACATTTTTTAACCTGTCCTTTGAAACTTACCTTCAGAGCAAAAGCACATCCCACGAAAGTAACAAAACGTTCTTCCTGAGTCGGTGTTGGCAGAAAAACAGAGACAGACTTCTGTGCCTGTGACAAAAATTACACCAGTAAATATAAGCATAGGTTTTTACTAAGCATAATTTCTACCTGAAGAAAGCATAAGAGGAAGGCGGTAATGCTCTCAATAAACACAGCACACTCAAGGAAGGCTGAGTTTAGTACTTGTCTCAATGCTCGCATCAGAAATACTCCCAAATAAAAGTAGCTCCTTTAGAACGAGCACTTACCAGTTATTCATGTATTGGCATTCAGGTTAAATTCAGAAACTCACTTACTTTGAAGAAAATAAGCCAATAAAGACCTGTTGCCACAGTGATGATAACAAATACATTGGTCAGATCACCAGCATAGTACACCAAGAATTTCATAACTGTCTGCAATTTAAAAATAATGACAGCTGTTATACACTCAATGCAGTTATGCCACCACTTTAATAACATATTCTGCACCCGTTTCTCAAGCTTGCAGCCTTGTTTCATGTATGCATGGATCAGTTAGAAAGGCCAACTGTGGCCACTCCTAGATACCTTTGGTTCCATTCCCCATAGCCTGTTTTATTCAACCCTCCTCCTCTTTCACCATCTGCGACAGAACCGCTTCCTAACTTTCTCCCAGTTTGGAGCCCTTCTCCTCGGTCTATCCTCCACACTACCACCAGAGTCAGCTTCCTCGAGTGTAAACTGGAGTAACTGTGCCTCTTCATCAGTGACTCTCCACTGAAATATAAATTCTTAACCTATAAGGTCCTTCACATCCTAGACCAAAACTAACTTTTTAGCTTCATCTGCCAATGCCGGTCATTTAATGATTTGCCACCCCACACTTTCATCTCAAACATTTTGTGGAATGAAATGGGTACTGTTTCATCAAATATTCTTCCCTATTCTCTCTGGTAAACTCTTGTGAGCTCTGAGGACAGAGGCCATGTCTGTCTTTGCTCACTACCACTTGCCCTAGCACCTGGTAGAGGCACCTGGTAGAGGGCCAGGCCCTCAGCAGTGGCCCCGGTGACCGTGTGGAACGCAGATAAAAATACACCAGCTTACAATCCACTTCTCTGCGAAGCCTTTCCTGACGATCCCAAATAGTAAGTCAAAGCCCACCCCTCTGAGTCCCTTGGCCTGTTCGCTTTGGAGTCCCAAAGATACCCCAGCACAAACAAGTTACTATGTTGCTTTTTCATGTCCGTCATCAGCTAGATGGAAATACCACCTATTACTGAGTTGCTATAAAAATTAAATGAGTATAAAATTTATTTAATGCCTGCCAAAACTTCCTCTGTGGAAAATGGGAATAGTCATACCCAACTTCATACAGCTATTGTGAGAATTAAATGAATTATTCATATAAAGTTTAAAAAAGTGCCTGGCACATAGTAAATACTCAATAAATGATAGATAAAAAATTAAAACAAAATCTATTTTAAAAAGTTACATTCTGGGTTCTCTGATCTACATGCAAAGTTAAAAGAATAAAACATGGGAGAAAATATTTTTGAACTTGAGATGGGAAAGGCTTTCTTTAGCAAGCTCTTAAAAGCAAAATATATTGTAATATGAAAAACTACTCAGATGTGACAAAATCAAAATTAAGAGTTTCCGTTAAACATAGGAACACATAGATAAATAACAGATGGGTCACACTTGGAGAAGAAATTTCAACATAAAATACCCAAAGGGGTTTCATATTTAGAAAATACAAAAAAACAACCACCTTTAAATAAGAACAACTGGAAGTCTAATAGAAAAACGGGCAACAGATATAAACAAAAGGGAAAACCCAAATGATGCATGAAGCATATGAAGAGTAATCAGAGAAATAAAAATTGAATCAACAATGACATACTCCTTACACCCCCAGATTGGCAAAAAATGGAAAGGGTGGAAAAATACCAAGTGCTGGTGAGGATGTGAGGAAGCAAGAGCAGCACTGAGGGGGCATGCAGACTGGAGTGCAGCAATGTGGGAGGGGAAGGAGGTATGCTGCTACGCCAGAGAAACTCCAGGCAAACTTTTTACTCATCCACTAGCTGTGTCTTATTAGAAGAATATACAATAGTCAAAGATAAAAATATACTTCAGATCTCCCGAGACCGTACCTGTAAATCAATCATAGGACTCCCAATGCGCCTCTTCCACCCCGCTGTCTTCAAAAGAGATGTTAAAACAGCTAGCCCACCCAACACACCCAAAGCAATCTAAGGAAAGAAAAGAAAATTTAGGAATTTATATAATTTCCCTCATCAGTGTTCAAAAAGAACACTATAAAGTCTAAAAGTACTAAAAAAATGGTAGTGGATGGTATGCTCAAAGAACATAGGAGCCAAACTGAAGGACCACGCCGCCCCCCTCCCCCCAGTGGCCACATCTGGAACAATTTGAGCAAGAAAATAGTGATTGGACTATAATCACAAGAATAAATAGGTATCCACTAGTCCTTACTGATTTAAATAAATAAGTAAATAAACAAATGTGGGCAAAAGAACAGCTCGTCTTTATAGCATTTCAATAGACAAATATAGGAGAAATGACGGAAACAGAAAATCACCATCACACAGATATCACAGTAATACTTTTTACAGGCAAGAATTGTCAATAGATGCTAAAATTAGAGATCAAAATAGTGTGATATCTGCCTAATCTCAAAGTATCTCTCCCCAAGATATTTATTAGTTACAAATGGTAAAATACAGTAGAGAACTCTGCAGATAATCATCTTAGTCATATGATCAAAGTTAATATCAATAAGACATATGGACATCAAATATTTTCTGACATGATTCACTGAGAAGGGCATAGTATCATTTCTGTAGTATCTGTTCTAAAACTACATTTAATCATGGGAAGATATAAGATAAGCCCAATTAAGAGCCATAATAATTCAAAAGTGGTAGGGTCAGGCATGAAAGACAAAGAACAACTAAACAACTGTCACAGATCAAAGGAGAAGACGGCTAAAAGCAATATGCAACCCTGGACTGCATCCTAAACAAAAGAATAGTAAAAAAAATGTGAAATTCAAAGATTAGTTAATAGGATTGTATCAATATTGATTTCCTGGTTATGATCACTGTACTGGAGTTATGTAAGATGTTAATATTAAGGGGAGGCTGGGTGAAGGATATAATTCAAATCTATTTTGACAACTTTCCTGTCCATCTAAATTTTTTTATTTAAAAAATATACTGTAAATATTTCAACAGGTTAAAATAAACTCACATCTGTCTGGATACGTGCTTCTTCTTGATTCATTTCATATTCGACTGAGAAGGAAACCTGATATTTAAAATAAAGCAAATTAGCCATACTGAAATTATATAACACAAATCTACCTTTTGTGTTAAAATGTATAAAAATACATTTGTAGCCGAAACCGGTTTGGCTCAGTGGATAGAGCGTCGGCCTGCGGACTCAAGGGTCCCGGGTTCGATTCCGGTCAAGGGCATGTACCTTGGTTGCGGGCACCCCCAGTAGGGGGTGTGCAGGAGGCAGCTGATCGATGTTTCTCTCTCATCGATGTTTCTGACTCTCTATCCCTCTCTCTTCCTCTCCGTAAAAAATCAATAAAATATATTAAAAAAAAAAAAAAAATACATTTGTAGCTGGATTTTACCATAAATGCCATATTTTCGAACTATCAATACTACTAGAGTTGACCCTAACTTATACATAAATGGATATGCTTTGAGGAACTATTCATGCTGCTTAAATATTCCTTTTGAACACACATTCAGGAAAGAGGGTTTCATTAGAAGCTAGGTTAGTTCATTAACAGCAGTCAATCCAAACTAATCATATTTCATTTTCTGATAGGTTTCTGTGACTAAGGAATGTGACAGAACTTATGTATCAAGAATTTAGCAACTGGCTAAACAATCCTAACCTAGGAAGGCAGATTAAACAAAGGGTTGAACAAGAATCTTAGGGATACCACTGCATTAAGAGACAGGAAGAGAAAGAAGCAGTGAAAGATAAGAGAAACAGTATTGTGAGAGGTAGGAGAGGCAAGATACATAAGTCTTACCATGTTCAGGGAGTTTTAGGAAGAAGGTCAAGAGTTCAGTGTCAAATGTTTAAGTGTCATGTTAAAGAAATAAAGCCACTGTATGTGAAATTCATTGCAGACCTTCATGGATAGAGTTTTTTCAAAGAATCAAAATGGCCCATTTGTTTATTTTTTCCTTTGTTTCTCTTGCCATAGGCAATGTATTGGGTGAAAATTCTGCTATGTGAGATGTCTGATATTTTTCTGCCCATACTTTCTTCTAGGATGTTCACGGTTGCTCGACTTCCATTTAAGTCTTTAATACATTTTGAGTTTATTCTTGTGTATGGTGTAAGTTGGTGGTCTAGTTTCATTTTTTTGCATGTACCTGTCCAATTTATTGAAGAGACTGTCTTTACTCTATTGTATGTCAAGTATTAATTGAGCATAATGGTTTGGGTTGATTTCTGGGTTCTCTGATCTACATGCCTGTTCTTATGTTGTTTTTATTATAGTGGCTTGCAAATGATGAAAGAGTAAATGGCTGGAAAATCAAGGAAAGATATACAATAGCAAGCTGAAAAGCTAACAAAATTAAGGAAGCATTTTATTATTTTGTGCATTTTTGTTTGCTTTTAAGATGGGGAACCTGAAAGATATTGTAAGTAAAAGAAAGGGACTAACAGAAGCTGACTGAATAAGGGGTTGGGGTGAAACAGAACACTGGAGAAAGTCTGTAAACTAATAAAAGTACATTAGCTGAAGAAAGGAGGAGGGATCTTTTTCCCCCCTTAGAAACAGGAATAAGAAACAAGAAGGATAATGAAACACAGAGATTCTGAAGTATTAAAGATGAAATCTGAGGAAATTCATACTGTAGTCTCGATCCTCATAAAATATGAGGGAAAATTATTTGCTGTTGGTGAGAGCAGAGAGGTAGCTGAATGCTTAAAACTAATGTAGAATTTTTGTAACAGCTGGCATAAGAAATTAAGAAATGATGAAAGAACTGTATATTCTACCATTAGAATGAATTTGAGGTGGACTTTGTCAGTACAGTTTTATGATTTTCTCAACTCTCTTATTTCCCAATTTGTCAAGACTTAGTTTGGAATATTTTGGACAAGAAAAGATCCAGAAATGTTTTATGTTAAAATAAATATACTCATACTCTTGGTTACCCAAGAATAATCACTCCAGGAAATGTTAAACCGAGCAGTCTTTTGTTAGTAGGCATGCTTCTGGATTTTCTTCTTCTCTCATTACAGTGTATGTAAGCCAAGACAATGAGAACGAATTTTAACATTGGGTTAGATAATACAAATGAGGATGTAAATCTTTTAGAGAAAAGCTATGTTATGTGCCTTCTTTTTGCTTAATGAAAGCCTAAATCCAATAGTACCTGAGTACAAGTACCAGCACAACAGGGAGGCCAAAAGCACTGGCTGAAGAAACTAGAACATTAAAATTCAGAAAAGTAAAATAGTGGAAATTAAAAGCTATTAATGAGTCTTGGAGGTAAGAGGTGCTTATCCCTCCATTTTTCAGGTTTTTAGAGAGGGAAGGGGATAACCACTTAATCTCTGAGGAAAACGCACAGAAGGATTACTTCTGGTTTGAGTCTCTATACTCTCACTTAACCCTCTTCAAAGCAGAAATGCTTTATCTACTGGTGAGGTTGAGAGGAGGCACTGAGCATGTATGGCCCAGCCTTTTCCAGGCTCATTCTCTTTGGTGTAGCCTGTAGTCAGGCACCAAGCATGTCAAACTCACGGCCGGCGGGTTTGACATGCTTGGACGGTCTCTCTTCCATTTCCAGACCCTGCCAGGCAGAAATGCTTTATCTACTGGTGAGGTTGAGAGGAGGCACTGAGCATGTATGGCCCAGCCTTTTCCAGGCTCATTCTCTTTGGTGTAGCCTGTAGTCAGGCACCAAGCATGTCAAACTCACGGCCGGCGGGTTTGACATGCTTGGACGGTCTCTCTTCCATTTCCAGACCCTGCCAGGCAGGGGGAGGCCTTTAGTTCTGTGGTGAAATTTAATTAATTGAGTTGGGGAAGTAGTAGAAAGCCAACTCAGCTGCAGGTCCAAACTGCATTCTCTAGTTCATTTTAGCACTAGGGCTAAAGTTGATCATTTAAATATCTTTCTGCCTGTTAAAGTGTGTCTTCAAATGGGCAAGACTACCCACTGTAAAGTTTGAGTTCCTGGTTTAATTGGAAAAGACAAAATCTTTTATTTTATTTTATTAATTTTTTGATTTTTAGAGAGAGAAACATCGATTTGTTGTTCCACTTATTTATGCATCCATTGGCTGATTTTTGTGGGCCAGGGCTAGGAGAAGACAAAATCTTAACAGAAGCAAGGTGGCCAAAGAAAGTAAGCAGCGGACTCTGCATCTCAGCATACCTCAATATCCTGAATAGGGATGCCCAACTGGTGGTGACAATGTCTACAAAAAACTTAGTCTTGCCTTTTTAATATTCATGATCCATAAGAACTCACCTTTTACCATCATTAGTAAAAACTAATTAACAATTGGCTATATAAAGAGCAGTGTTTATGTAAAACTTGAAAAGGACTAATTGTCCTTTGACTGTAATGTAAACTGTATCCAATTTAGAGGCAATGATTAGTAAAGAATTCACCTTCACAAACTGGCTGTTGGGATCTTTGACATCGATGTCACTGTAGCCAATGGTAATTAAGGGAGGGTAGATGTTTCCTTTTTTTGTGTTGGGTACAAGGTGGATGCTGTTTAAAAGAAAATACACTTCTCATTATAAGTACATCTAGGCCCTGAAACATATATTTAACTTATCGTTTCTTTTGACCTTAACATGGACAATTTTGGTAATCTCAGAACCAACCAGTTAATAAAGACTAGGGCAAATTAAACATAAACTAATGGCAATAACAAGCTATCTTAAGTGGTTAAAATTTTAATACTAAAACAAACCCTCTGAACCCTGGGCAGTGTGGCTAAGTTGTTTGGAGCATTGTCCTGTATACTAGAAGGTCACGCATTTGATTCCTGGTCAGGGCACATACCAGGCTTCAGGTCCTATCCCTGGTCAGGGCATTACGGGAGGGAACTGATTGATGTCTCTCTCACATCGATGTTTCTCTCTCTTTCTCCCTCTCCTTCTCTCTCTTTCTCCCTCTCTAAAATTAAGAAAATAAATAAACCCTCTGAGACAAATTAGAAACTCTTCTTGATGTAGGTCCTGTGAAATTTACAAATTAAATCACTGAACTATTGTGAACCATTTTTGAGAAATATTCAAATAAGAAGTGGTACATAAGCCCCAGAGAAAGGCGGATAAATCCTGATTTTCAATGAATTCTTAACAAAACAACATATCAGCTCTAGTACTGTTTATGGCACACAGTAGGGCACATTTTGCTGAATTCAACGCATTAGTAATGTACAGTTTGTAAACTCAAAAAGGAAACTGTCAAGCTCCAGGGGCCAGCATGGTTTTACTAAAATCAAGCCAAGCCTGACTAGGTTTGATTTCATTTTACTAGGATACATTAGCGGGTTGAGGGAATACTAAAAATCCAGTATATTTAGATTTCAGCGAGATACAAGACAAAGTTTCTGTACTGCCTACCTCGTAAGATTGCTATGAAAATCAAATAAAACAGCAGTAAAAAAAAAATAATATATACTGAAGTGCCAGACTAACGTAAGATGATAGTGCTGATTTTCATCAGCGTATTTAGGTCCGCATCATAAAATACTGGAATCGAAAAGCTGGTTAAGGTCTTAGAGATAGTAATCTCACACTGGAAAAGAGAGAAATGAGGGCTGCATGGTACAGTAATTGGGTCATCATTAAAGTAGCCAAAAAAGGGGGAGGTGCTGACAGGTAATCAGGGCCAACCTAAAACAGTAGCCATTAAAGGGGATGAAGAGATGCCTACTGCAATCCCCTGGCAGGCTCTTTCTAACATACCCATGTCAGCCCACTAATACTCACCCTACCCCCCACCTCTCAACCCACTCTCACTCAGCAGGTCTAGAGGGAGGCCTCACAGAACGTGAATTCTGGTAAAGCTCCCCAAGCTCCTGCAGTCATTCTCCTCTAGGCTCCTCGCTTCTGTTGGCCTACACCAATCTACTGCACAGATATCTAACATAACCTGATGCTGTTGTTTTTTCAATTCGGTTGTCCTTATTGTTTTCATTTGATAATTACTGATATACTTCAAGCCTAATGTAGTGCATTAGACATTTGTTTACCTCAGTGATATTCGTGTAGCAATTCGAATTAATCTTGGCTGACTTCCTAAGTCATTTTCTTGTCCACTTAGTGCATCCACTAAGAAAATGCGTCGAGTTAGAATCCACTTGCCAGAGTTACTGTCTTTTATTATAGAGAGAGAGAAAAATGGCATTAAAAAAGTACCTTCAAATGGTTCCAGATCTGCCCAGCTGGTGTGGCTCAATGGTTGAGCTTTGACCCAGGAACCAAGAGGTTGCTGGTTTGATTCCTGGTCAGGGCACATGCCCAGACTGCGAGCTCAATCCCCAGTGGGGGGCGTGCAAGAGGAAGCCGATCAATGTTTCTCTCTCATCATTGATGTTTCTCTCTCTCTCCCTCCTCTCTCTGAAATCAATAAAAATGTTTTTAAAAAAGTTGTTCAAGATGGCTCTCAAGGAGAAGTTTACTGAATAAATTTAACACACAAAGTTAATATTTTGTTTTAGATAAAATTGTTGCAAAAAAACACACACACACAAAACATACCTATTGTAAGAAATTCCTACTAGATTTTTCTACCGCATTTGAATGTTTTCTGATTGTTTGGACTTTTCATCAGTTTGGAAGAACTGTCCCTGCAAATTACTTGACTAAGCAGAATTTTATAATATGGGAAACAATGAAAGAAATGATTATGTCCCAAAAGCAGCTTCAGGACACCTTGAAGAAGCCCAGTTCTATTAATTTTCTCAGGACACACTTTTAGCAATAATATAATTTCTTAACAATAAGCCTGACACATTTTGTAAAAATTTCTAAATATACCAGCAATGTAATTGTTTCACTTTTTAGCATGCTATATGAAACCATAAAATAAGAGAGAATCTATGACCTTTCTTATGGTATATTAAATTATCAGGTTGGTTGACCTATTTATTGAGTACAGCTCAGAGAAAGAACGGTATTTATGGATGTCTTACCTTGGTTCACAAATATTTTATTGTATTGAAGATTTAGGTTTAACACAGGCAGAGCCCAAATGTATTGATGTTGATTTTCATCGGTATATTCAAGGTATAAATCATAAAATATAGGACTGGGAAAGTCAGTTAAGATATTAGAGACAGGAATCACACACTGGAAAATAAAATTAAAAGCATCCCAACTGAATATTACAAAGCATATTTATTATCTTTAAAAGACTTTTTTAATTTTTAGAAAATATCTTTAAATTACCTTGTTTATGTGCATTTCCTGGTACCTTCCAAAACATGAAGCTATAAATATGATTTTTTAAAAAATAAGGGCCCAAAAAAACTAACTGCCTGGCTCTTGTCCTACAACCCAGCTATAGAGGGTATGCCTTCATTCTCAACATTAAAGGTACAGCAGTGAAAAGGGATGAGGTCCTAATTCTTTTTCCTGATGTACAATGCTGTCTGTGATTTGGCTCCCCTTAACAAAGACAGGCTCATTTCTCACTGCTCTCTACCAGTTTATAGTCCATTCATACCAATCAACTTGCTGTTCCTAAATATGCTATGCTATTCTATGTCTCTATCATTGCAAATGTTGCTTCTGCCTGACAGTCCCTTCCCCACTATGCTCTCCTAGAAAACTCATATTCATTCTATGAGCCCAAGTATGAAGCCCTTCTCTACTCCCTCAGGAACTGCCAATGCCGTACCTTGCCCATACCTATAGATCAACACTTACCCTAATTCTTTGCAAATTTTTGTCTATATAGCTGTTTTCTCTACTACTCTGTGAAGTACTTGAGAGGCAGTCAAGTTCAATGGAAAAACCACAATTGTATAACTTAACAGAACATCAGCTACACAATTTACTTGATGCAAGACCTTGAGTAAATTACCTAACCTCACAGAGCACCATTTCCTTCTCTGTGAAGCACAGATAATATGTATCTCACATAGGTATTTCATGGGTCAGATAACAATGATAAAATGCTCAACACACAGCAACAGGCATTTTACAAGTATTGATACTTCTGGCCATGGTAGACACATAACATTTATTTTTCTTTTTTTGGGGGAAATAATATCTGACATTTCTGATAATAAAAGTGAATTCATATTCGTGATAGAAAATTTGCAAAATATAAAAAAGAAAAGAAAGGCATGTGTAATCCTATCACACAGACATAACCACATTAAAAAGGTTTATTTTCTTCCTGTGTTTTCTATGATAGATTTCTCATCATGGCTTTACCAAAACTGGAATCACAGTTTTGTTCTATGGTGTGTGTATATGCATTTAATCAAGAAGTATTTTTGTAAACTACCGAGTGTTCAATGGTTCATAATATTCCTTTGTACAATACTGTAATTTCAAAACGGGTTATGAAAAGAAGAAACGTCAGGGAAGGAAGGAGGAGGAAAAGATTTTAAAAAGCATTTTATTTGTTACTGGGAGGGTGAGAGGGGGGAATGAGTAACATTTTTATTAGTCACTAAAAATAAAGTAACACTTCTATTTTATTCCAAAACTCTCAGAAGTACACTTTGTTTTGAAGACCTATATGCCCAGAAGCAAATCAACAACTGATTATTAAAATCTAACATTATATGATGTATAAAACTCTGTGGAGGACAAGGTACTCTCTTCATGCTAATTAAATTAAGATTTTCTGTATCCAGGTAATAAAAATGTCAATCAGTGAAGTTCTTCATCTATTAAAAACATTTCCAATTTCAAACATTCAAAGATTATTCCAATTATGCTAATGTGAAAATGAAAATAAAATACAGACTGCTTAATGCAGTTTAAACTTAAACTTACGTCTTGTTGATAGGTTGTTCCAAAAGAATAAGCTGCATTTAATCTTGTTCCTGTGTCTGGACAAAGCTACAGCAAAAGAATACAACTGATAAATATCTCTCACAAATGTTTTCTTGGATTGTAGTCAAGAATTCTCAATTCCCAAAATGGATATATACTTTATATAATATTTATCTAATGTATTAAAGGTATGAAAGTTAAGACGGGAAAAAGTTAAATGAAAGTCCTAACAAGGTGGTTTTAAGAAATTCCAATTTAAAGCGCACACACACACAACAAAATCAACTGTAGCATGCAACTGATACTCCATTATTCAAACAATAAACTAATCTTTTCCTCATGCAAAAATAAGGCCCATAAGTAATTCTGCAGCCAGAATCATGCTGACCTGTAAAACACCACCTTCTAAAGTTTGCCACTTGAGAAAATTTCCTCTTACATCATAGGAAGCAGCAACAAACTTCATTTGTGTATTCTGATTAAAGAAAAATAAGAATAAAATAATGTCACATACTCTAAAAGCAATATAATCTTCTATCTATATATATAAAAGGCTAAGTGACCAGCCATAAGTCTATCTTAATTTTGAAGCAAAATTAATCTAAGTGTCTCTATGACTGAACACAGCTAAAATAAATGGACCAGATTTTGTGTTCTTTTTTGGCATGAAAACTATTGTTTCAGAATTGAGGAGCAGTGCTAGTGACAGATAACCTCCTTTCAAACCTGTTTAAATAGGGGGTAGAGACAGGGGAGGGAATAATCTGTTACTTCATTCCACAAAGTCAAAAAGCTGGAGGTGAGAATTGGGAACTGTGAAGTGCTGGGAAATGGCATTGAGCCCTAGTCTGTGTTTGGAAGTACTTCTTAAATATGTAGAGATATAAAGGGACAGAGATTGTTTTGCATCTGATGATGAGAACTTTCCCAACCCCACAAGTAGTACTTGCTGCCATAATCACATAATCCAGATATATACATATATGTACTAAAATAAGACAGCTAAACTCTATTTTGTTTAGTTACTATGAATAGCTGACACTTAGATTTAGTTTAGTAATTAAAATTTAAAAACAACCTAAAGAAGCAATACTTATGACTAGTAACATTCTTATTAACTTTTCAAATTGAATATAAAAATGTAGTTATGCTTGTACCTGGTTTTGCCCTTTAAAACTGAAATTTGAAGGAAGAGGTGTAGTACTGAGGACTTGAGGTGCTAATCCAGGCTGATATCCATAGAACAGCCATGGAAGATTCTGTTTCCTATAAACAATTACAATTGTTTTAATAATGGGGAGGCAATATTTATATTAATATTTGTGAAAGTAACTGCACTGAATTTGGTCAAAATGACAGTTCATCTATCAGACTATCCTCACCAAAATGTAACAGAATGAACAGTGCGCAGTCCAGGGGTATTTTCAGAGACAATTTGAAATAGTCCACATGCATCAAAAGTGGCATAGTTATAAGAATTCATGTTCATCACACACATATTTCCAAGAGCTTGGCAAGATGTTAGATTGGCATATACCTACAAGAGAACAATGACAAAAAAATGTAACACGGAATTTAAGATCCTAAGAAAAGTTGATATAATAGATTATGCTTGGTTTTAATTTTACCTATTCTACAAATTATTCTTTTGGGTATTCCTTTATTTTTGATGCTGTTCCTCTGTTTAAGTACAAAAGAATTTTCTATATGGCAGAAGAATAATGTACATTTTATGCAAATACCTTGCAAACCATTCTGAAGGGATGGACATTTTAATTGTAAAGTTAGAATGAAATTAAAGACAAGCAATTGAAAGAACTCAAAACTTATAGCATGACATTTAAAAGAACTGTTAAGTAGAATAATTATATTTGAAAGAATAATTTGTTTGCATATTAGATCTTATTTATATATAGAAAAGGCTAATATGCAAAGTGTCCCCTTGGGAGTTCAACCGGGAGTTCAATAGCTCGCTATGACGTGCACTGACCACCAGGGGGCAGCACAGAATGAAGGCCCCCAGCCAGCAGCCAGCAGCCAGGTAAGGGAGGCCCTGGCCAACAGCCGGAAGGCCCCAATCGGCCCTGATTGCCAGCCAGGCCTAGGGACCCTACCTGTGCACGATTTTGTGCACCGGGCCTCTATAGTGTGTGTGTGTGTGTGTGTGTGTGTGTGTGTGTGTGTATAAATCTATCCATTGAGTTAAGTAATTTGTTTTATAAATAATAAAATAAGACCATTTGTTGAACCCCTCAGACTTCTTTCTCAGTTTTCCCCATCAGAAAAAGGAAACTCCATTTTTACAGTTATTCAAGTCAAAACACTAGAGTGATCTTCTTTTCTCCCTTCCCATATCTAATTAATTAGTAAATCATGCTGGCTCAATCTCCAAAATATAAGTAGAAGTATATCCAAAAGTCTATCTCATTTCCATAGGACCATCCTTGTCCCTTACTCAGATTATCCTAATACTCTTCCTAACTGGTCTCCCAGTTTCTGTCCTTGCCCCAACAAAATCTGCTCTCTATGCTACAGTGGTCCTTTTAAAACCTGACGTTCAATCATGTCTTCCTTTGTAGGAAAACCTTATCTCCCTTACAGTAAACCTCATCCCTGAACTCACTTCTCCACTTCCCCTGCTCTGTCTGCTCCTGCCACTCCAGACTCTTTCCTGTTTCTTAAGCATAAACAAGCCAGATAACTCCTGCTTTGGGACCTCAGTACCTGCATGATCTTTGCTTAGAACATTCTTCCTTTTATGTGGTTCACACTCACTTTCTTCACATCTCCACGCAAATATCACCTTTTCAAAGATGCCTGTCCTGACCACCCTATATAAAATAGCACCCTCTTTCATTCTCAATGTGCTTTATCCTGATTTGTCTTCATAGCACTTAGCAGCACCTGGCATTTTTAAATGTCTTTTTCTGAAATACATAAGCTGATTTAAGAACAGGGCTGGGAACAGAGTAGGTCATCAATAAACATTTATTAAATGACTGTATGAATCAGTTTCAGCTGAATAAGCTTAGAGACATTCAAACAGAGACATTCATTCAATCTTATATAAGAAAATATAAAATTAATAACATTTTCTTTAAATATTCTCATTCAATCCACTAGAAAGGGTTTATTCTTCTAATAGTCAAAAAGATATATCTACTTAGAAAACTTTTGTGATCTGAGGGGGGAAAAAGTACAATTCTTCAAAATTATATACAATTATTTTTTAAAAAAATCAAACTTACCCTACAAGCAGCTGCTGATGAATGCAAATACCTTGCAAACCATTCTGAAGTGATGGACATGCCCTACAAACAAAAAGATTAATTTTAGTTTTAAGTTCAAATAAAAATTCCTTAATACTACAATGTTAGGAAGATGTTAATAATGCATACTGTTGAATGCAAAAAGACTAACATGACTTTCTCAATGTGATTAAAAACATAGATTCCAATGGGAATATAAGAATTAATTCTAGCCCTGGTCCAGGGCTCAGCTGGTTAGAGTATTGTGTGGCTCAGCTGGTTAGAGTATTGTCCTATGCACTGGTCAGGGAACGTGCCTAGATTGCCAACTCCATCCCCAGCAGGGGGCGTACCAGAGGCAGACGATCGATGTTTCTGAAGGCAGTATTTTTCTCTCTCTCTCTTTAAATATCAATAAAAATATATTTTAAAAAAATAAGGTTTCACTACCTTCAAAATAAGAGATTAAAAAGAACTCAGAAGTATCCATTTGGAATTAAACTCCTTTATTTTAGTTAAGCCTTGATTGCTGTTGGTATCACTGGGAGGAATTGACTTCCAGGCCAATTGGCTGTGAGGACCTGCTGTGTCTATAATGGAAGAACTGCTGTGCTGGAGACACTCTTATGGGGCAGGACTTGCTTCAGTGGAGCTTTGGTGCTCACTGAGTCTTCCTCTTGAGTGTGTCACTTATGGATGTGAGGAGCTGAAATCTGGTATCATCTCACACTGACCACTAGGTACACTGGCTCCTGGATCTCCAAAGAGGTGCAAAGTCAGCCACTGCCTGAGGCCACCCAGCAGGAGCTACAGCAAGACCTGCAGATTTCTCCTCTTTGTTTGGGGTTTGGAAGTTTTGGAGCTCTCTGACCCAGCTGCAGTTTGTTAGGTTAGGCTGCGAAAGGACAGGCCATTCATATGCAAAAGCCACTGCTCACAGCTTGGGTGGGGTTGTAAATTGGGTGGGGTAGGGTCTCAGGAAATCACCAGGGCAGAGCAAATAGCAATGGCTGCCAGTCAGCTGTCTCCGCGTCTCTGAGTCCCCGTGTCCGCACCCCCACGCAGTAATAATGATCCCTGCGAGCACCTCTGTGAAAAAGCCACCCTCGCTTTCCGACCCAATGCCAGACAATCCAGTTTCTCCCCATAGGAGTCTGGGTCCCCAGAGTCTCGCCAGAAACTGGAGTTCAGAGCAGTCGGGAGCTTGTATCTCCCTTCCAACTGAAAAAAACAGCGCACTCAGTTGCCAGCCTGTTTCACGCGCCTCTGTACCCCCACTCTTCTGCGCTTCCGCACCTCCTACCCAGTCTCAATGTGCTTTTTTCTTTCCTTCTAGTTGTAGAACTTCTACTCAGCCAGCTTTCCTGTGGTTCTGGATGATAGCTGTTTTGTCTTTTAGTTGTTTTGGTATGGTTATGAAAGGTAGCACATATAGGTGTATACCTTATGTCTCCATCTTGGTTTCTCCTAAACTCCTTTATTTTAATACTAGAGGCCTGATGCACAAAATTCATGCATGGATAGGGTCCCTAGGCCTGGCCGGCAATCAGAGCCGATCTATGGAATCAGGGTTGATCTGTGGGGTGATGGGGGGGGTGGGGCAATGGGGGCAATCGGGGTCCCCACTGGCACCCGCCTTGGCTGGCCTGGCACTGCCCGCTAATACTCCATGCTTATAACTAACTCCCAGTCAGTCATCTAACCTATTCTCTTGGATTTGTGACCTCTTCAGTTCCAATTTATTCATACTTCCCATTTTACATCCCAGATGCTGGCATCACTAGGATCTGTTACAAAAGCTCTAACTCTATGCCACCATGCTGTCATCTATAAATAAAGAACCTGGCTGGATATGAAAAATCCTCCTGTCTCCAGTGACTACCATGTACAGGCACTGTGAGGTAGGTGTTATTATTATGCCCCATTTCCAGACAATGAAACTGAAGTTTAGAAATGTTAACTAAATCCAAAGATACAAAGCAGAAGACTGGTAAATCCAGAGTTGAAATCTAGTCACTGGTGATCCTAACTAAATTATACTGCATTCTTTACATGACCTATAATGGACCTTTCAGCCTAAACATTCTGAGATTCACTGAAAAAGAAATGAGCCAAAGTAGAGAAGACAGGAACTGAACTTATAAAGTATAATGCTGAGTTGTTAGTCTGTTTCTTAGACTGATAATTTCTGTTTTAAAGTGATTTACAGCCCTAGATGGTTTAGCTCAGTGGATAGAGAGTTGGCCTGCAGATTGAAGGGTCCAAGGTTCAATTCCAGTCCAGGACACATGCTCGGGTTGCAGGTTCAATCCCCAGTGGGGGCCGTGCAAGAGGCAGTCAATCAATGATTCTCTCTCATCACTGATGTTTCTATCTCTCTCACCTTCTCCCTTCCTCTCTGAAATCAATAAAAGGTATTAAAAAAAATAAAGTGATTTACATAAATGTTCCTTATTTTAATCCCAAATTAATTACTAAAGAAATGCAGAAATATTCTTAACAATGAAACAAAAAATTTAAATATACTCACAAGCTCTCCATAACGTGCAGGTGAAATCATAGGTGTACGAAAATTCTCTGTGTTGTTGAAACATAAGCCCCCTGTCTAAAAAATGAATGAACAAATGAATAAATAAATGAAACAATTTTTGGAACAGTATAAGCAATTTAATTTTAAAATATGTACTTTATCAATTTGATTAGCCTTACTAAAGTGTTAGGTTCTAAACACGCACAGGATCTGCTGGTATTAATGAATGTTGGCTCACATCGGACACACCTGTCAAGATAACAAAAATAATATTTAAAATGCCAGTGAATTATACTAAACCTGAATTTAATCAAAAACTTGCCTTCTAAACACTAGATTAGATTCATTCAGCTAAGCAATTATTTGTGATAAGAAAACAAATTAAAAATATTACACTGACTTGAATCGTTTTATACCACACTTAGTATTACAAGGCCAGGTATAAATAAATAAAATTAACCAGTAATAGAAGTGTATTCTTTTGAAACTATATGGGATATAAGGAATAAATAATACTGAATAGCAAAGATGGGTAACTCACTCAATTAACAAACGAGCCCAACAAACTCATATAAATGAAACCAAATCCATTTTTATAAGTACTTATCAAATATACTTTCCCTATTTTACCTGCCACAAAGCAAAAAAGTAACATGCTGAAAAGAAACATGTATCTACTACTTATCAAACTTACAACCAACAATTTTAAAGTCTATTCATCTTTATTTTAGGAAAATATATTTTCATTAATGAACAATATAAAGGGACAGAGGGCATTAAACTAGTTGGGGACACTGATGATTTTAGATGGATATTTATTACTTGCAAGATAGAGCAGGAAGGAGGAGGGGCTCGGGGGTGGCTTTGAGAGGTATTGGAGGGGAAGATCTGAGGACCCGCCCAGTAGTCCGTACTTGGGTGCTACAATGCAGGGCAGCCTGAAAGAAAAGATGATCCAACACTAAGTATCCCCAGAAGAAGCTGCTCAAGTATTTTCTATCTTGAACTTGACAACTGAACTGAAAACTACACTTAAAAGAAAGTAACCTCTAAAACTGAAGAAGTTGAAATAGGAATAATGTGTCTGAATTAGAGAGAGGGAGTGGTGTGTGTGCATGCATGTTTGGTGTGTACATATGCATGCACAAAGGGGGAACCGGAAGTGATACAGAAGAGGGCTACATGAGTGTAACTAAATTATTATATTTATCATTACAATTATTAATATGTTTTCTTACATAACATAATAAAGCACAGTACCTGATATATAGTAAGTATGATGTAAATAGAAGTTACTATTATATATTGTATTACAGATATATACAAATTACATAATAACAAACAAAAGTAGCTAATGTGCACTTACTCTGGAGCACCATGCTAAGAATTTAACATATTTATTTCACAGCCTATGAAGTGGGGGGGGGATGTACCACTCTAAAGCGAGGAGACTGACCTACTGAGCTATACAGGGTCTATGAACCCTATTCTGTCTCATTCTCCAGGCCTCAGCTTCTTTAGCTGTTAATGTCGATTTCTATCCTTCCTTGGGTTATTGTGAGGAGCAAATGATATGGGAAAGTACTTCAGAAAGGTACAGAGTCTGCATAAATATAAAATGATGTTAATGAAGTCAGCACGCAGCACACTGCTTACCTGTTTCCTAAAGCATTTGCTACTGTAAAAGAGTTTTCATTTCCATCACAGAGCCTACAAGTTGCTTGAGACAACAACGCTCCATTTACATCTCTTTCCACTAAAATGTAAAAACAAAATTCAGATGTGACTCATAGTCAATATCTAAGCTTGTACACACTTACTAAATCTCACTGGCAATTCTAATAATTCTCAAAACATTATCTGCATTAAAGGCATGTTAAACACCTCAATTATATAGAAAAGTGAAATCCTCCCCATTCACATAAAAAACAAAACAAAAAAACACCAAAAACTAATTCTCCAAATCCTCACAACAATAAATTAATATTTTTTCTTGAAAATTTTCCTTACCTCTTACCTGTATGTTTCTGCTACACTGAGAATGGAAAACAAGCATTTTTACACACTGCTGCTAAGTTTCTGCCACTTAGAGGGCTCTTGAGAGTATCTATTAAAATTTTAAATTCACATACCCTACACACTACAATTTCATTTTTAGAGACCTAACCTACTGAAACATACATACATGTGTATAAGGGTATTCATCGAAGCATTGTATTTGTTAGGAAACAACCTAACATGTGGTCTATCTTTATGAAAGACCAGTGCACTTGAGAAGAATGTATATTCTGCAGCGTTGGGGTGAAATGTTCTACAAATGTCAATTAAGTCCATCTGATCCAGTGTGTCCTTTAGAGTCACTGTTTCCTTGTTAATTTTTTTTGTCTAGAATATCTATACAGTGAAATTAGTGGGTGTTAAAGTCCCCTAGTATGACTATATTGTTGTCAATCTCTCCCTTAAAATCCTCTAGAAGTTTTTTTTATATGTTTAGGTGCTCCTATATTGGGTGCATATATGTTTACTAGGGTTATATCCTCTTGCATCATTGATCCCTTTGGTATTATGTAGTGACCTTTGTTGTCTCTTGTAATGGCCTTCATTTTGAAGTCTAGTTTGTCAGAGATGAGTATTGCTACCCCAGCTTTTTTTTTTCTTTTCCATTTGCTGGATCCTGAAATTAAGAGGAATGCTTATTATTTTTCCTTATTAAGCATCATGTTGGCTTTTGAGTTGAAACTTATATATTTTATCATATTATATTAAGGAAGTTTCCATCCAATCTTACATTATTAAGAATTATTAAAAATCAGGTAGGGCTTTTTATCTTCGTCCTAATGCCTGCTGCTATTTCAAACATCATTAAATTTTGAAAAAAGAGTAATAAAGAATTTTTAAAGATATCACCATGCTATTTCAATTAATGCCCTTGTTAGAAACAAACACAAATGAAGATGTGTTACTATTTCATAAGAAATCTACTTCTTACCTAAAATGTGGCCACTGGGACAGTAGCATTTTCCTTCTGCAGTTAAACCACCAGGGCAAGAAATGCAGTTCCAGCCATCTTTGGTAACACCTTTCTAAATTAAAAAAAAAAATTATTTTCTCCTTCTTAACTTCTTCCTCCTTTTAATCATGTAAATCCAAAATCCACAATACTGTATAACTTGTAGTTTTTATTCACATACATAATATACATTTGGGCCATGTAAAAATTTCCTGTGTAGCCAATTTGTGTTTATATTCTAAAATTAAGATATACATTTATAACCATGTATTGGCTGCTATTAACTCTGGGAAATAATTCTTTCTTCTTCATGATTTTCAGCTCAAATGAGTCCTTGCTTTTATAATTAATACTGTCATTCAGTTTTTCCATTTACAAAGATAAGACAACATTCAACAGAATTTAATAAATAGCCAATTAAGTTTAGCTTTACTTATCTTAAAATAATTATTCTAATCTCTAATAATCCAAATACATTAGCTTTTAAAAATTAAGTTATGATTCAAAATAGGGTAATGTTATGGTATATAACATGTTATGATACATAAACAAAGTTGTTAAAATTAAATTATGAGGCTATTTCCTTCCATCCATTAATAGTTTATATTAGTAAAATACGACATCATTCAAAATTGGGCTTATTATATGATTTAGGAAAAATATGAGACAAAAATACAGTAATTACATTACAAACATGAATGTAGCCAAAATTAATAGAGAACAATGGCAATAAAAAAACAATGCCACAAATTATTTTAAATTTGGGTTGAAAAACTGGATATATCAATAAGTGTTCCTATATTTGGCAGCACATTTATATAAGACTACTTAAAAATTATGACTTCTTAGTAATGGCATTGAAAAACAAATCTCCTTTGGCATCATTTCCTAATAGTGGCTATTTATCATAAGGTCAATATTTCCAAAAGTAAAAAATAAGTATCGAAATGATCATCAAATCTATAAGTACTAGCCATAAAGTAGAACAACTGCTAACTGTATATTACATTTCCAAATTCAAGTATTTTTTAACACAGATAATGAGAAGATATATTATTAGAAAAGTCAGAACTGGCACACAGAGACTCTTAATTATCCTAAATGATTGAAAATATATTTCTGTTAAGAATCATCATACATAATAACTATGAGCTTCCTAATTTTCCAAAAATCCTACATAATAAAAGGGTAGTATGCAAATTGTCCCCTTGACTGGGAGTTCTTCAGAGAGTTCGACCGGGGGGCGGGGCCAGCCTGCAGCAGGTGGCCAGGGGAAGGGAAGGGAAAGGGAGGAAAGCAGCAGCCAACCACTAAGGACCCTACCAGTGCACGAATTTCGCACACTGGGCCTCTAGTTATGATATAATGAAATGACTAAGAGAATGGCAACAGGTATTATTTAACCTATTTAACGATGCAAATTGGCATTTCATGAACTTACCAATGTAATATCATTACAAGCATAAATTATTACATAAAACATTGAAATATAGGTCTAAGACACCGAACTCAATTTGTACCAAAGGATACACATATTCCAAATTGCTGCATATATGTATCATTCATTTATTTTTCTTTATAACTGAATTACTCTATGAGGAAAAGTAAAACACACCATTTTTGTGGGAGTTTTTTCTTTCAAATTTTATAAAGCAAAGCAATAGATTTCCCACTTACTCCAAGTTTGCATAAAATTTTACCAATCTCCCAAAATTTACTCTAGTAAAAAAAGAAAAAAGTTAGCTTTATAATGTTAAAGGTGGTGGGGAAATAGTAGTGTACAGTATTAAATGGTAATTTAAAAAATGCATTCAATTTACTACTTTCACAGTAAAATTATTTGAAGATAAATACTCCATACCTTGTCTTCTGGGCACTTTTTACAAATAATATCTGCTCCTCCATTATTAGAGATCATCTGAAATCCTGGTAGACACACACATGAAGTTCCTAAAAAGAAGAGAGCCAATTTTGACCTTGGTAAATAAAAATGTAACTCCAAGACAGGGAAACTTTTAATAATTCTTAAGATCTAGAAAAGGAGTATAGTAGTTTAGAGCCGTACTGCCTAGGTTCAAATCCAGAAACATACTCCTTGGGTTCTCATCTTGAGCAAGTTACTGAACTTTTCTGTGTTCTGGCTTCCACTTTGGTAAAGTGGAAAAAAGCAATACTTTCCTCATCGGGTTAGTATGAATATTAAATTAGTTACCATATATAAAGGTCTTAGAATGTGTGGGGCATACAGTAGGTATTGTGTTCGCTACCATTTTTAGTGCAAGCGTAATAAATGACTGAACTATTAAACTAATAATATTAACGGATACGGAAATGTCACATTTCTATTTCACCCAAACATACACACATATTCAATAAATTTACACTTACTTTGTCAAAACAAAACCTTATTAGAAAAGTTACATTCATTCCAATAAATTACCATATTCTTCTGTTTGCACAGATAGTAAAGATTTTGAGATAATCACTATTCAATTTGCTGGGAAGGAAGGACATCATCCTCTAAGGAAGCCTGAAGTGGAAACAGCACCTATAGGAATCTTCGTACTAGAATGCATATATCCGGGTTCATACTTACGAAACTAACACCAGACACTTTATTTATTTATTTATTTTTTTTTAAATATATTTTATTGATTTTTTACAGAGAGGAAGAGAGAGGGATAGAGAGTTAGAAACATCGATGAGAGAGAAACATTTATCAGCTGCCTCTTGCACACCCCCTACTGGGGATGTGCCCGCAACCAAGGTACATGCCCTTGACCGTTATTGAACCTGGGACCTTTCAGTCCGCAGACCGATGCTCTATCCACTGAGCCAAACCAGTGTCGGCCAACACCAGACACCAGACACTTTACAGGCTGTGAAATTCTTTCTCATTGATATCTCCTCACCGCAGGGGCCTGACCTGTCCTATACGATGACTTAAATGGGGGATATGTCAACTTGGAAGAGGACAGAAATTTAATACCCTGGGGGGACCGCATCGAGATTGAAAACATCTTTAGACTTTTCCATCTTGATTTGGTCGCCCAAAAATAGATCCAGATACACAGAAGCATGGAACAGACTGAGACATTTCAGAGGGAAGGTGGGTGGGGAGAGATTAATCGGGGAACTTAGGATGTATCTATCCATAGCCCATGGACACATAGTGTGGTGAAGGCCAGGGAGGGGCTGGTGTGGGGTGGAGAGGGTGGTAAAAGGGGGAGATATCTGTAATACTTTCAACCATAAAGATAAATTAAAAAACAAACAAACAAAAAAACACCTTAGACTGTAGAACATAGGAAAAGTCTTATTCTGAGCAGTTTCCGTGAAGAGAATCAGGACCAAATGATGGATGTTTCAAGCAAAAAATAAATAAATAAATAGATAAAAATTAGGCTTAATTGAAAGAGACTTTACGGTCAATTAGTAATATTCAATAATAAAAGGAATAAGTCCTAAGGACATCTATAACATTATAGACGCAGGCTATAGTGGAAATACATTAGGTCCAGGCTCAGGGCAAAGACACATGCTCTTCCAGTCCCCAGTTTAGGTGGCAAAGAGGACATTACAACCTTACCTGGACTGCAACTTCCTTATCTGTAACATGAGAAGGCTGGACCTGCCGGAGTGTAAGGTCCCTTCCAGCTCTAAGGGTCTGGCTTTTGAAAGGTGAGATAGCCCTGGCCGGTCTGGCTCAGTGGGTAGAGCGTCGGCCTGTGGACTGAGGGGACCCAGGTTCGATTCCAGTCAAGGGCATGCACCTTGATTTCGGGCACATCCCCCCGGTGGGGAGTGTGTAGAAGGCAGCTGAATCGATGCTTCTCTGTCACTGATGTTTCTAACTCTCTATTCCTCTCTGTAAAAAAAATCCATAAAATATATATTTTTTTAAAAAAAGAAAGAAAAGTAAGATAAACGGTTATCACAGACCCCAAGGGCTAATCTGCGTTCCCTCCCCGACCTGTGCTGTCCCCTGCTCCTCTGGACCTCAGATGACTTCTCCATGTTTCCTACCTTCGCTGGGCAGCTTCCCAGGTGCTCCCTAAAGGCCCTGGGGCTGAGGAGGAGGGGACACCGGCGCCAAGGAGCGGGCTCCGGGGTCCCCTAAACCGCAATCCTCCAAGGAAATCCGCCCTGGCGTTGGCGGTTAACTTTCCAGAAACACTCTTCCCGCAGACGAAAAGGTGTTTCAGCGAGCCGGGGGGCTGGGCCCAGCAGCGAGCCGGGGTGTGGGCTGGGCCGGGGCCCTCCATCATCTCACCTCGGGCGTCCTGCCTCTGGTGGGCTCCGCACGGCGCGCAGGAGAGCGCGGAGATATCGAAGTACTGGTCGCCGCCGCAGGTCGCCGGCTGCCGGAAGGGGAACGAGAAGGTCTGGGCCTGGGAGACGCGAGGGAGGACCCACGGGAGGAATACAGTCACGGCCGCGGCCGCCCAGCTAGACCGAAGAGCCATCGCCGCCCGAGCCCGCGGCGGCCGGTCACCGTGGAACCGACGCCGGCGGCGCCCAGTCTCCAGCGCCCCGTCAGCCTTTGCGGCGACTCCGCAGAGCCGATTGGACAACTCCCGCCTGAGGTTCCGGAAGTGTCTACGAGTGCTGCTTGGTTGCTAGGTTACCAAAGCCGCGCGGGAAGCTGGCTGGTCCTAAAAAGGACGGGTTGGGGGCGCGCTAACCCTGAAGCCTGGCGGGGAGACGCTCTCTTTAAAAAGGTTTGTTTCAAACTCTGGGACGCGATCCACAGGCGGGACGTGAGATCAGTTTGGAGGTCGGGAAGTAAAATAGCAGAAAACAGCGGATTGCATCTCACAAATTAAAAGTATGGTTTCAGCCCTAGCCTGTTTGGTTCGGTGGAGCGTTGGCCTGGGACTGAAAGGGTCCCGGTCCGGTCAAGGGCACAAGCCCAGGTTGCGTGTTTGATCCCCAGTGTGGGGCATGCAGGAGGCAGCCGATCAGTGATTCTCTCTCATCACTGATGTTTCTCTCTCTCTCTCCCTCTCCCTTCCTCTCTGAAATATATATATATATATATATATATATATTAAACTGTTATATGATATTTACATCAGAATTTCTCTAGACTAGGTAGGTCATTTCGTGTTAAAGGAGACAGTCCAAAAAAGTATTTGGCAAAATACATTTGTCAGAAAAGTAAGCAAAATATTGATATGCAATGCTGGAAGACTGGCTCAAGAACCAAAGAAAGGTATTTCCTGCCAGACCTTTCTTTGCTTTTCTACTTTCCTTGTTTTGAGCATAGGAAATCATGTATGTAAAATGCGATCCTATATATCCCACCTGTGAATAAAGAAGGAAACTCGTATTGTAAAATCAAATTTATACATACATGAATCTTGTCTTTCAAAGTAGACACCCTTTAAAAAAAGTAAAAGAAAAAAAATTTTTTAAAGACAAAGTAGTCACCCTTGGAGGCTATTAGGCCCAAAACAATTCAAAATTACCTTCAGAGCCAGTTTATAGGTCATAAAATAAATTTTTATTTCTTAATATTTAAATCTCACTTATTATTGTTGTATTTTTCTTTTTTTTTCTTTTTTGGTATTTTTGTCCCCCACCCCCAAATGGCCTGGCATTATTTTAAACCACCTTATTCATCAACAACAGCATAAAACGACTTTTGGTTTTCTCAAAAAGAAACAAAAAACCCCCCACACACATTTTGTAATAAAAATGATTATTTGTCACTCTTAAGGAAAATAACATATTTTCAATGCCCATGAAAAATGCATGTGAGGATGTTAGATAACTTTATTGGCACAGTTAGGCCTAGTACTTCTCATGTGATCATCCCCAAAAGGTCAGCACTCAGTCACTACTATCTATGACACAGGAGGTATATGTTCTGAAAACCCTTCCTTAAAGAGGAATTCTAAAAAATGTTTGAATAATTACTGTGTTGTTGAAGTGTCTAATTTGAAGTGGAAATCACTTACAGAATACAATTTTGTAAAACCATATGACTGTATAAATGTTAATGGGGACTCAGAAAGGGTACAGTGAAAATAGTTGAGATTAATATGTAAAAGCTTCCTATGGATGAATAACTTTAGTCTTCCTTAATGAGATGCATACTATTGTTATATGCTTTATAAAAAACGATCAGGATAATAAAATTTATGCATTGCCTGCTACAGTGATAGGCAACCTTTTGAGCTTGGTGTGTCAAAAAAAACTGAGCATAACTCGGGTAGTGTGTCACTTTGAGGAAAAAACATTATTTCGCGATATTTATAGTTTAAATAACATAAATGTATAATTGTTATATATAATTGTATTTAATAAACCAAAAACTAAATATTTAACTTACCTGCTTAGTGACTTCTTTGTTCATCCGTCAGTCGGTTTCTTTTGTTGGTCTTGATATTATTTAGCCTGTGTGGGGTGCCATGAACTAAGATAAGTGAGGGGGAGGGGGAATTCTTTAACTAACCTGCCTATTAGTGACTTTTTTGTTGCTGAATTTCATTGGCTAAATCTTCAATTGAAGGTTGGTATTTTGTACACTTCAGGCCCAAGCAAGCGCTACTAACTTCATCTGTCAATCTGTTTCTTTTGTTGGTTTTGATATTATTTAACGCTGAGAATAAGGCCTCACAAAAGTATGTAGAGGGAAAAATTGTGAGTAAAGCCATTGCTATATTTTTCAGGGTGCTAAAAGTGTCTGGTAGTCGGTTCCAGGCACTCCAAATTTCCTGTTCGTAGTGGCACTCCTCTTGATTCTCCAAGCGGCACCTTTCCAGATTCTCAAGCTTTGACCTCAAGTCGACAAACACCTGAGCCCAGATACTGTCTTGAAATTCTGCAAGTTGCATCTCCAAATCATCAATTTGCATCCATTGGAAACCATTTAATTCCAAACTACTGTAGACTACTACATCAGGATACTTAATTATTTTCATGGTCTGTTCTAGACTTCTAAATTGACTAAATCTATCACTAAACTGGTCAAGTAACAAGTCTAAAACATGCTGGTACTTCATATGCAACAGTTCCATTTCATTTTGTACAGCTGCACTGGCCTTCTCAAAATACTTTGTTACTCGAGGAAAATACTTATAAGTTTTAGTTTCTACATCTCGCTTGAAAATTTCAACTTTACTTTCAAAAGCTTTTATGTATCCAAACATAACGTCAATATTTTTTGCCAAAACCTTGTAACTTTAAGTTCAGTTCATTAATATGAACAGAGAGATCTGTAAAAAAACATCAGGGTGTTGACCCACTTATCATCATTAAGCTGAGGAAAGTTTCCCAGATCCTTATCATCAAGAAATACCTTAATTTCTTCAAAGCACTCCACAAAGCACTCAAGAACTTTGCCTCGGCTCAGCCATCTTACATTATTGTACATCAGCAGTCCACTGTAAGTGGAATCAACCTCCAGTAAAAGTGCTGAAAATTCTCGCTTGTGAAGGGGGCGAGCAGCTATTAAATTAACTATTTTTGTAACAACTGACATTAAGTCATTTAAGTCGGTGAATCCTGCCTTGGCACATAAAGCCTCCTGATGGATAATACAATGAAAAGGCACAATCGGATGTCCAATAGCTTCTGTAAACAATTTGACAAATCCGACTTTTTTCCCCACCATATTTGGTGCCCCATCTGTCATCACTGACACAACTTTAGAGATATCAATGCTTAGGTCACGAAATGTTTGTATAACAACCTTACATATTTTGCTTCCTGATTTACTTGTTGACACTGATACTAACTTTATCAACTCTTCTCCCATTGTGAGACCATCAGAATATCGACCAATAATGGCCAACTGAGCATGTGACGTGACATCAGTAGTTTCATCAAGAGAGATGGAAAAATATTTACACTTCCTTATGTCTCTCTTTAATTGATGTTGTACGTTTGTGTTCAGTCTCATTATTTGGTCTTTTATGATATTTCTACTGAGTGGTAACTCAGATATTCTCTCAATAATTGCATCTTTATTCTGCATATTATGAAATAGAACTGGTGCACATCTTAGGAGAGTTTCTTTAATAAATTCTCCCTCACTGAGTGCTTTTCCATGCTGAGCTATAGAGTGAGCAATGCTCAAACTTGCAGATGTTAAATTTATAGAGCCTTTCATAAATTTAAGGATGGAATTAGATTGGCTCTTATAAAGGTGTAGCTGCCTGGAAATGTATTCCTTCCTTTCATCCTCACTTTTTTTTTTTTTTTTTTTTTTTTTTTTTTTTAAAGAGCTGGGAATGATTAGTTTCAAAATGTCTATTTGTATTCCACGTTCTGCCGCAGGCCGACGCTCTACTACCATTTCATCAGTACAAAATGAACGCAAAAGTGATCTGCCATTTTTTTTCTATAAAGCCATACATCTCAGTCCATGTCTCTTGAAAGGGTCGGCCACTGCTACTACCACTTCCTTTACTTAACCTTAGTTTTTTATTTTTTGAGTTCTCCATCAGGGGGGCAGTGACAGAAGATAGAATTATAGATAGCTTGTTAGGCCTGCAGGCAATTAGGGGTTAACTAGCCTAAGTAACCACAAAATGGTGCATATAACTGTATTTTAGGAAAGGGCAGGGTTAATAAGCAGAAATATGGGTTAATAAGGATGCACAACAGTAATAGTGGTGAAATGGAGTCTGCACTATGGAGCAAGATGGTGTTCCTTATGTGAATTAAAATGGCTGCCGCTATTTCTAATGGCAGGAAACGGCACCCATAGCATGCCACAAACCCTTGCCTCTCCCAGCCTCCCCCTCACTTATGTCAGTAATGATGGATTAGAAATCCATGACACCCCAGAACAGTAGATAATGGTTGCTGTGGTTAACTGTTATTTGGTTACTGGTAATGGCAGGGCCCCCAGAGATGCATCCCCCGCTGCGTTCCGCTGCTCCCTGCTCTGCTGGTGGAAGTGAGGGCAAAGATCCCGGCTTAACCGGAAGTCCCAGAACTAGACGCTCTGTGCCGGACTTCTGTTGTTTTGGCCTACAGACCTCCGGCACAGAGTGTCTAATAGGGGAGGATGAAACATTTGCGACTAGAGTCCTCCAAGACTCTAGTCGCAAATGTTTCATCCTCAGGAGCAGCAAATGTTTCATCCTCGGCATGCGGCCGCCTCAGCGGCAGCGTGTCCTCAGAAATGGCTATGCGTGTCAGTGCTGACACGCGTGTCATAGGTTCGCCATCACTGGCCTACTATATAATTAAAGTACTGAAAGACCTCCCATGCATGATGGTCTTCTTTGTGTCCCACACAGTGTACTGTGCTAGGCACTTGATAGCACTAACCTTTACTCTTCATAATAACTCTTTGAGGCAATACTATTTCTTTAAATTCTTTTACAAAAATGGAAACTGAGGATCAAAAAAAGTTACATTAGCCTGGCTGGTGTGGCTCAGTGGTTTAATATTGATCCATGGACCAGGAGGATATGGTTCGATTCCCCGTCAGGGAATGTGCCTGGGTTGCTGGCTGGATCCCCAGTAGGGGGCATGAGAGAGCAGCCCGTGTACTAGTATGATTCTCTCATCATTGTTTCTGTCTTTCTCTCCCTCCCCCTTCCTCTCTCTGAAATCAATAAATACATATATATTTTTAAAAGTTTATCACCCTGGCCATTGTTACTCAGTGGTTAGAGCACCAGCTTGCACACTGAAGGGTCGTGTGTTCAGTTCTCAGTCAAAGGCACGTACCTGGGCTGTAGCTTCTATCCCGATCCTCACCCACATGAATGTTTCTCTCTTTCTCCCTCTCTCTTCTTCTCCTTTCCTCTTCCTCCCCTCCCCCCCCCCCCCCCCCGCCTTCCCCTATATCTAAAAGCAAAGGAAGAATATCCTTGGTTGAGGATTAACCAAAAAGGGAAAAAAAAAAGTTACATTATTTAAAAAGTGGTGAAACTAGAATTTACCTCCATTTGTTATCCTCTGAAACCTTTTATCTTTTCAATCTATTAAGCATTTTTGTGGAATATTTTGGCATATTCTACAATAGTACAAACCTATTGTTTTTACTTAACAGTGGAACTATGATTGTGTAAAACCTTTGGACACTGCACCTAGCAAAACTGCTCCCAAAGAGCTAGAGAGCTTATTTGTAGGAGAAGGATTAAAAAATAGATACAGTTAGTTTCCCTCCTAGAGAGAGAGTAGTAATCACGTTTTGCAGATGACTCAAGTATTTATATATATCCAGGTCAAGTATCTTTTCTGAGCCCTGAACCATTATTCCCAACTCCAATTGGGTGGAATGAAGTGTTTTTATTTTATTTTACTTTATTTTTTTAAATATATTTTTATTGATTTCAGAACGGAAGGGAGAGAGAGAGAAAGAGATAGAAACATCAATGATGATGTTTCCTGCATGCCTCCCACTGGGAATTGAGCTTGAAACCCGGGCATGTGCCCTTGACCGGAATCGAACCGGGGACCTTTCAGTCCGCAGGCCGACACTCTATCCACTGAGCCAAACCAGCTAGGGCATGAAGGGTTTTTAATTCAAGGTGTACAAAACAACTCATGATCTCCATCCTTTATCCAACCCCCAATTGTGTCCTTTCCCCATGTCTTATATCTGGGGGAATGGTAACATTGTGCAACCTATAATATAGGCCAAAAATCTAGAAGTCACTTTTGACGCTTTCCTTCCCTTCATCTACTCACTTCAGTCCATTAGCAAGACCTCTTGATTTTTACTTTCTAAATATCTCTTGCATTTACTGCACAAAATCCCTAAAATTCTTTTAACCTCTACCTACCACCCTAAAAATGCTATCTTTTCCCATACTAATTACTGCAATGACCTATTTTAAACTTAGTTTTTTAGTTTTCGGCATTAACAACAGACTGCCCACTATGAAAGATGATTTGCTTTCTACCACATTTTCTGAATCCCTTCATATTTCTAATATATTTATTTTAAAATTTAGAGATAGAGTAGTAAGCACTTTTACATTATTGTGACTGCTTAAGTGCTATTTACAATTGAGTCATGTACCATGCCACACTTTTTATCTTTCTCTAATGTAAGTATCTTCGCTTCTTTACTTATCATGTGCTATCATTAATTCCTAATTTTTCCTCAGAACTATTACTCTTCTTTCAATGTATTTAACACATTTAGTATATGCCAGGCTCTCCTCTAAGTACTTTTAGTCATACATAGCCCTTTAAAGTAGGTTCTATTATTCCCAATTTATAAATGAGGAATTTAGACACAAAGAAAATCAATAAAAACTTGTATTAGGATCCAAGAATCTATATTCTTTTTTTTAGGAAAATATTTAATTATTTTTTATTGAGTTACAATTGACATTATATTAATTTCAAGTGTACAATATAATGAATTGATATTTGTATATACTGTGAAATTATCACAATAAGTTTAATATCCATCACCATGCAATCATACATAATTACAACATTTTTTTTTCTTATGTGGAGGGAGAGGAGGCGGGGGGTGGGGGTGGGGGAGGGCCATATGATAACCTGACTAGCTCAGGGGAGGCCTGGATGGCTGTTTTGCAATCTCAAAGACCTAAAGTAAACACAAACAATGGTCTGAAATTAAATTTTAACTAAAAGCAGTTTATAGTGGATAGTCATGTCCTAGATCAGTATCTTCCCTGATAAAGGTCAATCTAACCTTAATTGAGCCTATTGTCTGGCCACCAGGACAGAGACCATAAATTTCTTCATTGTTATTGTTATCATGTTAATTGTTAACTGTTAACTATCCTGTACCCACCTAAGTAAAAGAAGTATGGTCCATTGTTTCACTTTTTATCCAATCCCAGAGTTCCCCCCCCCCCCCCCTCCCCGCCCTCCCCTCCCCCCGCCTTTGCTTTCTCCACCTCCTTAATCTATCCCCAGTCTCCTCCTTTTAATGTAATGTATAAAACAAGATAAAAAACTGCCATTCTCCAGAGCATTACCCCAATCTGCTGAGATTCTGCTTCCCGGCAATTGTCAACAGTTTGGCTCAAATAAACTCATAAAAAATTTCTTTACAGATTTAAATGTTTTTACATTAACACTTGTGAAGAGCACTTTTAAGATCTATTGTCTTAGCAACCTTCAAATATTCAGGACAGTATTATTAACTATAGTCACCATGCTGTACATTACATCCCCAGGACTTATTTATTTTATAACTGGAAGTTTGTACCTTTTGATACCCTTCACCATTTTGCCTACCTTCCACCCCCTGCCTTTTGCAACCACCAATCTGTTCTATCAGTGAGCTTGGGCTTTTTTGTTTGATTGGTTGGTTGATTTTTTTTTTTTTAAGATTCTACATATAAGTGAGATCGTATGGTATTGGTCTTTCTCTGGCTGATTTATTTCATTTAGTTTATGCCCTCAAGGTCCATCCATGTTGTTGCAAATGGCAAGATTTCACTTTTTTGTGGCTAAATGATATTCCATTTTACACACACACACACACACACACACACACACACACACACACACACTAGAGGCCCGGTGCACAAAATTTGTGCATGGAGGGGGGGCGTCCCTCAGCCCGGCCTGCACTCTCTCCAATCCAGGATCCGTCAGGGGATGTCCAACAGCTGGTTTAGGCCCGATCCTGTGGATCGGGCCTAAACTGGCAGTCGGACATCCCTCACGCAATCAAAGACTGCTGGCTCCTAACCACTCACCTGCCTGCCTGCCTGATCACCCCTAACCACCTCTGCCTGATGGCCTGATGCCTTTAACTGCCCCCTGCTGGCCTGATCGCCCCTAATCACCTCTGCCTCGGCCCCCGCCACCGTGGCTTTGTCCAGAGGGTGTCGGGTCTAATTAGCATATTACCCTTTTATTAGTATAGATATACACACATATATATACCACATCTTTGTCCATTTATTCATTGATGGACATTTAAGTTGTTCCCGTATCTTGTCTATTGTAAATAATGCTACAATGAACATGGAGGTGCATATATCTTTTTAAGTTAGTGTTTCATTTTCTTTGATAAATACTCAGAACTGGAATTGCTGAATCATATGGTAGTTATGTTAGTTATGTTATTGGAGAAAAGCCTGGGTAGTCTTTCTCCATTGCTAGTGGGAGTGGGATTCTTGGAGTGCTGCTGGAATAAGCATTTCTGGAGGCCCCCACGGGAAGCTATGATATGGTAGAAAGCATTATTTCCATGGAATTACATCTCTTCAGTAAAGCTAGAAACAGAATCAGAGTCCAGAGTTTCTGCTCTATGTTGGAGTTGGGCCCGGTATACCATCAGGCTGCTTGCAGTCCATTAGTCCATTGTGTGGGGTCCACATGGCTCACGGCCATGAACGTAGGAGCATGAGAGCCCCACAAGCCAGGAGTCAATCAAGAGGAAGCCAGGAGCCAAGAGGGCAAGAATAGACCAATGCTTGAACTCCTTTGCTTAGGAGATTAAATATCTCAAATCTTCCTGTGCTTGCAGTGGCCACGCCTACTCTGGCCAATGACCTGTTTCCAGGTGTGACTTACAGACAAGTACCTTCACTATTTCACCTAGACTTTACTGGGCATTTGTCTGTTCTCTCTGTTCAGTACCTTCCCCCGGCGATCTTGGAGGAGAAGAGTGGGGAAACAGACCTGTGCCTCCCTGGGGAGTGTTAAACTGCACTATAATCTAATGGTATGCCTATACTATTTGGCCTTCCCTTTGCTCCTTTCCAGGTATTCACAATTAGGTTGATTACAATGGTATCAGTTATATTTTTAATTTTTTTGAGGAATCTCTGTAAGATTTTCCACAGTGGCTGCACCAATTTACATCGCCACCAACAGTGCACAAAGGTTCCCTTTTCTTTACATCTTCTCTAACACTTGTCACTGCTCATCTTTTTTTATAATAACCATTCTATCGGGTGTGACATGATAGCTCACTCTGGTTTTGATTTGCATTTCCCTGATGATTAGTGATATCGAGCACCTTTTCAGGTACCTGATGGCCATGGGTATGTTTTTGTTCCTGAGAAATGACTATTTACATCGTCTGCCCATTTTTTAATCAGATTGTGTTTTTGCTATTCAGTTATATGAGTTGTGTATATATTTTGGATATTAACCCTTAATCACATACATGATTTGAAAAGATTTTTCTCCCATTCCATAGGTTGCCTTTTTATTTTTGTTGCTGGTTTCCTTGGCTGTGCAGCTTTTTAGTTGGATTTAGTCCCACTTGTTTATTTTTGCTTCTGTTGCCTCAGGCATGTATGTTCCTAACCACTATGTTGGTCTCTACAGGAATAGTTGGGGTTTCTTGACTGGACTACAATGTGTGGTATGATTTGCCTGGGCTGGTCATAGGGCATTCCCCATGTCAGTATTTTTTCCTCCTTCTCACCCCACTGTTGTGCTCATCAAATTCCCCAGAAAGAATCCTCTCCCTGGAGGGTTTAAGCCTGGCTGCTGCCAGGTTGAGCGGGGAAAGAGGGTGTGAGTTTCATCATTCAGTTTCATCATTCACACAATGTCCTTCTTTTATATATAGACCCACTGATCTCATGTGTATCTGTTGTCCCCTAGTCATACTTCCTCTGGAGAATAAGCTTTCAATTTTCTACTCTAGCTGGTTTATTGGTGGGAAGGAAGTTTTAAATGCATGTCTTTAGTGCTTTATAAATTGATGTTCAATGAACTCTGTTTTCATCTCTTTCCCCAAGAGAAGCTATTGAGGACTCCTAAGTCTTTAACAACTTGTTTGGTGCATATCAAGTTGCTTTTTAGCTTCGCCACTGTCAATTTAGAATTCAGCCTTTTGGGATTCATGAAAGAAATTATCACCTTCCCATCTGTCTCCTGCTTGCAAAGCCTTTTTGCTGTTCCCTCCCACCCTATTATCTTCATTCTCTTTTTGAAAATATATTTTATTGATTTTTTACAGAGAGGAAGGGAGAGGGATAGGATAGAGTTAGAAACATTGATGAGAGAGAAACATCGATCAGCTGCCTCCTGCACACTCCCTACTGGGGATGTGCCCACAACCAAGGTACATGCCCTTGACCGGAATAGAACGTGGGACCCTTGAGTCCACAGGCCAATGCTCTATCCACTGAGCCAAACTGATTAGGGCGTATTATCTTCATTCTTATCAAACACTGCTTTCCATTGTATTTTGGTATCAGAATTGCCAAATTATCTATCTATCTATATACAAAAGCCAAGCTAGCGAACGACCAGTCACCATGATGCGCACTGCAGTGGCCAGCTGGCCCAATCAGGGCCCTGATCGTGCCCCCAACCTTCCGTGGCCCCTCCCCCTGGCCAGCCCTGCCCCTGATCGCCCCCCCCCCCCATCGGGGGCTGGGCTGGCTGGCCAGCCTCCCGCGGTTCCTCCCCCACGCCAGCCCAGCCAGGCTGGCCAGGCTGAGGGGCTCCACCCGTGCACGAATTCATGCCCTGGACCTACAGTCAAGCACTGGAACAAGACTTTGCTTAACACAGAGAAGAGAAAGAGCAAGATTAGCTTCAATAGTGGGTGTCAGTCTCCAGTGGCCAACAGGTCTTTCCTGACTGCTAATCACAAGGTAATTGGCTTAGACACTGCACCTCACTGCTGCCGCAGTGGAAGGGACCTTGCCTCCTCTCCTTGGAGGACAGATGGAACAGTGGGTTGGCCAGGTGCCATGTGATGCACACACTTTAAGCAGAGATGAGAGTATTCATTGAGCCTGAAATAAGGCAAGTTATTTCTATACAAGGTGGTAAGCCATATACTGCCTGAATGGGCTCTTTACCTTTTGGTAAGAAGTATTCCAGACCGATGGTTCATATGCAGCTGAGGGGGATGGGCTGCACGAGACTCCCTTTTTTTTAATACAAAGTCTTCTGGATTCTCTCTCTCTCTCTCTCTCTCTCTCTCTCTCTCTCTCTCTCTCTCTCTCGTCTTTTCTTATATTCTCTCTTTGAAATTTCTCTGTAGATTCTTACGTCTTCCTACTGCTGCTGCTTGATATTTTATGTTCCTGGGACTGGGTGAAACCCAGGGAGAGGGAATCTAAACAGCAGGAGACATCCTGTTTCATGTGTGCTCTTGGCTATTCACTAGAAATGGGCTCATCTCATCAATACAACACAAAGATTTATACAGTACCCTTTCTGCATGCCTCCTTTGTTAGCCTATAGCATCCATAGAATGTTCAGGATCTCAGTCTTCATCTTTCCAGTGTGGAGAAAAGACTCCCATTTACCTCTGGCAAGAAATTGTCCAGGTTAAAACGCTGGGGGTCCTGTTCCATTCTTATTTACCTCCATCATTCATTTGTTGATGCTGTTAAGTCTTTCAGATCTGAGTTGTGTCACACACCGTTGAGCGAGCTCCTTATTTAATCAGTAGTGCCCAAACAGTACTCTTAACAACTCTTAGGGGTTTTGCAGGTGTGCCTTGAGGACCACTGTAATGGAGAAATAGGAAAGGAGCATGCAGGCCACCAGAGCAATATGCAATATTTCATGTTATATGCCTTTAGTGGTGCTTTATTATGTACCTTTAGTGCATGTGTGTGTGTGTGTGTGTGTGTGTGTGTGTGTGTGATATCATTTTATCTACACAACAACCCTGCTATTGTCATCTTTATTTGATAGGTGAAGAAACTTAGGCACAGAGGTTCAGTAACTAAAGTGATATAGCTGAGAAGTGATAGAGTTAGGCTTGAAACTATGGTGGTATTCTGATTTCTGAGCCAGCCTTCTTGGATTCTAAGGCGAGTTTATTGTGTGTAAAGGATGGTGCTAATTATTTCACCTAATCCTCATGATGGGCCTGTATTATGGATACTGTTTACCTTTACTATATAAATGGAGAAGTATCTATAATAATAAAAGCGTAATTTGCTAATTAGATGGGATATCCTTCTGCACATCCTTCCAGATGACCTTCGGGATGAAGCCATGGCGGCAGGGGCAGAGGCAGAGGCGACTGTCGTGGTGGTGGGGGCCAAGCCCCTTGCACGAATTTCATGCATTGGGCCTCTAGTAAGGATGAATTGTCTATAGTCATAAGCAGCAGAGCTGGAATTTACACTTGGATTTGCCTGATCCAAGAGCTCATGGTCTTATATCCTATGCTCTACATGACTTCTTCTTTTTTTTTAAATATATTTTATTGATTTTTTACAGAGAGGAAGAGAGAGGGATAGAGAGCTAGAAACATCGATCAGCTGCCCCTTGCACACCCCCTACTGGGGATGTGCCCGCAACCAAGGTACATGCCCTTGACCGGAATCGAACCTGGGACCCTTGAGTCCGCAGGCTGATGCTCTATCCACTGAGCCAAACCGGTTTCGGCTCTACATGACTTCTTGTGTGTGATGACTAATTGCACAAGTGTGGTGTTTCTTCTGCTATAGCCTGAGCTTCCAGAGGAGAGAGAACTGTGAGTTCTGCACATTTGTCTTTCAAGAGTCTTAAGCGAGGCGCTTGACCCACAGTCCATATTCAATAAATACCACTTGAATCAATGGGAGTCAAGGTGTGCGAGAGAGAGAATGGTCCTTGGAGTTGACAAAGACTGTACTTGCGGATGTTGAAGAGCTAGGAAAGGCAGCTGAAAACTGTCTGATGCCAAAATCATTCAGAAGGGTAGATAGTATGATAACTGTGGCAATACACTTGATGGGACATGGGGGACTGACTAATGGCCCAGACAGAGCCACAGAATGGCCATGGCTTGGTGTAGTTACCATGTTTCAGGGTATAGTCTTCTGTTTCGCTGTTTCAGAAACTTAGTTTTCTCTCTGTTCTGTTAGATGATTAGATTTTAAGGTTGACACACTAAAGGCTCAAGAAATTATTCAATAACCAGAACACCATGTAATTAAACCCAATTACTTACATTGGAATATTTTTTATTGTAATGGTATGGTCACCTGGGAAAGGCAGAGGAAGATTAGAAAAGACCTATGTTCACTCTAGTGTCCTGTAGTAAAAAGAGAAACACTTTTTGAGATTCAGTAATTTGTGTGCTATTTCCATGCTTAGGAAACAACTCTCTGATAATTTGACTTCATATACAGAGTGTGTATATCCACGAAAGTTCTGGTCAGCTTGAGTTCATCTCAAGTTCACTTTACTAGTGTTTCTTCTTGTGAATTAATATTGACAATATTAACATTCTGGAGCATTTCTTTCGTGTGCTTTCTATTTTATTTTTTAAGTACAATTTGCATTTTATTTTTTCCCCAGGGAACTTTTCTTCAGTCTTTAAGGACTTAACTCCTTACATGGGCATTGGTGGAGGTCATGGGGTAGCATCTGCAGGGTGCTAACTCAGTGTGGGGGTGTTTGTCGTTCCAGACTTCACGAAAATGATTCCTGACTACTGTATCTTGCTATGAATGGCATGACTCACACAGTTATGTAGTTTCGAGTACAGCTTGGGAAGCACATAAGCATTGAAGATACTTATTTCGGAAATGTCCCTAAGAACTGTGGCCAGTACCGTGTTTTGAATGACAAACTTCTTAAAAAAAAAAAAAAAAAAATATATATATATATATATATATATATATATATATATATATATATATATATATAATCTTTAGAGAGGAAGGGAGAGGGAGAAAGAGAAACATTGATGTGAGAGTGAAACATTGGTAGGCTGTCTCCTACATGCCCTCCATTGGTGAAAATCAAGCCTGACACCTGGGCATGTGCCCTGACTGGGAATCAAACCAGCAACCTTTCTGTGCACAGGATGATGCCCAACCAAATGAGCCACACCCGCCAGGGCTGGAATGACAAACTTCTTAATGACCTAGTCCCTGGGTGCAGCTGGTGCAGTGAATAGGCTGCACATGGCCACGGCCTTTTTTGGCACAACCATTGTTCCTTCTTTTCTTGGTTATCTTAGAAGTGCGGACCCAAGGGAGCTCCTTTGTATACTTTTGAAAGGGAGTCTGCCTCGGAGGACAGAATCCTCTTCCTTTATAACAGAGGACAGGCACACCTCATTTTATTGCATTTTGCTTTTTGTGCTTAGCAGGTATTATTTATTTAAGAAATACATTTTGTAAGGCTATATACAGCTGCCATAGGTAGTGATTCTCTAATGCAGTGGTAGGCAAACTGCGGCTCGCGAGCCACATGTGGCTCTTTGGCCCCTTGAGTGTGGCTCTTCCACAAAATACCATGTGCGATTGAAACTTTGTGGCCCATGCGCAGAAGTTGGTTTTCGGCTCTCAAAAGAAATTTCAGTCGTTGTACTGTTGATATTTGGCTCTGTTGACTAATGAGTTTGCCAACCACTGGGCTAGGGCAATGTTAGCTTTTAAGTTCAGGTTCCTGAGTTTGCCAGGCCAGGACCGAACCCTGGACTGTGGGGAATAATCAAGGTCAATGCTACCTAGTCAATGAGCCTAGCTTCCCAAGGGCTTGTCTCTGGATCACCTTGACATTCGAAACAAGTCATTAATAACTTATGTAGTCTCAGATGCAACATATTTACTTCTAAAAGTAATTTGCCCAAGTCAGTAAATGGTGGCTCTCACTGCAGGAACCACCTATTGTCCATTTGTTAAACTACCTCTTCTTTCTCACAATCATATCACTAAATTAAAGAGTGGGTCTTTTGCAGTGAGCTAGGGATTGAAAACTCAACTTTTCACTCTCATCTGTAAACTTTAAAGATGTGATTTTTGCTTTCTTAGTGAGCTTTGCATCAACAGATAAATGCATATATAATGATGAAGATGGTGGGCTGCTTTGTTATTTGTAAATAATAAAATAACATCACATGCAAGGTGGTTCACCAGCTATTACAGAACAGGCATTACCGAACATGCCCGTAACTGTGCTTTTTACTTCCCAATTCTCATGAGTGGCCTTTCTGTTCTCATGTGTCAAAACACCATAAAAGACGATCAACAAACGCAGGCATAGAGTTACTAACGTATATAAAGTTGAATATAGTATGCATTTATTAAGCCCCCTGGGTGTTGGCGTTGTACTTGGGGAGTAAGTCAAGGCAGTAAAACTAACATTTTGTGGCCTTTTAAGAGTTTACAACGATCCTTTTGGAAGTTGTTTACACCACACAGGTAACTGTGCAGCGCTGTAAGGAAAAAAGAACCCAGAAATGGCCAACTTTTCTCTGCTTTTACATCCCTTAACTCCTCGAAATCGCGAACGTTTGTGCAGGGCACGCAGGCAGTTCTCGATCGCAGCTTCCGAAGAGCTACAAATCAACCTCCCAGTTTTGGGTCAGAATCTCTCCTTTCCTTGGTTGGCTGGGATCTGAGCATGCGCAGAAGCTCCGCGAGGCCGGGCGGGCTCGGGCTGGCGCCTCCCCGCCCCCCCCCCCCCCCCCCCCCGACAACAGGAAGTGGGTGAGCGTCACGGCGCGTGCGCAAAGCTGGCCGGGGCGCCGGGCTGGTGGGTTACGCCTGGAGAGCGCATGGGCAAACTGTACGTCCGTTTGTCCGGAGTGGAGGGGTGAGTGGGCGCCATCTTCTTCTAGGTTCACTGAGGGCCCTTCTGGGAAGGCTGCTGCGACGAGGAGTGTCCCCCCCCCCCCTCTGCCCCCCCAGCCCCCCGCCTGTGTGTCCGACCCGGCGGCAGTGGCGTGTGCTTACTGCCAAGTGCGAAGCCGTTACCGCGGGGGCGTCGGGGGCGTCGGGGGCGGGGAGGGGTCGGCCTCGGAGGCGGACGAGCCGCGAAAGGCGGGGCCGGCCGCCGCGCCAGCATCCGGCACCGCTCTGCCGTTAGGGCTCCCGCTTTCCTCGCTCGGCACCGACTCCCGCCAGCCTCCATGTGCTGTTGTGTGTGCGCTTCCCAGGTTTCTTAAAAGTGAAGAGATCGACGGATTTCATAGGTATTTCCTCCCCCCCCCCCCCCCTTTGCTCTGTCATCGTAGTCCGTGTTGGCAGGAAGGAAGGCCCTGCTCGTCAGGCTTAGGAGAAGGGGTCAAAGTGTTAGATTTTGGGAGCAGTTCACCCTGTGGCGAGTCGTGGTGGCATATTTGTCCTTGGGACCCGGTAACGGAAAGGCACGGAGGTTGGGCGGTCCAAGTTAATTTGAAAGCTGATTTTGTCCGAAGGTCCTGGCGACAGCATCGGATCGGACAGAGCAACTTTGGCCTGGCGTGGAAGGAAGGAAGCTCTGACCCCCGGGAGTCTGGACAAAGGCTGTGGGCTAGAGAAGCTCTGCCTTCGGCTGCTCCCCATTTGAGGATTTGATGGATGTTTTGGGAAAACGTGTGCCATGTGGATTCGTCGTCATTTACAGTGCCTATTGGGGACCCTGGCTCTGTATCTGAATGCCTTTGGTTTTCATTTTAACCATCTACATGATAAAAGGATAAAGGGCAGGTCATCATAAAGAATAATTGTGGACCAGGGGTAGATTATTTTCTGCAGGGGAAACTCATGCATTTAGAGTTGGAATGTGCTTTATCATAACTGTGGGCTTTTAAGAGGTGGTCGCAATTTTCTCTCCTTGACCATGTTTGGAAAATGACTTGTTATTCACTAGTTAAAATCAAATGGATCTGAAATAATGCCTATTTAAATTTAGCCCTCCTCCAGTTTCCCCGCTCAGGCTTGATTAGAATATACACATTTCTTGTTGTTTAGTGATAATGGTATTAAGGGGGATGAATTGTTGGCTAAAAATAGCAGCAAAATAAGTTTATTAATTTCACTAACTTGCCCCTAAATGAGCTTTTAAGGACCCATTTCCTTCTTTTCTTAGGTTAGAAGTTCTAACCTATCTCTGTCTTTAAATCAGCAGTTACAAAAAGTACTTGTGTTGCATTCAGAAGTAGTAACATTTTAAGTGCTGTAGAGTATTTTGTGTTTTGTTTTTTTGTGTGATGTTCTAAGAATAGAATTTCTGCAGAATTTACTTAAGGAAATTACATGGCAACCGCAGGAAAAGTGCTTATTTTGAGAACTGGTCTCTTACAGGTAGTTGGTGGTCTCGTATGTTGTTGTAGAGAGATAAATGGTACATTACCCTAGTATCTGAAGGCAAAAAAGTTTAAGCATTTGTTAAATTTAACTGTGACATTGAAACAATTTTTATATAGCTTAAACTGAATTTATACAATTTGCCCTCATTTTAACTACTTAGTTACAATAATTGTTTTTAAGTTAGGGAGGATATATTACTAGAGATCTTTTGAATTTGACATATAATTATTCATTGAAACATCCCTAACTTTTCTTGTAGATTTATTTTTGTTCCCAAGATAAATCTTTAAAAAAATAAAATAATAGAAATTTGGCAAGGACAAATGATGTGTACTTACACTGCTTTCTAAAATATTTTAAAAGTAAAGGAGCTAAGTCAGTTTGCATAAGGAGTCTCAGAACTTGAATGGGGACAACTATTCCAGAAGCCACTTATAGTTTTTGTAAAATTGCTGGTGTGGATTGGTATATTGAATAAATTAGGCTGTACTCGATTTTTTGATACTGCAGATTTTTCTTTTAAATACACATTTTTTTAGAGCAGTTTTTTTAAGGTTCACAGCAATATTGAGTAGAAGGCACAGAGATTTTCCATATATCTACCATGCAAATATTTTAATAGTAAATCACTATATATATATATATATATATATATATATATATATATACACACACACACATATATATATATATATATATATATATATTATTGATTTTTTTACAGAGAGTAAGGGAGAGGGATAGAGAGAAACATCGATGAGAGAGAAGCATCGATCAGCTGCCTCCTGCACGCCCCCTACTGGGGATGTGCCTGCAACCAAGGTACATGCCCTTGACCGGAATCGAACCCGGGACCCTTCAGTCCCCAGGCTGACGCTCTATCTACTGAGCCAAACTGGCTAGGGCAAATCACAATATTTTTAATACAATTTGACATTGGTAATTAAGATGTAGACTGTGCCAAGTAATTTCTTGATAACTTTTTTAGTTTAGCTAATAGTTTTAAGTTTAACCCATGGACCCTTTTCAAAAGAAAATAAACTTTGTAGACCTTAAAGAATATGACTTAAGATCCTACTTTGTGGAAGAGTAGTACTTAACTGTAAGTACCAAATTAAAACATTTATTTGCCTAGTAAGAACAAATTTATAATTATTAGTAGGTCATAAAAACTTATTTGGAAAGACTACTTTGGGTATCTCAGAGTAGTAGATGTGAATTTCCTTAAACACTAAGTTGGGATTTTTCAGTAGTTAATATTGATAGTTCCCAAACATTCCAAATTTATGTATTTTTATTATATTTTTACTTTCCTACATTGTCATTTGTGTTTCTTCATTAGAACTCAGGACATAGCTTAAGAAGATTCTCTATCTGAACATTTTTCTGTTTGTCTTGAGATGAATTTTAATAGTAATTCTTTTAGGAGTTTAAGGAGTAGTAGTTGAGTTTAAGATAGGGAGTGGTAGTAGTTGAGGTTTTTGATTTTAGGGATATTTTACTATTTGCCTTAATTATATTTGGTTCCATGTTTGGAAGTGTGAGCTGTATATGTAGAACTTAACACTGTTTCCAAATGATAGCCATTGTTTGGATTTTGCTTTAAAAAGTAGTGTTTGAATTTGAAATGTTAGTGTTTCATTAATTTATTTTGTCATTTTGAATGGTTGCTTTTTAAATTTGATTTGGTCTTATGTTTTGAAAGAGGAGAATTGCAAGAGAGTCAGACGTAAGTTAGGTGTTGGGTCTTTTCATGGTTGGAAGAGATTGAAAGTTTTTGGGAATTTTCTGGTGTTTTTAAATTGTCATTTTACTTGTGGAGCAGTTTTTGTTTTTTTTAAGTGAATGTAAAATTTATATACAGTGAAATGCACAGACCTTAAAGATAGAATTCATTTAGTCTTAATAAATTTATACACCCATGTAACCTAACACTCCAATTAAAATATATAGCCGAAACCGGTTTGGCTCAATGGATAGAGCGTCGGCCTGCGGACTCAAGGGTCCCAGGTTCGATTCCGGTCAAGGGCATGTACCTTGGTTGCGGGCACATCCCCAGTAGGGGGTGTGCAAGAGGCAGCTGATCGATGTTTCTCTCTCATGGATGTTTCTAACTCTCTATCCCTCTCTCTTCCTCTCTGTAAAAAAATCAATAAAATATATTAAAAAAAAATATAACATTTCCATCACGCCTTTCCTTGTACCATCTCAAGTTTAGTTTATAAAAGGTTTTTGTTTTTAAATAATTTGCAGATGTCTATTCTGAATTTGTACCTCCTTTTTGCTAACGGATGATTCATTTCCTCTTGGAATAAAAAAGGTCATCTTGTAATGTCCATAGTTGTGGTTCCTTATATTGCTTCACAGTTTAAGTAGGTCATTCTGAAGTGACTATCCTAATCTGGCGTTGTTTAAGATCAATTACAGGGTCCTGGGATTAATTATATTTCATTTTCTTTCCACAGTTAAGTTGCTTTTACAGAATTAGCAGGTCTCCAAGAAATAATAAAAGGTAAGATATTCAGAGCTTAAGGCTTTTTACAGAGGCTTGACAAAAAAATGTAAAAGTAAAATAATACATCTTAGGTATCCATGCCTTCTGTACTTTATGTCTGGCCAGTGATGCACTAGTGGTAAGCAAGCAACTTAGCAGAAATTATATACTGACCGTAGATGGCTTTGTAAATATGTAAAATTCCTCAAACCACAAAGTTCTCTCTCACGTGTCAGAAGATATGCTTCTTAGTGAGTTTGAAAATAGTTTGGTCTTGGTGTGAAGCAGCACTTGGCAGACTTACAAGAAGATTTGATATTTTTGTTGTTCATACTATATAGGATAGGTGATATGAAAATGTACCTTTGAAGTAGTTGGTTTATTTACATGTTTAGATAGGAGGAAGTTTATTCCTTTTTTAAAAATTGGATGCAATCAATATTTTTGTGAACTTGTATTTTGTTTTCATTTATATATGCTGAAGAAGGTAGGAACCAAGTAATTATTAAGCTTAGTATGGGATAAGGTACTTCAAAAATAAGACTTGCTATTATGTGTACCTTTTTGTCTGCAGGTCATTATTGCTGTGATTTGAGCTCAGCATGGCTGTAGTCATCCGTTTACTGGGGCTTCCTTTTATTGCTGGGCCTGTGGATGTTCGTCGTCTTTTCACGGGATTGACTATTCCTGATGGAGGAGTGCATATAATTGGAGGGGAAAAAGGGGAGGCTTTTATTATTTTTGCAACAGATGAAGATGCAAGACGTGCCGTAAGTCGTTCAGGAGGGTTTATCAAGAATTCATCTGTAGAGCTCTTTCTTAGCAGTAAGGCAGAAATGCAGAAGATTCTAGAAATGAAAAGAACTGATCACATAGGAAGAGAGCGACCAGGATCTGGGGCATCAAGGGTTGGCTGCTTATCTAATTTTGTTGAGGGTATTAAAGAAGAAGCAAGTAATTCTGGATATGGCTCTCCAATTAATCAAGATGCTGGGCTTCATACTAATGGTACAGGACATGGTGATATAAGGCCAAGAAAGACACGGCCATTGAAGGCAGAGAATCCTTACTTGTTTCTACGAGGTTTGCCTTACTTAGTAAATGAAGATGATGTACGTGTCTTTTTTTCTGGTTTGTGGGTGGATGGAGTAATTTTCTTAAAACACCATGATGGCCGAAATAATGGTGATGCCATAGTAAAATTTGCTTCATGTATTGATGCTTCAGGAGGTCTTAAATGTCATAGAAGTTTTATGGGTTCCAGATTTATAGAAGTAATGCAAGGCTCAGAAGAACAGTGGATTGAGTTTGGTGGTAGTACAGTTAAGGAGGGTGACATTCCTGTGAGAACTGAAGAACATTCTCCAACAAGAGGAATCAATGATAGACATTTTCGAAAACGATCTCATTCAAAATCTCCCAGAAGAACACGTTCTCGTTCCCCTCTCGGGTTTTATGTTCACTTAAAAAATCTGTCCCTAAGTATTAACAAAAGAGATTTAAGGAATTTCTTTAAAGATACTGATCTGACTAATGAACAGATTAGGTTTTTATATAAAGATGAAAGAAGAACAAGATACGCCTTTGTGATGTTTAAGACTCTGAAAGACTATAACAGTGCTCTGGGTTTACATAAGACTATTTTACAATATCGTCCAGTTATTGTTGATCCAATTTCTAGAAAACAAATGCTGAAGTTCATTGAATGTTATGAAAAGAAAAGACCAGCATCAATAGAGAAAGAGAGGCTTGGACATGTTTCACAAAAACACTCTCAAGAAGACTACTCTGGCCAGAAACTGTGCATATATATAAGAAATTTTCCATTTGATGTTACAAAAGCTGAAGTGCAAAAGTTCTTCGCAGACTTCTCTCTTGCTGAAGATGACATTTACTTGCTTTATGATGACAAAGGAGTTGGTCTGGGAGAAGCATTGGTGAAATTCAAATCAGAAGAACAGGCCATGAAAGCCGAACGTCTAAATCGTCGAAGATTCTTGGGGACAGAGGTATTGTTAAGACTTATATCTGAGGCACAAATGCAGGAGTTTGGTGTAAATTTTTCCAGCAAGAGAAGGCAAGACCATTCACAGTCATGTGATAGAGATGACCCTGCCCATTCATTTGACTCAGATGATCCACCAAGATACACAAGGGGCCTTTCTGTAAACTTGAGGCATCAGCAGGAAGACGGGAGGCAACTGGACAATTTCAAGCATGCCCAGGGGGATTTCCAGCGGCCTGAGCGGTGCCCTCCAGACTTTAGGCATTCCCCAGAGGACCTCAGGCATCGGCGAGAGGGACATTTCCGGAGGCCTCCTGAGGAGGACTTCAGACGACGGGAGGATTTCAGGTACCATCGGGAAGAGGGCTTAAGTCACCCCAGGGAGGAGGACTGGAGGCGGCCACCAGAGGACGATTTCAGGCAGCCTCCTAGGAAGGACTTTAGACGATCCCCTGAGGAGGACTGGAGGTGGCCTTCGGAGGAAGACCGGAGGCGACCTCCCCATGGAGAGCTCAGACGGCCACTGGAGGAGGATTGGAGGGGCCCACCTGAGGAGGATTGGAGACGACCCCCCGAGGCTGACTTTAGGCGGCTTCCCCAGGGGGAATGGAGGCGTCGACCTAAGGAGGACCTCAGGCGGCCCAGGGAGGAAGACTTAAGGCAGCCTTCCGATCAGGACTTCAGACGGACTCCTGAGGAGGATTTCAGGTGTTCTCCTGAGGAGGACTTGCGGCGGCGGCTGCCCCCGGAACACCGGCGGCCACCCCAGGAGCACTTCCGCCGGCCGCAGGGGCCGCAGGAGCCTTTCCAGAGGCCGCCCCAGGAGCATTTCCGGCACCCCCTGGAGGAAGATTTCCGGCGCCCGCGGGATGTGGACTTCCGGCGTCTTCCGGATGAAGACCTCAGGAACCCTGGGGAGGAGGACTTCCGGGGCCCCCAGGAGGAAGGCTTCCGACGCCCTTCTGATGAGGACTTCAGGCGGCTCCCAGAGGAAGAGCGCAGGGAGGCTCCAGAGGAGGACTCGAGACTTCTGGACGATTTCAGACCGCCCGGGGAGGAGTTCAGGAGCCCATCCGATGATTTTAGAAGTCATCGCCCTTTTGTGAATTTTGGTCGCCCAGAAGGTGGCAAATTTGATTTTGGAAAGCGTAATGTGGGAAGTTTTCCCGAGGGGAGGTTTATGCCTGATCCAAAATTAAATTGTAGTTCAGGTAGAATAACACCTATTAAGATAATGAATCTTCCATTTAAAGCTAATGTTAATGAAATTCTAGACTTTTTCCATGGTTATAGAATTATACCCGATTCAGTTAGGATACAGTATACGGAGCAAGGATTACCTACAGGGGAAGCCGTTGTTGCTATGATAAACTATAACGAAGCCATGGCTGCTATTAAAGATTTAAATGATAGGCCAGTTGGCCCGCGCAAAGTTCGGTTACTTTTGCTCTAGGGAGCACTTTTAAGTCAGTTACCTCTTCCCAGTATTAATGCAGTAAAATGCTCTCATGTTTTTCTAAAAAGTGTTTATTTTAATTATCTAATGAAACATTTTAAATTTGACCTGTGACTAGAACAAATGTAAGTAGCAGAATGTAAGTCTAGTTATCTTTTGCTTGCAAATTGTCGTTTTTTTCTAATTAAAATTAAATGGTTTTCTTTTGTTTTTTTTTTTTTGCTTGTTGACAGTAGGGAAGGACTAATTCTCTGAGTGCATTAATTTTTTTGTTGATGTCATGGGTAAACCTCAAGACCTGTATGAAGTAGAGCTGTATTTGAAGAAGATAAATTTTATATTCACTTTTGTTTGCATTCTGTAGCCTGCATCTTTTACTAAAAAATGTATAAGGAAATGGTCAGTAACTGATTGTTCAGGTTTAGCATTTTTATTGCGACTGCCTGCAGAATTTATGCCCTCTTTCTTGTCTGAGATATTACTGTTAAGCTTCCCATTAATTATCAATACTTCAAAATGAACATACTGTGAACTTGAAATTTACTTATGTAAAAAAGTTAGGAGATTCTTAGTTTATATGTTCACATCTTGAAAAGTTTTATAAAAATAAAAAAATTACAACTGGAGAGACCAACTAATTAACTTGTATTTGTATAAAAGGTAAAAAGAATTAAAACTTCTTTTGTGAAGTTTTTCAGCAGCTACATTAAACAATATTTATGTTAGTGCAGAGTGTTATGTATAGTTCTATGGTTTCTTCAACATCTCATCAAACAAACTGATAATTTAACTCAAACTACTTAAAAGACAAAAAATAAAGTTATTGTAGATTCAAGGAGACTTTCAGGCTTATGCTGGGAACAACTGATAAATGGATACAGTTTGTGTTTCTAGGAAGAATTTTCTGATGATCCATATAACTTCTATTTACTCTTAGGTTCTCATTTTTTTAAATTCAAAACTTTGTATCAAAAGTCTTTAATAACTAAATATAATGAGACTTGTGAGATTGAAATTTGACTTTGATATTCAACATTTAGTGTAGACCAGTGATGGGCAACCTTTTGAGCTTGGTGTGTCAAACTTCGCCAAAAATCTGAGCATAACTCGGGTAGTGTGTCACTTTGAGGAAAAAAATTATTTCGCAAATGTTTCATCCTCAGGAGCAGCAAATGTTTCATCCTCGTGTCATCAGAAATGGCTACGCGTGTCAGTGCTGACACACGTGTCATAGGTTCGCCATCACTGGTGTAGACATTTTTGCAAGTACTGGATTTGATTTTTGTATACCCATAATAATGGCTAAAAAATACTGGGCACTTACTATGTGCTAGGAAATATAAGTGCTTTACATGCACAATCTCGGTATAAGAACCATGAGTATTATTTACCCCTGCTTCACAAATGAGATACTGAAGTTTGGAGAGGTTAAATAAACTTACTTTAAATCATAGCCAGTAAATCATCGAGCCAGTTACAACAGACTCACTACTGACTTCAGTTCATATTTTTAACACTTTTGCCTGCTAACTTTGTTAAATGGTACTTTAAATTTTAGTAAGACGATGCCAAAAATATTTTCAAGCGTGAGCCTTATTTTCTTACTTCCATTGTTGTTTTAAAAATAGCGTTAAAAATAAGATTAGTATTCTCAAACATTGTTAATAAAAGACAAAGTAAAAGTTTTTATATATCGAGGGTTTCTCTTGTATACTAACATTATATATTGGCTTATTTAAAATTGTTCACTTTACCGAACTAAATTTGATTGTGGGCTTTTACAGTTATATAAAGTTAATTTTTTCAATTCTCTGGTCCAGAGATTATCCACATTGAGCAAATAAGTATGAAATTTGAGTTTATATACAGTAGTTATCATTTAGTAATAGGGTATTGCAGAAGTAGAATATATTTAGTCATTTAGTACTATATTTTTTGATTAATCTTCAGTGATTTAAAGTCAAAGGAAGCCAACTTAGTTTTTTTTTTTTTTAAAATAATGAATATCCTGCTTGCTGGTGGAATGAATAAACTGGTAAATTTGTTTTTTGTTTTTTTTTAAAAGCACATCAATATGACTCATTAAGCTAGTAAGCTTTTAAGTAGCTAGGAAAATGATAAATATCCAAACCAAGCACAATGAACAAAATATTTTTAAGTGCTAAAAGATTATATAGATGGTTCATTTGATCAGCATTCTTAAGGAATGTATGGAAGACAAAAACACTTCTCAAATACATATCAAAAGCTAAAATGAAGTTTAAAAAGTGAAATATCACAATGTGAAATATCACAATTTTCACCCAGCTAAAATAGGCTGGGTGGTGTGATAGTGGTAGATGAGGCCAACAATAGTAAACATAAGCTTTAAGAAAAAATTCTTACTGGAGGGTATGTTGTTTTTTTTTTTTTTTGTGGGGGAGGGGGGGCGTGGAGGAAAGGGGGAGAGAGAAAACATCAATGTGAAAGATCAGTTGCCTCCCATAAGTGTCCCTACCCGGGATTGAACCCATAACCATTTTGGTGTACAGGATGCTCCAAACAACTGAGTCACCTGGCGAGACGTAAACGTAAGCTTTGTATTTCGATTATAAATGTAAAATTAATGAATTGATATGAATAACTTTATTCTGTAATCTATCAGTTTAATATATTTAAAAAATTTTTTAAGTTTATTATACAAAGCTGGCTTCTGGTTAGGAGCCATTTTTCCCAGCTCTTCTTCCAGTGATAGGTTAATGACTGAAATTAGCCATGGAGTATTACACCATGGAAATAGGCAAATGAGAGAAATCAGGGTGCTTTCTATTGTAGAGAGCCAGATTACCAGCAAACCACCAAATTTCAAACACATAAAAGAGAGTAATATGCTAAATCCTCATATCCCTATCATCCAGCTTCAGTAATTATCATCTTATGGCCAGTTTTGTTTATTTTCTCTTAATGTGAAAAATATCAGTCATGTATAGGAAGTAACCAATCCCATAATCAATAGGAGGGTAAGAATCTTTTTAGGAGTGTACTTTTATCAATTACTGAGAACATGGTCAAGAGCAGTGGTTCTTAGTCCATATATCATCTATTAAGGAGTGACTCTGTCATCTCCATATTTGTATTAAATGTTAGCTATCATTTATTGAGCTGCATTAGATAATATATATGTATGATCTGTAATTATATATGAGTTAACTATATCATTTAATCCCAATAACCTAAGAACCTAAAACCTATTTTGGAGATAAGAAGTAGGCTATGTTAACTGGTTGAGGTGTTTTTTTTATTTATTTTTATAAGAAAGCTAAAAGGTTTTCACGTTTTTAAAGGTGGTTACATTTTAAAATAGTTGTCTTTTGTCTCTCGGCCCATTAATATAAAAAAATATTTACCATCTAGCCTTTAAAAGAAAAAGTTTGCCAATCTCTGTCTAAAAGAAACTTAATTTCACATTGGCGAAAAGTATCATCTATAGTATTCCTTTTGCCCTTAGAATATTTCTTATAGGTAAGCAAAGCATACATTTTGTATCAGAATCATTTGCTAATTGTTTTATGTATCAGACACTGTTTTGACTTGACAGAAAGGGCAACCGATGCTCAAGAAAAAGTGACTTGCTATTTTAAGCAGCAAAATAAATACTATAACCCTGTGTTTTTTTTTCTTCTCAAGTTCAACACCAAAATTAAATACTGGGACATAAAAATGCAATAATATCCTCAATTTCTTAAGAATATCAATTTAGGATTTTATAATGTGTTGAATATTTTAAAGTTCTGAAGTAATTTTACCACATAGGATTTTTCTCAGGAAGCGGTGCTTTGTTAAGAACAGAACCATGAACATAACAGTCAAAAAAGCTCTCTAGAAAGTCTTTATTTTTCTGTAGTTTTCCCAAATGATTTTATAAATTTCATAGTTTTTATATGCCTGATTGGGACCCATGAAATAAAGTACAGTGTCCTATCCAAAGAAATAAAAGCAGCAGCATACTGAAAGGCGCTGATTAAATTGTTTTAAATTTTCAGGAATAAGTGTGAAAATTTAAAACAATTTTATTAGGTGGTAATTTGGTAGCATTTTTCATAGAATTTTTAATGATTTATGGTTTTCCATGATGCTTTCATAAGCAACATTTCACCAAATTACAGGTTCCTAGAAGTTGTAGTACCATGACAACTTTAGTATGATAGTTTTGCTTTAAAACCAGAATCAGGCTGAATATGGCACTCTTAAAGCTGAACTACATACTGTATGTATAGTTGTAAAACACTGATATCCTAGACTTCCATTACTTTTAATCAAGAGTGATTATACTCTTGTTGAAAAGTAAATTTATGTATTAAAAGAAGAAATTTCAGGTTTTAGTAAAAGTGAAAAAGAAAAAAAGATGCCTTTTTGATTAAGGCTTAATGGAATAGAATTTATATTTAATCAGAATGAGTAAGGACCCTTTTTTGATAATGAAAGCATGGTAACAACCTAAAAGAAACCAGTGGAATTGTTAAATATTTTTCTTTTTTGTCAACCTATTTACTATTGCAACCTCAACTAGGTAAATAGTGCATTAATATAAAATACTTTTAAAATCCATAGTCTTTGAAAAAAAAAAAAAAGGAACCTATACAAAATGATCACATAGCCGCTAGACAGGATGTTGAAATGACTGGTGTGTAATGTTTTTTAAAGCTTCCATTTTTTGTCAACATAAATTTCCTTTATTTTACATTTCTAGAAGGATTTCATCTTGAAGTTTGATGTATCAAGCCAGTATAAAGTTTTACAATTTAGTAATTCTGGATTCCAAGGCATTTAAGATAAAAATGGAAATGTGAAGTTTAAGAAAATTAATTTTCTTCTTCTGTTATATCTAAGTCTTCATCCTCTTCCTCATCATCGTCTGCTTGTTGATCCTTTCTTAGTCGACAAGTGGGTACCTATTAAAAAGCACATTTTAAAGAATTCTCACTTAAAAATATTTTTACATGCTTGGTATCTTAAAATGCCCTAAAAGAGAATGGTACATAGGACAAATATTTCAGAAAAATGTCTATAAGTAATAATTTTTAGTAATGAAAATTCCCTATGTATTTTAAGGTAAAAAACAGTCAAAAGATTTTTCACTTGTTATTTTTTGAATAAAAATGTGAAACTAATCATTCCAGTTGGATACCAGTACTTCAATAACAAAATACTTTCAGAAAAAAGTAGTCTCAGTATATTATGAATGTCAGAACAAGTTTAGGTTAAACAATTCTTGGGTCTCAAAACAGGTATTTGAATGAGAATGATTAAAGGGATAGCAAAAACAAGGATATTTAAACGAGGCAACTGAAATATTAAACTTTAAAAATAGTGTGATTTAAATGGAATGAGTTGATAAACTGAATTCATCACTTAGCGTTAAGTCCTTACTATTATCACTTGGGTCATCTTGTTTCAGACCTTTCTGAGAGTGATTATACCTCCTAGGGGACATTTGGCAATGTCTGGTGACACTGTTAATTGTCTGAACTGGGTATGTGTGTGTTACTAGTCTCTTGTTAGTAATGACTAGTGATGCTCAACATCTTGACAAGGCACAGACCAATACTACCCCCTCCACCACCAAGTTGTCTGGCCCCAAGGAAGTATTTTGCTCAATTTTAAATTCTGAAGGCAAGATATGAAAACACAGCTCTCTCAATTAGGAGTTGGCAAGCTATGGCCCAGTTTGTCTCTTATTTAAAAAATAAAGTTTTATTATGGCACAGCCAGTTTTTATGTTTTAAATTATTTAAAAAAATATTTTTATTGATTTCAGAGAGGAAGGGAGAGAGAGAAACATCAATGATGTGCCCTTGACTGGAACTGAACCTGGAACCCTTCAGTCTGCAGGCCGATGCTCTACCCACTGAAGCAAAACCGGCCAGGACCATTTTGGTTTTTTAAAATGTATTGTTTATGGTTGCTCTTAGTTGGGACAGAGGGACATAGACCATATAGCCCACAAAATCTATTTTTCTCTGTGGTCCTTTAGAGAAAAAGGTGGTTGACCTCTTCCTATTCTACTAGCACATACCAGGTAATTTAGACTTTCTGGATATGGAAGAAATGAGAAAATTGGCACTCTAAAGATCTGTGCTTCTGGATCTATGATAATGCTCAGGAAAAGCCCTTTTTAGGTATAATTACTAATCATTATAGTGGGGCTTAAACCCTAAGCAGTTTTACTTGAGAATTTGCTCTTCTTAATATACCAGAGAACAAATTTAGATTAGCATTCTCCTGTGCTTTCCATCTTTGCTCTCAAGTGTTCTGCTTTAGGGAATATTATGTGTTATAGTATACACAGTAAAATAAGAAATAACAGAGCTGCACTTAGTGCAATCTGACATCATTTTACCTAAGAGACAAAAAGTGTAGTTATAGGAGGTCAGATGACTTAAGGGAAGTATTTTTAGTACTGAACAATTCCAAAGGCAGCAGCTCAAATTCTTTTAAATTATGGTTTCTAGCTCACCTGTCCTGTTCCAGATACACACTTAGCTGACAGTGATCTCTGAAGTGGTGACTTTGAATTTGCTCTTACAATATCTAAACGAGATGAATAATCTGGTGGATACAGAGAATTTCGGAAAACCTGTTGCAATGAAAGGAGATATTAAACAATGGAAATCTAGACAGCCATGTTAAATTCTTTTTACATGTTATTTTTTAAAAGCACCCACCCCAATTCCCCGATACAAAATTTCTATTATTTATTGTACATTTAAAACAAAACGAAAATACCAAAAATATTTTAAGTTGTAAAGATGAAGGCTAAAAAAATCTATTTGGACCATATGTGATGATGAGCCCTGAAACAATCACTTGAGCTTTTCCTGGGAAAACGTGCAAGTTCCTACCCTCAAAGAATATGCAATCCAGTAGGAAGGCTGCAAGTCCCCCCTTTGATTCTCTGCTCTGCTAGTCCTCAACTCTTACCGTTTAACTTCGCTGTAGTACAGCACATCAGAGCAAATTGGAACCACTATAACTTATGGATTCCAGTCTCACTAGGATCGGGATTACCATTACTTTGTCCTTTTTCCTTAAAGCTGTGGTTCCAAATCTTACCACTTTCTTAAGCCTCCTTATCTGTATCTTTTCTCTTCCCCATTTCTCTAACATGTAGATTGATGGGTAAGATTACCAGATGTAATTTCTTCAACTTCCCTCCCTTTTTCCTTCACCCCATCTTTTTTAAAAAGTAAATATTCTGATTCTTTCAAAGGTGTATTTTTCCTTTGTCCAAAATTTCAAACCAAACCAACAAAAAGGCTTTATTTCTCCACAGATTCCCTCTGTAGCACACAAGTTCAAGATCAATCTTTTCCCCTCTCCTGTTTGTAGTCACTTCAAGATACAACTTTACTCCTTAAGAAACTTCTCAAATAGTCTACTTCTCCATTCTTTTGTCAATAAACTACAATTAAGTGATCACCTTCCACTGAAATTGTTTGCCAAAAAACTCACTATTTTTTGTCCTTTTCACTGACGTTGTACTGAAACTTCCATGCATGCCATTGCTACACTCTTCATGTGCCAGTTACCCTATTCCTTCACATCTCACATGGTAAATATTTTTAAAGGGTTTGTTTTCCTTAGGCCACTTTTCCTTTTTTTAAAAAAATATATTTTTATTGATTTCAGAGAGGGAGAGAGAAACATCAATGATGAGAAAGAATCATTGCTTGGCTGCCTCCTGCATGCCCCCAACTGGGGACGGAGCCTGCAATCTGGGCATGTGCCCTTGACTGGAATTGAACCCAGGACCCTTCAGTCTGAAGGCTGATGCTCTATCCACTGAGCCAAACTGGTCAGGGTCACTTTTCCTCTTTTGACACCTTTTTCTGAACGATCTTACTTGCAGTGTTTAATGGCTACCCTTCAACCATTCTCTATGGACTCTCTTCTGACAGTTGTATCTGTACTCCCAATGTCTCTGTTCTCCTAGACCAGCAGTCGACTAGAACTTTCTGCAATGATGGAAATGCTTACTGTTTTAGGATGTCCAAAAAGGCTGCATGTGGCTTCTGAGCCTTTAATTTTAATTTAATCTTAAATAGCCACACATGCCTAATATACTGGACAGTATCTCTCTAGATTTATCTTTATAATGAAAGACATTACTACAAATTTAGTAGACTGAGCTAGAAGCTGGGCATCATTCTCAATTTCTCACCTGAGCTATTTCTGTTTTAATTTTTGACTATACATTTTTCTTTATGGTTTACTTAGAATTGTCTTACTAAAGACCAAAATATGATTCCTATGCCAAAAAATTTTGTGGCTCCTGACTACCCAAAGTCCAAATGTCTTAGGTGACATCCAAGGCTTAAGATCACCCAAACCTACCCATCACTCTTCACTCTAGCCTATATACCTACATGCAGAACATGCTGTACTCTCACTTTGCAATGAATGCTGGTTTCTCATCCTGAAATTCCAGTAAACTTACTCATCTTTCAAAAGCCAACTCAGATTCCATCTTCTGCTTTCCCCTATTCTCTAGTCAGTAGCTCCCACTGTTCATATACTCAGTATAGCTTTCATCACACTGTTTTGTAATTACTTATGTCTCCACAACTAGTTTTAACTTCCTCTAAAGCAGGGGTGGGGACCGTCTGGTCCATGGGCATGTAAGGCCCACGAGATCATTTGGTCTGGCCCTGCCAAGGCATTAGGGGTGAGTTAATGAAATGTCTGACCAAATACAGCAGGCTAGTTTTTAAGCTGTTAATTTTAAATGGCCCGTGAATGATGTTATCAATATCCAAATGGCCCTTGGCAGAAAAAAGAGTTCCCACCCCTGCAAGGAGCCCTGTTTTATCTGCAAATTTTCCTAGCTGAAGACAGTGACGACCTGGTAAATTAGTGATGTTGACATGAACTTAATTCTGAAGTTTTTGGGGAAAAGGAGAACCAAACTAGAGGACATCTATGCATTCCTTTAACCTTTAGAGAGGTACAGAACACAAAAGGAATCAGGGAATGAAACTTAAGACAAGAGGCATGACCTGTGTTTTAGGGAAATTCAGGCATGCTAATTAGGTTATTTAGCAGGTTACCAAGGACCCAATTGTATTTTGGCGCCAGACATGGAACATTGGCATCCTGGTGTGATATAAAAACTGGATGGCTTATCAACTAATATTTGGAAGGGATATATGTTTTGTTAGAACATTATTTTTTAAACTTTTCTAACAAAATGAAGTAAAATGTAGGAAGTAGAAGACAAGATAACACTCCTGGGATAAAATTTTAAACCAGTTAAATATTAACCTCTTCCTGCAAAACAACAGATTTATTGGCAATAATGCATTTTCTAGTATGGTCCAAGAACTCTTCTAGGAGTGAATCCCAAGATCTGAATATGCTCTGAAGTGACTGCACAGAGAAAATGGGCCTGACAGTACTTTGAGTACAAATAAGGTAAGATGGTTTGATATAGCTAGATGCCTCACTGGAAAATGCGGTGCTGCCAGAATAAGTCGTGGTGAAGCATGGGCTACCTAAGAAGAATACCAAGTAATTTCTCTGTCCCTCTGCATATTTTCTCTACTTGTTTCCAAGAAACCTTGCATTTAAAGGATACTTCCTCTTCTCAGTATCTGTTTGATATAATTTTACTTTGGTTCTATAACTCTCCCAGACTATTGTCCTCTCTTCTTCACAATTTCTGTATGGCATAATAGTAATAGTTTATACCTATAATTCATTATGCCTCAGAACCTTTGTATATCTATACCCTGTGCCTAAAAGTTGTTGCCAGGCATTCTCCTCATCCTCAAGCTTCTAATTCATTTTTTTGATGCTTTAGACTATTTAGAATCCTCCATCACATTTCACTCACAGCACACTGTATATTTTCTCTATGAGACTGACTGCATTACAAAATTTAGTTACAAAGTATATTTTTTTAATTGTCTTACCTCCATGGTAGATTTTTAAGTTTCTGCTTTGACAAGTTGGACCGTTTTCAACTTACAAGGCTAAATCCTCAGCACTTAGAATGGTGCCTGGCTTATAACAGGTGCTCAGTAAACAGTTGTTGAGTAAACATTTTATGAGATAAGTGCCATAAAAATCTGTTTTAGAGATGAGGATGCTGAAGTGTGGAAAAATTAACTTGCTCAACCTTTTCCCATTAAACAGTGGGAGAGAGATACTAAAAAATGCACCTACTATGATGCATCTACTACACAGCTCTGAGAGCTTTAATTTTTTATGATTTGCTCCTCCCACAAGCTACCTATCTAGCTGATTAAAAATAGTGGTAAGAGAAGTTGTAAAGCAAGTGGTGTGACAAAAATATATCTTAGGACCTCTGGAATGAGGAAAATCCTGGGGTCCAAAGGACTTGAAGGAACTTTAGTGTCAGTTAAATGGCATGTCAAGGGTATTAGAAAAAGGACAATGAAAATATTTGTAAAGGGGGCTCCAGTCTTACAGGAAAAGTGGGGGATCAATTCTGAACCTGCTACTCGATTGTTTCTGCAGGAAATGGTTCATGTCACTCACGAAGAACCACGCTTCTGGCAGTATAATGTAGAGAGGATAAAAAGTGTCTGTTATAAGGGCACTGGATTTGGATCCTAGCTATGTTACTAGCTATGGGAACCTCTGGAAGTTTCTTAACCTCACTGTGCCTCAGTTTTCTCATCCATAGAAAGGACAATAAGTACTTTCATCAAAGTTGATGGAAGGATTAAAATAAAGTGCATAGATCAGTAGCTGGGCCAAAGTAAACACTTGCTATTTTATTCCACAAATGACAGATAAAAGCTTGATAACCTAGTTTTAAAAACATAGGACATGAAATGTGAAAATGAAGAAACAGCTTTAGTATTTGGAAGAAATGGACATTTAGGAAGTGTCCATCTATCGACAAACAGTAAATATAAATATGATCATGTATGAGTAACAAAACAGATTTTGGCATTGGAAAACTACACGAACTAAATCCCATGTACTTTTTTCATATAATCTGGTTTTACTCTATTAAATTTCCTGGAACCAGTGGAGTAGTATAAAGCCTGTAAAAGTTAAGTTAGTAAAAAAGAAATCGGGGGGAATCTTCAAAATTGTCAAATGGCAGACACTCCCAAATTCCACCACTTACTACAGAATCCTAGTTATATCTTGAGAATGCATGGCCTTTTTCACTTCTACTGTAGAGATAATACATACAAAGTATGTCTCGAATATTTTATCTATTTTAGCAAAAATACTGTTGTGCCTCCCCTCCCACTCCCTTTGGAAGGTAAGAGGGTAGGACATACATAAATTCTTCAGATATGCTTATTGTAGCCAGGTTTTGATATTAAATTGCTCTGTTAGTTGGCCAATCAGATTTATTTGCGTTTAACTATCAATACAAAGCAAGCCATATATACTAGTATAATACACACACACATATACATATATACACACACCTGTGTTTATTTCATGGCTTACCGATGAAGTCCTAGAAAACTGGTTAGAATCCTGATTCTGCTATTTACTAGCTAAGTGTCCATGGACTAGTTATTTAAAGCCTCTAAACCTGTTTCTGTAGCTCTAAAATGAGAATAATAACAGCACCTACCTCACAGGATTAAGGAATGAATGCGAAAATGCACATAAAGCTTTGGGTACTGTTCATGGTGTAAACACTCAGATGTTAGTTCAAATCAGTGAATGCTTTAGCACACTTAAGTGACTTATATTACCACTAGAGGCCAGGTGCACGAAATTTGTGCACGGAGGGGGGTTGTCCCTCAGCCCAGCCTGTACCCCCTCGAGAGATGTCCGACTGCCTGTAATCCAGGACTGCTGGCTTCCAACTGCTTGCCTGCCTGCCTTCCTGATTGCCCCTAACCGCTTCTGCCTGCCAGCCTGATCACCCCCTAACCACTCTGCTGCCAGCCTGTTTGCCTCCAACTTCCCTCCTCTGCCGGCCTGGTCACCCCTAACTGCCCTCTCCTGCAGGGTTGATCACCTCCAACTGCCCTCCCTTGCAGGCCGGGTGCCTCCCAATTGCCCTTTCCTGCTGGCCATCTTGCTCTCTTTTAAAAATTTCCATACTAATAGAAGTACTAAGCTTAGATAGACAAAATCCTACCTCTAAATCTTCTTCTTCATCAATCTTTTGTATATTTTGGTAGGCAGCAGTGTAGACCTCCAAAGCTTTGCCATGAAACAGCATTTCAATTGTGATAAATTCTGAAAATATAGTCTAAAAAAACACAAAGATTTGAATTTAAACAATCATAAAAACTGCATTGTGAATGTACTGAAGTTATTCCTTACTATATAGTCTTGCATTTTATGGAATACAGAGGTATCTTTTTACTACAGGGCAAATAAAAATAGTTGTAAGACCTTTTGCAACAAAACCTTCAAATTATGCAAAATATTTCCTACCTTACCATTTATTTAACTCTTATTTTTTTAGTCAGTTCTATTTATGCCTTGTAATTGACACTTGTAATAAAAAATATTGAGTTAAATGTATGCCATTATGTACTGTTGCCACATGCCTATAAGTATTAGGTAAAGCAGCTCAGTTCTGAAGCTGGTATTTTAACAACTACAACTGATGTTTAAACAATAGAATGTTTTTTTTCGACATGTTACTTACATTCTCTAACAACAAAGGAATTATGTGGTAATAATGATATTTCTACTACTGATAATAGCATCATACATTTGCATAAAGCTTTTTAGCTTATAAATATATAACTTGCCCAGTGTTGCTCAATTGGAATGTGAGGGCTTGAATCTGAGTCTTCAGAAGTTATAGCTCTTGCTCATTGTACTATGTTGTTCTTGCTGGAAACAATATTTCCTTTACAAATAAACTGTGTAGGTAATCTCTATGAACATGTTGACAATTTATGACAAGGAAGATTATGAGCAAAGAGAATGAAGACATACATGTTGATCTAAACAGAGATGAGATAATCCATAGGCAGGGAAAACTACAAACATTGTTAAATTAAGGAAGATTCATTTAATTGGAAAACATCTCATGTTAATGGATTAAAATGGTAGTATTCCCACAAATGATCTACAGATTTGATGCAATCCCTATCAGATCCAAGCTGACTTCCTATAGAAACTGACAAACTGATTCTAAAATTCATACTGAATTGCAACAGGTCCAGAGTAGGCAAAACAATCTTTAAAAATACCAAAGTGGGCCCTAACTGATTTGGCTCAGTGGATAGAGCGTTGGCCTGCGGACTGAAGGGTCCCAGGTTTGATTCTGGTCAAGGGCATGTACCTTGGTTGCGGGCACATCCCCAGTAGGGGGTGTGCAGGAGGCAGCTGATAGATGTTTCATTGATGTTTCTTTTCTTTTTTTTTTTATATATATTTTTTTGATTTTTTACAGAGAGGAAGAGAGAGGGACAGAGAGTTAGAAACATCGATGACAGAGAAACATCGATCAGCTGCCTCTTGCACAACCCCCACTGGGGATGTGCCCGCAACCAAGGTACATGCCCTTGCCCGGAATCGAACCTGGGACCCCTCAGTCCACAGGCCGACGCTCTATCCACTGAGCCAAACCGGTTTCGGCTCATTGATGTTTCTAACTATCCCTCTCCCTTCCTCTCTGTAAAAAATCAATAAAATACATTAAAAAAAAATACCCAAAGAGGAAGAATACACACACTCTGATTTTAAAACTTAATACAAAGTAATGCTAATTAATCAAGAGAGTATGGTACTGGCATAAGGATAGACCTATAGATCAAAGAAAGAACAAGAGTCCAGAAATGAAACCATATCAACTGATTTAAATATCTAAAAGATCAACAAGGGTGCCAAAACTATTCACTGGAGGAAGAATAGTCTCTTCAACAAATGGTATCGGGACAACTGGATAGTTATGTACAATAAAATGAAGTTTTAACCTTTAGCTCATGCCATATACAAAAATTTACTCAAATGGATCAAAGATATGAAATAAAAACTAAAATCGGTTAGAAAAAAAACGGATAAATCTTCATGATCTCAGATCTGGCAATGGATTCTTAGATACGACACTAAAAGCATGAGCAACAAAAGAAAAACATACATTGGACTGTCAAATGTATGTAAAACTAAAAACGCTCCGAGAAGTCTGAGTTAACTTTTGCTGGTAGAATTCTGTTTAGAGATACTACTCTCTTAACTCACATTAAGTTAAAGCATTAGCATATAAATCCTATTGCAATGATATATAATAAAACAGACTAATTAAAAATAAATTATGCTTCAAGGAACACCATTAAGATATGGAAAAGAAGCCAAAAAATGGGAGAAAATAATGCAAATCATACATCTGATACAGGACTTATATCAGATTATACAAAGTACTCTTATAACTCAATACTAGAGGCCTGGCACATGAAATTCGTTCATGGGTATGGTCCCTAGGCCTGGCCTGTGATCAGGGCCATCTTTCCCAGCAACTGGCCTCGCCCCCCACCATCCTCCACCCCTGGGTCCCCATTTGCCATTGGGTAATTGGAGCCTGCCGGCTGGGAGAAGGGACTGAGAGGTTGGCCTCCTGCGTGCTGGGGGCAGCTCCTGCGTTGAGTGTCTGCCCCCTGGTGGTCAGTATGGAACATAGTGACTGGTCATTCCACTGTTTGATTGATTTGCATATTACCTTTTTATTATATAGGATAATATAAAGACAACCCAATTCAAATATGGGTGAGGAATTTGAAAAGACATTTCTTCATAGAAGATAAACTAAATGGCTAATAAACATCATCACAGAAATGTAAATCAAAACCACAGTGAAATATTATACCACACTCACTAGGATGACTTATAACCATAATAGACAAAAGGTATAAACAACCCAAGTGTCCATCACCTGAGGAGTGGATAAGTAAAATGTGGCAATACCCAAACAATGGAAGATGCAGCTGTAAAGAGGAATGAAGTACCGACACATGCTACAAATATGGATGAATCTTGAAAGCATTATGCTAAGTGAAGGAAACTCCTACAAAAATCATGTATTTTAGGATTCCATTCTAAAATAGAATAGCCAAATTCAGACATGAGAATAGAGGTGGTGGTTTAGGACTGGGATAGGACTGTGTGTGTGTGTGTGTGTGTGGGGGGGGGGGGGGCAGGGCACGGGGGTGAGAGCAGGTTGGTAAAAGCTAAAGTGTACTAGATTTCACTTCAAAGATGATGAAATGTGAAAATGGTCTAAAATTGAGTGGTGATGGTTGCACAGATCTGAAAACATGATAAAACACTTTGTAAATGGATAAATTGCATGGTGTATGAATTTTTAAAAAAGGTGTTTCTTCATGTCCTCCTTTTTTGAGTGTGTGGTCACCAGCCTTCCCTCTTCCAGGGGCATGATACAGCAGGCAAAGAAAAATTTGGAAGCCCTTTTCTTTGTGCACCCTCCACTGAGCAGTCCCTCGCTCCGTGTCCAATTTCTTCAGGAAATCCCAGGTATTAGAAATTGTAGTGGGAATACTGCACTCACTCTTGCCTAGTTTATGATTGCTGATGCTCAGGGAATTAAAAACACCTGTAGAGGTCATGAGCCCAAAGATCAGAGACAGATGGCCATGTGTGAAGGAAAAGTCTGCAGGCCTGAGGAACACTGGTGAGAACAAGGAATTAGATTCCCATCACTGAGGAAGCCTGTAAGTGGCAGCGGAATCAGGCATACCTCTAAGTCTCCGTTCTCACTTTTTAGGTTAAAGCCAAAATATTATATCCTGCTCCTACTCTCTCATCTCAGTAAAGACATTTGTCTCAAGGCAGCTTCCTGAGATGCTTGTCATGCGTAGCAATCTACCATTACACAGCAGAACGAAGACTGAATTGAGGTTTAAAAAAGGTTTTTTGGTCCTCAGGACCAAACAGGAGACCTTAGAACCTGGCCATCAGTGAAACTGAAATTCTGAAATCTTTTGACACTGGCAGGGAATTAAAGAAATTAAAGGTACAAGTGGATTTTGTTTCACAGATTGTAGAGAAGAATGATATAATTAAGTGGAAGAAAATGCTTATTGATAAGAACATAACTTTTTGAAAGCAAGATGTTTCTTTTGTTAATAGTTGTGAAATGACAAAAATACTTGTTCCAGGAAAATCTGCAGTAAATCAAATGACTTGTATTAAAGGGCATAATCTGGTCATAAACAATCCTCAAATCTTTCTAAGATGCCTATGAAAAAGTCACGAAGACCTTCTGGACTCCATGATCCTCAAGGTTTCAAACTGACTGATGTGTTACAATAAATTAAGGCAATTCTTGTGACACCTTATCATGATGGATTCAAATTTATATGGTTGGTTATCCTTACCCTATTTATTTATTTTAAAATGTGTAGTTATTAGAAATCTTTATGCTATAAAGATTAATAATAGTGTATTTTTATTATAATACGAAGCACAGATTTTTAAAATATGTAATTGGTTTATAGTTCAAATTTTGTCTATATCTGAATAAGTTACTTTATACTTCTGCTTATTTTTTTTAGATAATATGGATAATGCCACCTCATTCTCATGGGGTTGCTGTAAGGATTAAAAGATAATTTATATAAAGTGCCTGGAACAGTGCCTGATACATAAAAACATAATAAATGTTCCCTTTGATTAAATAGTATTTGTGATATAATGTTGAATATCTGGTCTCTGGTTGGATGTGTAGCCCCTTTATACATTTTTTTCCATAAGAAAGTAACATCTGATATATTTTTTAAATGTCTTTTTCACACAGACTCGGCTAAAAAAATCAGAGTAAGTTATTCTCTATAAGTCTGTTTCTGTTTCATTTTGTTCTTTACATTCCACATGTAAGTGTAATCATATGATATTTGATTTTTTTCCCCTCTTATTTCACGTAGCATAATACCTTCTAGATCTATCCAAGTTGTCACAAATAGTAAGACTTCATTCTTTTTTATGGCTTGTATTATTGCATTGTATATATTTTCCACCTCTTCTTTATTCATTCATCTATCAATGGACACTTAAGCTGCTTCTATACATTGGCTATTGTAAATAATGCTGCAATGAACATAGGGGTGCATATATCTTTTTGAATTAGTGTTTTGGATCTCTTCAGATAAATACGCAGTAGAATTGCTAGGTCATAAGGTAGTTTTATTTTTAATTTTTTGAGGAACCACTGGAATGTTTTCCATAGTGGCTGCACCAGTTTGCAATCCCACAAGGTGAGGACTGGGTAAAAAAGGCGGAGGTTTTTAAGAAGTACAAATTGGCAGTTACAAAATAGTCATGGGGATTTAAAGTACAGCTTAGGGAATGTAGTCAATAATACTGTAATAACTATACTTGGTATCTGATGGGTGTAAGACTGATGGGGGGGAAAATCACTTTGTAAGTTATATAAATGTCTAACCACTATGCTGTATACCCAAAACTAATATAAAATACCACTGAATGGCAACTGTAATTGAAAAATAGAAAATTCAGTAGTTTAAATTTTTCATAAATTTAAATAAAACATAAAGGTTAGAAAACATGTTTTGAACCTTAACAGTTACTTTATTACCTTTATATCCTTTATTTTCTGCTTTTCAAAATTGTCAATCGTTTCCTCCAGCTGACGAGTTGTTCGAGTAGCATCCATTGTAGCTCTCTGTAATTCGGTTTCTGCCTACAAAAGTATTGCCCAACAAAAGATACGAAAAAAAATAATCAAGTCAGAATCTATTAATTTGAGTCAATTTGTAAATACTACCATTGCAGTATTGGTTTTTTGGCATAACAGTATAAATGTCTGATAATATTTTTTGCTACATAAAATGATCTATATAAAAAGCACATGCAGAATAAATAAAGTTAAATCTGTGAAGGTACATGATTCATGATCTTAAACAAAAGAAAACAAAACTCCCTTTCTTTCTACTAAATCACTTTTCCTCCTATATCACCTTTGGATGATTTACTATAAAACAATTATCTGTTTTTTTCTACTTCTTTCACATATTTCACGGTCTGTGCCACCCATAATATTATTTTTCTCATCATTTCTCTCCCCTTTATCCCTGTCTCCCCCCAAAACAAAGGGCTTGTGATTTGAGTATTTTCAAATTTCTAATTTTCCAAATGCATTAAATATTTCTAATTCTGTAATATTCTAATCAGGTGGAGTAAAATATATATTACATTGAGTTTCTATTTGTATATTCATATAAGCTAACAATATTACAGTTACTATTAGTTAATGCTTATTACATGAAATATTATATATACCAATAACTAATAAATTAGATGACAAGTCTAATGCTTTACTTAATATACTCATAATAAGTACTTATACTGTCTAGATCTGTTGTACAATCAATGGTGGCACTAGCCATATGCGGTTCTTTATACTTAAATTGATTAAAATTAAATGAAAATTTAAAATCTGGTTTCTCAGTTGCTCTAGTCACATTTCAAGAGCTCAATAGCAATATATTAGCTTGTGGCTGCAATTCTGTAAAGTGCAGAACATCTCCAATCTTATCATGTGTTTCTTTTAAAAAAGCAGCTCTTTCAAGGACAACAGTTACCCAAAAATATTAAAGAGTTTTTTGTTAAACAGTAACATAGATATTTTAAAAGACAGACCAATTTTCTGATTCACTTCTTTTTAATAAAGTTGAATTTCCTATGCTAGTATTATATTTGCTCAAAAGTGTCGCATATAATCATTTAATAGTTAATCCATGAGGAAAATTTGCATCTGCCACCATTTTTGACACATAATATTGACATTTAGCCCTTGCTTTCTTTTTCAAGAAAATGTATAAATTGAAATAAGTAAAACGGTTTACTCTAAGGATCCATCTCGACACACCACTTTATTACCCACCTGTGACTGAAATTTGTCATAAAGGAAAAAATACATTTCAAAGAGAACAGTTTTTTTTTTCAATAAATTAAAATCATATACTAGTACTCTTAAAGAATTATATATTCTTACAATTATACATGTATCATAACTACATATTGATTATATACTCTTACAATTAGGTTAATTAAACAATTTCAAGATACTAAGCATTTAAAAATATATTCATTTATACCTGTGTGTGTGTGCACTTGCCATAGGGTGTAAAGTTTTTTAAAACCACACAAACTTTTAACTTTAATCATAACTAGTAACCAAAAACAATTCTCTGTTACTGGGCTTGGAATTTAAAAAATGTAACTCCATTACAGAAAATTCAAAAGTAAAATAGAGCTCCCCAGAAGATTCATCAGAATGAAAAAATTTCTTATAGTTATTTGATGCATGTTAAACTTTTACTCATGAGAGTTTCAAGCGGACTAATTTCTTAGTATTATTTGTGATTCAGGCAATTCCTTACTTGTAAGTCCTTTCTTTTGATTCATGTCTTTCCCCTTCCCACTTACTGATAGTTTCATTTTAGATTTTGGAAGGGTAGATAGATTTGGCTAAAGGAGGAACAAATGGGGAAGCAGAAGCTATTGTGACATCAGTATCTTAATCTACCACCCCCAGCAACGACTCTTCATTTCTTCAAGTCTCAAAGCCTTTTATTCCAGCCTAACATCTTGCCCAAAGTTACACAGCTATTTTTAACAAAGAGGATATAGATTTGTTTCTTCTTTTTGTAGAAAATTCTTCAAAATCTTATACTGATTTGAGTAGGAAATGGTTTTGATTAAAATACGATATGACTTTATGAATACCAGTGTATCTCATGAGTGCAAAACAGCTTATAAAGGGGTGAGTCAGATTGGTGTTTTTTAAATTGTGATCCAGGCAGCTTGTTCAGAAGCCACCTGGTCTTAAGGAGTGAGGAGGCAGAGCCCTAGGATTCTTCTTTACCTTACCCTCTTGTACCAGAGCTACGCCATTTTATTTTACACTACAGGCCTGGTGCATGAGCACTGGTGGGGTCCCTTGGCATGCCCTGTGGGGATCCAGGGAGGGGCCGCTACTGCCTTGAGCATCTGCCCCCTGGTGGTCAGTGCGTGTCATAGCAACCGGTCAAACGGTCATTAGGTTGCTTAGGCTTTTATATATACAGGTATTGAACTTTAATGTGCTTCTTTTGAATGGTCTGATATATTTTAAGGGCCTATCCTGATTAATATTCTATGATGCTATGGTTGAATATATTTACATATATATTTATATCAAACACATTTATATGTAGATTGTTCTTTGTTTTCTTGTCTGAGGTTGTCAAAATCCATTGGATTCACAGATCTTTCCCAGTGAGCATAGCAATTCATCTATAGCAATAAGCTATCCAGTTGTTGCATTTTTCTCCCCATGTGAATCTGCAGACCTGTTTTACCTATGGTACAAGATTACTTCCTCCACAGCAGTGTTTAAAGAATAGCATCTAAGTCAGTAACATCTGTGTTTTAGGAATAGATTCCTTTCTCGTGTTGAGTGTCAATACTAATGCCTCTCACTCAACTTGCCAACCACTCAGGATTTCAGACGTGACATTTTTTTCTGCCTTTATGTACTCTTCTACAAACAAAACAAAATTTTGACCTGACTTAATTCTTAAAAACTAGTGACATGCCCTGGCCTCTGCCTTAGTCCCTGTTTGTCAGTCATACATTTTCTAGCATTCTTTGTCTGACTTACTTAAAACCCAACCTCTATTATCTCTGGTTTGTAGATCTTAAGCCTCAAGTACTGTCTAGATGTTCCTGTTCTAGCCTCCAATGGGTAGTCCCAGCCCTGTGGCTGCCCATTTTTGTTTATTACAAGGTTGGGCATATGTACCTTTGGTCCAAAGGAAGGAGGACCAGGCAATTGGCGTAGCCCCAAATCACTGCTCAAGGGATTCCCCTCAGGAATGGAGGTGTTCTGGAACCTCAAGTGACCCCAAAGAGCCACTCCTCAGGTGGTTTCTGGCTGAGCTGGGCAGTAAAAACCTTAAGGAAGTAGGAAGGAGACATAAGAAATGGGAAAAAGAGGCAGTGGGATAAATTAGTACTTTCTATACAATTGCACCTATCCCAGATGCTGGCAATTTTCTATTCTTTTGTTTAGTCATGAACAAGGCACAATCCAGTTTAAGTAACAGTCATTCTAACAGAAGAACTTTGTTACAGTAGACACTCCTATCTAGATCACTATGTGCCCAGCTGTGGACATCAATTATACTCTTTGAATCGCCTCAGGGTTTTGACTGGCAGTCATTAACTGTGGTTTCATATAGTGTTTTTGTTTTGTTTTTTAAGATAAAGGGAATTATTTTGGCAAAAAAAAGAAAAAAATTTTTCCTTTCCTTTTTTAAAAACAGGGCAGATAGCATTGCTAAATTATAATTAATCATAGATCTTTAATTTTATAATAGTCATTATCATTTGAAAAAATCTCAGAATCTTGTACTCTTTATAAACATTTACATGTATGTTGTTTTATTTTTGGAATATCTATTGTGAAAAACAATATAAGGGGACTGAATTAGTAGTGTATTCTCTTTAAAATTATCTAATTTTTATTGTGGAAATTCATGAATGCGTATTTCTTTTCGACCATTATATTCAAACTAGAGGCCCAGTGCACGAAATTCGTGCAAGAGTAGGCTTTCACAGCCCTGGTGGCTGCCTCGGCCCCCGCAACTGCGGCTTCATCCAGAAGGTCATCCAGATGGTCGTTCTGCTGTTTGGCTGTTTGGTCGATTTGCATATTATGCTTTTATTATAGATTCTCTGCACATTTAAAAGTAGAAATGCATAATTTCCATATATATTTACTTTTGTACTGCATACCTTACAAAATGTTTTTTTAAAGATCAAAATTCAAAGGATACAATAACATGTCGGTCAGATGGGTTTCGCTGGCGTGTTCTTTCTAACTGAGTTAACTGTTTGGCTTCTCGATTCCTTGCTGTTAATGTTGCTTTGAGGTCATCCTGCAAATAGGCATTTTTTTGTTAATAATAATCTGTGATTTTAGAAATAAAATACACACACTCTGATTTAAGAATGGGAGAATGGTCTTGTTTGATCCAGGCATCATTACCACAGGAATTACTACTGCTGCAATATTAGTGTGTACCTCTGTATGTGACAATGAACACATATGTATTTCTTTAATATCCTCTCAAAATGACAATGACCAGATAATTTCAATGCAAAATTATAACCATGTAAACACAGATACACATACATATACAGTATATATACATATGTATATATATATTTACACATATATAATTTTGATAGTGGTTATATGTACATATTTGTCAAAATTCAATGAAGACTTAAAACGGGAGAATTTTATTATACCTCAATAAAAGTTTATTTAAAAATTAGAACTCTGAGAATGTAATGTACAGCATGGTGACTATAGTTAATAGCACTGTATTGCATATTTGAAAGTTCCTAAGGGAATAGATCTTAAAACCCTATTCACACACACAAAAATTGTAATTATGGTGGGACAGATGTTAACTAGACTTACTGTGGAGATTATTTCACAATATATACAATTATCAAATCATTATGTTGTGTATGTGAAACTAATGTTATGTCAACATACCTCAATTAAAAAATAGAATTTTGCTATACCCATTTTTAGTCTACATTTTATTACCTGCTCTAAAACAAAAGTATAAACTCATATGTATTTAGTAAAATAATTTCTGTTCGTACTGTCTTCATGACTATAAATATTAAAAGTGTCCATAATAAACAAAATATTGCTTTATGTTGCTACAGTGGTATACTTAGTAAGCTTACTAAAAACATCTTTTTATTATCAAAGTTCTAGGAAATAGCTCTTCAGAGTATATAAAAATGAAACACTACATTGTACTTTTTATCAAAAGAACAAATTATTGGAAATCTTATACTTTTTGCTAAGATACCTAATAATAGTAGAAAAATAATGAATTTACTTACTCGTTTCAATTTTACAATGGTTCCATAAGCTTTCAATGGTTCAACTACTTTGGCTTCAAGTCTTTCAACCTATTAAAATTATAAAATATAACTGAAAAGAAACATAGATCAAAATTTCAATTCTGAAATAAAAGCTGTGCTGTTTAACCTAAAAATAATTACTACACAAATTGAAAACATTTTCAAATTAAAATGTCACAGTTCAACTTATCTTCAGTAATCACCAGAACTGATAAGACTCAGAATCTAACCTTAAACACATTAAAAAACTGCTAAGCTGTACAGTAACCATGAAAGCAGAAAATCACCTGGTGTACTTATATGGCAAGGAAATCCCTCAGGTTTCCAAGGAGCTCATTCTTGCCATACCATCTCTGCATGACTTTCGTACCTTACAGTAAGTAGCTTTTGGGTAAGTTTTAAGGCATCTCAAACATTTTAAAAAAATACAATTTTAGTGATTTCAGAGAGGAAGGGAGAGGCAGAGAAAGATAGAAACATCAATGATGAGAGAGAATCACTGACTGCTACCTCCTACATACCCACCACTGGGGACTGAGCATGTGCCCTGACTCGGAATTGAACTGGGACCTCCTGGTTCATAGGTCAAGGCTCAACCACTGAGCCACACCAGCGGCAAGACATCTCAAATTTTAATACAGTTGCCAGTTTGAGTGTGTTTAGCACAGTGTTGGGTACTTTAAATATATATTCTCCAAAATGTAATAGCCCAATCTTCCAGATAAGAAAAGCAAAGCAAAGCTGAAAGATACAGCATATTGGAAACATTTAAAGCAACACAAACCTCAAAATCAAGAAAGCTTAGAGACCACTGTATTAGAGACCACTGCAATTTTTTTCTGGGAAGCCATAAATCATCAACGCTTAGGGAATAAGATAAATGGTCTCAGGTGTTCCTGAGCTGTCAAATGTACGGTTGATCTCTTTTATTTAGAAGTAAACACTTCTGAAACATTATAATTTTTATCACATATTGGGCAATTCTTTTTCCAATAGATTTTTAAAGAAATGGATTTTTTTTTTTTTTTAAAGCAAGTATATATAGCATAAGAAAAATAACTTCTGGACATTAAAATTTTCTTTTTCAGGATAGGTGATACAAGCTGACATGTATTTAACTGTTTAAGAGCAACTATTACTTTTGTAGCAGGAAAAGGGCTTTTATTGCTAATACATGTTTAGATAATCAGTGAGTACATTTCATATTGATTTTTCTTCAGCTTTTATAAATAAAATGTATCTGAATGTTTCATTTGAAAAGATTTTAGGAAAACAAAGAAAATCAAGTTCTCATTGAGCATTGCAATGTTAGGAATCCTAAAGTCAAAACCATGAGTATGCAGGATAGTTTAGTCTATACCATTTTGAATAATCCATACACTGATGATTCAGTGGAAGGGTTAGCCAAGGCTTTTTTCTGTTCTCCTTTTTGTCGCCTACCTTTTGTTCATTAGCACCTCCACCATTTGGTAAGCAAGGGAAATAAAAAGGAGAACAAATGTGAATCAATTCACTTTGCTATTTGATAAATAGCATAAAGGTTTTCTAGAAAGGGACATGGAAATGACTGGTTAACAAGGGATTTTGGGGTTATCTGTCAGTAGAAATTATTTCTGAAGTAGTAAGCCACCGGTTATGTGTAACTGTGAGAGTTGCTTGTTTATTACAAAAGAAGTGTATGACAAAACTCAACAGTTTTCCAGAAAAGTACACCCAAACATAACTACTCAAATTTCTGTATGAATAGCAATTATAGGTTCAAAAATCATTCTACTCATTTTTTTTTTTTTTTTTTTTTTTGATAATTGAAATTTCTGTTTTAGGCTTTAGAAAAAAAAAAAAAAAAAGATCAAAATGACTAAGGAGAAAAGGGCCAGAGAAGCAATGGACAACTTCTGACAAGTTAACCTGTCTTGAAACCTAAATAAATATAAGTGAAAGTGCTTGTGAGGTATTAAAGGGAAAAAATGGGCTTTTGGAAGGAAAACAGTTTCACCACCACAAAGTCTCACTACTGGCTTGCGTTCACGATGTAAGTCAGTGCCCCTCCCTCCCCCGCAGTGACACACATAGGTCAACTTCCCTGAGCAAAGAAACAGCCACGATCTCTGGTCCGTTTGCTACTGACTGACACGAGCATTCCCAGCATCTTCCATCTCCAGACATCCTTCACACTCACCGGACCGCAAGACACAAGCCATGCACCTCATCGTTCTTCCCCAAGACCCCCTCTCCTTGGCCAAGGGTTGGAAAAGGAAATGGGGAAAGTCAAGATTTCGAGACACCCTAAAGTTCCGTTTGAAAATGGTAAAATTAACAGGAAGCTTCCCTGTAACAGACTCGCGCAGCGTCACCGACCTGACAAGTCAGGCTTATCACGAAGCGCGTCGTGTTCCCCACGGCAGATGACCAGGGAGTCCCCCGCCCCGGTGCCTCCATCCACCTCCTCCGGGGCTCCTGCCGAACAAGGGCGCCGTGACCTCGCTCCATACCTCTGCTTGTCGATAGTCCTGAAGTTTGGCAAACTCGTCGGCAAAGTTTTTCAGGCCCTGCTTCAAATGCGGGGTCTCTGTAGCGGCGTACACGTTCACTTCGTTCACCAGGAGGTCCGCTTTGTCCCGCAGCCTGGCCGTTTTCCGCACGTAAGCAGCAAATATCTGGCACAGCTCTCCAAAGTGCTTCTCCACGTTGGTGACCGCATTTTGCAGCTGTCTGGTTTGAGCATCCCTAGAGAAAAAGGGGACACAAAAAAGCCCATCAGTCTCAACAGGGACAAGATGGCTTCGTCTCCACGTTAATCTGATAGGCAAACATTCCCGGGGCATTTTGCAGCTTCTCCGAGGCGGATCCCCCTCCACTAGGTCCCCCCGCCCGCCCCGCCCCGCCCCGCTCCGGGCCCGGCCTCCAAGTCCCGCCGGCGTGGGCGCACGGAGAGGCCGGGCTCCCGGGGCCGCATCGCATCGGGTGGCGGCTGGGAGGGCAGCTCAGCCCCGACGCCCCGGCTGCCAACCGGGGCCCCCGCCATCGGGGGGGAGGTAGGCCCCACGGCGCCGCGTGCAGGACCCCGCCGCCGGCCGAGGCTCGAATTCGGCGCGGAGGCCCCACGGAGAGAGGATCCGTTTCCCGCACCGAGCCTTGGCGGGCGGGGCCCCCCGGGCCGCGGGGGCTCGGGCGGTTACCGGTGTTCCAAGCTGCGCCTCAGCATCTTGCCTCGCACGCCACCGAGACCCTGGACCGGGGCCCAACGACCGGATCCGCCAGGGCCGGGGCATGCGCGCGGCGCGAGCTGCGGCTGCGGGAGCCCGAGAGCCCGCCCCGCGCGCCGCGCGCGTCCCGCCCGCGTTTCCACGGCAACGCGGCGCGCGTCCCGGAAGCCAGTGCCGGAGTCGGCGGGAGCCCGGAGTGAGGTTCCCGAAGGGCGGCGGCGCGTCTCGGGCTGGCCGAGGGCCAGAGCCGGAGCAGAGGAGGAGAATCCCAGGCCCACCCACCAGAGCCGCGAAGCCCGAGGCCTGTGGGGTCCCGCCTACTGAGGCGGCACTTGGCCTTCAGACATTTGCTCCGCTTGTCCGATTCTCACTCTGAAAACGTGAGCCTCTGCCATTGGAGGGAGCAGTGCTTACCACCTCATCTTCAACTTTTCACTTGTAAGTATTTATTGAGTTCCTATTTTGTGGGGGAAAATTGTGTTGGACATTGGGAATAATTCAAAGATCCTAAGAACTCCCCCCCCCCCCCCCCCCCCCCCCCCCCCCCCCCCCGGGCGCTCCCCGCCAGATATTTAAACCGGAACAGTCCTTTGAGGTAAAGAACGAACAGGAGACTTTTCTTTACCTTCAAACACCCGTGTCCTTTGGGCCCTCTCGGCCTCATCTGTGCTGCTCTTACCAGCAACACCTTTTCAACCTTTAGCTCTCTCAGGAAACCTCCCCTGACGACTTGCAATTTGAAACTTGTATTTTTGGGTACCATGTACTGATCAAAGTTTGTTTTTGGACAAATATCCTGAGTCCTTGGTGACCTCTCTTCTAGAACTCTTATGTTCTCATGTTACAATAAATACCTGTTTCCTCCCCTTCTACTCCTTCATCCAGTTACCTATTGAATGAATGAGTGCCTGGTGTATTCCAGATACCATGCCTGGCCCTGAGCATGGAGTAGTAATCGAACGTTAGAAGAGTCTTTGCTCTTGTAGAACTCACAATCTCCTGCAGGAACAGGCACTTACCAAACAAATACATAATATTGCCAAGGAGGTATGTGCTACTGTATCAGCGTTTGCGGCTTCACAGACCGACACAAAGCCTTGTGGCGGGCAACAATCCTTGAGCTAACTCAGGATTCTATCAGTCTGCTCGGCTGGGCCGTGTTAGTCAGCTGGCGGGTCCGCTGGTGGCTGGATGAGCTAGGATGGCCTCACAGAGGCAACAGAGGCTACACGTTAATGGGCACTTGTGCAACATAGCACAGGTAACTAGGAAAAAAGCGCACACCGCCAAGAGAGCTTGTACTTAATACAAAAGTTTGGTTTGAACTGTGTTGTGGGGAAAAGGACTTCATTGAGAAAGTGACATTTGAGCTGAGATCCGAAGATTGGGAGGGGGCTGACTAGTTGAAGAAAGAGGGAAAAACAGTTCAAAGAGTGGGACAGTGTAGGCAAATTGCCCTTCCCCCAGCCCCATTCTTTACATGTATCAGAAAATGGTACTACTGATTATTCCAGACAAAAAACTAGTAGTCTTTTCTTTTCCCCAGGCACACTGGCAATGCCTGTTAGTTGCTCTTCCGAAACATATATTCTGAGTCATTCCTTCTTCTCTTCTTCTCCATCACTGTAATCCAAGCGACTACCATCGTTCTCCTTTATTACAAACCTTTTTACTGGCCTCTCCATGTCCACAGTTACACACTGCAGTGCAGAATAAAAAAATGTAGATCAGATCATGCCAACCTTTCAAAGCCGCTGCTGACTGATCTGAATGTTTGTTTGTGTCTCCCCCAAATTCATGTTGGAATCCTAACCCCTAAGATAATGAATGGTGTTAGGAGGTGGACCTTTGGGAAGTACTTAAATCATTGAGAGTGGAGCCCTCTGTACTGTGCCAAGAAAAACAATAGAAAAGGTGGAAAAATTCATCCATCAACTAGTTCATCATGTTGTGTACAGAGTAACTGGTTGGAAGGTTTTTTTTTCTTTCTTTCTCTCCCTCAACTCACTATAACAACTGCCTCGCCTAGGGGCAACTTGGCCGAGTTGTGTAAGTTACCAGCTGGCAGTGTAACTAACACCACAAGGTCTCAGACTGGGAAGACTGGACATGGTGATTGTTGACACCTGGTGCTGGACTAACATTCTCTTATTCAGTAAGCTCTGGCCTTCTTGTATATGATGCCAGCGTGCTTGTCCGCTGGGTGCGTTGCCTGGCCTTCGAAGGGGTGGCACACTCAGGCAGGGATAGTCTGTTTGGACAGCATTCTGTGGCTAGCTTGCCTTCGCTGGACATCAGGGTGGTGGCTGCAATGGTAGTTAAGAGGCACTTCGTTCAGGTTCCCCTTCTTAATACCAGGAGAGACTGATCAACGTGAGATTTCAGAGACATCCAAAGGCTTTATTGAGTAGTCTAGAGGCCCGGTGCATGAAAATTCATGCACTGGAGGCGGGGGGTCTCTCAGCCCGGCCTGCCTCCTCTCACAGTCCGGGAGCCCTCAGGGGTGGGAGGCGATCTGGCGATCAGGGGAAGGTGACGCCCCCCATCACATCTCTGCTGCTGCCACTGCCGGCAGCGCAAGCCTCGGCTGGCTCTGGTTACCTGAGCCTCGGGCTGGCCCTGGGCGGCTGGGCAGCCACCATCCAAGGCTTGCCTGTGCCTCAGGCTGGCCCTGGGCAGCTGGGGGGCCTGAGGGTGGGTCCGGCCGCATTGTGTGCCTGCCGCCCCCCTCAGCTGGGCTGAAAGGACTGTGGGACTCAGGCAGCAGGTACAAGGAGCGGCCGGACCTGCCCTCACCATGAGCCTGCCACCCCCCGGCAGGGCTGAAAGGACTGGGGAACTCTGGGGAGGCTGAGGGGACTGGGTGCCGCCACCTTGTGGCTATGGGTGCCACCATCTTTGTGATGGCGTGATGGTCAATTTGCATATCCCCTCTTTTTTAGATAGGATTATGCTGAGGCAACCAGGGAATTTAAATATTTAAATCAAATAAAACAAATTTGTAATGATATCCAAACATAAAAATAGGGCCATCTCAGCCAAGAATGGATTAATGTTAAACCCTCCTCATTCAGGTTGTTCCTGAGAGGCCACCAGCTGGTTCTAGTCTGGCCCCAGGCTGAGGACTTTTCTTATTTGCTGTCCCAGTTCTTGCCAGCCTACCTCTGGTTGGTCCTCCCTGCTGGTTGTTCTGATACACTGATCCATAAAACATTTTTAAAAATTGAATAAAACGCCTTTATAATACGTTGGACCTCCACACAGAATAGAGCCATAGTTATTTCCTTTCCATGTTCTGCATGACTTCCTCTTCCTCTCATTTCTTTGTATTTCCTGGTTCCTTCCTTGATCTGTTCTTGGATTATCTACCTGTAACCACCTGGTTTATCTGCTAGCCGGTTCCCTGCCTCTCATTGGTACCTTCCCTCTCAGCTTGTAGTCTTGCCTCATTCAAACCCAACCCAACCCAACTAAACCCAGCCCAAAAACTGGTAACACCCATACTCACAAACGTGGCCCTTGTATGCCTGAGAGCTTCGCAGCCAATAATTATAATACATTTCCTTTTCCCACCATCAGCACCCTATGCTCCTGTACTCCCTCAGATACAGTGTCTTCTTTGGTGGTTCTATTTCAAAATGTTCCTGCCCTAGCCGGGTTGGCTCAGTGGATAGAGCGGAGGCCTGTTAACTGAAAGGTCCCTGGTTCGATTCCAGTCAAGGGCATGTACCTTGGTTGCGGGCACATCCCCAGTGGGAGGTGTGCAGGAGGTGGCTGATCCATGTTTCTCTCTCATCGATGTTTCTGACTCTCTATCCCTCTCCCTTCCTCTCTGTAAAAAATCAATAAAATATATTTAAAAAAAATGTTCCTATACTGGAACATGCTCTGTGCTGCCCAGAGAGCACCCTCCCCCCACTTAGAGCTCAGTCGCCTCTGCTGCTGAGGTGTACACTCTCTCGTTTTCAATCCTCAGCTTTTGTTCTGAATTCCATTACTATGTTGACAAGCTTTGTTTTTGTGATTGCTTGTTCCTTGATCTCAAATTGTGCTGTCGTCATTTTGTACACCATGCCCCTTGATTAACATCTGTCACAGAGTAAGCCTACAAAAGGTTGAAGAATGCATGTGCTGTTCTTGAAATTTTTTGCAACTTTAACCGTCTAGGATTATATAAATGTTGATAAAATAATGGCAGCCAATTCATGGAGTAGCAACTATGTTAGTGTGCCTACTATGTGCTAGCCTCTGCCCTGGTGCTTGGCATGCATCAGAGAACAAACACAGATCCCTGTGCCCTTGGAGTTTACTTAGTGATGCGATGCAGGCAAGGAATACTAGACGGCATAAATCATCCAATTCTGTAGTATGTTAGAAGGCGATAACTACTACAATGAAGACAAAGAGTAGAGCAGGTCAGAGAGATGAGCTGTGCCGGTACCACAGTGGACAATTTCCAGTTCCTCCCTGTTGTTTTTAAGTATGGCATTGACTGATAACTAACACTTGAGCTAAACAGCTGCAGCACTTTGTAAACTCATTTAATTCTCATCCTACCCACATAAGGTAGACATTATTATTCTATTATCTTTATTAATATAACTAGAGGTCTGGTGCACAAAATTCGTCATGGGGGGGCGGTCCCTCAGCCCCGCCTGCACCCTCTCCAATCCGGGACCCCTTGGGGGATATCCGACTGCCTCTCGCAATCTAGGACTGCTGGTTCCCAACCACTCACTTGCCTGCCTGCCTGCCTGATCGCCCCTAACCCCGCTGCCTGCCTGCCTGATTGCCCCTAACCACCTCTGCCTGCCTGCCTGATCACCCCTAATTGCTCCCCTACTGGCCTGATTGCCCCTAACTGTTCCCCTGCTGGCTAACTGCCTCTGCCTCACTCCGCACCGGGGATCCAGGATTCCTTCCTCCGGCCGGTTGCAGGAACCTGGGACACAGGCTTCCCTCCCTCTGGCCGGCTGTAGGCAACCAGGACCCGGGCTGGCTCTGCCCGGGCTGGCCGCAGCATCAGGGGACCATGGTCAGGCGGCTTCGCCTGGGCCGCAGCTGCAGGCACCTGGGACCGTGGGGCGGGCGGCTTGTCTCTCTCCTGGGCCGCTGGTGCAGATGCAGCCGCTGGTGCCCAGGACCGTGGGGCGGGCAGCTTTTCCCTCTCCTGGGCCGCAGCCTGGCTGGTCCCATTCCTTTCTCGCAAGCTCATTTGTGTCTGGCTGGTCCCCATTCCTCTCTCCCCAGTGTTGAGTGTCTGAGCTGTTATGGCATGAGGGTGTGAGGGAGTGACGACCATTTGCTTATTAGCTCTTTACTATATAGGATTAGGAAATGAAAATAGAGATTCAGGAACTTGACTAAGGTCACACAGCTAGTGCACAGCAGAGCTGGAATTTGAACCTAGGCAGTCTGATCTAAAAGTTCAGGTTTTGGTTTTTTGAAATATATTTTTATTGATTTTTTTTAGAGAAAGAGGAAGGGAGAGGGAGAGTTAGAAACATCAGTTGGCTGCCTCCTGCATGCCCCCTACTGGGGATTGAACCTGCACCTTGGGCATGTACCCTGATTGGGAATCGAACCAGTGACCTCTTGGTTTATAGCTCAACACTCCACCACAGAGCCACACCAACTGGGCTAAAAGTTCATGTTTTTAATCAGTATTAATTAGTACTCCGATATATATAGAAGGCAATGCGGCAATGCATTTCCTAACTTCTCCACTTCACTTTTTCAATATACAATAATTCTTTTAAAAACGGTAGTTTTATTGAAAGACTAGCAGCCTGTTTGCATGAAGATTTGTGCAATAGACCTTCATTCACCTGGCTGCCTGCACCAGTTTTCTGCTGGCACTGGGGACCCAGGCCTTGGCTGTGGCCACCGCCTTCTGCCTTCTTTCAGGGTCGGGGCTTGGCCCCGGGCAGCGGCCTTGGGCTCGGCTGCACCCCAGCGTCCCTGCTACGGATCGCAGGAGCTGACCCCCGGTGGTTGCCTGTGATCCGTGCAGGCTCCCCGCTGGTACCCAAGGCCGGGAAAGCCTCCGCCCGAGGCTTTCCTGGCCTTGGGCTTGGCCGCACCCCAGCGTCCCTGCGACGGTTTCCTGGTGGGCGTGGCTGGTGGGCGTGGCTGGTGGATGTAGCAAAGGTACAGTCAATTTGCATATTACTCTATTATTAGGTAGGATAAGAAATCTCTGTACATCCAGGGGGCAGCAAGCTGTTGCTCTTTAAACAGTTAAATGGTAGTTAATAAGCCCTCAAATAAGAAGATGAAAGTCTTCCCCGGGCTTTTCTTTATTCTTTTAGAGTAAATTTAATGACTGTGCTGCTATAAGTAACATTTAAAATATTACTTTGAAATCATAAATTTACAGAAAGAGGATCATCGTTTTGATCTGAATTGATTGAAATATCATCATCACAAATATTTTTCCACTTTGATTTTATACTTTAAGATGCCAGAATGTGTTTATTCTTTACGAATATTTTATTTGCTGTTTTCAAAGGCAGAGAATGGAACAAAATGGGTATTTATGCTTATATATTCTTAATTAGAAATGAAATTTAAAATTCATGTATATAAAGTATTTTTTAACGTTTTAAAAAGGAAGGAAGTGGTGTGGAAAATGACCACCAACTCCAACTTAAATATTAATTTAGGTTTTCTGAGTTGTGAAATATTAATTTAGGTTTTCTGAGTACTTGCTAGATACTGTAAATGAAGACTTGGGGTTAAATTTTTTTTTAAAGATAATTCTCATCCGAGGATATTTTTTCCATTGATTTTTTTTTTCTTTTTTTTTTTTTAAATATATTTTATTGATTTTTTACAGAGAGGAAGAGAGAGGGATAGAGAGTTAGAAACATCGATGAGAGAGAAACATCGATCAGCTGCCTCTTGCACACCCCCTACTGGGGATGTGCCCGCAACCAAGGTACATGCCCTTGCCCGGAATCGAACCTGGGACCCTTGAGTCCGCAGGCCGATGCTCTTATCCACTGAGCCAAACCGGTTTCGGCTCCATTGATTTTTAGAGAGAGTGTAAGAAAGAGGGAAAGACACAAAGAGAGAAAAACATCGATGTGAGAGAGACACATCAATTGTTTTTCCCACATGCACCCCTATCAGGGCTGGGATTGAGCCTGCAACCGAGGTAGGTGCCCTTGACTTGAATTGCATATGGGACCCTTTAGTCCGTGGGCTGACGCTCCATCCACTGAGTCAAACCAGCTACGGCAATTTGGGGTTACTTTTAATCCTCACCCAAGGGTAAGTGGGGCTGGGGCTAAGGAGGAAGAGAGATGTTCACAGCAAGGACCCCTGATGAGGGAGCCAAGACATAAATTCCAGAGGTAAGAAGGGGTGAGTATCGCCAAAACCGGTTTGGCTCAGTGGATAGAGCGTCGGCCTGCAGACTCAAGGGTCCCAGGTTCGATTCCGGTCAAGGGCATGTACCTTGGTTGCGGGCACATCCCCAGTAGGGGGTGTGCAAGAGGCAGCTGATCGATGTTTCTCTCTCATCAATGTTTCTAACTATCCCTCTCTCTTCCTCTCTGTAAAAAAATCAATAAAATATATTAAAAAAAAAAAAAGAAGGGGTGAGTATGGTCATGTCAAAGACCTACATTTGGAGGGTAGGGACCATGAAAAAAATATACATTTCATGATGTTTGCTAAATGGTTGTCTTTTGCCAAGGGGAGAGAAAATAATTATCTGGACTCTTCTGGGTTCCAAATCAACAGTTGGATGCCATTTCCTACCCCTCCTCTCATCTCCATTGATAGGACTTTATATTTGACCAAGAACTTTCCACTTCCTTTTCTCAAATAACAAATATAAGGAGGGCCCCTTTCATATGTACATTTGAGGAAAGTTCTGTGCTCAGGGAAATGTGATAGATTTAGTATATGTGCAAACATAATTTACATATAATGGAAATATTATACAATATTTTTATAAATTTACATACTATATATACATAATATTTCATATGTATATTTTGGTCCTAACTCTAGTTGGCACTGTGGGTGCTGCTTTATGGACCTACATGCTTTGTATGTACAGATCCCTCTCAGAATTGAGCTCCTCCTTGGACCCCCCCCCCCCCCCCCCCCCCCCCCCCACACACAATCCAACCCCACCTTGCCCTGCCTGTTGATATTTTTCAACTATGTTATTCCTATGGAATCTGAACTACTACGGAATCATGTTTGTATCTGTCATCCAACTCTTAAAAGAGTCTAGTTGTTAATCAGTTTTAGCCCATTGTGTTCTAGGCTTTCTGACCAGATTCCAAGCTCTTTAAGCTTGTTTATCTTTATAGGCTCTGCAGTGCTCAGCACTGATGAAGCAATGTTCCTCCTTTGCATGCGCTGTTGCCTTTGACAGTGTCCTTCCCCCAGATATCTGCATGACTAGCTCCTTTACTTCTTTAAGGTCTTAACTCAGAAACCACTTGTCAGGCCCTAGCTGGTTTGGCTCAGTGGGTAGAGTGTCGGCTTGCAGACTGAAAGGGCCCAGGTTCAATTCCAGTCAAGGACACATGCCCAGGTAGCAGGAGGCAGCCAATCAATGATTCTCTCTCATCATTGATGTTTCTATCTCTCTCTCCCTTCCTCTCTGAAATCAATAAAAAATAGATTAAAAAGAAAAATCACTTGTCAGTTCCTGAAATCTTTCTGTCCCACAGCATGTTGCAGTTTCCTTTCCTGCTTTATTTTTTTCTTCTCAGTGCATTTAGCATCCTATATATTTTAGTTATTTATCTGTTTCCTTTTCTGTCTGAGGGGAGACAGAAAAGGAAACAGCATTCTATATATTTTATTAATTTATCTGGTTCATTTTTGGTCTAAATTACAAGTTCCATGAGGAACTTGAGATTTTTATCTATTTTGTTCAGAACTGTAGCTCAAGTACTTAGCACATAGTAGCGGTCCAGTAACTATCTTACCTAATAATAGACAAACATGTAAATTGACCGTACATCCGCTACACCCACAGCCAATCAGAGTGAGTATGCAAATTAAAAGGCCACAGATGGTGGCTGCCCAGCTGCTCCAGGCACGGAGTGGCCAGGCGGGCCAGGACGCCTGCTATGAGAGGGAGGGCGGGGGCGAAGGGATCTACAGGAGCGGAGTGCCGCAGCGAAGACAAGACTGCAGACTCCAGAGTCTGCAGTGAAGACAAAGATGGCAGACTCTGGCCAGAGTCTGCATCAAAGACAAGATGGCAGACTCCAGCCGGAGTCTGCAGCAAAGCAGCAAAGACGAACTGGCTGGAATCTGCAGCAAAGACGAAGAAGGCAGACTCTGGCCTGAGTGAAGGCCTGGGTGCCGGGTGCCGGAGGAAAACCGGTGCTGGAAGCCAAGGGAAGGAAGGCCTATTGCACGAATCTCTTCATGCAATGGGCCTCTAGTTTAACAAATAAAGGAAGAAATAAATAGCAGCCTTAAATAACTATAGTAGAAATGAATCAGAGCATATAGGCATTGGATCTGAGCCCAGAATGAATTCAAGGGAAATGAATGGTTCTTTCCAACAGGTGTAAAAGGGCACTAGCTAAATTAATTCACTTTTACCGGGATCTGTTAAGTTGATGCAAAGCCAACTAATTGTTTCATTAATGTTTGCTGTACATATATATACTTTTAATAAAGAGTGGTATAAAGATTCCCAACCTATTTACAGACAAAAGGGAAACAGAGGTCTTTGTCTTCTGGATTGTCAGAGTAATGATTACGCTTCTAAGACATCTGTTCGGCTCATCGTATTTGTGTCCCCCTGTGGTTTATACAGTTGAGCCCATTGGTACATGTTTGTTTACATGATATGGCATATGGTGCCGGTCAGTTCTGACCATAGAAATGTCCTGAACATTTGTGGTAGCACTGGGCCATATGATGTGTGGTTTTTGTCATTGAAAAATTAGATTGCATTTCTATTTTGGTAAACAAGTGAGCACTGAGCATATTGACAGGCATTTTGAATAAAGGTATTCAGATTTCTCACCCCACTGTACAAGAGTGAGTTGCAAGAAGATTATTTAGTGAGCTAACAGTAAATAAGTAGTTTTTTCACTCGTTGAAGGAAAGCTTGGATCTGGGCAAATTTGGGGAACTTGATATTCCAGGATGAAATTTGGAAAATACTGGGACTTTTAGTAGAAATTGTAAAAAAAAATAAAAATAAAAAAATCAAATCACTATTTGAATGCAAGTATTTTCTAGAAAGCATGGCTCTTGAACAGTTTTGAAATGTTATCTTGGGTGGAGAGTATATAGGCGTTGTATGATTTTGCTTCTAAAACAGGAAGACTTTATCTTATAATCCTAATGTTTTATTTAGTCCACTAGAGGCCCGGTGCATGAAATTCGGGTCCCCCTCATTGCAGCCTGCACCCTCTCCAATTTGGGACCCCTCAGGGGATGTCCGACTGCTGGTTTAGGCCTGATCTCGGAGATCGGGCCTAAACCGGTAGTCAGACATCCCTCTCACAATCCTGGACTGCTGGTTCCTAATCGCTCTCCTGCCTGCCTGCCTGGTCCCCCACAACTGCCCCCTCTGCTGGCCTGATTGCCCCTCACTGCCTCTCTGTGCCAGCCTGATTGCCCCTAACTGCCCCCTGTTGCTGGCCAGATTGTCCCTATCTGCCCCCTCCCTGCTGGCCTGGTGGCTCCTAACTGCCCCCACGCCGGCCTGGTCACCCCTTACTGCTCTCCCTGCTGGCCTGGTTACCCCCAACTGCCCCCCTTCTGCCAGCCTAGTCTCTCCTAACTTCCCCCCCTGCTGGCCTGGTCACCCCCAACTTCCCCCCCCGCTGGCCTAGTTGCCCTTCACTGCTCCCCCTGCCAGCCTAATCACCCCCAACTGCCCTCCCCCACTGGCCTGGTTGCCCCACACAGCCTGCTTGTTCAGTTGTTTGGTTGTCCCTCACTAACCCCCCTGCTAGCCTGGTCACCCCTTACTGCTCCCCCTGCTGGTCTGGTCTCCCCCAACTGCACTCTCCCCCCCCTCCCCCCGCCAGCCTGGTCGCCCCTAATTGCTCCCCCGCTGGCCTGGTCGTCTCTTACTGTCCCCCCTGCTGGCCTGGTCACCCCCAAATGCCCCCCTCTCCTGGCCTGGTCACCCCTAAATGCCCCTCCTGCCAGCCTGGTTGCCCCAGGCAGCCTGTTTGTTCAGTTGTTTGGTCGTCCCTCACTAAACCCCCTGCCAGCCTGGTCATAGGCAGCCATCTTGTGAGGGTGTGATGGTCAGTTTGCATATTACCTCTTTATTATATAGGATTTGCTTCTGCTTTAATCAGAATTTTGGTTTTGTCAAACAAAAAGCAAATCCAGACTTGGTATGGAGAGACTTTATTTGAAAGGATTATTGCAAAGTGGGAAAGGGACTATTGCGATGTTGTAAGGGGTTACTGCATTAGGGAGAACACTGTGGCAAGGAGATGTACACATATGTCAAGAGTTAGGCAAACAGGGCCTTTCTTTTACAAGAGAAGTGAACAAGGCTAGCAAGACCTGGGTGTGGGAAAGGGGAATGAAAGAAAGGATGGCATAGCCCTATCAGGTTTGGCTCAGTGGATAGAGCGTCGGCCTGTGAACCAAAGGGTCCCGAGTTCGATTCCAGCCAAGAGCACATACCTTGGTTGGAGGCTCCTCCCTGGCCCGGGCGCTGGTTGAGGCACATGCAGGAGGCAACCAGTCAATGTGTTTCTCTCTCATCGATGTTTCTCTCTGTCTTTCTCTCTCTCTTCCATTCTCTCTAAAAAAATCAATAGTAAAAATATCCTCAGGTGAGGATTAACAAAAACAACAACAAAAAGAGAAAGGATGGTTTACAGAACAGTAGATCAGAGGATGTTTTATCCTGACATCAGTCTGGGAGGGATCCACAAATAGGACCTGTGTGCTGTCTCTGCTGAAGAGACTCAAGTTCAGGGACCTAACGGACGGAGATAAGGTTAACCAAAGTTTGGTTAACTAGCATTTTGTTCTGATCAATGGGACACCGGGTTCAGCTAATCATATATGAGGCAAAGGCTGGCTTTGTCATAGGTAAGCAAGATAAGCATTGATGAGTTTTACCTAAGTCATAGGAGAAGGATGGTTCTTTGTAGTAAGCCATCTTCCAGACACAAAAGGGTGAGAAAATTCCATTAACCTTCACTGTTTTCTCAGGTAAAATTCAACATTGTCAGCTTCTATACTTAGAATGAATTTGGAAAATACCCTTCTTTATAGAAGGATTACAATGAAAACAATCTTGATAGTTGCTAATTTTTTTTTTTTCCAACATTGAAAATTTCCTCTCCAGGGAGTTCCTGAAAAGAAAAGAAAAGAAGAGAAGAGAAAAGATGAATAAATAAAACAACTCATGAAAGGAAAAGGTACCTGGTGCTTTATTCTGGCAGATAAAGTGCGTATTAAAAGATGTGACCTTTGTGGTGACTGACTAGCAGAGGCATTGCATATGTAATTATAGGACAAAATAAATCTTCTTTAAAAGATTGATTAGTCAGATTTAATATTCAGAAACTTCACCATCAAGGCAAATACCCAGGTCACCCGAAGCTACCTGGTTTACAATAAAAATAAAGATTACATCCTGACACTCTAGGAAGTTTCATTTCATAATACAAGGCATTGTTACGACAGAAAGGTGCATAAAGGTAGAAGGAATTAAAAATAAAAAGCTAGGTGTTTCATTTGTTGTCTTGTGTTAGAAAAGACCATAAAATCACAACATTCAGAGTTAAATCAGTTTAGTCTTTTCAGAAATGTGTTGGATACATCAACTTCGAGATAACTGCCAGTTTTATTTTATCTTGTAGCTATGTATTTATATTAAATCCCGACCTTCCCTCAAAATAGCTCACAGAAAATATATGGGAGAAATGTATAATTTTTATTAAGCCTCTGAAATTCCAAAGATATGCAAAACCAATAAAACCAGGCTGGAGGTGGTGAAACTTTTGAGGGACATTTTGTAGGCGTGGCCACACGGCAGGAACCTTTATTCTTCCTGGGCTCTTTGAGTTCTGTCACTCACCAGCTGGGTGACCCCAAGATCGCCTAAATTTTCCTAGCTTCAGCCTCCTAATCTAGTCAACGCACACTTAGAAGGTCTGTCAGGATCCATCTAGTTTTAAAAGGTTATTGTATTGTCTTAAAGCCAGAAATTCCTTAATTTAGGAAGCACTTTGAAAACCTTGGATCGTCAACACGTTTCCAGATCTAAAAGATCTGTAGAAGGTGCCATTAGGGAGGAGGGAGGGAAAGAAGGAGAAAGAAAGAAAGGTACAGCCCTGACTGGTTTGGCTCAGTGGATAGAGCGTCGGCCTGCAGACTCAAGGGTCCCAGGTTTGATTCCGGTCAAGGGCATGTACCTTGGTTGCGGGCACATCCCCAGTGGGGAGTGTGCTGGAGGCAGCTGATCGATGTTTCTCTCTCATCAATGTTTCTAACTCTCTATTCCCTCTCCCTTCCTCTCTGTAAAAAATCAATAATTTATATATATATATATATATATACACACACACATATACACACTAGAGGCCTGGTGCACGAAATTCGTGCACGGAGGGGGTTGTCCCTCAGCCCAGCCTGTACCCTCTCCAATCTGGGATCCCTCTCACAATCCAGGACTGCTGGCTCCCAACTGCTTGCCTGCCTGCCTTCCTGATTGCCCCTAACCGCTTCTGCCTGCCAGCCTGATCACCCCCTAACCACTCTGCTGCCAGCCTGTTTGCCCCCAACTTCCCTCCTCTGCTGGCCTGGTCACCCCTAACTGCCTCTCCTGCAGGGTTGATCACCTCCAACTGCCCTCCCTTGCAGGCTTGGTCCCTCTCAACTTCCCTCCCTTGCAGGCCGGGTGCCTCACAACTGCCCTCTCCTGCTGGCCATCTTGTGGTGGCCATCTTGTGTCCACATGGGGGCAGGATCTTTGACCACATGGGGCAGCTATATTGTGTGTTGCAGTGATGATCAATCTGCATATTACTCTTTTATTAGATAGGATAGAGGCCTGGTACAGGGGTGGGGGCCAGCTGGTTTGCCCTGAAGGGCGTCCCGGATCAGGTGGGGGTTCCCTTGGGGTGTGGGGCAGCCTGAGCGAGGGGCCTGTGGTGGTTTGCAGGCCGGCCACGCCCCCTGGCAACCCAAGCGGAGGCCCTGGTATCTGGAATTTATTTTCCTTCTACAATTGAAACTTTGTAGCCTGGAGCGGAGCCAAGCCTGGGGCTCCCTCCGAGGCCAGCAGCCATTTGTGTTGGGATTATAATTGAAACATGGTAGCCTTAAGCGGGTGAGCCCAGCCAGGGTGTGCGGAAAGCTTTGCTTCCCCTGTTGCCGGTGGCAACCCTGGCCTGCTCTCTCAAGCTCCATTCTGCCGCCATTTGTTTGAATTTGTTTACCTTCTGTAATTGAAACTTTGTAGCTTGAGTGGAGGCTTAGGCCTGGCCAGGGCAGGCGGAAGGCTTGGCTTCCTCTGTTACCTAGGAAACCTTACTCTCTGTGGCTGTAGCCATCTTGGTTTGGGTTAATTTGCATACTCGCTCTGATTGGATGGTGGGCGTGGCTTGTGGGCATGGCTTGTTGGTGTGTTGGAGGTATGGTCAATTTGCATATTTGTCTATTATTAGATAGGATGAAGAAAGGTATAAAAGTAAATGGCACAGGAGAGGTTTTCTCAGAAAAGAGCCAAGTGCTCGGGGAAACTGTAATTCATGCTGGTGACACTTTGCCCAGGATGCTGTATTCCTTCTTACCTCCCACAGAGGCTCATGCTGGCCAGATGTTGCTTCAGAGTCACCACATTTGCCAAAGCAACTACCTCTTCCTATTTTCCTCTCTCCCTCCTCTCCCTCCACTCCCTCTTCTCCCTCCTCTCCCTCCTCCTCCTCTGCAGAATACTCAATCCCTTACCTGCCAGGGCTCACCCTGGTTTCCAGAATTAGCTGCACCTGTAACAGCCTTGCCTTTCCCAAACCCAGAGCCCTCCACACGGGCGGGAATGAAATGGCTTCAGTTGCAATTTCCAGACAGTAGATGGCGCTGGTCAACTATTAAAAAAGGTCTTTGTGGTTGTCATCTGTGTTCCCAGGTCTCCCACAGCAAGTTCTGTGTTGAACCACCTTAGAGTTAGAAATGTCCGATTTTCATTTGTTTGCCATCGTATCTTCTAGGCAGTCATTTCACACATTTTTGTAAAAAACGCAAACAGGGCTTCCCCGTTGCAGACATTTCTGTAGGAGAGTTATTTTCTCACTGATGCCGGTGGGTGAGGAACCCTGGCTCCCTGCCTTAGAGAACTTCACCACATCACGTCACGCCCATGAGGTATGGAGATGGCGCCTTTCGGTAACGGATTTCTTAAAAAAAACTTGTATAATTGACAACATTGCCCAGCTAAATGTCTGAATTTCGAATCGTGTCACCCATTTGATTTTGATGCCTGTGTATATCTCCCTTCCTCTTTAAGCCGTAAGACATTCTGTAGTCTTAAAGAATGCCACTGGGAATCCGTGTTCTGGAAACAGTGTGCCATTTTCTCCCTGATGCTGATCCAGTAAGAGATACACATCTCCAACGATAGACAAAGTACAGTGCCATCGGGAAGGTCTGCCTACCTTTTGTAAGAATTTCTTTAAAAAAAAAATATTTTTTTGCCCTAACTGGTTTGGCTCAGTGGATAGAGCGTTGGCCTGTGGACTGAAGGGTCCCAGGTTCGATTCCGGTCAAGGGCATGCCCCTTGGTTACGGGCACATCCCCAGGAGGGGGTGTGCAGGAGGCAGCTGATTGATGTTTCTCCCTCATCGATGTTTCTAACTCTCTATCCTTCTCCCTTCCTCTCTGTAAAAAATCAACAAAATATATTTAAAAAAATAATTTTTTTTATTGTTGATAGTATTACAGATGTCTCCCATCTTCCCCCTTTCCTCCTCTCCTTGTAAGAATTTCAAAGATGCTCATGGGAAGTGTTTTAAGAATTTTCATGAAAAACAAAATTATGTGGAATCTGAAGAAATTTTTCTTATCATTAATAAACTTATAATTTTTGTATCTCCCGTGACCCATGTTCCCCAGATACAATTCCATCATTTCCTTGAATATGTTTTAAAAGTTCTCTCTTCTTTTTCACCCCCTTCTTATTTAACTCAATGCTACATAAAACCAAAAACCCCAATGTATAAATTAAAATAAGAGGGTTTTAACTTTCCTGAAAAAGTTTTTAAACCTCGCAGTTTTTCACAAAACCCTGAGTATATTAACTTTTCTGGAAAATGTCTTTTTAATTAAAAAAAAAAAATCAATTCCTGGCGCTATGGTTTGAGAGAGTAACCTAAACATATTTTAGGAGATAAGTTAAATTTTTGATAAGCTGTGTGCTTATCATTAAAAAAACATAAAGATCTTCCATATACTCTCAAACCTCATGGTTTTGAATAGATTATAATCTAAAAAAACATCTGATTTCTCTCCCAACATCAGGTCCTGTCATTTCAATGTCAGTTACCTGAATGCCTACACAGTGAGCACCCCACCCCTGTGCCTTGATGGATTGGTGTAGCTGTCAATTCTAGATTTACTAGAGGCCCAGTGCACGACTTTCGTGCACTGAGGGGAAGAGGGTCCTTCAGCCCGACCTGTACCCTCTCGCAGTCTGGGACCCCTCGGGGGATGTCCGCCTGCCAGCTTAGGCCTGCTCCCCATGGGAGCGCCCTGTGGGAGCGCTGCTCAGCCAGAAGCCGGGCTCGCTGCTCCTTAGTGCTGCCTCAGGGAGAAGCTCCCGCTACTGCCATTGCGCTCACCAGCCGTGAGCCTGGCTTCTGGCCGAGCAGCGCTCCCCCTGTGGGAGTGCACTGACCACCAGGGGGCAGCTCCTGCATTGAGTGTCTGCCCCCTGGTGGTCAGTGCTCATCATAGAGACTGGTCATCCCGCTGTTCGGTCAATTTGCATGTTATCCTTTTATTATATAGGATTGCTTGGTTTGGGAATGAGCTGTTTCAATGGCATGTGCCCCACACATCTCTCAGAACTAGCAAAGACTGTTGATCTGAAAGAAAATACTAGTCTACACCTCCCATGCCTGCAATTCTGAGATGATGTAGGTGTATGTGTGTCTTTTCTGAACTAAACTAGAAATCCAAAATGACAAGAAAAATTTCTTAACTTTATCCTAACTCTGCGATATTGCTGTCTGGCAACCACCACGGCCAAGCCCACAGTTTAAAATTCCAGCTTAGTAGGTGAGAAAGCATCTTCGAGAGCCAGAGTCCACAAAGCGCCAGTTACAACAATATCCTCTGCGATGCGCGTTAGAAAGCACGTCACAGACACTTTGCCAAAATTATTAATTTTCTAGAAGGAAAACACACGCAGCAGATGTTCTTATAAAACTAATACAGTACGTGCCTTGGAAAATTGCTTTAACTGGCAATAGTATAGAGTTGTTGAATTATATTTTCAAGACATTGGAATTCTTGTTAATTCATACTTTAGCTGTTTCATAACGAAATATACTTGAGGAAACCAAATATCTCTCAGAGCTGATGTTCTGAAGACTGGGACACAGCTGCATTTTTTAAAAAAAAAATATATATTTTATTGATTTTTTACAGAGAGGAAGGGAGAGGGATAGAGAGCTAGAAACATCGATCAGCTGCCTCCTGCACACATCCTACTGGGGATGTGCCCGCAACCAAGGTACCTGCCCTTGACCGGAATCGAACCTGGGACCCTTCAGTCTGTAGGTCGATGCTCTATCCACTGAGCCAGACCGGTTAGGGCCACAGCTGCATTTTTTTGTGCATAAGAATGAGAGATGAAAAGGCGAGGAGGCAGGTGATCTTTCCTCCTTCTCCCTTCCCCTGGTGTTTCTCGTGTTTCTCATGACCAGGCATGATTTGACAAAACAGTTCCCCTCAGATGTTCTGTGTTCAAGTTCAATATTCCAGGCATAAACTGACCTTTCTCTCTTCCCAACTGCAGTATTTTTAATCACCTTATTTATGTTTCTTCCTTCAGGTTAAAAACTAGTGGCTTTTGGAATCCCCTCTGTCTCTTTTCCCTTCACTAAACCCTCGTGGTCACTGATTCTTCCTCTGAAACAATAATTTTTGGATTATTAAAATACATGTTTTTACTCTCCCCTTCACATCCTACTTGATAGGTCAAAGTATAAATGGGTCTTTTTACAACCTTGCTTTTTAATTTTTTAATTTTAATTTTATTTTTTTAATACTTTTTAAAAAATGATATATTTTATTGATTTTTCACAGAGCGGAAGAGAGAGGGATAGAGAGTTAGAAACATTGATCAGCTGCCTCCTGCACACCCCACTGGGGATGTGCCCACAACCAAGGTACATGTCCCTGACCGGAATCGAACCCGGGACCTCTCAGTCCGCAGGCTGACGCTCTATCCACTGAGCCAAACCGGTTTCGGCAACCTTGCTTTTTTAATGTCTCTCTCCCCTTCCCCCAATCTTACCCAGAACTCTGTTGCTGGTAAGAGCAAATATAGAATTTACTGTTAGATTTTTTTGTTGTTAATTCGCACTTGATATATTCCATTGATTTTATTTTATTTTATTTTTTTTAGAGAGAGTAAAAGGCAGGGAGAAAGTCAGAGAGAGAGAGTGAGAGAGAGAGAAACATCCATGCAAGAGAGACACATTGATTGATGGGCTGCCTCCTGCACTGCCCCCTGGTGCCCTGACCAGGGCTGGGGATTGAGCCAGCAACCAAGGCATGTGCCCTTGACGAGAATCGAACCTGGGGCCCTTCAGTCTGCAGGTTGACTCTCTAGCCGCTGAGCCAAACCAGGGCTGTTGTTAGAGATTTTTTTTCCTTGTATATTACTATTTAATTCTTTCAAGTATTTTTTTTTTTATTGTTTAAAGTATTACAAATAGTAATACATATGTCTCCTGTTCCCCCCATTGACCTCCCCCGGCCTCCCCTAACCCCCGGCACATGCCTTCACGCCCCCAGTGTCTGTGCCCGCTGTTAGATTTTTAAACTATCTGACCCAGCCCGTGTGATCCTTACTACTCTCCCCACAATGACAGCGTCCTTTCTGGGACAATGCCCCCTTCATTCCCCCTGTTCCCGCCGTCACTGCCCAGCCTCCTTTTACCGACTCAGATGCCACACGGTCTTCACTCAAAGTCACGGAGCAACTCCCAGATGCTGCATTGTTTCTCGAAGAGCGCCCACGTGGCCCTGTGCCTGCTGGGAGGTGTTTGCTGGGACGTGGCATGCACACCCCGTGACTGTCCTCGTGATCTTACTGTGACCTGGCTACATCGCCAAGAATATCTCAGACTCCCCAGGTTGAGGGTATTGATGATCTTCTTCAAACCACCCACCATGTTCTGTTGTTGTCGCTGGCATTTTCCGCCTCACTCAGGGTTCCGATGACTGCGCCGCTGAGCCAGCTTCACCCGAGGTGGTAGTTCATGGGCAGGTGACTCCCTTCTTCGGAGAGAAAGGGGGAGAATTGGTGTGTGATTTGAAGCACAGCCTCTACTGATGGCTTTAAAGGCAGCTTTATTGAGGCATAATTTACATATCATAACGGGTACCTGTTTTAACATACGAACCAGTGGATCTTAGTGTATTTACAGAGTTGTGTAACCTCCACCACAATCTAACCTTAGGATATTTTCCATCACCTCCGAAAGAAACATTATGTCCATTTTCAGTCATGTCCTTATTGGTTGGTCTTCAACACACCAATATTTAAAAATATTGAAGGTATTAGAACATCATTCAATAGTGTGGCTGTTGTTGAGGGAAAGCTATTAACCAGGTTTTGATGAATCTTTTAATCTATTATAAAATTTCCCTTCATTCACAGAAATGGCAAAACGTGGATTTCTTCCAAATGGTATGAGCATTTCTTTATAATATTGTTAGTAATTAGAGGTGACAGAGTGCTTTATAATTTTGTTTGAAAACTCTGAACTCGGACATTCAGCTTTAAAATGAACATCCTTTGTGAAAGTTGTTAAATCACTGGCTTCTGGGGTTTTTAGTACATCAATTTCTTTTCTCTTTTTGGTACTGAGTTAAAACTTTCTGGTAGGCGAGCTTCTTCCCAGTATGAAGGCAGATTTGAATAACAATCTTTTTGAAATTGAAAAAAATGGTAGGTGTATTGATAAATCGTGTGATTAATGGTTGGGTAGAAATCATTGACATTGCATGGTGAATTACAATTTAAAATAAGGCTTAATTTTCATTATTATACTCCTTCTTGTAAATTAGACTCAATCTCATGCCTTTGCTTTTTGCTATATATCTATATAAAAGAGCTTATTTTAAAATGAGACAAAATCTGACTCAGAGGGAAATTGACAATGGGGAGAAGGAACTTCTTTTGACCTGGGATAAATGGAAAAGGGATCTCAACCAAAAATAACGTTTCTCCCCGCAGAGCAGGAAGGTAATGTGTGGAGATACCTTTGCGGCATCCAGACGTGTGATCTCAGGATGCTGCCAGATGTCCTGTGTGCTCGGGATGCCTCCAGAGTTGGGTAGCAAGTGTGGACTTTGCTGCCTGAGCTGCACACACGGAGGACCATGGGCCGATGGGAAGGCGTCTGTGAGAGGAGGCTAAGGAGCACACAGATGCTTGCCTTCCAGGAGGCAAGGCCAGTTGGGTGGGGAGAACCAGATCCAAAACTTCTAATTCTTTTCCTCATCCTCTCTCCCTAGGCCCGTGGTCGGCAAACTGCGGCTCGCAAGCCACATGCGGCTCTTTGGCCCCTTGAGTGTGGCTCTTCCACAAACTACCACGGCCTGGGCGAGTCTATATTGAAGAAGTGGCGTTAGAAGAAGTTTAAGTTTAAAAAATGTGGCTCTCGAAAGACATTTCAATCGTTATACTGTTGATATTTGGCTCCGTTGACTAATGAGTTTGCCGACCACTGCCCTAGGCCATGGGAAGAAAGGGCATGTAAGGAAACAGTTCAAAGCAGGCAGAGTTCACTTTAATTTACATTTCAGGCCCTTATGCTATGACTGCATTGGTTAAGCCAACCGAATTACATATATTCTCCTTTTTGTCATTTATTCCAAGTGGGCGGATTCGTTTGTTCTTTCCTCGTGTCTTCTTTCCTTCCTTCATTTAGCTATCAAACATTGATTACATGATAGTTTTGCTAGGAGCCGATGGTAAGATAAGGCAGGAGTGCAGGCCACAATGACCCTGTAAATGGGTGTTCGCGTCCACCGCTCATGGAATTCAGCCCCAGTGGGGACACAGTAAATTGAAGAAATAATTGGATCAGAAATAAATGAACGGGATGGCTGTTGTGACAGAAATAAACGTGGTGGTGGTGGTTGTGAAAGAATGAACAGGACACAAGGAGAGAGAGCAACGCTGAGGGGAAAATATTGAAATAATGGTGGTCAGGGCCAGTGTCTTTGAGAGCTTGTTTGGAGGTTCTAGCAGGGGAGCGCAGCTACTCGTATACCCTTGACCGAAGACCGGTCCTCTCCTCTGGGGGGAAGGTCGTCCTCTTCGACCGAGCGCGCAGCTTCGGGAGGGACGCACATGGATCGGTGAGGGAGGAGGGGGACACCCGCCTAGCCAGCCAGATCAGCCGAATCAACCCTGGCGATCAATGGGGTGACAGATGTCGCAGCCAGATCGCCCTCACATCCAGGGCCAGTGTCTTTGAGCAGAGGGCATGGAGGCTCATAGGGAAGATAAAGTGGAGTCAGGCATGCAGAGAAGTGGGGGGTTGGGGGACATTCCAAGTGGAGGCAACTGCATATGCAAAGGCCTTGACCCTGGCACTCCTTGAGGTGCAAAGGAGCTTGTTCTTTTCAGGACAGGAACAGGGAAAGCAAGCCGCTGCTTCCTTACCCAGCTGGAACTTGTGAGTGGGGAGAGAAGGGCCCAGACTGGGGAGGATGGGTGGGCGCCTGCCAGGTTTGGCAGAATCTTTGAAGGTGGGGCCAGGAGCTTGGATTTTCTTTGAAAGGAAACGCAAAACCACCCAAAGGGCTCAGGCAGGGGAGAAATATGGACTCGCATGTGTCTTACAAAGAGTGCGGGGCCTGCTGTGTGCGGTGGGCAGGAGAGGGAGTGGGGAGAGCAGGCTCTGGGACTGGTCTGGGTGACAGGGCAGCAGGGTGTACCTGGCGACAGAGGTGAGCCACGGGGACCGGCCGCCTGCACAGGGAGCAGCAGCGGGGTTGGGTGTGGGCGCTGTTCCTGGCTTCTCCCCCGGAGCCCTGGGCTCTGGGAACACCACCCGAAAACCACTCATCCACGCACTGTGGGCAATGAGTCTGACTGACATTGTCAGGCACATAATAGTTATTTGACCGAACCAACCAGATTACCTAGTGGCTGGATCTAGACAAGATTCTGGTTTGTTGTATTTGAAAGTTACAAGACAGTTTTTGATGATTCTAGTCTTTTATTGAGTTCTCTTAAACCAGTGGTCGGCAAACTCATTAGTCAGCAGAGCCAAATATCAACAGTGCAACGATTGAAATTTCTTTTGAGAGCCACATTTTTAAAACTTAAACTTCTTCTAACGCCACTTCTTCAAAATAGACTCGCCCAGGCCATGGTAGTTTGTGGAAGAGCCACACTCAAGGGGCCGAAGAGCCGCATGTGGCTCGCGAGCCGCAGTTTGCCGACCACGGTCTTAAACCGTTTACCACACGTGTTTTATTTAAAGTGTTCTTTGGAGGAAGTAGTTTCTCAATCCCCGACTTTCAATCTCCTGATTGAAAACTCATAATTGAAAGTCCAGACGAGGGGGCAGCCTAGTCAGGGGAAAAGGCCATGGGAGAAAGCAAGTGGAGATGAGCGGAGTCAGCGATTGAATGGTCAGCATTAAAACACCCAACCTCGCCACGCTGCTGTGCGCAGTCTCAGTGTCTGAAAGCTACCCTCATCCTTCCAGTGAACTGTGCTTGGAAGGTTAAGGCAGGTCGTGCCTCTGTATTTAATTTTACTGCAGTCAACACGGGCCCTGTTGGGCACAGGCTTGATGGTCGTAATTCTCTCTCAGCGGGACCTCCAGCAGGGTTTCTCTGTCACTCGCTGCTCATGCAGAATGCTGGCTGATTTGAGGATGGGCTACCCTTTGACCCCGTCCTGTGTCATCTGATAAGTGTGGGTCACTGAGGACTCTGGCAACTCTTTCTCTCTCTTTCTTTAAGGAAGAAAATTACATTTTCTTTGCACCCACACCTACCTACTTTCACAATCATTTATCTTAGGGAGAACTGTGTAAGCCCTTTACCTACTCTCAAGTCTCAAGTCATTTCAGGCTAAAAGTATCCATGCTGAATGACAAGAAAAAGAATGAGTCTATGTGGTAAGATTAAGAGGCACTGTTTTAATAGTTCTTACTTCTCCTTCCCCAAAGAGGCTTCTATCCCATGGAATAATGAAGAGTTTACCCTATCCTATCCTATCCTATCCTATCCTATCCTATCCTATCCTATCCTATCCTAAATGTCCTATCCTGTCCTACCCTGTCCTGTCCCATTCTATCCTGCCCTGTCCTGTTCTATCCTGTTTCATCCGATCCTGTCCTATTTTGTCCTGGTCCTTCCTGTTCTGCTTCATTCCCTTTAGCCCCTTCCTTCTGCTCACCGATTCTTAAGCCTGGCAACAGCGTGGAAGAGAGAGACGTGGTTGCAATGTAGCTTTTAACTAACCACCTGGTTGTTGAATGCTGGAAAAGCTGGGATGCAGAGATCAAGTCAGGAGTCATGGCACCGGGGACTTCTCTGGACCACCAGGGGGGCATCTCTGCTTATTGTCCCACCAGCATCCTGGTTCAAGGTCGTTCAGAATGGTGGGAAGGTGGAATGGAAGAAAGATCGGCAATCTGTGTAAGCCAGATGCGCCCTGAGCCTCTGGCTCCCTTCGCTGGCAAGTTTGCCGATGGTAAATAGAGTGTGGGGGAAGATAAGAAGACTGGAAAGTGTTTCCCCCGCCTTAGGACTCCATGAAGAAAAGTGGGTTAGTCCTCGGGAGAATATGTAAAGGGGGCATTCATTATAACAAACCATTTTCCAACTATGTAGTAATTTTTGGACAAGGAAATCAAATTTTCTCTATGGTCTCCCAACATTTACTTCACGTATGCGTTTGATACCTTCAGTCACTGCGGTCAATGGTGATCTGACTTTTCAAAAGACAAGAACCCATTTTCGGAAGGAAGTAGAGCCCATGTGGGAACTGTAATTCCCATCCTTGGACCTTGGTGTCATTCACCCGAGGTGTTGACTACCGAGGAGTGGGCTGGGGTGAAAACCTCAGCTTGGAACCCCAACTCCAGTCCTCGTTACTGTCTCGGTGGGCAGGTGACCGTATGTCTCTGCTCCTCAGTTTCTTCACGTGTAAAATGTGGATCGTCCTATCATCCTCTCGATGTTGCCGTGAAGATTAAATGAGATGATAATTGTGAAGCTCCTGTCAGCAGCCCTTCCCGCCTCCTTCAAAGTTAACCTTGAGTTCTGTCTACGTTGGAAAGCCCTCCCTGACTACTGAAGCCCCCAAGGTGTACATAGTTATTTTATGTTGCTATATACTACTAGTTAAGCATATATTTTACGTTCTTGACTAGTCCAAGTAGTTTCCAAGTCTTTGAGAATGTAGCATATGACTTGTACCGTATTTTCCGGCGTATAAGACGACTTTTTAACCCAGGAAAATCTTCTATATGCCCAGTCGTCTTATACGCCGGAAAATACGGTATTTCTTGGTGTAGCTATTGAATCAATAGCAGGATGTTGTACATGAGCCACTTAACAGAGACTTGTTTACGGATAACTGGAGCGATTTGTTGACTTTTTAAATCCAGGAGCTTTCCTAGTGATATTCTTAGGGAGCCTTATAAGAACCATTGCGTAATGTCTATAGGCATTCTCTAAAGAATTCAGTGCTTTTCTTGGAAATGGAGCCAGGCCATATCCTTGGAGAATTTACCTGCCTCAAGAGTGGATAGCAGAGAGTTAGGAAGTCATGGAGAAGAATTTCCATGGGAGATTTTCCTTAAACCTACCACTCCCTTTCGCAGTCCAGGTTCCTGTGGTGCTATGATGTTGATGATGACAGTGACAAAGATAATAGTAATGGAGGTGATGGTGGCTAGCACTCACAGTCCTTTCTGTGTGTCAGCATTGGGCCAAATGACATAAGCATTTCATATGATCCTGACAACAACCATCTGAGCTAGAAATAATTATAATCCCTCTTTAATAGACGAGGAAACTGAGGCTCAGAGATATTGTTATTGTTAAGGTCACAAGTAACTTACTCAAGGTCACAGAGCTAGTACATCTCAGTATGTATGAAATATGAAGGATGACTCCAAGCCGTGCTTTTGATTGTACCTTCACTGTAGCCAGCATACTGGGATGTGTGTGCATGCATACATATATACACACATGTTTTGTGTACAGCTCTCAGAGGATAAACTTGAGGGAAAGAAACTGGTAGTTAATTTTTGGTTGACATATTTAATTCTATCAAAGAATAACGTTTACCTCAGGATAGTTATGTTTTTTTTTCCTATTATTTAGGTTTGACTTTTCTGTGATGCATTTTTCCTGAGAAATGACTTTATTGAAGCAAGTTTCTTCACCCTCAGTATCTATATTTCTTCCTCCCTCCCTTCCTTCCTTCCTATACATAGTCTAATCAGGCAGACAGACAATCTTTTCTAACTGGTGTATAGAGTACATTAGCGACTATGTGGTTGTAATAAACTAATCAAACTCTATGGGAAAGTTGTGAAGAATGTTCACTTTAACACTGTTTTGTATTTTTAAAACAGAGTTACCGTATTTGAAAATTTTATCTTTTACAAATCCAGGGAAGCAGTGTGTCAGGGACTAAAGCACACTTCATTAGAGTGAGGTCTAAGAGAGGCCAAAGACGCAGGGATGGAACCTGTAAGCGTTTTAACAGATGGATAGTCCCCCTGGGATCAGAGAAGGAGGATGGCTTTCACTGGTGCTGGATGCAAATGGCTACAGCAAGGAAGCCTGACTTCACACAGCAGCGAGAGTCCTTCTTCCTGTGCGAGCATCGCTTCTGCGGAAATAAACTGCACGGTGTCAGTCTCAGGGTGGTGACTGGAGAGCCTCATTCTTGGGACATCTCTCAATCAAGGAATACTGAAGCTTGAGGGAGTGTGAATGTTCAAGGTTGCCTTCGGCTTCCCGACGTCTGGTGATAGATTGCTGGGCTCCGGTAGGTAATAGCATTGGTTCCTGGCTTGTGGAGAGATTTCCGTTTAAATTTGGAATCTCCAAGCCGAGTGCGAGCCTGTTTCTGCTGTTCATTCTCCATTAACAGGTCTTCCATGGAGCCAGCTCCTTTGTCAGTACCGATGGGGCGGGAAGCCAGTCACTGAAGCTGCCTGGGCCCAGAGGCTGTGCCTGTATGGAATCTTCTAAACCGTTAGATAACATTTTGCTCTGATTTATACTTGCAAGTAACAAATTAAATATTTTGGAGGCGTATACTGCAGTCAGCCACTTCATGAATTCTAGCAGGAGTGTGAAAAAAAAAATGTGTGCAATGCCCCAGCCTGTGGCTTCCACAGGCCACGTCCACGGGCAGGTCTGAGGGACACTGATGTGTCTGAAGGGGACATTTTTCAGTGCCACCCTTGGGGGCAAATAATGGCCGAAGTGGTGGGGTGACGTGAGGAAACGGCCTTCTCTTTGCGATCCGGAATGGGGATGCCTGGGACGATGGAACCTGGGGCTTGGATGGGGCGAGCTCAGGGCATCCTAGAGGAGTTTCTAGATTGTTGTGGTTAATATGTTCCCCACTCCTTTATCAACGCACTTTGGAGGACCCCTAAGGGATTTATGTACATTACAGTTTTTTTTTTTTTTTGAAATGTATAATGTACAGCATGGTGACTATAGTTTGATACTAAATTACCTATTTGAAAATTGTCAGGAAAGTAGACCTTAAAGGTTATTATCACAAAAAAGTGTGTTGTAATGGATGTTAACTAAATTTGCTGTGGCAATTATTTTGTTTTATATATATATATATGTATATATATGTGTATATATATATATACACACACACACACACACACACACACACACACACATCTATCATTATGTTGTATAGTTAAAACGAATACAATGTTATATGCCAGTTATATCACAATAAGAAAAATCCCTAATACATCTTCTTCCAGCTTGTTATATCCTAGATGGATCAAGTCTACAAGACCTTTCAAGTAATAAAGTAACCGTATAGAAATCTCTAGACTCATAGAGAGTTTTTGTTTTGAGATCTAATAAATATTTCTGTGAATGTGTATGGTGATTTCATTTCTTTCACAATTGCTTTATAGCACGTCTGTGTGTGTTTTCACTTAGGAAACTACTTAAAAACCTTCTTGAAAAACAGAGAGACTACAAGATGGCTTGGTTCATGGCTCAGGTCTGACTCATATCTTCTTGTAACCGTGGGCAAGTCACTTCCCTTCTCCGGTCCTCAGTCACTGTAGTTGTGAAGTGAGAGAACTGAGACAGGTCTTTTGGTTTGTATGGATCCTTATAAAATACTAGAGGCCTGGTACACGGATTCGTGCACTGGCCTGTGCCCTCTCACAATCTGGGCCCCCTCGGGGGATGTTGGAGAGCCAGTTTCGGCCTGATCCCTGCAGGCCAGGCCGAGGGACCCCACCGGTGCACGAGTCCATGCACTGGGCCTCTAGTATGCATATAAGATCTTTGGTTAATCTCTTCTCACCCTCCTACCTCCACGCTTCCCTCTGAGATTCATCAGTCTGTTCCATGTTTCCATGCCTGTGCATTGAGCGTCTGCCCCTGTTGGTCAGTGTGCATCATAGCTACCGGCCGGTCAGCTGGTCGGCCGGTTGGCCGGTCAGTCAGTCGTCTGGTCGCTTAGACTTTTATATGTATAGATGTGATGCTGCTTGTGTGTAACTGTGCTTTCAGTGCACACAGACCATTGCTTATCTTTTCCATTCCTCCCTATGCGGTGGGTACTCATGTGGAGGAGCGTAGGGATGTGGAGCAGGAATGAGGAGGAAGATTTTACAGAAGATACACTGATGACAGTAGTGCCCCGTGAACTGAGGCATGTTCTTAACTCAGCTCTGCACCCGTGGCCCCCCAAACTGGACCACCTGAGCTGTTCCTAATCTATCTAATTGCATCAAGCAATAGTATTTCAAAAGCCATGTTTGGGAATTGACAAATCATTAATGTAAAACCATAAAAAGTCTGGTAGGATGCATTACCTTTATTTTTATAAATAAAATGACATTCCAATATGTGAACTATAGGGAGCATATATTATCAGAAAAAAAAGATGGTTCTTTCAATTTAACAGATTTATCTTTTGAAAAACTCCTCGCCTTGTCCTTAGTTTTTCTCACTTTTCCTTGGACTGGTGCAATAGTCATTTTGTATGTTATAGGTTTCAGGACTGGTATTTGTTTGTTTATTTATTTCTGTAGCCCTTACCTCTTTACTTTTAAATTTATTTTAATGTGCTTTTTCAACCATTAATATTATTTTGTTTTAGTTTTGGGTGTACAGCCTAGTGGTTAGACAATCATATACTTTACCAAGTGTCCCCCCCTCCCCATATTTTGTAAGTACCCACCTGATACCTTACATCAATATTACAATATTATTGACTCTGCGCTCTATGCCATACTTTACATTCTCGTGACTATTTTGTAACTTTGAATTTGTACTTTTTAATCCTTTTACCTCTTTCACCCAGCCCCCCAAAACCCTTCCCGGTGGCAACCGCCAGTCTACTCTGTGTCTGTGAGTCTAGGACTGGCATTCAGAAGACTGGCATTTCAGAATTTATTCTATGATTCTTGTTTGTATTTTCTGGGACAGAACTACGAGGTGAGCGCTCTCCTAGGTTTGTTTAAAATCCCAAGAGCCTAACGTGTAGGGGTGCTGGTAGTGCAGGGACCAGTGGGGCAGGGACAACTCTGTTTGTCTCCATCTTGGGACCGCAGCTGAGCGGCTCTGTGTGTCTTGAGGGGATGCTTGCGCGAGCACATGTGCCTTTAGAAGCAGCGGGGAGCACTGAGATGAAACCTCCATAACCCTGTTGGGATGATCATCTTTAGATCGAGTTCCACAATTAAAATGGTATGAATAACATAAATAAACTGACAGTGATTTACTTTTTTTTTTTTTTTTAATTTCATTTCCTGGAGTTTTATGTCTTGCATTTTGTGAAAATCTCCATGATCAGTTGGTGGGTAGTCTACCAATATCAAATTATTTGTTGATCGCCTGAGAAATAATTTTTCCCCGAGGAAGTCCAGCATTGACCTAGCGCTGCCTTAATCGTTCAACAAGCCTGCTTGTTTTTCCCGAGCCTTCCAGCCATGTGTGGCTCTGGGTTGTGGGGGCCCTCCCTAGCAGCACAGCAGTGCTGTCTGTCCGTGGCATCCACACTTGAGTGGAAATGCCTGCTTTCAGGGGATTCAATTTCTTCTTTGTGTTTGTGAGGATGATAACAACCAGAAAGTCATCGTCTGAAGGCAGAGATAAGAGCATCCCTCTATCCTATCACGATTCCTTAATGTAACTGGGCTCACTACCAGTGCATATTTAGAGTGTGAGCTCCTTCAACCTGAAGTCATGGTTTCTTGTTGCAAAATTGCAGTATGGATAGTGGTAGAATCATCAACACCCCTTCAAAGGACACCAGAAAGCACCTTGGACTGTTTCTCTTGGCAAATGCGAGTCTTCTAAGTCTTTTTCTGGCCAGTCCGTTTTGGTAGGGAAAGGGCTGAAGCTAGTCTTGGCCCAAGGCACACCACAGTGGGGAGAGGGCAAGTAAGGGCTATGTCTCCTGTTCTTAAAAGTCACACAGAGATCTTAAAAGACATTTCTCGAATGTTTATACCAAGTCACTCTTTCCCTCAAAGGGGGCTGTTTAGTTCATTAAGTGGTGATTTCATTCTGCTCATTTCCATCTGAATGTTGTATATAATTAAAATTACTGTCTTTTTTTTTTTTTTTTAAAGAAAATTCCTGTCCTGGTAATGAAGTAACTTTAAAAATAGTCTCTTAGTTTTATGAAAACAGGGCCCTTTAAAAATAGTAAAACTAATGCCTGTCAGAATGGCTATCATCAAAAAATCAACAAACAATAAGTTTATTGGCAAGGATGTGGAGAAAAGGGAACCCTTGTACACTGTTGGTAGGAATGCAGACTGTTCCAGCCACTGTGTTAACAGTAAGGAGTTGCCTCAAAAAATTAAAAATAGAGATCAACCAAAGGACTTGTATGCATGCATATAATCCTAACCAATGGACACAGACAACAGTGGGGTGAGGGCATGAGTGAAGGGTTTGAGGGGGTAATGGGGGAAAAAGGACACATATGTAACACCTTAATCAATAAAGAAATTTAAAAAAAGTAGTTACATACATAAATTATTGTTTATTCATATGAAGGCTTAAGGTACATATATTTGTATTATTGAAAAGTATTTAATGGCATAGAACATGTTCAAGGTGAATTCCAAATAATAAAAATCAGGTTACAAACTGTAAAAAAAAATAATAAAAAAATAGAACTGCCTTTTGACCCAGTGATTCCACTTCTAGGAATATATCAGAAGAAACTCAAAACACTAATTCGAAAGAATATATGCACCTCTATATTCATTGCAGTGTTGTTTACAATAGCCAAGAACTGGAAACAGCCCAAGTGCTCATCAGATGAGTGGATAAAATAGCTGTGGTACATTTACACCATGGAGTACTACACGGCCAAAGAAAAGAAGGAACTCTTTTTTTTTTTTTTTTAAATTCATTATTATTGAAAGCATTACACATTACATTTTCCCCCCATTGACCTTCTCCAGCCATTCCCCGCCCCCCACTCCAGACCCTCACCGTCCCATTGTCTGGCCATGGGCCATGCATATATGCATACAAGATAGGATCTTTTACCTTTTGGGACAGCGTGGATGGACCTGGAGATTATTATGTTAAGTGAAATAAGCAAATCAGAGAGAGACAAATATCTGATCTCACTTTTATGTGGAAGCCAATGAGTAAAAATATTTAACAAAATAGAGGAAAAATAGAAAAACCAAGGGAAGCGGGCTGTCAGACTGACAGGTAGCAGCCTAGAAAGTGTGTGAGTTGGTTCAGATAGGACTTGCAGCCTTTACTCTCACCATGCTGCCTCCTTCCTATGCAAGGCTCATTTTCACTCAAAAGCAGAACTCGGCCCCTTACACATCTTCATCCTGCCATGCTCTTGGTCTCAATCAACGAAACCATATAATTTCAACCTTCCACAGTAAACATGTTACACTATTTAATTTTCTTATGATTTTGATTTTTTACACTTAATCCATTGCTAAGTGAAGGAGGTTCCTCCCCACTCCCCCAATATTCTTTCCATTTTCATCATAATTACTTCATCCAGGTCCCTATAACTTCCTGCCTGGGATCCAACACATTCCTCCTAACTGACTTCCTCAAACTGCCCCTTAACTGTTTCCGTCCATTGAGTGTACTTGGTTTAGGGCTTACCTTTTCTCAACCCCATTCACCTCCTATTCTTTGTCTTAACCAGTCCCCGGTGCACAAGTCTCAACTCGAGTGTTTCAGCTTCTCCAGATTTATCTGCTCCACATGCATTTATATCCATAGTACATCAGGCATGGTGCTAAGGCCTGTAGGTATAAGAAAAAGAGAAAAGCCCATCTCTGATGGAACGGGAGGGGTGGAGGTTTAAACCATTTTTAAGTGTATGATTCTGTGGTATTAAATACTTTCACATTTTTGTGCAAACATCACCACCACCCATCTCCGGAACTTTCTCTTATCTTCCCCAACTGAACCTCTGTACCCCTTAACACTAAATCTCCACCCCTCCAGCTCCTGGGAGCCACCATCCTACTTTCTCTATGAATTTGACTACTCCAGTCACCTCATAAAAGGGGAGTAGTACAATATTTGTCCTTGCAACTGGCTTCTTTCACTTAGCATAATATCTTCAAGTTTCATCCATGCTGTAGCATAGGTCAGAATTTCTTTTCTTTTTAAGGCTGACTAATATCCCATTGTATGTATGTACCAGCTTTTCTTATTCATCGATCCATTAACGGACACTTGGCTTGTTTCCACCTTCTGGCTCTTGTGAACAATGCTGCTATGGACATGGACTCAGATACCTGCTCGAGTCCCTGTGTTCACTTTAAAAAAAAAAAAATTTTCATTGATTTCAGAGAGGAAGCGAGAGGGAGAGAGAGATAGACACATCAACGATGAGAATCATTGATTGGCTGCCTCCTGCACACCCCCTACTGGAGATCGAGCCTGAAACCTGGGTATGTGCCCTTGACTGGAATCGAACCCGGGACCCTTTAATCATCAGGCCGAACGCTCTATCCACCGAACCAAACTGGCTAGGGCTTGTGTTCACTTTTTTATGGTGCTTCTTTTAAGATTACTTTATTCTATGTTCCATAATTTGATATGACATAATTTATTGTCTCATTTATTGCTGGTATTATTTTGTAACAATTTGGGTACCCACTAAAGTGGTATAGAATAGGTGCTTCATGTATAGCAACAGCCATAGCCATGAATATTTACTGAGCACTGTCCCAAGCACTCTTCTGCATGCTTTACATATAGCCACACATTTAATCCTCAGAATAACCTCATGAGAAGAGCACTTGTATGTAGTTTATAGGTGGGACAATTGAGGCACTGAATAGTTATGTAACTTACCCCAGGGCATATAGCAAGTAAGAGGTATGTATGAACTCTCACGGCAACTCAGAAAGGCAGATATCATCATCTTTCCTTATTCCGACGAAAACAATATTGTTCTCATAAATTAAGTGACACACCGAATACTGCACAGTTTCGAAGCAGCAGAGTTCAAATGCAACCCTAGCTTTCCTAATTCCAAGTTCCACGCTCTTCCCACCACAGTGTATTGTATTGCATTTCATCTTTAATTTAATTTATTTTTTAACCAGATTGCACATTCTTTTAAAAAAATTTATAATAGAGAAATTTATTGAACATACATCTTTGTGAGACCATTTCTAATTCTTTCACATGGTATTTTATTTAATTATTTTAAAAACCTTATAAAATAATGTAGTAGTTACATTTACCATCCCAATTTGTAGTGGGAGGAAATGGATAACGATAGAGTTCCATTAGTTGACTCATTGTCATATTGCCACGGAATGGTGGCGTCTGTGTTGACGCCCAAGGCTGTCTGAATTCAGGCCCTGATGATTTAACCATTTAAAAGTGCTTCTTCAAAGGTCATTTTGTGCATCTGTAAGGAAACAGAGGATTAACAAGACTCAGTAACTTCTAGAATAAAAACCCAGGGATTTATTGGAAGAATTGGAATTCAAGTCTAGGTATTTCTCCGTACTGTGCCTTTACACTCATGGGTATTATAACTGACGAAGTACTCAACATGTAGCATGTGGGAAATAGAAAGCTTAAACACAGGAGCCTCTGAATAAAGAGGGACTCTGAAAGCTAAAAGGACGCAGATAAACACACACTCTGCAACCAGATTGCACATTCTTGAGAGAAGAAAGCATCCTTCTAATTACTGGATATTTCCAAGCATGCAGCGTCTGTGATCAATAAATATTTGATTTCTTCTTGTTAGGTCAATACGCAGATGAATGTGTGGGACTCAAGGAAAGAACACAATAGTTTTGAGTGGACACTTGAGAAGTTTGAGGACAGGGGCATGGGAAGAAATCATTTAAAGCCATACTTTCACAAAGAAATTAGGGCTCAATAACTATTGTGTATTTCCATCATCTGTAACTATGTCATAATACATGGACTGCAGTGCTACATATGCTGCATCCCATGGGGGGGAAAAGCCATTGATTATTCACAAGAGTTACGCTATTGTTGTGAATTATTAAAATTTGTTAATGAGATGAGATACAACCCTACACTCCCATCAGACTGCTGCCACGGGGGGAGGGCTGCTTTTCTGTGAAGAGGGGAGATCTTGGGGAGGGAGCCAGGCTGGTAGGGGATGGCTGACAGAGTCAACATGAGGATGGATGGCCCCCGTGGGAGGAGGGCATGTGTGAACTGAGAAGTAGGATCCATCCATTATATAAAAATAAACACTAAGCAACTTTTGAATTCGTGGTGCTGTATTTCCTTCTGGGATTCAAATGGCTACACAAACCACTTGAGCTTCATTTTTATGGTTTATGGAACTCAAGGGAATTCTAGGCTTATAATATATAGTTGCTGGTTCCATGTAGTGTTTATGGCTCCGTATGCTACGTACGATAATATCATGTGCATGCCTGTACATAGAGTTTAATGAATGGCCTAGAGATGATCCTTGGCCACCAGACTTTATTGATGTCTGTGTGTTGGGAAATATGTGCTTCATGCTGAAAAAAAATAAGAGAGGCTCCGGGCCAGAGCAGTAGCCCGTGGAGTCTGGAGTGAAATTACGCACTCCTGCATGGTCCCCCCAGCTTCAGATTCCATCTTTGAGGTTCAGCATGCGTTGTGCACTTTTCCAGCCCATCCTGTAAGCTTTTGCAGGAAGTGAAACAATGAAAAGTTCCAGTTAGATTCTGGGTCCCTTTGAATCAATCTTCTTCTTATATTTTTTTTTGAAGGTGCAATGGGCTAATAGTTAAAATTGAGTTTTGAGTTATTCTTTCTTTGAGACGTGGTGAGTCTTCTACACTTTCCGCAGTTGGGGGCGAGTCCTGCAAGGATGCCTTTTGGGGACTCAGGGTGCAATTCTGTTAACTTTTTTCTTTAGAGCAGCTCTTGCTAAGCTAGATTTTAGAGTGTTAAAGTGACTCAAGTAGGTTGATTTCAGTGGTTTTCAAACCTTTCAAACTCATAGATCCCCTTTTTAAATAATAATTAAAAAAACCCACACATGCAGAAGCCAACAGATAGAACAGGTTAAAGGAGTAGCTGCCTTAGTCCCTTTGCCCAGGTGAGAGGCTGTGTGTGCAGTGGTTAAAAATGTGAATTGTGGTGTTAGGCTGTTTGAGTTCAGGTCCCAAGTTTCCCCATTTAGTTAAGTGGGCAAATTACTTAGCCTCTTTGGGCCTCAGTTTCTCCATCTATAAAACAGGGATGATAAGGATAAAACTTGCCTCATAGGGTTGTGAGAATTAGAGAAAGAACTTGATGTAAATTAAATGCATTGTGGTGCTTTCTATTAGCTACTGCTATTATTTACTACTAACAGCTAAGCGAAGCAGCTTGCAAACCTCCAAATGCGTATTGAATTCCTACATGTGCCAGGCACAGCTCTAGTGCTGGGGAAATTCTGGTTCTTATATTCTGGTGGTCTAGCCCAGTGGTTGGCAACCTTTTCGGTAAAGGGCCAGATGGTGAATGCTTTAGCCCTTTGCACTCGCTTGCTTTTTTCTCGATTCCTTTATTCTAATGCTAACCGTGTCGAGTCACACTCGACATCCGAGTGCAAAAGGTTAAGTTGTGCAGACAATACTGTTTGCCATCATCGCTCACCTCTGCCATTGTAGCACTTAGGTAGCCACAGATGATCTGTACATAAATGGGCATAGTTGTATTCGAATAAAACTTTATTTACAAAAATAAAGTATGCTGGATGTGGACTGAGGATAGAGGTTTACCGCTCCATGGTCTAATCTAACTTTTTGTTTTTATAAACAAGACAGTTGAGGCCCAGGTCATGTAATAGTGGCAAAATCAAAACTAGAACCCCTCCCTGGCCAGTGTGGCTCAGTTGGTTGGGCAACATCCAGTGCACCAAGAGGTTACTGGTTTGATTCCTGGTCAGGGCATATGCCCGGGTTGCAAGCTTGATCCCTGGTGTAGGGGCCATGCAGGAAGCAGCTGACCAATGTTTCCGTTTCATGTCGATGTTTCTCTCTCTCTCTCTCTCTCTCTCTCTCTCTCTCTCTCTCTCTCTCTCTCTCTCCCTCTCTCCCTCTCCTTTCTCCCTCTCCTTCTCTCCATTCCTCTGTCTCTAAAAATTAATTTAAAAACATATAAAAGAAGATAAAAAGCTACACACTAGAATCCTGATTCTGGCATCCTATGCAGTATCTTTCTATCCCACCAGGCTCTCTGGCACACTGGCTTTGTGAGTGCCCAACCTTCTCCTCTGCTATCATCTATCAAACTGTACAGTGGGCTGGGTGCAAGAGGAGGGGCCAGAGGTCTTACCAGTAGACCCTGTGATTTATTTGCTTCTGTGTCTGTCTTTAGAATGATGTATTTGCTCATTCAACAAATATGGATTAGGTGCCTATATGTACTAGGCACCGTTTTAAGACACAGTGGCTAATGGTTAGGAAAGCAGACAAAGACTCCTGCCCTTTTGGAACTTACATTCTAGAGTGCAGGAGAGAGACAATAAACAATACACAAAGCAAATAAGTACATTATCAGATAATCAGGGGGATTGGGAATGTAGGTGTAGGTTGTAGGCTTTCCTAGAGTGGTCAGAGTAGGGCTCACAAATGAGGTAACATTTGAGCAAAGCCTTAAAGGAGATAAGGACACCAATGTAGTGAAACCAGGGTAAGAGCCTTTCTGGCAGAGGGAACTGCTGGATCACAGGCAATGCCAGGAGTGTTGGAAGAATAGCAAGTAGGACAGTGTGGCTGGAGAGGAGGGTGCAGGGGGGCATGTGTAACAGAAGAGATGAAGGTGGGGAAGAGATCGCACTACTCCCTGAGCCCAGGAGCCATGGGGAGCCATTGCAACGTTGTGAACAGAGGAATGCCATGCTCCAAGAGAGCAGGCTCCCTCTGACTGCTCTTGGGAATGAACTATAGAAGCAGACTTGTTAGGAAGCCATTGCATGGATCCAGCAAGAGGGGACGTTGACTCCGTCAGGCCATAGTAACAGCGATGGGTGGAGGGTGCCAGGGGAGGTCAGATCCTGGATATACACATTGAAGGCAGCCCTGATAAGCATTCCCAACAGATCGAAGGTGGAGACTGAAGAATGGAAAGAATTAGGACGACCTTCTGCTTAGAGTATTCACAGGATTCCTGGGCTGATCACACAGTCTAAGAACCTTCTTTTATGGATGGAGAGCTGAGGTACAGAGGAGAGACTTGCTCCAGATCTCAGTGAGTGGCTGCCCCCAGTGTATGGGGCACAGTGCTAGCTCCTTTTTCTGTTCACTGTTGTCTTCTTGTACCAATCTTCTTCCTCCTTTGCTGAGGCCACAGAGCGAGGTGCCCCTCCTCTGTTCTTTCTGCATCATTCTGTTTTGACTCCCGTCACAAAATTTCCTCCTCTATTTTATGGTTCCCTCCTGTAGGTTAATTCTTTTTTTTTTTTTAAAAAAATACATTTTTATTGATTTCAGAGAGGAAGGGAGAGGGAGAGAGAGATAGAAACATCAATGGTGATAATCATTGATCGGCTGCTTCCTGCAACCCCCCCCCCCACTGGGTTTCGAACCTGCAACCCGGGCATGTGCCCTTGACCAAATCGAACCTGGGACCCTTCAGTCCACAGGCCGACGCTCTATCCACTGAGCCAAATTGGCAAGGGCCCTGTAGGTTAATTCTTAAAGGGCTGCTAGCATAGTGCTTGACATATAGTAGGTACTTAATATTTGTTGTATGAAGGATTAAACAAGGTTTTTTGATAGTCTTCTCCTAATTTGCAGCCATTCTAAAAATCTCACTATTGTTCCTTTAGAGTTTTTTTTTTTCCATTGTCTTTCCCTTCAGTGTTTTTTATTTATTTATTTATTTTTCTCATAGAATCTTTACTTGGATTTGCTACTTTAAGAGTTTCCTTAGATCCTGTCACATTGAAAGGAAAAGTCCTTGGATTTTCATTTTAAATTACATTTGTTAAACAGTAACACCTTAGGTAGTAAGACATTTGATATTTTAAATCTCTCTTTACTTTCTTTTGGTTCCTCAACAGGTCTCTTGAGGGGCATACAAATTCAGAGCGTTTTTTTTTTTTTTTTCCAATTTTTTTATTAAGGTATTATATGTGTACATATCTTACCATTGCCCCCCACCCCACTCCCATATATGCCCTCACCCCCCAGAGTTTTGCGTCCATTGGTTATGCTTATATGCATGCATACAAGTCCTTTGATTGATCTCTTATCTTCCCCACCTCTCCCTAACCTTCCTGCTGTAATTTGACAGACTGTTTGATGCTTTACTGCCTCTGTATCTATCTTTTTGTTCAAGTTTTTAATGTCCTTTATTATCCATAAATGAGTGAGATCATGTGGTATTTTTCTTTCATTGACTTGCTTATTTCACTTAACATAATGTTCTCCAATTCCATCCAGGTTGCTGCAAATGGTAAGAATTCCTTCTTTTTTATGGCAGCATAATATTCCATTGTGTAGATGTACCATAGTTTTCTGATCCAGTCATCTGCTGATGGGCACCTAGGCTGTTTCCAGATCTTAGCTATTGTAAATTGTGCTGCTATGAACATAGGGGTGCATATTTCCTTTCTTATTGGTGTTCCCAGTTTCTTAGGATATATTCCTAGGAGTGGGATTACTGGGTCAAATGGGAGTTCCATTTTCAGTTTTTTGAGGAAACTCCATACTGTTCTCCACAGTGGCTGCACCAGTCTGCATTCCCACCAGCAGTGCACGAGGGTTCCTTTTTCTCCGCATCCTCGCCAACACTTGTCGTTTGTTGATTTGTTGATGATAGCCATTCTGACAGGTGTGAGATGATAGCGCATTGTTGTTTTGATTTGCATCTCTCGGATAATTAGTGACCTTGAGCATGTTTTCATGTGTCTCTTGGCCTTCCTTCTGTCTTCTTTGGAAAAGATTCTATTTAGGTCCGTTGCCCATTTTTTTATTGGATCATTTATCTTCCTTTTATTAAGTTGTATAAGCTGCCTGTAGATGTTGGAGATTAAACCTTTATCAGTGATACCATTTGCAAATATGTTCTCCCATGCAGTGGGCTTTCTTGTTGTTTTGTTGATAGTTTCTTTTGCTGTAAAAAAGCTTTTTATTTTGATGTAGTCCCATTTGTTTATTTTCTCTTTAGCTTCCATTGCCCTAGGGGCAGTATCGGTGAAGAAGTTCTTTTGACATATGTCTGAGATTTTGCTGCCTGTGGATTCCTCTAGTATTTTTATGGTTTCCCGTCTTATGTTTAAGTCCTGTATCCATTTTGAGTTTATTTTTGTGTATGGTGTAAGTTGGTGATCTAGCTTCATTTTTTTGCATGTGTCTGTCCAATTTTCCCAACACCATTTATTGAAGAGACTGTCTTTATTCCATTGTATGTTCATGCCTCCTTTGTCAAATATTAATTGAGCATAGTGGTTTGGATCAATATCTGGATTCTCTATTCTGTTCCATTGATCTATATGTCTGTTCTTGCGCCAGTACCAGGCTGTTTTGAGAATAGTGGCTTTGTAATACAGCTTGAAATCTGGTATTGAGATCCCTCCTACTTTATTCTTCTTTCTCAGGATTGCTGTGGCTATTCGGGGTCTTTTTTTATTCCAGATGAATTTTTGGAGAGTTCTTTCAAGGTCTGTGAAATATGCTGTTGGTATTTTAATGGGGAGTGCATTGAATCTATAGATTGCTTTGGGTAGTATGGACATTTTAATGATGTTGATTCTACCAATCCATGAACATGGTATGTTCTTCCATCTGTTTACGTCTTCCTCTATCTCTCTTTTTTCAGTGTCCTGTAGTTTTCCGTGTATAGGTCTTTTACCTCCTTAGTTAAGTTTATTCCTAGGTATCTTAATTTTTTGGTGCGATGGTAAATGGGATTGCCTTTTTAGTCTCTCTGTCTGTAAGTTCACTATTGGTGTATAGAAAGGCCATAGATTTCTTGGCGTTAATTTTGTATCCTGCTACATTGCCGAATTCATTTATTAAGTCTATTAGTTTTTTGACGGAGTCTTTCGGATTTTTTATGTACAATATCATGTCGTCTGCAAATAAAGACAGCTTTACTTGTTCTTTTCCAATTTGGATGCCTTTTATTTCTTCTTCTTGTCTAATTGCATTAGCTAATACTTCCAGTACTATGTCAAACAGGAGTGGTGAGAGTGGGCATCCCTGTCTTGTTCCTGTTCTTAGGGGAAATGTTTTTAGCTTTTGTCCATTGAGTATGATGTTTGCTGTGGGTTAATCATATATAGCTTTTATTATGTTGAGGTATGAGCCTTCCATTCCCACCTTGTTGAGAGTTTTTATCAAGAAAGGGTGTTGGATTTTGTCAAATGCTTTTTCTGCATCAATTGATATGACTATGTGATTTTTATCTCTCAATTTGTTTATGTGATGTATCACGTTTATTGATTTGCGGATATTGTACCATCCTTGCATTCCTGGGATAAATCCTACTTGGTCATGGTGTATGATCTTTCTGATGTGCTGCTGGAGCCGATTTGCTAGAATTTTGTTGAGGATTTTGGCATCTATGTTCATGAGGGATATTGGTCTGTAATTCTCTTTCATTGTGTTGTCTTTATCTGGTTTTGGTATTAGGGTGATGCTGGCTTCATAGAAGGAGCTTGGAAGTGATCCTTCCTCTTGAATTTTTTGGAATAGTCTGAGGAGTATAGGTTTTAGTTCTTCCTTGAATGTTTGGTAGAACTCTCCTGTGAAGCCGTCAGGCCCCGGGCTTTTGTTTGCCGGAAGCTTTTTGATGACTTCTTCAATTTCGTCCATAGTTATTGGCCTATTGAGCTGTTGAGATTCTTCTTGATTGATTTTTGGAAGGTTTGTATTTTTCTAGGAATATGTCCATTTCCTCCAGGTTGTCCAGTTTGTTGGAATAGAGCTGTTCGTAGTATTTTGTAACAATCCTTTGTATCTCAGCGGGGTCTGTTGTTATTTCACCTCTTTCATTTCTGATTTTGTTTATTTGGGACCTCTCTCTTTGCTTCTTGGTGAGCCTGGCTAGAGGTCCATCAATCTTGTTTATCTTTTCAAAGAACCAGCTCTTGGTTTTGTTGATCTTTTGTATTGTTTCTTTGGTCTCTATGTCATTTATCTCCGCTCTGATCTTTGTTATTTCCTTCCTTCTGGTTACACTGGGCTTTTCTTGCTGCTCTTTTTCTAGCTCTTTGAGTTGTAGGGTTAGGTGATTTATTACCATTGTTTCTTGTTTTTTGCAATAGGCTTGTAGAGCTATGAACTTCCCTCTCAAGACTGCTTTCGCTGTGTCCCATAGATTTTGGATTGTTGTGTTTTCATTGTCATTTGTTGCCATGATGTTTTTTATTTCTTCCTTGATCTCTCTGGTGACCCAGTCCTTGTTTAATAGCATGCTGTTTAGTCTCCATGTGTTTGATTTCTTTGGATTGTATTTATTGTAGTTGATTTCCAGTTTTATGCCACTGTGATCTGAGAAGATGCTTGATATAATTTCTATCTTCTTGAATTTGAAGAGACTTTGCCTGTGACCCAGCATATGGTCTATCTTTGAAAATGACCCATGTGCACTTGAGAAGAATGTATATTCTGTGGCTTTGGGGTGAAATGTTCTGAAGATGTCAATTAATTCCATCTGGTCTAGTGAGTCATTTAGGATTGCTGTTTCTTTGCTGATTTTTTGTTTAGAGGATTTGTCCAATGGTGATAGTGGGGTATTAAAGTCTCCTACTATGATTGTATTGCTATTAATCTCTCCCTTGATATCTTCCAGGAGTTTTTTTATATGTATTTGGGTGCTCCTATATTGGGAGCGTATATGTTTACCAGAATTATTTCTTCTTGTTGGATTTCTCCCTTTAGTATTATGAAGTGGCCTTCCTTATCTCTTGTTATGGCATTTACTTTGAGGTCTAATTTGTCAGATATAAGTATTGCTACCCCAGCTTTTTTTTCATTTCCATTTGCCTGGAAGATATTTTTCCATCCCTTCACTTTCAATCTGTGTGAGTCTCTTGTTCTGAGGTGGGTCTCTTGTAGACAGCATATATATGGGTCATGCTTTTTTATCCATTCAGCCACTCGATGTCTTTTGATTGGAGCATTTAGTCCATTTACATTTAAAGTTATTACTGAAAGGTATTTGTTTGTAGTCATGTCTATTTTTGTGTCTGTATTCCTTCTTACCTGTTTATTTCTTCTTTTTACAGTATTCCCTTTAGCAATTCTTGCATTGCTCGTTTGGTGGTGATAAACTCCCTGAGTCTTTTTTTGTCTGCGAAGCTCCTGATCTCCCCTTCAATTTTGATTGATAGTCTTGCTGGATATAGTATTCTTGGATTCAGTCCTTTGCTTTGCAACACTTTTTTTTTTTTTTTTTTTTTAAATATATTTTTATTGATTTTTTACAGAGAGGAAGAGAGAGTTAGAAACATCGATGAGAGAGAAACATCGACCAGCTGCCTCCTGCACACCCCCTACTGGGGATGTGCCCGCAACCAAGGTACATGCCCTTGACCGGGATCGAACCCGGGACCCTTCAGTCCACAGGCCGACGCTCTATCCACTGAGCCAAACCGGTTTCGGCTGCTTTGCAACACTTTGTATACCTCCTTCCATTCACTTCTAGCTTGTTGTGTTTCTGTTGAATAATCATTTGACAATCTGATGGGTGTTCCTTTGTAGGTAACTCTCTGTCTCTCTCTTGCTGCCTTTAAGATTCTCTCTTTATCATTTATATTTGCCATTGAGATTATGACATGTCTTGGTGTGGGTCTTTTGGGGTTGATCCTGCTTGGGACTCTCTGTACTTGCGTAACTTTTATCTTTCCCATATCCGGGAAGTTTTCTGTCATTATTTCTTCAAATAGATTTTCTAATCCCTGCTGCTCTTCTTGTCCTTCTGGCAGCCCTATTATACGCATGTTACTTCGCTTCATGTTGTCCCGAAGCTCCCTTAGGCTTTCCTCCTGCTTTTTAATTTTTTTTCTCCAATTGCTGTTCAGATTGAGCTTGTTTCTGTACCTGATCTTCTAACTCACTAATTCGGTCCTCTGCTTCTTGTAGTCTACTGTTGAAACTTTCCATGGTGTTTTTGATTGTAGCTATATCACTTTTCATTTCTTCCTGATTCTTGCATAAGTTGTTGATTTTCTCATCCATCCGCTGTATAAATTCCACGACCATTGCTCTGAACTCCTTTTCGGTCATGTTGCAAGCTTCAGTTTCACTAATTTCCTTTCTTGGCGACTCCACGTTTTCTTTCCTCTGTGAGTTATTTCGTTTCCCCATTCTGGCTATCACCAGAAAGCTCAAGCTTCCGTTTGTGTGGACCTCGGCCGTGCGCTGTGGGGACTTCGCTCCACCCGAGTTTCACTGAAGTGCTCTGACACTAGGACGTGTGGTTGCCTTTGGTTGGTGGGAACCAGACTTGCCCAGGGTCAGTGTCCCCAGTGTTCCGTGTGGTCTCGTGTGCACACTTAGAATCAGGGGCCCTGTCAGCACCACACTGTTGGTATGTGCTGAAAATGAGATCCTTAGCATGTGCCAGGAGTCAGAGTTTCCCTGTATCTGCACCAAGAATTGAGTGTCAGAGTCTCTGTTGCCTTGTGCAGTTTCTCGTTGAGAATCAGGGTCCCTGTGTGTGCATGCACCAACAATTGGAGTCATTGGCTCTTAGTGTGAATGTGCTGTGAGTCAGGGATCCCAGGCAGCTGTGTCCGGCGTGCCAAATTCCCTGAAGTGGAGCTGTGTCCTGTGTGTGCTCTCTCTACTGAGCCAAACCGGCTAGGGCGCACACTCTCAAATCCCTGAAGGTGAGCTGCCTTTGTGCACTCTCCCAGAATCCCCGAAGAGGGGCGGAGTCCGTCCTGTGCGCTAAACTCCCCAAAGGGAAGCCCCTCTATGCACGCTCTAAGATTCCCCGAAGGGGAGCTGTGACCCGCAAGCCAAATTCCCCCCAATTCCCCGAAGGGGAGCCCTCTGTGCGCACTGACAGATTTCCCCGAAGGTGAGCTGCTTCTGTCCTGTGCGCCAAATTCCCTAAGGCGGAGCGCGCGTCCCTGCGCAAAGCTCTGCAGCTTGGGCGAGGGGCGTGTCTATCAGTTACTATGGCGCTATCCACGTGCGCCTGCGGGGAGGGGGATAGGCTCTTTGACTCACGGGAATCTGCCGGGAAGTCTGGATTCTTGTTGTTTCTTCCACTGAAGCTGTGATAGCAGTTCTCTGTCCCCAGTGGCTGCAGGGTCCTGGTTTGTGTCAGAAGCCAGGATCCGAGTCTCAGGCAGCTCTGTTTCTCAAGATGGCGTGGTCTCCGCGTCCGCACCAGCCGCCGAGAAGTGTCTGCTTTTCCAGAGCGTTTTGAAATCCTGCCGGAGTTGTGGCTCTGTTGCAGCGATGCGTCGAACACTTGCGTGTGTTCAGTGCAGCTAACGCAGGGCTTACCCGGGCCCAGAGTCTGAGGCCTCTGCCTACACTTGACCTTCTCCTTTGCCATTACACTTATTTGAGCATGTGCTACAAAAACCAGCAGGTGTCAACAATCTATGCCAGTGGTCGCCAACCTTTCGGACCTCATGGACCATCAGTGGTGTTGGCGACGGCTGGTCTAGGCAACCCGTGCCCTGACTAAATCCTCTCAGGATGAAGATGCACCAGCAGGACACATCTGCCAGAACTGCTAGCTGCCGAAACTGCAAATTCACTTAACCCTTTGCTTTTAGGTAAATTATTGCTCCAAGTCTTGCAAGCTACAGAAACACAACATCAGGTTAGAGTTCAGAATGGGTGAAGTACCTATTACTTAACCTGAAAGATATTTTTATTTATTTTTTATTCTCTTGCATATCAATTCTTGAGGAATATATTTGTCTTTATTGTCTTAGTAAGGGCTGTGCGCTAGCAGTAGATTGATTATTGGTTGCCAACCAAACGCTCATCTTTTTGAATTCAATGATAAAATAACAGGGGGTATTTATAGCCTGGCACCTTGCTGAGTATTCTACATGCATTCTGTAATCCACACAATAGCCGTAAGGTAGCACAATGGCATAGAGCAGTGGTTCTCAACCTTTCTAATGCCGCGACCCTTTAATACAGTTCCTTATGTTGTGGTGACCCCCAATCATAAAATTATTTTCGTTGCTACTTCATAACTGTAATTTTGCTACTGTTATGAATTGTAATGTAAATATCTGTGTTTTCCAATGGTCTTAGGCTCTACAGCAGCGGTTCTCAACCTGTGGGTTGCTAGCAGGGTCGCCTAAGACCATCGGAAAACACAGATATTTACATTACAATTCATAACAGTAGCAAAATTACAGTTATGAAGCAGCAATGAAAATAATTTTATGATTGGGGGTCACCACAACATAAGGAACTGTATTAAAGGGTCGCGGCATTAGAAAGGTTGAGAACCACTGGCACAGAGCCTGTAGATCTGCCATTACCATCTGGTGATAAGAAGGATGCCCTGGGCATACAGATATTGTCATTCCTCATCTGTAAAATGGGACCACTGTTTACCCTTGTGTTCTCTCTTCAAGACCACCATATATCCATGCGTCCAGGCCTACTTCCTTGGAGTTTTCCTGGACTCCTGTCTTGCTCCCAGCCCTCAGTGGATCCTGTCATTTCTGCCTGTCTACACTAGGAATCTAACCACATCTCCTCTACCATTGCCAGATTAACCACGGCCACTGTGCTTCTTGCCTGGATCACTGCAAGAGCCTCCTCCTGGTCTCATTTCCTCTCATGCCCTTCCAATGCACTCTCCACAGCCAGCCAGCCAGCGTGATCACGTCCCTCCTCTGTGCTCACCTCCCGTGGATTTCGGTTACATTCACAACACAATTCAGTGTCTACCCACGGCCTGTGAGGTCCCTCCTGATCCTGCCCATAGCCGTCTCGCTGCCTTTGTTTCCATCATCTCTTTCCGCTGCCTGCTGCTCCCAGGCCCCCTGGTATCCCCCTCCTGCTCCAGGAGCACTCCAACTAGCTCTGTGTTCACTTGCTATGCCCGTGTGGACACTCTCTTTCCAGATCTGCTCCTTATTCTCCATGACTCTGTTCAGACTTTCTCTCCTCAGAGAGGTCTTTTCTGTCTCATTGCTCCCTTTCTCCGAATCCTGTTTATTTTCTTTCATGACACCTGACTTTTTTTTTTTCTTTTAATTAAATTTATTGGGGTGACATTGGTGAATAAAATTATATAGGTTTCAAGTGTACGATTCTATGGTTCTTGGTCTGTATATTGCGTAGTATTTACCATCCAAAGTCAAATCTTCTTCTGACATCATATCTTTGACCGCATTTACCCTTTACTACTTCATCCCTTTCCCTCAGGTAACCTTCATACTGATTTTTTTTGTGTGTGTGTTTTTTTCTCCTACATATTTATTTGCTTTTCTGTTCTCTCTCTAGGATATACAGGGATTCAGCCCCTGGAAAAACTATCTATAATAATAAAAGCATAATATGCTAATTAGACCAGATGTCCTTCCGGACAATCTTCTAGACGAAGCTGGGGCCGTGAGGGAAGCTCAGGTCCTGGGTGCCTGCAGATGGCCAGAGGGAAGCCTGGGTCCTGGGTACCTACTGGCAGCCGGAGGGAAGTCCGGTCCCGGGTGCCAGAGGGAAGCCGGTGCCAGCAACCAGGGGAAGGAAGGTCTACTCTTGCATGAATTTCGTGCATCAGGCCTCTAGTCTGGCATATATTAAGAGTTCACTAAATATTTAGAATTCGTTAATGAATGCACTATTGAATGATTACAACATGAATATGGGAGAAGAGAGTTGGATATTTCCAAAAAGACTTCTGCTGAGAGCATCACCGGGTCCAGAAGACAGTCTCTCTGAGGGTGAGTCCTCCCCTTGATGACAAAGGACACTTAACTACCGAGGGAATAAGGTGAGCCTGAGGGAGCCCTTCCTGTCCCTCTGTTTTACACACCTGCTGCCTGCCCATGGCCCCCCACATCCTGCTGGTTGGAGGCCGAGGGAAGAGCACCCCATTTTCCATCACCAAGTGGAGCGGCTGTGCCTTTCTCTCTTCCCCTGTGGTGGGGGTCACACTGGGAGGGGGCCTACAGACGCACGGTGCACGGACGCTATTTGCTCCCCGGATGATTTGTGAGGTGCCAAGAGCTTCTTGTTCCCTGGGGAGTGAGGCCTTTAGGAGGAGCTCAGTGCTTTGGCTGAACAGCAGAGCCTTTCTTGGAGAAAATCTCCAAGGACTTTCTGCTCAGGCTTCCCAGGGCAGAGCAGTGATTTGAGGCAGTTTTAAGCCTCTTTATATTCCATTTTCATCTCTGGACATTGATTTTGCCATTTGCGGCTTCTAATGGAAGTGGAGATGGCTGGTACAGAGGGAGTCGTTGCCGGCCGCCCTTCTCTGTCTTGTAGCTGGGGCGCGTCTGAGGCATCAGCTAAATGGGTGTTTGCTTCCTAAATTCTTCTCTGCTTCCCCAAGTTGGGGTCGCCCGGAAGGTGGTCATCAGTTCTGTGGACGGGATCATGTTGTACAAGGTGAAAGCAGATGGAAGAAAAAGAGAACCTAAGTATATAAGTTGTGACAATTTATACTCATTTTAGGAATGCACGTTGCCTAAATGTGATTAAAAAAATACTTTCTGTTCAAACAACTTTCCTCTACCCAGTTCTTAGAGGGCAATGAAATGTTTCTTTTGCTTAGCTTGATTATGATGCTGGAGTCAAAAGGAAGGCTGTTATTTATTTTACTTTAAGAAAACTCAAGATACACACTGAGTGGCCAGATTATTATGATCTCTGAACGCATAATAATCTGGCCACTCAGTGTGTGTGTGTGTGTGTGTGTGTGTGTGTGTGTGTGTGTGTGTGTGTGTATATATATTAGAGACCTGGTGCATGAATTCGTGCATGGGTCGGGTCCAGCCAGCGGGAGGGGACATGGGCGGTTGGCCTGCCTGCCTGCTGGTCGAACTCCTGGTCGAGGGGACAATTTGTATATTAGCCTTTTATTATATAGGATATACGCTGAGTGGCCAGATTATTATGCGTTCAGAGATCATAATAATCTGGCCGCTCAGTATATATGGTGGCAGGTCATGTATCTAGAGGTCAGTCTGGAGCACAGCTTTGATCTGAAAGAGGAAGTAGAAAAGGCGTTTGAAGATGTGAGACAGGAGATTCATGTCCCTGCATGAAAGCCAGGCTCCTTAGCACTTCTATTCTCGATTCCCCTTTAGTCTTCTAGTCTTAACATTTTCAGTTGTCTCCCCCTCTCCCCCCATTCCAGAGCAGCTAAGAAGCAGCAAACTAGAAGAGGGCAAAGTCACACTGATGAAAGAGTGAAATGACAGGTGACAGCAAGGCTTAGCCAGCAATGCCGGACTGCGGGAGACTAGCACAGAACGGTCAGGCTTTGTCTGCAAGTCCAGGAATATGAGAACATTACTAGTTAAGTGTTCCTACCAGTTTATGGCTCATGTACTTCTGCTCCATGGAAACAGACCTTGGTTGGAGTAGCCCATGGGATGTGCCTAAAATTCAGGGAGATGGTTTGCCCTGCTACTTCCGTTCTATGGTGGGTCCAAGAAAAGGAATGGGTGTTCAGTTTGTCCAGCTTTCTCTTCTTCTAAGGATGGGAATGATGACTTCCAAGACATTTGCATTTCAGAGCTAAAATAGAAACCTGCCTCACTCCTTGTCCCTCATTGTCCACATCCAAGTCCTAGTACTGCTATTTCCAAAATACCTCCTGAAACATCTTCAGCTTTAGTCACGACCTTGTGATTTCTTCTCTGAATCATTATGGTAGTCACCTGACCATTCTCATCTCTAGGAATGCATTTGTTTAATAAATCCTTTAGTGCCGTGGTCGGCAAACTGCCGCTCGCGAGCCACATGCGGCTCTTTGGCTCCTTGAGTGTGGCTCTTACACAAAATACCACGGCCTGGGCAAATCTATTTTGAAGAAGTGGCATTAGAAGAAGTTTAAGTTTAAAAAATTTGGCTCTCAAAATAAAATTTCAATCGCTGTACTGTTGATATTTGGCTCTGTTGACTAATGAGTTTGCCGACCGCTGCTTTAGTGTCATCTGAGGACTGTTCTTACTAATGCTTTCTGACAATCCCTTTACTGTAGTACAGAATACAGTGTCTTCCTGTGGCCCCTGCCATCTAGGCCCTTGCAATCTAGGAGGATAGATCAAAAGGTCAGGGTCTGGAGACAAGGATGTGGATGCATTTTACAAGAACTTTGAAATTATTAATTTAATTTCTCTTGTTTTCAGAATTATCTCTTTAAATTGGGACATGTTCACAGAATAAAACAGAGCAAAGAGAAATGAAATTCAGATAGAACAAATTTTAATATATGGTTTATTGAGACAAAATACATGTTTCTTTGTGATCACGCTAACATATTCATGCTTGTATAGAGAAAGGGCTGGATCAAAAGTCTTTCATTTTGGCCACAACTGAATTAAGTTCTGAGGGCGATGATGTGACATACATTGTGTCAGAACATACATGAGTCTGGACCTGGGTCAGATGAGGCCTTAGGCATAAACATTTGACTTATATTCCACCTCAGGCACTCTTTTTTTTTTTTTAATAGTTTTATTGATTTCAGAGAGGAAGAGAGAGGGAGAGAGAGATAGGAACATCAATGATGAGAATCATTGATTGGCCACCTCCTGTATGCCCCCACAACTCAGGTATGTGCCCTGACTGGGATTGAACTGTGACCTCCTGGTTCATAGGTGGCCGCTCCACCACTGAGCCACACCGGCCGGGCTCAAGCACTCTTAATTCACTTCCAAAGACCAAATGAAGTAACTGTAATGCGTCAACAGTATAAAATTTAGCTGGCTCTGGAGATGTTGCATTAGTGTCCTATGGGTGAGGTCTAAATTGGATGGCAGTCAGGTATGTACACAGGAGCGGTCATTACTGCTGGCAGATGTGCACAGCTAATGGCTGGCTGTGGAGATTGCTGCAGGGGGAATTGCTTGGTAAAAATGAGTTAAAATGAGACAATGGATTATCCAGAAGGGTGCTTTTCTACAGACTACACTTTTATTGGTTAAGGCAATCAAAAGGGGGGGGGGGAATCAAGCCATTAAAAATGAAAGCTGCTATCATGTATTTATTTAATATCATACATACATAAATAAATTTTATTTAATATCGTCCATGTAGCATACAACTGTATGCATAAATCTGAACTTCTTTTTCTTTTTAGTCTGAATAAATGAAAGGAAACACTGCTTTTATTTCCTTCCCCAAATAAATGTAGATGGGAGGCTGGTATATTAAAGCAGTGGAGGAACCTAATGCTCAGCAGCGGAGGGACTACTTGCAGAAGAGTTAAATCTTTATGCGTGTAAGCCAAACTGCCCACGATCTCATTACATCGCACGAAGCTTGCAAGCATTGCTCCCCAATCACAAAGAAAAACCAGCACACAAGTGACCTGTGTATTAGCATCTCTGCAAACCTCAGGCAGGAGTTGGAATTTATATACACTTTACACACCCCTGAGGAAATCCCCATTTGATGCCACCGATAGACCAGATGTATTTTCCTCTGTAAAATGTGATCAGAATGTAATTAGAAGAAAATACACTGTGTATTCAAAACAAATAGGCAATCTTCTTTGAAGCTCAATGGTAATTTAAACCAGGTAGCAATATCAAATTAGAGGAGTAGGATGGAAAGGTTATGGAATGTGTGATTGGGCCTAGGCGGTTATGTTTGCAACAGTGCACTGATTGAGTTCGATAGCCATTGAGCTGGGTTGACATTTCACAGGCCCCCAAAAAACTTTGTCTCTGAATATGATTACTAATGTGATAATATATCTCATATTAGTGAGAGTTCTTAAATATGTCAATATGAGTGGAGTCACTGCCCTCCCCCCCCCCCCCCCCCCCCCCCCGCTCCTCTGAATCAATTTTACATGGAAGGGAGGACAAAAATGAAGATGGCTGTGGGGGAAAAATATACACATTACGAGAGCAATCACATAGGCTGCTGTGATTTTCCTGCATCTGTGCATTTTACTGTAACAAAGTGATTACTATGCTTAAAATGTGAAATTATGGACTCAGCTTTTTTAGTGTCATATCATCAGAATACACAAAAATCTGACACATCTAATGTGTATGTAATCCCAAGTAGTATAAAATTATATGTGCATGTATGGTTAGGCATTTGAATGGATTGTGTGATATAGGTGTGGACAGGAACATTGATAAAACATGTCCTGATACCTAAACAAGGGCAAGAACAGCCAAAAGGACTGTATATGTGACTCATGAATTAGGATGAAAATTCATCCTTAATCTCTTCTAACTTTGTGTCCCAATATTTTATTTAAGACCGAATACTTTACAGAAAATATCTGGTGAAAAAAGGCATAATTATAATCTGCGTATTATGAAGACTTTAATCCTTATTTTTATGTGAACCAAAAAGATGAGTAAACCGTTATTAGTGTTTTTTGAGCCTATTTGAAGAATTTAAGGACAGGATTAACAAGTTTCTTCTGAACTGAAGACTTTAGCAATCAACTTTACAAAAGCAGAATTTTCTCTAAGCAGGTACAGGCATCACTGAGGACTATGGATGGGTTTCAGGAAACCAGTGACCCATCGCTTCGCGCTGGTATTTGTCAAAACCTCACACATGCAAAGAATGGCTAGAGAAAATGAAAGTTTGTGGGCGCACATTAAGGATCGAAACAAGACACACGTCAGTTGGAAAATACGCTCAACCTCTATGACACCCCTTCCACTGAGAGGCAGGCTCACGATCCTTCCCTTTGAATCTCTGTTGGCCTGTGACTGCTTAGAACCACAGAAAGCTGCGAGTGATGTCACGTGATCCTTCTGCCCAGTGGGGAAAGACTGCAGTGTTCACCCTGTTCTCTTGCGATGCTCAGTCTGGAGAAGCCAGCACCATGTCACGAAATCCCACTGCTCCCAGCCTGCCATGCTGGGGAGCCTACGTGTGGGGGTTCCAGTGGACAGGCGCATTGAGCCTGCAGATGGCAGCACTTCGACTCTTCTCTGGCTGGGCTTCCTTTTCCTTCTCCGAATCTCTGACTCACAGAGTCCATGGCATTAATGAAGGTGCTGTTTCACACCACTTAGTTGGGCTAGGGATGGCGAAATCTGTTTTTAACAAATACTATGATAAATTAACTACCATTAAATGACTCCAAGGTGCCACCTGATTTGTTGGCCAGTTTTGATATATGGATTTTTCATGACAGACATACTTCTTTGATTACTTGGACTGGGTTCACAGGCCCATTGTTGTCCTTATTTTAAGATTGCAGAACGCCTCACTTAAAGGCCTGTCTCTTTTCCTCGTCCCACTTCTGAAAAGGCGGTAATAAGACAAGACACTCTCCCTACGTACTAAATCAGAGTGGGCGGGGCGGGAAGAAGGGGCAATAAGGTTTGGCATTTGTTGAATAATAAGTGTTTGTTGAATAATAACAAAAAATAATGAGGTAATATTTACAGAACACTTACTATGTGCTAGACCAGAGGTCGGCAAACTCATTAGTCAACAGAGCCAAATACCAACAGTACAACGATTGAAACTGCTTTTGAGAGCCAAATTTTTTAAACTTAAACTTCTTCTAACGCCACTTCTTCAAAATAGACTCGCCCAGGCCGTGGTATTTTGTGGAAGAGCCACACTCAAGGGGCCAAAGAGCCACATGTGGCTCGCAAGCCGCAGTTTGCCGACCACAGTGTTCGACTATACACGAGGCACTTTAAGTCGATGATCTTCTTTAGTCCTAACAGCAAATACGGCATAAAGTCAGATTATGATTCCCATTTTACAGAAGAAGTGAGAACAAGGCAGGTTTGTGACCGGCCTGAAGCCATGAGGAGTAGAAACGGTGGCGCCTGCTTGCTGACCTGGGCAGTTGGACTCCAGAACTTGACCCTGAGCACATTACTAAAGCCATCAGGAGAATGGGCAGCCTGTCACTTCCCACCCCTTCCTATGCTGCCTCTGCCTGGGGCATTCTTCTCACCCTTCCTTGCCCAGCTAATACCTACTTACCCCCAACGGTCCTTTCCCCGCGGGCGCCCAGGCATGACAGAGCTCCCGTCGCCCCCCTTCTGTCCCTCCTCTTTTGTCACTGACACCACAGTTGAAATTACTTACTGTCTGTCCTTTCCCCTAGACATGAGGGAGGGGCTCAGTCTGTCTCATTCCCTCTCCATGGCATCCCCAGAACCCAGCACAGGGCAGCACATGGTAGGCTCCAGCACATTGCTCTCGATCGACATCCTTTATGTGGCACAATACACACTACATACTATGGTGCGGTATGTCGTGTACTCTAGTGCATGCAGTGTTAGGTACTAAGGAATCAGAAATGAAGAAGCCAAACTCTTTATTTTCAGAGAGCCCAGTGGTTAATGGGAGGAGATTGACAATGAAACAAACAAGCATAACATCTCTGAGTGGTGGCTGAGGTGGAGCCATTGTCAGGACGTGCAGCCAATACAAGGACATACTTGAGCTGTCCTTGCCAGTGGACATGGGAGGCAGGGACTAGAAGGACATCCTAGTCAGAGGGAACGGCATGACAGGAGACAGGGACGTGCAAGAACAAGGCACCTTGGTGCAATGGCAGGTGGCTGGGTGAGGCTGAAGGACACGTGGGGCTGTCACAAGAAAGAAAACTGCTAGTGGTAACAGGACGAGTCACGGAAGACTTGACCAGGTTTAAGTTCAAGTTTGAATTTTGTCCTTAAGGAAACGAGGAAGTCTTGGATATCACTCATATCCAATAAAAATTTAGAATAGGTTCTTATGGAGAAGATTGAGTAGTATGTGAGGATGTTTTGGGAAGTCACATTGACTGGGCAGTACCTCTGGCATTTAGTGGGGGACAGTAGGGATGCTAGGGGTCCTGCAATGCATGGAACAATATCATATAGAATGCCAGTAGCTCCTCCATGGAGAAACACTGCATAATAACACGAACTCAACGCTTGAAAGAAAGCACCTAAATCTTCACAGGGCTCAGGTGGTGAGCGATTTTATTTTTATTGGTAAGGGAAAGAAAGATTTTTCTCTTGACCCCTTTGACGTGCCAAAGGAACAAGGAACAATTTACTAAAAACTCAACAATTCCACCAAATAAACAAAACAGCAGCATTTAAAATGTCGGATTTGAATCCAAGGATATTTTGATCTTCTAGCTCTTAATGTAGTTTATTGCTTATTCACATGGTCATTCATTTTGTCAATAAATATTTATTGAACACTTTTTATGGGCAAAGCACTGCTCTAGGCTTATGAAATACAGCCTGACCAAGATAGGCAAAGATGGAAATTCCAACCCAGGAATTCCAAGGGGGGATAAAACCTAAGGGAGGATTCAACTGCTTCTTCCGCAGCCAAGAATTATTTATGTGAGATCTCTGAAAACATAACGAGGGCCACATTTCTTCCTAACGAGACAAGCTCCCAACCCCAAGGGTGTGTATACTGTCTGTGCCTTGCAAGTGAGGTAGATGTAGATTGTGCCATTAAAGCCAATTGTGAACACATACCCAGGGCTGTTCAGAAACTAGAAGGATTTATTTAAAACTGGGAGAACAGAAGAGAGAGGTGGCACCTGTAGGAAATATTGCCAGTGCAGTTATGTTAGCTGTTGTAAACACTTAAATAAAATCAGGGGTTAAAGGATCTCAACGTTGACCTAATTGGTTGCAAATAAGGCAAAACCCAAAGATTGCCAAGAATCTTGTAAAAACACAATTGGTCTTACTTTCAGCTCATTTAGCCAAACCTCTTTGCTGGGGTCAGCCAGGCAAGAAGACGTATACACTGAGTGGCCAGATTATTATGGTCTCTGAATGCATAATAATCTGGCCACTCTGTGTGTGTGTGTGTGTGTGTGTATACTGAGTGTACACACACGCACGCACACACACACACACACACATATATATATATGAGGCCCAGTGCATGAATTCGTGCATGGGTGGGGTCTGGCCAGCCTGGCAAGGGGGAGGGGACATGGGCGGTTGGCTGGCCTGCTTGCTGGTCGAACTCCTGGTTGAGGGGACAATTTGCATATTAGCCTTTTATTATATAGGATATACACTGAGTGGCCAGATTATTATGCGTTCAGAGATCATAATAATCTGGCCACTCAGTGTATATCTCAAAAAATAAAAGAACAAATCTTATTTCCTCTGTGTGCATGTGTGCCATGGCATGTAAAACGTTGGGGAGCACTAGATATAAGGACTGAGCACTCTAGGTCCACACTGTGGAGGTAGGAAATGAGGGGGAAAGTATCATGAAAAAGCCCAAACTGAATTCAAGAGTTATTAACCCCTAGGCAGGGACAGGATAGGTGAATTTCAGGGTTCCAGGAAGGCACATTATTTTCCACACAGTTTCCATGGAGTTGCCAAGGCAGAGCTGTGCAGTGCACGTCGTATGTGGGGATCTGGGTATCAGGCCATGAGAATCCTGGAGCTTGGATGAGGAAATTCTACTCCTGCCATTGGGATTGAGGGCGGAGATTTATTTGTAGGGCAAGGTACTGCCAACGGGTTACCAAGCAGAAAACTACTTACCTGGGAGCTAGGGTGCCAATGCCACAGTGAACCCAGAAAGCAGAAGGAAGTCCTAATAACTGCCCAGGCTAGTGGCTTAGGGCTCCTTGGACATCCTCAGATTAGGACAGGAGGGCAAGCTTGGTGCCCGAGTGTGGAGCAGGGCCAGTTTTTAAAGGAAGGGCATGCGTGGTTTAAAGTAAGGGAGTGTGTGGTTTAAAGTAAGGGCATACGTGGTTTAAAGTAAGGGCATGCGTGGTTTAAAGTAAAGGCATGTGTGCTTTAAAGTAAGGGCATGCGTGGTTTAAAGTAAAGGCATATGTGGTTTAAAGTAAGGGCATATGTGGTTTAAAGTAAAGGCATGTGTGGTTTAAAGTAAGGACCAACGTGGTTTAAAGTAAGGGCATGCGTGGTTTAAAGTAAGGGCATATGTGGTTTAAAGTAAGGGCATGCGTGGTTTAAAGTAAGGGCATGTGTGGTTTAAAGTAAGGACCAATGTGGTTTAAAGTAAGGGCATGCGTGGTTTAGGTTTGCACGTAGGAAGAGAGCAGACCACAGACCACCTTCTCTTTAGGACTCTTGGGGCTGTGTGGTCGAGTCTCGAATCCCCCTTACCACCTCCATAGTACGCCCGTCCTCATGTCGGTGAACACCGCTGTTCCTTGCTGGAGTTAGAGAACACGCAGGTTCTGCTCTGCCCCATCAGATCGAAGCATTTGTTATTTTAATTGAGTGGGTTAAGTAATAAGTTCAGATAATCATGCCCAGCCCTTGTACCAACATTTGAGTCACTTATTAATGCAGGGACATTAATCTGCTCTATTATAAATACAGGATAATTACCCAGATGATGTGTGCAGTTCTTTCTAAATTTCTTTTCATTGTTCAGTTCATCATAAGAACTAACATATGGTGCCTTTGCTATGGGTGCATGTGGGTAAGGTCAATTATGAGGAAAGCAAAAGCTGATTGATAACTGGGTGTGGTTTCAAGAATCAGCCCTAGCCGGTTTGGCTCAATGGGTAGAGTGTCGGACTGTGGACCAAAGGCCAATTCCGGTCAAGGGCATGTACCTTGGTTGCAGGCTTCTCCCCAGCCCTGGCCCTGGTCAGGGCTTGTGCAGGAGGCAACCAATCGATGTGTTTCTCTCACATTGATGTTTCTCTCTGTCTTTGCCTCTCTCTCTCATTTTCCCTAAAAATCAATGGAAAAATATCTTCAGGGGAGGAGTAACCAAAAAAAAAAAAAAAAAAAAAAAAGAATCAGTCAGTGCATAAGGACGTGAGGCCTTTTTCCTTTTTCTATGACTAGGACTAAGAATTGGGGGCACAGGGACACAAAAGTAAGAACTATGGGCATGTGCCTCAAAGGATTTCCAATCCAGCAGGGGAAGGAAGGCTAAGCTATAGGAATCAGTTAGGGTGAGAGCAGGGGAACATTTGGAAGTGGGACCCTCTACTGTGGAGCTGCTTGGACACACCCACCACCTACTGGAGGAAGGCACGCGCAAAGGTAATAGTTCATACCTGAGTTGCATCTTCGTTTTAGGGTTGGGGATTCCTTATAAGAATAAGGGGTTCAGCCCTAGCCGGCTTGGCTCAGTGGATAACGCGTCGGCCTGCGTGCGGACTGAGGGGTCCCAGGTTCTATTCCGGCCAAGGCCACATGCCTGGGTTGCAGGATCAATCCCCAGTAGAGGGCGTGCAGGAGGCAGCCGATCAATGATTCTCTCTCATCATGGATGTTTCTCTCTCTCTCCTTCTCCCTTCCTCTCTGAAATCAATAAAGAAATATATTAAAAAAAAAAAAAAAAGGTAAGGGGTTCAGTCCAATGTCACGCAGGGAATTGTGGAGGCAATCCTTTGGAGAAAGCAGGCAAATCTTTGATTAATTGATCATCTGAGAAAGAGAGTCAGAATGATAGGTCTCAGATCCATGCTTTCCTGTGTTTTACTTTTTTAAAGCTTTTTTTTTTTTCTTTTCCCCTCCAGGGTGATTATCAGTGTGTTTTGAGGGAGAAAAATCCATTTCAGGAGATTGGAGCTGGTGGACTGTGAGTAAAAGGAATTGCGACAGTAAGTGTTCAGCTGTTTCCTGTGCTGGTTGTAGCGAAGTTCCTCTGTCCCTCGCAAAGCTCTGCCTCACCCCTTTGTCCAGTGGCGATCATTTGTGGGAACATGAAAAGGAAAAAGCAGACACATCTGACATTGGTGTGGATGTGGGCTGGGGAGAAGAGGGGCTGAAGTGGGGAAGGGAACTCACTGAAAGCAGACTTGGGAAATAGTAGAATTCTTTTGAGAGGCCTGAAATAGTGGAGCAATGCCAATTCATGCTCGAGCATTTTTTAAAATGGATGCTGTCCCACCATCTTTGCCTCCCTTGCCATAAAATTTTATGGAGACATCCAGGCAGCTGGCATTTGGGTTATAAAGACCCCTGTGTTTTCCTTTGTGGCAACCGGAAGGGGTGAGTCCTGTAGAGATTGTGCCACCTCCACAGCGCATCATGATGAGGAGAAAAAACACTCAGGAAGGTGGCGTAGAAGAGCAGGAAGATGAGCAGACCTTCCACCATTGGGATCTGTCGTAGAGAAGAAAAGGAGGCCTAGGACATTGTCTTTGATACCCTGGTAGTTTCCACTGAGAGCAATAGCCCTCATGTGCCATTCCCCCCCAAGGAGAGTATCAATGGACAATGTGTGCATTATAATTCCAGCTTCTTGAATGAGATCTGGCTTCGGCAACCTGGGGGGTTCCTACAAATGCAGAATCTTAGACCCTACTCCAGACCTCAATAAGTTATAGATAGCATTATGATGATTCCATCCTAAGTCTTTGTGTTCTAACCAGCTGATAAGTCTGCATTTTTAGCTTCAGCCTAATTTTTCTTTCCATCAACACAGGCCCATGTTTCAAAATGTATAAGCAGTTATTGCTGTTATGACAATGACTATTATTATTATTATTACCTTAATTTTACGGTTTATATTTTCTTCAAGAGCTGAAAAGACTTACGGATTATTGTATCATTAATCCTTACAATATCACTCTGACATAGGTGGGTGGCAAATATAAACATGTATCAATATTATGCTAAATTATACTTAAGTATATGGTGTGAAATCCCGAGCGATCTAATGAAAGCTATAATCTTTTGCTTCTGGTAAAGTAGTTTATGTTTATATCTCATATTAAATCTCTGAGGGATAGAGCTTGGTGAACTATTATGTTTTTTCCATCTCTCATTTAGATAATGTTTTTTGTATTTATATAAAAAAAAGTTTAGGTCTATTTAAAAAAATTCTAGGCCTGAAGGAGATTTTATAAACACAATCTCAGCAATGCCATATAGGATGGAAACCAGGAAACTTAGAATTACCAAGAGGAATTGAAACCAGCCCTTGCTGGGTGGCTCAGTTGTTCGGAGCATCGTCCTGTACACCAAAAGGTTGTGGGTTTGACCTGTAGGCGCATGTCCGGGAGGCTACCGATCAGTGTTTCTCTTTCACATTGTTTCTCTCTGTCTCTCACACTCTCTCTCTTCCTTCCTTTCTCTCTCTAAAATCAATAAACATATCCTTGAGCGAGGATAAAAAAAAATGGAATTGACATCCAAGGCTGTAATTTAACCCAGTTAGCTTTTATATGGATGCATTTCTAGACTGAGTCCAACCCTTCTTTCCATGTCACATTAGTTTTTCATTTTTTCATCACATTCATTCATTCTATTACTTATCTCGAAAAACAAGTAATTTGAAAAAATCTTGTGTTTCTTAGAGGGAGATTTTATATTACTACCACAAACGGAAGACCAGTGAGTACTACTTGGAATAAAGGACAGTAACACTAACAATAAAAAACCATGAAAGCAAACAATGTTGTTTAGTTCTAGTTTGTAGACAGCCTGAGGCTGGCTCTCTCTTTGTTAAAAAGAGGGATTTTGCAAGTACTGGAGTGGTGTGAAAGATCTATTAGCATCAAACTGAGAGAGACTGTCTTCTTGAGGCAATAGGAGAATAAACGGAGTTATAAGGAATTTTTTTTTCTGACTTTATAATTCAACTATAGGCCCGTTGCACGAAGATTCGTATAATAGGCCTTCCTTCCCCTGGCTGCCGGCACCGGTTTTCCTCCGGCACCCGGGACCCAGGCCTTTGCTCTGGCCGCAGTGAGGCTTGGCTTCTCCGCTCCAACTGCAGCGGAGAAGTCTTCAGTCTTCAGTCTTCAGTCTTCGCTCCGCGCCTGTGTATGCAAATTAACCCACCACCTTTGTTGGGTTAATTTGCATACTCACTCCTGATTGGCTGGTGGGCATCACGGAGGTATGGTCAATTTGCATCTTTCTCTTTTATTAGTGTAGATTAGTGTAGATGTTATTTAATGCCTACATGTATGCTACTCAAAATCATTTCCCTCAAGTCCCGTAATTTTGAGTATTAATTCTCAGATGTAACCATAGACGTCTACCCATAGTTTCTCCAACTCCTCCTTCCTCCCACTAAATACTTCCTGCTCTGGGCCTTTGTAAAGCTTCTTCCATCTTATATGACATCTTTTCTCTGACCATCCCAATCTTCTCAGCCTTCAAGATTGATCTTAAAATCTCCTTGGAGAGGTTCCTTGATTCCCTGGCCTTCTGGGAATCGAATCTCACTGTCTTTTTCATCCTTCTGTAGTGCTCAGTTGCATTGATCATCCTCTAACTTCACTGTTGAGAATCTTCTTGGGGGAGAATGTGCCTTCATTGTTACATGGGTGGAAAGCTTTATGAGGGCAGCGCGGCATCTTCATCTCAGTCTTAGCATGATGTATCTTGCAAGTAGCAGGTGCTTACTCAGTAACATGCTAACTTCAGACAAGATTCCTCGGACTGCCCCATTTACCATTTGCATATCCATTTGCTAACTGGGGCTGTATCTACAGCAGATTTATAGCTCTTTGGGTTCCCATTTGACCTTGCCACTCTGTTCAGTGTCATTACAGCAGAAATAGAAATGTTTGGCAGCCTGTGAGAACACGAAGTTTCAATTTATTGCTGCTGTGACCTGGAAGCTATGATCTGTGCTATATGTGGCATTCTTAGGGACCTTAGAGAAGCCCTAACTCAGAGAAGGTAAATGAAACCAAATGGAAACGTCGGATTTGGATTCCATCCAGTAGTCCGATTAGAATTCATAGGAAGCATCCCTGGAAAGAGGCGAGGAAACCACTTTACCCCAACGAGGCTTTCGTTCCTCAGGCCATCTGATGACACTTTTTTTTTTTTTTAAATATATTTTTATTGATTTCAGAGAGGAAGGGAGAGGGAGAGAGAAATAGAAACATCAGTGATGAGAGAGAGTCACTGACAGGCTTCCTCCTGCACGCCTCCCACTGGGGACCGAGCCCGCAACCCAGGCATGTGCCCTTGGCTGGAATCGAACCCGGTACCCCCCCTTCAGTCCACAAGCCGACGCTTTATCCATTGAGCCAAACCAGCTAGGGCTGATGACACTTCTTTCCTTGGTGTATGATCTTCTCAGGCTCTCTCTACCATGATATGATTGCTTTCCAATCTAACCCTTCTGATTGGGTTCTGTTTGCCTGGTTAATTAACTGCAATTGTCTCCTATCCTAAAAGGTCATTGGTCCTATGATTTGGATGCAGTAGTCCCCAACAGATCCTCAAATTTGCAAACACGCTGTTATCGCTGAAATCTTGATATGCTAGTGGGGTAAAAGTGAAAGGACAGAGATCATGATAGAAATATTGTTAAACTTTCTCTGAGATATTTCCATTGCATATGCTTACACTTCACGTGACTTTTAAGATACTTTTGATGGCGGGAAGGACTTCAGAAATACACTATCTGCACAAGGCCCTGTCTTCCCCGTGAAGTTTTTCAAAAGCAGCTAGCGTACATTTTTAAACACCACCAAAGAGTATTATTAAAGACTGGAACTCACAGAGGAAGCAGAGATGCCCAATCTAACGAGGCAAACCTGTAGTTCCTTCTCCTTGTGTTTGATTAGAGGGCTTGAGATTGCATTTTCACGGCCTTGATGAGATTGAGAGCATGTAGGGATATTAAAGGGTTAATCCTCTCCATTGCCTTAAATATTCCAAGCCACGATGAAAACATGTTTGCACCTAAAAGGGAAAGATTGTCGGTGAAAAAAAAACCCGAAGATACATGATTTATCACTCCCCTCACAAATAAAATTTATTCATTGCATCCACCAGCCATCACACAGATGGTCAGAAAATTGGCTTTGTGTAGGGATGTGGATTCAGGCATGAATATTAATACGAGACAGATGTAAACGCATATTAATATGCATTTGCTTTGCATGGACTGACATTACAATATTTTCATTGAAGAAACTGCACGCAAAAAGAAAGTATAGGTCACCTTTTACAAAGCATAAGATTCGACGGTAGGATGTATTTGTTGGCTCTAGAAAACGGCCGTTGATAGGAAATGGGAAACTTAATGTTGAATCTGTGGTCGGATGTTGACAGCACAGCCACAGAGGCATCAGAAAGACCGGACTCCTCTGGGTTACAATTCATCTGTATTTTCCAACGTTCGTCACACAGGGTCCCGGCTGCTACCTGAGCAGTCTGGGAAGCAAAGTCCTGTTTGGATCTGATACACGGACACATCTAAATGATGGGGAGTCTGAGATACGTGAAACTCTCTAGAAGGATCCATTCACATCCTCAGGCACACATTTTCACTGTTGTGGTTGCCATCATGGCAGCGATTCATAAAAATGTAAGATTTATGCAGGCATGGCACTTTGGGATTTTTTTTTCTTCTCCTTTTGTGTGTGTGTGCGCGCGGGACAGCATTTATGCTCAGATCAGCACCAGCATCTGTGCTGTTCGTATCTGCTTACGGCAGCACTGTGCACCCTCCCCAAGTGGAAGGAGAGAACGTGACATGGTAAAAGCGATTTACGTGCTTGCTGCTTGGCACCCACAAACCGTTCCTAGGGCGTTTTGCCGCGAAAATACTGCTTACTGGAGAGAACAGCAGCTTTCTTCTGGGTGCGAGTCCCTTTAAAACTGCTGCGTGGGCTCTCCAGGCAAACATGATGACGCCCCAGCACAGACACGTGCAAGTTGATAATGATAAATAATCTGTTATCGATTATCCACTTCAGTGACTTCACTGGTCATCACAAAACTTGCATAAAGCTTCTAAATTCCCTTCTCCAACCCTTCCTCCACCCTCAGACTTCCCCAGACACCTGTTGAAAATATTCATTGAGCTCAAGCAACGTGTCCAAAAATGGAGCTGACATCTCCCCCCTGACACTAGCCTGGAATAGTGGGGTGAGCAGGAACTGTGGCCAGGGACCTCTGTGTTCAAACCCGGGCTCTGCCTCTCACTGGCCATGTGCCCGAGGCAAATAATTTAACTTTTCTGAGCCTCAGTTTCTTATAGGCAAATAAAGGAATCGTTTTTTTACCAGTCTCCACAGTTATTTTTACATGGTTGTGTGATGTATTAAATGTGAAAGCTTATGGGAGATTGCCTAGCATGTCTGGCGTGTAGTAATATCACAGGTCTGTTTTTAGTTTCTATTTCTTTTGCTGGTACAGCCGTTTTTTTCTAATCTCTCTGTCTCGTTACTCAGGTAGGTTCATTTCTGTCTCTTGGTCACCTCTCCTGTCACCATCCTGCTTTTCCTCATACACTGGTTTCATAACTGGCTTTCCCATCTCCTCGTCAAACCATGGGGCAGGTTGCTTTTCCTAAAGCGTAAAACCCTAACCATGAGCTGGCAGGCGCAGTGTCTCTCTCGCTGAGACGTGGACCTGCCCCTCCATGCCAGTCTCTGAACACTCATCACATTTGGTTTTAGTTCCGTGAATGTTTGCTGAAAAGCTTATTTGACAAACATGTGTATAGCACTCTAATTCATTCAGTCTTCATTACAACTCGATCACGCATCCACCCATTCTGCAGGTAAGGACATTGGGGCACAGAAAGCAAGCGAATGCCCTTGGTCACAGAGCTACTAAGTGGCAGCTGTGGGATTCCAACCCAGGAGGTCTGGCTACAGGATCTGTGTTATTAGTCACATGCGTTCTTTGCCTTGATGCTTCTAAGCTTCAAAAATTTTAATATTTCTCCTGTCTTTTTATAAATCCTATTATTGTTAATGTACGATTGCACTTTTCTACCAAGCCTTCATTTTGTAAAAGAACTCCCCCAAAACCAAGATGTTGTTTGTCTAGATTATAGAATTATTTTGCTTTTTCTGCCCTGTTTGAGTTGTTTGAGTCAAAAGATAGAAACCGCTGTTTGTCTGAGAGGGTTCTTGATTAGCATAGCTATTTAATACCCAATGCCCCTCCCCCCCTCTCTCTTCCTCTCTCTCAATCTGTATGCATATACTGGATATTTCTTCATGTATTTGCTAATTAAATTTCTTTTAGGGACTGATATAAAATATTTTCACTTTGATCCCATAATTCTTCTATATCCTTTATACATGTTCACATACTGAAGATTTTCAACAGGATGAGATGATTTGCATTAAGCAGGCCAAAACCATCCCCATGTCTGTAGGCACGTAGTAGTTTCTAGGTAGAAAGCAAGCCTGTTTTTCATACTGCCTAATTTCCAGTGCCTAGCATATTGCCTGGAATATGGCTAGTAAACAAATGCTAAAAGAACCATTCTATTTCCTCATGTTGTTCTAAGTACTCGTAGTAATAAGTGATTTATATGCTAATTTATTCCTTCATGTTTGCTATGCTCATCCTTAGTGTGGTTCCTAAAGTTGCAATTCAGAGTTCCACATCTAGTCACTTCCAAAGAAACAAAGAAATGAATCTTTATTTCTCACTTGAGGATGCCTGGGGTTCACAGCAAACAGAGCCCAGAGTGATTACAGAATGTATTTAAATAAGTCCTTTAACCCTACTTTTCTCCACTTGTGCAGGCATGCATTTTTCAAGGCTGGGCACCTAGTCAGGGCGTCACACACTCTTGAAGAGATTAATGGGTGGCCTTTGGGTCCATGAGATTGCTAAAATTGCATACATAATAGTATATATATATACACATATACATATACATATATATACACACACACACACACACATATATATATATATATATATATTTTTTTTTTTTGGTGGGGGGAGAGTATTGACAGGTTTAAAAAATAAGTTATTTTGCCCTGGCTGTTGTGGCTCAGTTGGTTGGGCATCATCCCCTGCACCAAAAAATTGCTGGTTGGATTTCAGGTCGGGGCACATACTTGGGTTATGGACTTGATCCCTGGTAGGGGCCATGCAGGAGGCAGCTGATTGATTTCTCTCTGACATTGATATATATATTTCTCTTTCCCTTCATCTCTTTCTAAAAATCAATAAACTGCCAGGCCAGTATGGTTCAGTGGTTGAGAGTAGACCCAGGAACCAAGAGGTCACTGGTTGCTGGTTTCATTCCCGGTCAGGGCACATGCCTGGGTTGCAGGCTTGATCCCCAGTAGGGGGCATGCAGGAGGCAACCAATCGATGATTCTCTCTCATCATTGATGCTTCTAACTCTATCCCTCTCCCTCTAAAACTCAATAAAAACATTTCAAAAAATAAAAATAATAAAACTCAATAAACTAAATAATAGAAGTAATTTGTTCAAACTGTAAAGAAATCAAACTATATAGAAGAATAGCAAGCAGAAAATTCAACCATCATGGAAGTATTTTAAGTAAAAAGTTAAATTCTTTTTTTTTCCAATTTTAACTTTTTATATTCTCAATCTTTTTCCTTATAAGAGGATCATCCTATAATTCTATTTGGCAACAGACTTTAATATTATAATGTCATATTTAAATGTTGATACATACAGTTCTACTTTTATTTTTTTTGCTAGCAATGTTATCCACAGATTATCTTTAATTATTTTAAAATATTTTAAAAAAATTTATCTTTATTGTTGAGATGTATAGATGTCCACCAATTTCCCCCATTAACCAATTCTACCAGGCTCCCACCCTAACCCAGGCCATCATCGCTCTAAAGCTTTGTTGTGAAATAATTACAGGTTCACAGGCAGTGTAAAATGTATAGAGAGGTCCTGTGTTTCCCCTGTGGATGAAAAGGGGCCACATGCTAACCTGACAAGCTCAAACAAGGCCTTGGTGGGGTCTTGCAAACACAGAGATCTAAAGCAACCACAAAAGATTGTCTGAAATGAAAACTTTTTAACTAAAGTAGGTTATGACAGGTAGTAATATCCTAGGCTAGAATCTTCTTTGACAAAAGCCAATCTTTACCTTAACTAACGCTAAACCTAACCCTAACACTAGTCCTAGCCCTAACCCTAACCCTAGCCCTAATCCTAACCATATCCTTTTGCCCTAACCCTAGCACTAACCCCAACCCTAATCCTAAACCTAGCTCTAGCCCTAACCCTAACCTTAGCCCTAAACCTAACCCTAACCCTAACCTTATGCCTGAACCCTAGCCCTAACCTTAATACTAACTTTAAATGTAGCCCTAAGCATAGCCCTAGCCCTAACTCGTACAGGCATGCATTTTAAAAAACAGGGCACCTAGTCAGGGGGTCACACACTCTTGAAGAGATCCATGGGTGGCCTTTGGGTCCATGAGATTGCTAAAATTGCATACATAATAGTATATAATTTAACTTTTCACCTTAACTTTGTGCCCTAACACTAGCCCTAACCTTGAACCTAATCCTAACACTAGCCCCAGGCCTAACCCTACCCTAGCTCTAACCTGAGCCCTAGCCCTAACCCTAACCCTCACCCTAAACCTAGCCCAAGCCCTAACTGTAACCCTAGCCCTAACCCTAATCCTAGCCCTAATCTTAGCCCTAATCCTAGCCCTAACCCTAACCCTAACCTTAAACCTAGCCCTAAACCTAACCCTAGCCCTATCTCTAAACCTAACCATGCGCCCCAACCCTAGCTATAACCCCAACCTAATCCTATCCCTAGTCCCAATCCTAACTGTAACCCTAATTTTAGCCCTAACTCTAGCCCTTACCCTAACCCTAATCTTTGCCTTAACCCTAGCCCTAGCCCTAGCCCTAGCCCTAGCCCTAATCCTACCCCTAGCCCTAACTCTAAACCTAATCACGTGTGTATCCCTTAATTTACTGTTATATTTAATCACGATCTTCATACTTTTGCCTTTTAATTGTTGTACTAGCTTTAGTGTTAATTAATCCACTGCCTTTGTCAGTGAGACTTTCTTTCTTTGGGATATTTTCTTATTAATTTTTTTTTCTTCTTTTAAAGAAATCACTTTAACATTTCTTGTAATACTGGTTTGGTGATGATGAATTCCTTAGCTTTTTCTTATCTGGGATCTACAACCTTTTCAATATCCATTACCTGCAAAAGATAATCAGCATCAACTCTTTTTTAAAAAAGTATGTGCTTACTGATTTTAGATTCCTTTTAGTTCTTAACCCAGCCATTCTTTATGTAGGTATATGCTGGGAATAGTTTCTGACATACTAGTAGTTCTGTCTCTTATAACTGGATTAAATATCTCTGCACCCCAAATAGAGTCACTCTTTCAGTAATAGGAATAGTTGTTTCTTAATACAATGTCTATTTCTTGTTGGAGAAACATGGACAAATTCACATTCTTTGGCTTTTCTTTTCCTTGATTGCACATGCACTTCTCTTCTTTATACTTATTCTCACGTACAGTTGATTGGGTTATAACTTTCCTTACATTTGAGCCCTTGGCTGCTGAACTTGATGAATTCCTAAGTCCATGCAGCAACACATTTATACACCGACACGTAGGACCACTGAATATGGTAACCCCATGTATGCTGACTCTTACCACTTTTGGTTTGAATGGGTGGTTGTTTCCTGACCTTGTTTCCGAATTCACAGGGTGTGTATTCTTGAGTACAGCCCCCAAATGAGCAGTGACTTCTTTTATGCGACTGAAAGGAAACTTGGCTTTCATCTAGTTTCATTTTCCTTAGGTGACACAAGACAAGGGAGTTAGAGTTTGCACATTTAGTGTTATCTGTCTACAAGGTAATAGCAGGCTTTATTGTGCTAAACTGCCGTTGAAAGACACAACCACGGCTAAACTATTACCTACATATATTTTTATCACCCACTATTCATTATAATGCCTTTGTGTATGTCAGTGTTATCAGAGGCAACCGGTATTTATTAGGCAAGCGCTGGATGTGTGATACTGTGCTAGGTGCTGCCAAGGGCACTTACGTGGAATGAAACATTACAAGGGAGGAGCGTGACAATTTTTTTCTCTGCAGTCTACCGCTCTTCCTTTCACTGTGAGCTGGGTCATCAGGTTGGTCAAATTACTCATTATGTCCCAAGGACCCTCTTAGGACTTCCTAAATATATGTGTGTTGTTTGTCATGTGTTTCAGATCGGCTCACTGCAATGTGGCCTTTGGGTGAATTTGCAAATATAATAAGAAAAAAAGAGTCTTTCCCATTGTATTTACACTTTATTTTTTATTTTTATTTTTTTAAAATATATTTTATTGATTTTTTACAGAGAGGAAGAGAGAGGGATAGAGAGTTAGAAACATCGATGAGAGAGAAACATCGATCAGCTGCCTCTTGCACACCCCCTACTGGGGATGTGCCCGCAACCAAGGTACATGCATTGACCGGAATCGAACCCGGGACCCTTGAGTCCGCAGGCCAACGCTCTATCCACTGAGCCAAACCGGTTTCGGCTGTATTTACACTTTAACACACAGTAAGAAGCAAGACTTACTAGTACCATGCACCAGTGATTTGGAAAAGAGCAAGGTTTTCTTGGAGAAGGTGTGTGTGTGTGTGTGTGTGTGTGTGTGTGTGGTGTCATAGAACTTTCTTTTTTTTTTTTTTTTTTGGAGAAGTTGTGTGTGTGTGTGTGTGTGTGTGTGTGAGGTGTCATAGAACTTTCTTTTTTTTTTTTTTTTTTACCAAGCAACCTACATGGCTGCTTTCAAGAACTTTCTTTCTTTCTTTTTTTTTTTTTTTTTTTTTTTTTTTTTAAAAAAATATTGATTTCAGAGAGGAAGGGAGAGGGAGAGAGAGATAGAAACATCAACGATGAGAGAGAATCATCGATTGGCTGACTCCTGAACGCCCTGTACTGAGATGGAGCCCACAACCCGGGCATGCGCCCCGACCTGCATTTGAACTGTGACCTCCTGGTTCACAGATTGATGCTCAACCACTGAGCCATGCCAACTGGGTAAGTAACAGAAGGAATTTAACATTAAAAATTGTTAACCTGGTATAGGAGAAACAAAAATAATTAAAAAATGAACACCTAGGAACCATGGAGGAGATTTTGCAGGAAGTAGCTACCACCTCTTGGCTGGGGAAACAAAAGGACGAAGTTGCAATTATCAGAACTTAGAAGATTGGAGGCAAGGCCCTGCAGGAGTTGGATATCCATCTCTGAAGTGGGTGTGCTGGCTGGCTGGGCTGGTGTCCCTGGAGGGAAGACCATGAGGCTGGTTCTACAAGTGTTAGAGGAACTGCACACTTGACTCCCCGTTGCTCCTGGAAGGAAAACTGCTGCTGCAGGATGGAATGAGCTGTGGCTGCCAGGGCTCAGAAGTGTCTCTGGGATGATGCAGACAAAAGCAACCCCCCCCCCCCCCCAAAAAAAAAAAAAAAAACACAGAGAAGGATCAAACTCCTTCGTCCTCCTGCAGCCTTGCAATCGCTCTCTGATGCCCCCTACTGTCAGGGCCTAACAGGGAGCGGTTGACAACACAGAAATGTAGTCTCCAGGGTCCCAGCCCCTCCATTGCATCGCATCGCATCGCAAAGCAGAGAGAGGTGGTTTGAAATTGAGGAACAATTGCTTAATAACTAGCACAGGGGTGATAGTACCTACCCCACAAATTGGTTATCATTTTAACCATTATTATTTTTATTGAAATTTATGTAAAGAATCTAGTTTGATGATTGGCCACTCGTAAGGGTTAAAACCCATCAGTTCTTTTCAATTTTTGCTAGTTTACAAAATCTTCTCCCAGCCTGTTTATTGAAGGTGGCCCATTATACTTTGATACTCTGATTCTTTGATTTTCACCCCAGTCCCTCCCCAGTAGCATTCACATGTACAGATAAGTAGTGTTGGCTCTGGAACCCAGTGGTTATCAGCTGTGAACTTTGGGCAAGTTAATTAGGTTCTCTAAGCCTCAGTTTATGTTATATAAGATGATGCATGTATAGCTCAGCAAATCAGTGTTTAAAAAAGTAGCTGCCATCATTGCTATCATCAACATCATCATTTTCGCTGCCATTTGAGTCTAGAGAAATAGCAGCAAAAGAATCTCAACTTAAGATACAACATTTGAGAAGCCAGCTTCTTCTAAATTCACAAAGGATTAACTGGGTTCTCTGAAACTTAATCATTATTGTGAAAAGTAAACAGTTCACTTTCCACCCTCACTTTTGGTTCTTCAAAAGACTCCCATTTTTTAAAAATACGTATTTTTATTGATTTCAGAGAGGAAGGGAGAGGAAGAGAGAGATAGAAACATCAATGATGAGAGAGAATCATTGATTGGCTGCCTCCTGCACGCCCCCCACTGGGAATCGAGCCCACATGCAACCCAGGCATATGCCCTTGACCAGAATCGAACCTGCGACCCTTCAATCCATAGGCTGACTCTCTATCTGCTGAGCTAAGCCGGCTAGGGCAGATTCCCATTTTTATAATATTATACTTGACATTCTGAAAAAGGCCAATATTGTCCGTTCTGTTTTGCATTAGGGAACATTGAGGCCCGAAGTCTCTTTGAGACTTTCCCTGAGTCATGCGTGTGTTTGTAAAAGGTCTGGGAAGGATTCAAAAATCCATCATGGCACTCTCAGCGACTCTTGGATTCTGAAGGATTCCTGGCTCCCACTTGCTCAGGGATATAGCGACTGCCACTAGCAATTCAGAATGCGTGTTCTGTATAGTGATGCGGTACATCACTGACGGGTCCTGAGGCAAGCTGAGAACATCCCGGATCCTATGCATTATGCATGAGAGGGTGTAAGAAATAAAGGATCAATCATCTCCCTCAGCTAACATTGATCATTTGCTACACATTATTTGGCCTGGCTCTGTGCAGATTTATTTTCTCCAATGGGAACAAGAAGTAGATTGCCTGTTTTCTTAATGAGCAATGACGTCAATCTAGCCAACTCTATCTAATGCATTGAATCAAGCTCTCTCTCCCTCCCTCTCTCCCTCACTCCCTCCCCACCCTGCTCTTCTCTCTGTCATAGTAAAAATAGGGACAGCTTCTGAAGAGTGTGCCAGCTTCTGTGAGGGTGGTGACAGAGTGAGAAAATTGGGTCTAATTCAAGGTGATGAAAAGTCTCCTTCTCTTTTCTTACTTTTTAATTTAAAGCAGTGTTTCCACTTTCCATTTTTCTAGCCGGCATATTCTGAGGGGCTGATCTGCAGAAAAGGCCACGTGAAAAGTCACCCAATGAGAAAAGAGGAAGAGGGCGGGTAGAATGCAAGAATCTGTTGTGATGTTGGGACTCCGAGTGGCTGGATTGGCACAGTCACTGGGAAAAATAGCAAACACCAATCCGAGAACGTTATACAAGTACTCCTTAGTCAACACCAATGCCTCTTAATAGCATGGGAATCAACATGTGGCATTCAATGAGAAAATGGAGTTGAAGCTTGCCTTCTGTTGAAACAGTGTTCTCCTCCTTGTGGAGGCCAGTAGGCAGTAGAAGGATGTTGGAGGTAATGTGTGATCCAGGAGTTAAGAGGAGAGTGGATGTCTTGCTGGGATACACTTCCTCCTTCAATCAGACACGTGTCCATTGAAAGAGGCAGGGGATTTGGAGCATTGATTAGCTGAGGTGGGGTAACTTGGGAATTGGCGGAGCAGTCTACCGATGGCAGGTCACGGCTGGCATGTAGTCCTGGCAGAGTGGAACCTCTGCAGGCTCAGTTTGCAGCGGCACCATGCCTAAAGGAGAGCCGAGATTGCGGGCCCCTGTTCAAGCTGGACAGGCCAAGAGGGATCCCAATAGAGGAGGGAAGTGTGGCAACACATGGAAGTGGCTTAGGCCCCGGAAGGAAGCGTGGCTAGAACAAGGCAGGACACCCATCGTAGGCAAAGGCCAGACGGTGAGATACAAAGCTTGCCATATCATAAAGTTACTGTTTACACTGCGGACCACCCTCTCCCAGAGTCTCCAAGTTGCAGGGGGAGGAACATTTTTGAAATTGTTGGAAGCGAATTAATCATGAACCATGGTAGCCCATGAAGTCAGTGATGTAAATTGTGAAGCATAAGCCTTGGTTTTGTTTTCTCCTGAAGAAATGTAAGTACAGGAGAACTGTCACCAAGCTAAAAATGAAGAACAAAGGAGAACCGGGGAGGGGCCAGTTTCACCTTGGCATTGAAGATGGCCGTCTCTCTGCACCTGTTCCACCTGCTGCCTGGCTGGTATCCACTCCTTTATTGCTTGTGTTTCTGCACTGCCCTGAGGAGCCATTCCTGAAAAGTAGCACTTTGCTTTGCAGGTGATGCTCGCCTTTATGAATGTTTTGATTCAACCACCGGCAGGTGAATTCTTCCTCTCTTCCCTCCCCACTGCAAAACCCTTTCCTTCCCACCCTGTTAACGCTGAATCCTGCAGGATTTCCAGTGGACAAAAGCCAACACAGACAGAGGTAAAGAGGTGGGAGGGGGAAGTTACTTAATTTTTGGCAGTAAAAAACAACTAACCAAAACCCAACTTTTGCAGATCTCAGTAAAAGCGTTTGTGATTTTGGTTTCTTTCCCCTTCTTTCTTATGAGGGGGTGGAGTGGGAGAGTTGCAGCTTTCTCTGGTTAGCTTTGAAAAGCATAGTTTAAATATAATTAACTTACATGTTATCATCTTCAAAGTATAGAGAGAAAGAAATCCTGTTTTGGCTCCAAAGGATTGGGTGCAAAGTTGTCTGCAGCCAGATTAGATTACTATAATTTTCTCAAGTGGCATTTTTGCCAACACTTAAAGTGGATCTCAGGGAGGAGTCAGGATTCAGTTGAGAAGAAGATATCCTGCACCCAGAGATCAACTACATTTATTCTCAGATTTAGAGTAAAAATCAATGTTTAATTCCCCTTTAACTGGGTTGCTGTTGCACAAGGAGGAGTTCCTTTTTTCACGTACTGACACTTCAAACTCTCGAATTACAAGGCTCCATCTCATGCCTTTTGATTTTTCTCAGCAAACCAAATGCTGCCATTAGCTGTGCTTATGTTCTCCAGCAAATTGTCCCTTGGAGCATTCCTTTCCATGCTCACGTCTCATCCACTCGCCTCCAAAAACGCCAGGTCAAACGTTGTGTGTCTAGGAGACTACTGTATTATTCTGTAGTGTGTGATATGTACATGTAATTGGTATGAATTGTGTGGTCATGCATTTTCTGTTCCAAAGAGTAACTCTATTTCTAGACTGACTGTAATTTCTGCCTCTCAGTCTTCAGCTTGTTTTCAAATTAACCCTGTCCAGCGCACTAAGTGCTTAGTCAAGATCTATAAAACGGGCATTGTGGAGTTTACAGTTGAATGAGTTCAGTGTTCAACTACATCAATACTGTTTTCCCTTGTAAAGTTTCTGTCTCTCCTTTTCCTGATCTGACATCTAAATTACACTGAGGGGTGGGGGGAGTTACTCTTATGATGTTGAAGGCAGGAAGAAGCCACCCCCATTTTCTGTTCTGCTGATGTTCCTATAGTCTATTATCCTGCTTTGGCTGACATCTGGAGGAATCACACCAGGTAGCTACCTTCTCCTCCTCCTCCCAGGAGGGGTTCCATCTTAGAATTGCTCATCGGCTTGTCTTCACTTTGGGCCCATGAGATATTTGCAGATCTCCAAGCCCCCTTTGCAGCTGATGCTGGTTGGGGGCGGGTAGCCTCTCATGTCTGTGTGCACAATGCCATCTCACTCTTGTTTCCTTCAAGTCCTAAGAGGCTGGACAGGTTTTACAAGGACGGTCACTCTCTAACTGTACCTGGAAATGTCTTAGCAGTCTTCTCTGCAGACGTTTCAAACATCACAGCAGAATGCCTTGGTATCCCTCAAGTCCTTCGTTTGGCCAGGGATAGACAAGTGTCCAAAATGCCCCGCTGCTCATTCTTTTCCTCTTTCAATTTTAGTTGGATTCTGTTATCTCTCTTCTTCTCACATGCTCAAACCCTTTCAAATGGTATGAGGAGTAGGCAGTGGTGTTGAAGGCGAGGAAGTAGGATGGAGAGCAGCTCTCCTGTGTTGAAAATATGTAGCAGTATCCTTTTCCTTACAGTAGGTCTTTTATCTCAAACTTAATATTTGGGCATTTCTTTTTGCTGCTCCTTATCTATAATATATTAAATATATATTTTCAGATTTAGAATTAAAAAATCAATTATTTCATTCCCTCCCTTGGGTTGATGTTGAGTTGATGATAGGGGCAACTATTTCCTCATGGTATATTATAACTCATATATCCTGTTCTGAATGCAGCATTGCAGGGTGTATGAGTAATGCATGTTGCTTGATTTCTCAAATTATTATTTTGCCACAAATACTTTCCTGTTATATGTGTGTGCACTTATGTGTATTTTGGCAACTAACATACCTGAACTATTCACATAAAGAACAAAATTCTCAAGTAAAAATATTTTTGTAATATTAATGATGCCAAACATGCAAATATTTAGGAATAGTAACTATGATGTCAACTCAAGAACCTATGTAAAAAAGTATCAACATAATACTCCTAGGAGAAAATATTCATGGCTATATCCAAACAGAAATATATAATGATTAAGTGTATGTAATTTTTAAATTATATGCCTTTTTTTTAGAGAATCTGGAAGCAAGGTGGCAATCTTTCTCTAATGCGAGGCCAAGTTATGCTGGAGCTGGGGTGTGTGCACAGGGATTCCGGGGTGCAGGTCCGCTGGTCAGGACCAGGTATAAATGGGGCGTGCTTTATCCTTACTATATTGAGTTTATGTAACTTGTGGATTCTCCATGGCAAGTACACATTCCAAGATGTCTTTTGATACTGTGCAGCATAGATTGGGTCTCTTTTTAATAGTATCAGTTGGTATGTGGTAAAGGAATTATATTTAATTCCCTCTTTAGTGACCCTTCACCTGGCCTCCTCTGCATCTATTCTCTAGATGCAGCCAAAGGGATCTTTTCAGGAAGCAAACTGGCTGATCCAGTCATCTTTCCATTGAAAACTGTGTAGTGTCTCCCCACTGTCTCAAAATAATAAAAATTCTCTTTATAGATATGAAGGTGTCCCCTGGTCCAGCCTCTGTCATCTGCATCCACACCCTCTCACTATTGCACCCTCTTCTCTCCACTTTGACTTTTGCTTCTCTCTTCTAATATTTGCTGGGCTCTCCCTGCCCACCCCTAACCAGGACCTTTGCAAGTGGTGCTTGCTGTACCAGCACACTTTTATTCTTTTCTAGATTAGTCACAGTTTCACTATTACACTTATATGTGTGATAATAATTTCAGGTCTGTGTCTCTCTCTGTGTTGTGAGCTCTGCATGCCAGTTCTGCTGACGACGACACCACCAGGCCTAGGGCAGTGACTGGCACATGACTGGGGCTCAGTGGATGAATGGATGAGTGAATGAATGAATTCAGGAAGGTTCCACTTAACCTGGATCTTGATGGATCCAGTTCATCATGGATTTGGGGGAAAGGTCATTCCAGAAAGAAAGCAATAGGATGAGAAATCTGGATAAAGGAATGGGATAAATTGGAATGTTGACAATCAAGTGCAGAGTATTGGGGAGTGAGATTGGCTGAAGATGAGGCGGGACATGTATTTTGGGACAGGCTGATATGTCTTGTTGGAAAACTGGTACTTCATCCCAAGCAATGGAACCACGGAAGGTTTTGGAGAGAGGAATTTGACATAATGAAATAGAAACTCAACTTGAGTGGTAACGTGAGAAAGAAGTGAGTAGCTGGGAACCTATTGAAGAGGCAATTGCTTAAGATAATGGGACTTGGCCTAAGGAAGTGGCTGTGGGAATGCAGAGGAGAAAACTAGGAAATGCCTTGGGCTTGGCAATGAACATGAAGGTGAAGGTTCATAAGGAGCTGCAGTCAAGCAACATGTAAACCAGGACAGCAAGTACACTCTGAGGACAACTTGTACTGGAGAGTTTGGATAATCTGTAACACCCCTTCTTGTACTTAGCCAAAACAGAGAGTTAACTCTGTAAGAGTGAGAGAGAAATAAAGAGAATGGGCACAATGGAGAATGATTAGTGGAAAGATGAAAGGCGTGAAAACTAACTACGAATGTACAGCTGAATAGATGGGCGAGGGCCCACGGAAGCTGGCCTAAATGGCTTCGTTTGCTGCCCAGGCCCAATGCTAACCTTTGTCAACTCAGAACATTTCAGCCCAGAGGTCTTTGACTCCAGTGCCTACATTTGTCTCTCTAGTGTCTGGCTTTCCCTTTGGCTGGCAGTGGGACGTTGCTCCGGAAATTTGTGGAAGAAAGAAGAGACTGTTTGGTGTCTTCAGTGATGCCTCCTGAGTATTCTATTTAGCTGATACCTTGAAATGAAGTCATATAATCTTGTGCTTTCTTTGGGAAGCAATTTAGGCAGTTTAGTTGCTCATTTTGATGTTGTTATGATTAAAGTCCAGAGGGGACAAAAATAGAAGGAGACGTGCATGGCAGAACAATATCAGTCCAACAGTTCATCTAATCTAGAGTGTTTGAACTGAGGGCTAGGCTCTGCCAGTCAGGACTGAAACTAGCAGCGACAGGTTGTGGGGAGAGCGGGGTGTATAGGCACAAAACATACTTTAAGAAGTGTGAAATGTCATCCTGAAGAGACAGATCATAGACTGTAACTCATAAGGACAATGTGTTTTAAACTCACACACCTGAGCTATGATACCACCTCATTTATTTCTTTGGTCACAACCTTGTTAGTTTTGACTCACAAAGATGTTACTGCAAACTGGAAAATATTAAAGTTTATTCTAGGAATATGGTGTGGAACTCCGGTCAGTGGATTTGTATATAAGAGAACATAAAGAAATTAGCCGAAACCGGTTTGGCTCAGTGGATAGAGTGTCGGTCTGCGGACTGAAAGGTCCCAGGTTCGATTCCGGTCAAGGGTATGTACATTGGTTGCGGGCACATCCCCGGTGGGGGGTGTGCAGGAGGCAGCTGGTCGATGTATTTCTCTCATCAATGTTTCTAGCTCTCTATCCCTCTCCCTTTCTCTCTGTGAAAAATCAATAAAATATATTAAAAAAAAAAAGAAACATAAAGAAATTAAATTATTTTTTTGTCTTGGCTCTATATCAAAACACAGGATAATAAATTTGTATTTATATGTTTTACGTTATAAAAATATATATGCTTCACTTAAAAATAACTTATTTTTTTAAATGGCATTTTGATCAACTTTCCAATGACTGGTCCCCGTTGTACTGGATTTCATTTAGGGCCATACCATATGAAAAAAAAAAGTACATTTAACCTTTAAAATTAAGCAGTGTAGGAGACGTGTGGGAACCCAATCAACTGAGTCAGCAGCAGATTCTTGTATTCCTTATTAAATTCCTTTTAGAGCTATGCTCATTGAGTCGAATAGTTTAAATAATGGATATATAATTCAAATTATTTTTTCTCTTCTGCTCTTGCTTACTCCTATTCCTCCTCTTTTGCTGAGATCATGGAGTTAAATGCACATGAATTAAGTGCACATGTATACTTTACTGTTATCTCCTTTTCACAGATAAAGACATAAAGCTTAGAGCAGTTGAAAAACTTCCCAGCTTCTCAAAACTTCCATAACCAAGGAGAGCATTTTGAAAGCAAGCCTTGGGGAATGTTCAGGCTCACATCTGAGGGTAGGAGAGCTGTCTCCCTCTATGCTTCTTATCCATTATCAGTCAGCTGTCAGCTCAGAGTCAAAACATAGTAGTCATTCTTGATCCCCCCATTTTTTCTCACCTTTACACAATAAATATTTAAAACCTACCCATTTCCTTAGTGTAAGCCATGATCATCTCTCATATGGATATTAAGAATGTAATAACAGCAAGTAGATGTGTGTGTGTGTGTGTGTGTGTGTGTGTGTGTGTGTGTGTGTGTATGTGTGTGAAAAGTACTTATTATGCAACAAGCATTATGCCAAAGCACCTTACTTATATTAACTTACCTATATTTAGTTCTTACAATTACTTCTGGAGGTAAGGAAATAACTTTGGAAGGGGGCAGGGGAAGTCAGGGACATCCAAGGAGGGAGTGACGTCAGGGCTGGATCGGAAGATTAAGGTGAAGTTGGCCAACAATTTAAAAAAGAAAAGATGGAGTTGGCCAGGTGAAGAGAAGGAAAGGTGAAAGCAAGATTGCTCCGTGTCAGGAATTGAAAAACGACTAACTGCTTCTGGAGATTGAGGGTTGGGTGGGTGAAGGAGTAGGGAGGAGAGCAGTAGGACAGGGCAGGATAAATTGGAGACTACAAGGAGGCCACAAGGAGAATAAATTTGGGATATTTATTCCCTCGTTTCCTTTCTGTGAGGTTAGTCTGGGCTAGTTGTGTCCCATAGTAAATGTGATACCTAGTGATGTGCTGGTAAATGGGGTTTGGGGAAGCCCTGGTTTGTAGTGTTTCCCCATTTCTATAGTATAAATACTCCTACTGTGACCAATTTCAAGCTAGGTGATATCACTCAGTGTGGACTGGGAAGGAGATGTATACTGTCTGTCCTCTCAAGCTGGCATAAACCAGCTCCCGCCCCTACTGTTCCATTCTTTCTTTCCAGGTAATTGTATCTGCTTTTCCCCTAGGCCTTCAGTGGGAGGGATGTGCCACGTTTGTTCTTAGCCTTGGGATGCCGCACTGTCTCTTGTGGATTGTCTCACCATGCCCATACCTTTGAAAATAGTTCCTTTATGAGACGCTCCTTAAATTACCCAGTTTGAGGTGCCATCTGTTTCCCGATGAGATCCTAATTGATTTACCAAACTATACTGTGTGAGAATTAGTCACTTAGAAATCCTTTCTCCTGTTGTATTACTTAGAGTACAGGATTATGGTTTATTAAATTTTGTAACTCCAGTGGAGGAAGTCTGAAGGGAAAGGAGAAGGAACTCATTTTTGTTGAATATCTATTATGGATCAGATATTGTATCAGATTACTTTAGGAATGTTATTTCTTTAATCTAAACAAATCAAATGCATTCTAAACATGACCATTTTAGGCATTTACCTATAAGGATATTGAGGCTCAGAGTGGTTAAGTAATTTTTACCAGGTTACACAGTTAAGAAGTAGCTGAATTAGGATTTGAACCTGAGTGTCTGGATCTAAAACCTATTATTTTTGCATTATTTCCTCAACTTATTTTTAGCGAATGAATGGATATTTTAGTTAACGTAGAAGATAGAGCGTGTGCCAGTAGAGATGCTTGATAAAAGGGATCTACAACTGGGAGGGAGATGGAAACCAGCTTTCTTCTTTTCCTAGGAGTGGAATTTCTAGCAATCTTGCAGCTTACACAGTGTAAGCTATCCATGTGTCAGCATTCCCGTGGAACTGGGTATTTTAGATAACATCAGGCGATTCATGTTAGTCATAAACCTGGCAGATATTTGTATCAGTAGCTTAAAAAATTCATATCTTACAGCAGTACCGGGCAGCTTCTCATCTCCTAAAGGTTTAAAATTAGCTTAATATTTAGAGATGAAAAAAAAATTATATCTGTTTGGTTTTGCATTAAATGGTAGAGAAAGTGCAAATGTGATCAAGAGAAATATTATGAAAGAACATACTTAAATCATCTTAACATCTAAAATGTTGTGATCTAATCTTTCCATCTAGAACAGCGGTTGCCAACCGGTGGTCCGTGGACCACTGGTGGTCCGTGAGGTCCGAAAGGTTGGCAACCTCTGATCTAGAAGACACTGGTGACTCTAGTCAAGACGTGGAAGGATCTGGGAGAGGTCTGTTTAAAGAAACATCTGTAATATATTCTACTTGCTCTCTTAAAACTAGTATTTGTTTTAATAATAAAAAACATTTGCTGGAAAAGTTGATGTTTGTTTTCAAAAGTTCATTCTGTTATGATACCACAAAAGGGAATACAGTAGGTCTAAAGGACCCAAAGAAATCTGAGTGAGAAAACTTGGGTCCCATTCTGGATTTGTTACTTGCCTAGTTTTATAATTATGGCTCAGCCTCTTAAATGTTTGGTGCTTTAGTCTCCTTATAGGTGAAATGGGTGATTAGGTTAGATGTAAATGAAATTATCTTCCTAGCTCTAACAAGTTTATGAAGTGCTTTAACATTTTTCTTTCTTTTCAGTAAAACCACTATAATTTTTCTACATCTAGTAACCACTAAGTCATTTACTTTCTTATTTTCCTTTATAGTAATAATTTTATTATTTAGCCATTCACCCCCTCATTGTCTATCATCTATTTACCATCTTTCTATAAATCCATTAGTAATAACAAGACAAGCTATCCAATGTCTAATTTGAGGGCATAAAAATAAAACAATCCCTATATTACATTTGGTCTAGCCCAGTGGTTGTCAAACTCATTAGTCAACAGAGCCAAATATCAACAGGACAACGATTGAAATTTCTTTTGAGAGCCACATTTTTTATTTTAATTTTATTTTATTTTATTTTTTTTTAGATTTTATTGATTTTGTTTTACAGAGAGGAAGGGAGAGGGATAGAAAGCCAGAAACGTCGATGAGAGAGAAACATCGACCAGCTGCCCCCTGCACACCCCCCACCGGGGATGTGCCCGCAACCAATGCACATGCCCTTGACTGGAATCGAACCCGGGACCCTTCAGTCCGCAGACCGACGCTCTATCCACTGAGCCAAACCGGTTTTGGCGAGAGCCACATTTTTTAAACTTAAACTTCTTCTAACGCCACTTCTTCAAAATAGACTCGTCCAGGCCGTGGTATTTTGTGGAAGAGCCACACTCAAGGGGCCAAAGAGCCACATATGGCTCATGAGCCGCAGTTTGCTGACCACAGGTCTAGCCTTCTATTCCCTAAGATGTGTGTGTGTGTGTGTGTGTGTGTGTGTGTGTGTGTGTGTGTGTGCTCATGTTCACATGCACACACACATATACACTGTTGTGTTCTGGTAAATGTTACCAATCAACCATACTAGAAAAATAAAAAAAGCTCTGATGTACAGGATTTGCCAATTTCTGGGGTGCAACTGCTGCCACCATAGTCAATTTCAAGTTGTCCATGGAAAGTGGCTGAACGTGAAGCTGAGAAAAAGATGCATAAAATTGACTTGTTCAAGCTGGTACAGGCTGGCTCCAGCACACCTCTGAATATAAGCAGTCTATAGGGTAAATGCTCTCTTTCATGATAAAACTGGAGGCCCAGTGCATGAAATTCGTGCATAGGTAGGGTCCCTAGTGGCTGCTGGCTGCTGGCGGGGGCCTTTCTTCATTCTGTGCCACTTCCTGGTGGTCAGCGCACATCATAGTGAGCTATCAAACTCCGAGGGGACACTTTGCATATTAGGCTTTTATATATATAGATACCTATTATATACTGTATTTTGAGAATTGAAAACTGAACCTAAAACTAAGCAATACAAAACATGTGTATTCTATTTATTATGGTCTTTACCTTGAATTATTTTTAGTAGCTCACTCTCTTACCCTCACCCTAAATGTATGCATACATAAGAGTGTATATGCACATATACCCAAATTATGTTAAAATTTTTTGTTGATGTCTCTATGCATTATGTAAGCATGTATAGCTAGACAATATTAAAATATGGTGCAAATGTTTTTCCCACTAGCCATCTATACTTTCAAATTTAAAGTTCAGAAAGCTACCATAAAGTCTGTATTTCTAAAGGAGTCTAAACTTTTAAGCCCTTCCTCTTGAATGTGTCTGTATTTGCACTCAAGATTTTCATTGATTAGTTGTTTATTAAAGGAGTTAGAGTTGGGAAAACCTCCAAACTATTAGATCATCAAATTTGGGAATGATATAAATTAGATATACTCAGAAACCCAAAAAGCTACACACAGTAATTTGTTATTTAGTCACAGAAAGGCTACAATGCATTGACTGTTGACTGAGTGATGAGCATCAAATAAAGAGTGTAATTAACACAGACAGAAGCTTACTGCCAACAACAGTTTGAAACAATTTTAGTCCTCTATTTCCTGCCAACTTTGATATAAAAAGAACCCTTCATAGCATGATTGAGAAAATTTGCTTTTGCATGGGAAATTCAGCTTGTAGTACCCCCACAGCCTCCAGAATAGTGGCTTTCAAAGGGTAGAGACTTAATGGATATTTGTTGGGTTGAAACAGATCTACATTAAAAAAAAATTGGTCCTCAGATGCCACAATTCTTTTTTTAACATAATATTTTTACTGATTTCAGAAAGGAAGGGAGAGGAATAGAAACATCAATGAGAGAGAATCATTGATTGGCTGCCTCCTGCATGCCCCCTACCAGGGATTGAGCCTGCAACCTGGGCATGTGCCCTGACTGGGAATTGAACCGTGACCTCCTCATTCATAGGTCAAAGTTCAACCAAGAGCCACATCGGCCAGGCGGATGCCACAATTCTTGCATAAATTAAGAATCAATGGTAACATGTTCTTCATTCCCTTACGTAGTGAACATTTTCCATGGGAGAAAAAGACAACGATGAACACCTATCTTACTCAAGTCTAAGGAAAACTTGCACAGAAATTGTTACTGGGGATTTAAAGTGTGGATTGATCTAAAAATGGATCTGCTCATCAAATGTGCAAAAAGGAATATCAGCTCTAAGTTATCCATGAACATTTTATCTGCTATAGTTTGCCCTGATACCTGTATCAAGAAGCGGTAAAAAGAGAAACACCATTGCAAAGGTTTTTTATGGCTTTCCTGATCTCTCTCTCTCTCTCTCTCTCTCTCTCTCTCTCTCTCTCTCTCTCTCTTTCACACACACACACACACACACACACACACACACACACACACACACACACACAAATCCAAAATACTCGCTTTTGTCAGGCTTAGTTTAGGATACAACCTTTAAGAAAGTTAACATATGCCCTAGGAAATTTCACTGACTTTTCCCCTCCTCGAACTCTCCTTGCTTCTTATAAAGACTTTCAAATGGCTTAGTTTCTAAATTAATCCAGGCATTTGAGGGCAGTTGGGCCCTCTGCGCTTGAATAATTGAGTACTAAAAGGCTACACATTAGTAACTTGGAAGAACCAGAATGGATGAACCACTTCTCAGAACCTGCATGACAATTTTGAAAATTAAACCCAGTTAATAGAAAAAAATGCTAAATCAATGGCCATAAAATTTAATGGGTTTATCACAGCCTTAACACAGTAGGACTGAATTATCATGTTAATTTAATTTCCATTTCTAAATGAACCAGAAGGCACAATAAAGGTCAATTAACCAGCTACCTTCCCTGTCTTTTCTTTTACTGCTGGTTTTAAATCACATTCAGCCCTAAAGCACTCACAGGGCTTCTGGAAACTCATTAGTTTTTCTCGAAATTAAAACAAAAAAAGAAAAAGAAGAAGAAGAAATGAAAACTAACAACTAACCGTGTGCTGAGAACAACCACTGAGAATGTGCCACAATTATGGGGAGAGATGAATTCAATGAAAAAATCTTTCCTCTTGTTACATTGAGGCTACGAACTTAGTCACACCAAGCCTAGGGAAACACTCAAGTTCAAGGTCTCAATTACAGTGTTTACCAAGTGTTCATCTACAGGGAAAAAGCTGTGTGTGCTACTCTTAACATTTATGAGGCGAATAAGGACGGGAACTCCATCTGTGTAATGTGGGTCTGTTGTTGGTACAGTGAGAACCTTAAGCTTTGCACAGCCTGCATTTTTCGCACTGAAATGTGTCACTATGTATTAATAGGTTTTTATTACATTAAAAAAAAAAAACCTTAATAGAAAGAGGAAAAAAGTCAGTTTCTTCTCCTCTCACAAGCAAGAAAATTCCATCCTGTTTTTGGTGTAATTTATTGCTGCAATGGAATATGCCTAATCTGATACAATTCGGATCAAAATCTTTCAATATTCTGGTGTTTTCCAGTGATACAAACAACATCAAGGGCGCTAGGTCGGGGAACAAAACATATTCTTATTTTGCAAAATCTAGAGACACTAAAATTGTTTTCTGATTCCAACGTTTGTCATGATTTGAACAGTGAGTTAGAGATATGGCAAAATGATTATAGTTTTGATTTCAATAGATGCCCCTTTCAAATAAAATAAATAATGGTAGTAAAGTATCTAACACCAGGTACCGTGTAGCTTTCAATGAATGTTACCCTTCTTTCCCTTTCTTTTCAGTATAAAGTAAAAAAAGTAAAGGAGTCATTATTCGAAGTGTAGTTATTTAGAATTAGTTCTTAGGGTTGTAAAACTTTAAGAGAACAATGGCTTCAAAACCTTTGTTTATCAAGTTCTTATAATAAAGATATTGAATTTAAATATAATTTAGATCTGATGTCGAAGGCTTTACAATAAGGATAACAACTATTTTTTTTCAAATAAAAACATTTAGTCACCTTTTATGTAATAAAGATCTGCCCCTTTGTCTGCCCTTGACACCTAAAATTGTCTATATATATCTTGGCATAGATAAATAGAATGTAATGATTTCATGACAGTTTCTGGGTTAAAGTGAAACATATTGAATGCAGACATAATAACAGAAGTATATATTCACAAAGTACAGATTTGACAAATAAATGTGTACTCATAGGTGTGATTGGTATTGAGAGGCATCTTTTTTCTTTGAAAATTTTTGTAGGCTAGTAACAAAATCTAACCTTTCTTTAAATTGCAACCTATTTAATCTATTTTTAAAGTGCCTGTAATAATAGAGAAAAATGGCTGAGTAGTATTCCATTGTGTAAATGTACCACAGCTTTTTTTTTTTTTTTTTTTTTTTATCCTAAATGGAAAACTCTTAACAGTATGTCTGAAATCAGGTTTTGCTGAAGCAGACCCTTAGATGAGGGTTTGCATGTAGAGGTTTTATTAAGGAAATGTCCCTGGAAGAAAGGGAGAAAGGAGAAGCAGGTCAGGGCAGGGAAAGAAGCTGGGCAAGGTTAAGATCTCACAGAGTCCTGTGTAGGTGTGTAATGGTTAATGTTATGTGGCTACTTGACTGGCCAGCGGGGCCTGGATTAAACATTGTTTCTGGGTGGGTCTGTGAGGGTTTCTGGATAAGATACGCATTTGCATCATTGGACTCTGTAAAGCAGATTGCCCTTCCCAAGATGCAACTTAGGCATCACTCAATGCACTGAGGGCCTGAATGGAGCTAAGGAGAAGAAGGAGAAATTCACTCCCTTTTTCCTGCCTCACTGTGACAGCTCATTGCATCTTCTTTGCCCTCAGACTAGGATTTACAACCATCACTTTCCCTGGTTCTCAGGCCTTCAGACTACGACTGAATTATACTAATGGCTTTCCTAGGTCTCTAGCATACAGATGGCAGATTATAGGACTTCTCAGCTTCTATAAATTGTATGAGCCAATACCTCTTAATATCTATCTATCTATCTATCTATCTATCTATCTATCTATCTATCAATCATCTATTTAATCTATTATCTATCATTTATCTATTATCTATCTATCATCTATTTAACTTACTATCTATCATCATTTATTATCATCTATCTATCATCTATCATCTATCATCTATCCATCTTCTATTATTGATTTTGTTTCTCTGGAGAACGCTGGCTAATATGAGTAGCTTTGCGTGATCCACAAAAGAGCTTATGCTTCAGGGTCACTTATACCTAAGAATTTTCCTACCTGAGGCAGAAGAGTTGGGCTTTTACACCCTTGCATCAAGTAGTCAAATTGATTGACAATGACTCTCTGTGGTGGGAGCTGGGATATAAGCTTCTAGGCACTTCTGGTTCTCTGCCCATGTAGGGCAAAGAACTCTGATGCCATGAGGATGGTCCTTTAAAGGACACACATCAGTGCTAAATATTGGGAGGGAAAGCACACAGGAGCGGGAAGGGGTACTCAGTAATGGTGGGAAAGTCATAAAGGAACCTGGGTGGGGCAACCAATGGTTCTACCACCAGCATCTTGTCATTCTGGCCTCGGTGTCAGCCTCCAATTTTGAAAGTAGGTCCTGTCAGGAGACTTGGAAACTGGCCTTCTTAGTAGTTTGTCTCCAGCATAGAACTTGTAGAATATTTAATTTTGTGTTGGACTGCATTCCAAAGAGCCTGTTTGGATGAGCAGCAAAACGTGCCATTAAATAATGAAATGAGTTAATCTCTTTATAGGGTTGTTCTGTATTTGCTATCAAAATGCTGGAAAGTGTTTGCCAAAAGCAGTAATCCTAGTTTTGGTCTAATTGATATTGAGCTGTTCCTCCCGGTAGTAATTGCCCAATAAGCTTAGTGGCTCCTTGAGGCCACTTTCGGAATGATAATAGGATTATGTCATCGGCATCAAAAAGAGTGCTAAGACAGGAGTTTATGTATTCACGTTATCAAAAATGTATCAGATGGTTTGGGGTTACAATTAAAGAGTAGGTGGGATAGGACATTTGTACCATTTGGGGCTGCAACCTGCTCTGTTAAGAGCCCATTTCCCATCCATTTTGATCCCTTTTTGACATTACAGTAAAGGTGCTGAAGGACCATTAAAAGGCAGGGATCAATATTGAGATCATGTAACTTGCCTCATAAATGGTTTCTGTTTACAAAAATCAAAGGCTGACAAAAGAGTAATAAATGGCACAAGACTCACATTTTTTAAACCATTCTCTCTAACGGAAGCAATAGAGTGTAGTAATAGTCCATGAGAGAAAAGCTATCGCTAAAGCATTTGTGCTCCTCCTGTAGGATATCACATTGAAGCATCAGACATGCAGTGTGGAACAGCAAGGTGGTATTGATTTTTTAAAGGATATTCTAGAGATTGTTGGGTAGTAAGGAAAGATAAAAGGCTGTTCCCCTCCCCGCTTTCTCCCTTTCTCCCCCCAAAAAGGGCAGACTATTCTTTCAGTCTGTTTGTAAAAATTATACTGTGAATGATTAAGTCAATAATATTGCGTGAATTTGCACCTACGATGTAGAATAGGATTTGTGGTGGGGAAACTGCTGCACAGCTTGACATAAAAATCTATCTCTGTGACTTTGACTACTTCGAGCACCTCATATAAGTAGAATTAAATAATATTTGTCTTTTTGTGACTGGCTTATACCACTTAGCATAATATCCCCAAGGTTCATCCAGGTGGTAGCATATATCAGATCCCCCCCTTTTTTATTTAAAAAAATGGCTGAGTAATATTCTATGGTGTGTATATACTACATTTTGCTTATTCATGCATTCATTGATGGACACTTGGATTGCTTCCATGTTTTAGCTAATGTGAATGATGCTGGTAGAAACATCAGTGTACAAATACCTCTTTGAGACCCTACTTTCAATTATTTTGGGTACATGACCAGAAGTGGAATTGCTGGATTATCTGGTAATTCTATGCTTAATTTTTTAAGGAACCAGCATACTATTTCCCATAGGAGCTGTACCATTTACATTCCAATTTCCCCACCTCCTTGCCAGTAAGAATCCCAACAAAGGGTTGTAGATGATATCTCCACCTATGGATATGCTTAGTTTAAGAAACTTGTAAGACATCCAGTGGAGATTCAGCAAACACCTCGTTATATGGGAACAGGACTCAGGAAAAGCACCCTTAGGGGTAAGCAGGGTTAAGGTCATAGCCAAGATCGTGTGAGTGATGAGATCATGAGGGAAAATGAGTGGTGTCATAAGAGGAAATGGGCAAAAAGAGGAGCAAATTTTCAGGGGCAACAGAGGGAGAGATACCAGCAAAAGACTGAGAAGAAACTGTCAGAGAGATAAGAGGGGAACATTTGCATCTTAGCTCACACCATTCTTGAAAGTCCTGCTTTGCTGATACATAGGGGAGGGTACTTCTGTTATTTCCAAAATCTCTTTTGATGTCTGGTACATAGTAGGTACTACAAAAATGTTGATTTAGTTACATGAAATACAGGATTAGGAATTTAATTCTCTCCGAACAGTGTGATGAAGGAAATAGAGAGACAATGTAATTCAAAAATAATTGAACTTGGTATTTACTGAATTTGTGTTTGGCAAAACTTTAGTTCTAGACATTATCACCAACAGCTGATTGTCCTTCAGTAATGTATTAAGTACTTCAGTGTCCTCCTTAGCAAAATCAGGGGACTGGGCTAAGAGACAATGTCCTATTTGGTTCTTAAACTCTGAATTTGGAGACATAAGTAGCAGGTCAAGCTGAAGAGGTGATGTATTATCCAGTGGAGGTATCCTGTCAGCTTTTACTGATATCTTATAAGACATGGGGACATTACATATTTGAGAGTGAAACTCTGGATATTGCTTCCCCACCCCACCCCCTGCCTTGTAAATGGCCTTTGCTTGTGAAGAACCGTAGGCATTGCAGAGTTGTTTATATCAGTAGATTGCATCTCTGCAAAATTAATGTCAAACAGTGCATCTGGGTATTGTCTCGATAAATTATATGACTCGGTGATCACTGACCCACATTTTGTAATATGATTTTATAAAACCAGTGTGACAACACTAATGGAGATAGATGCACTGTAGTTCTTATACAGTAGAGGCCAACAATGTTCCCGGGGAAAAATGAAATAGAAAAATGTAATTACAGAGTTGCTATTATGAGATTTTAGCTAAAGAAAGAGTGTCATGTGGGTGGATATTCTATACAGGGAAGTTGTTAGGATTTCAAGCAGATTTTACTGCATGTCAACCAATAACACTGATTTGTCAAAATAACTTTTTCTTCTTCTTTTTTTTTCTTTTCTAAAATCTGCACTGGCATAGCACCAGGTGTGGAATAATAGGCTTACACATATGCTGAGAGGCATGCTCCTTTGGCATATGCAGTCTTGGTCTGGGATTTCCTTTGTATGACTTCATTTTTGCGATGGCTGCCTCTATCAGAGGATTCACAGCAGAAAAAAAGATGCTGACCTTATCAGTGAAGATTTTAGCTTCACTCATGAAAGGAAGACTGCTTCCGACAACAAATTCACACCTGCATTTACATAAAAAGCATCAGAAGAGTTTTTTTAAAAAAAATATGTTTTTATTGATTTTAGAGAGAAAGGAAGGGAGAGGGAGAGATTGAAACACCCATCAGCTGCCTCCTGCATGCCTCCTACTGGGGATCAAGCCAGCAATCTAGGCATGTGCCCTGAGTGGAATGGAATGGTGACCTCTTGGTGCATGGGATGACACTCAACCAACTGAGCCACACCAGCCAGGCACCATTAAAAGAGTTTTAACAATGTCTTTTCTTGAAGCACAGCAGTGTATATTGTTTTGTCATGTAAACTGTCAAGACAGGAGGAGGAATTTAGTGAGCTTCAGTGTGCACACTTGCTCACAAAAACCCCTTTTTCTAAACTAAATATTTGAATTCCCAGAGTTTTGTGTGTCTGTGCTAATTTGGAGTCTGAGTTTTTGCTTGTTGAAAAAAAAATGCAATTATGCACTGGCAACTGCATGTGATAATAGTTACTCTTCTAATTCCATTTCTCTACTCATGGTAGGGATCTGAAGAAACACTAACTTGGCTTTTGGTCACTTTTTGAGAACACAATTTGTAGTCTCTATCTGCTAAGTGTTCTTAATAGTCTATTATTTCATACCTTACTCATCCATGGTCAGAATCTAAGTGGTGGCAGAAAGGTGAAACCAAATAAGAAAAACCAACAATTTAGGTTTTTAAAAGGACTTTATGCCTCATTTTTTTGGATAGGTTGGGGACAAGGCAAATGATAGAGTTCGTTTTGGTCAGCTTGAAGTCATAAGCTTATAGCCTCTGCAAGCAGACACGAGCCTAGAGGTCAGATGTCACCTGTAAGCGTTGGTTGCAGTTTGCGTATGGATACGATCACCTAAGGGAGAGTGTGAAGAATGAGATAAGAAAAGTGCTGACAGTGAAATCGTGGTAAAGATCAATTTTTAGGTGGCTGTTGGAGAGAGACAGGGAAGCTCAAAAAAGAGTCAATCGTCTTGAAGAAAATCTTGAAGATTAAGGCAGAAGAGAATTTACAAAAGGAGAGGTCGGTTAACAATGACAAACACTGCAGGGAGAATAGAGCAATAATTAAACTGGACTGTGCCCATTGTGTTTGTCAACCAGTAGGCGATTACTGACCTCTGTGAGAGCCAGTTTAGTGGAACAGTTGGGGCAGAAACCCAGTTGGCAATAGCTTGAAGAGAAATACAATTCGACAGAACATGGCAGTGGCTCGATTAGATGCAGAATTATTCAGTAAACTTTCTTGGATGAACAGGGAGGGCAAAAAGGAAACAAAAGGACTGAAACAAAAGGGACTGAATCTTAGACTGAGGTTAGGGAGTGACGTTTTTAAAAACAGTGGTTCAAGACTGCAGTCTCCATCACAGTGGAATTCCAAGGTCATAGGTATGGGACAGTCGTCATCAGAGCCCAAAGTAAAATTTGTCAGTGGGATTGAGCACTGAAAATTTTTCAGAGAAAGAGGACTCTGGAGGCAACAGGCTACAGAGGTGGCAAAGGTAGAGTTTGAATGGTGGGGGGTGGGGTTGTAAGAAATGGGTGGTCCTGACAGATGTATGGAGGACCAGTGGCAGGGCTTGAGCTTGCCATTCATGTGAAAGGTCAGAGGTGGCTGGAGAGCCAATGTTAGATTTGTGTCTCAAAAATTTTATAACACAGTAGCATGGGCCTTGTGTGATATCATCTCCATCTACTCCCCTTCCAATGTAATCACCATATAAGATAGTTTTCACTGAATTCTTTTTGGTGACTTCATGTTGGTCTCTGTTGAAGCAACTCTTTCCTTACTAAGTGCATACAACATATCTAGTGAAGAACACACTTTGAAATGTTGCTGGGTATGAAAGTCAAACTCATCTCACTTTAGATTAAAAAAAAAAAAACCCTTTTGAAATCTGAGGCATTTGCTTAGCTCTGATCTTCTGGCAAGTTTCCCATTGCCTCTGACTTCTCCCCCCTAGGACACGAGCAGCTGTGGTAACAGCTGCAAATTGTTTTAATTGTCTTAGATGTAATGCATCTGGACTTGAACACGTTTTAAAGCTTCTAGACCTTCCCTTTCTACCTCTTCTACTAAGATTTGTGTCTCATTCATTGCAGCCTGAATATGACTCTCCTTCATGGAGGAAAAATGGAAGCAAACCAGGAGAGAATTGCTCTGCTTTCTTTCTTTCATTATCTTCATCAAGCAATGAACTTACCCGTGTTTTTTGTTTTCTTATTAAAAACATAGTTTTAACAATAACACTCTTAATTTTGGTCCCACCGAAGTTGATATCTGATACCAGCAGCCAGGTTGATGGGGTAGGAGATAGACAGGGAGAGGGCTGTCTTTATATATGGATGCAAGCAAGACCTGCTTGGTAGCAGACATTGCAATAGCTGGAGAGCTTGCTACAAGATCTCTGTTCTTAAAAAGTTCATGGTCAAGTGGAGAGTTCTAAAGAACATACTGTATATTTCAGTTAGCTGTGTGTCAACCTTGGTAAAAATAAAAGGTGCTGATAATTATTTTGCATATCCATCCATCCATCCATCTTTTAAGTCGTGGTTCTCAATCATAGCTGTATGTAAGAATCACTGGGGGATTCTGGACTGGATAGCAATAAAGTAGGTTGGTATGTAACTATTTGGAAACTTTAAAACAACAAACCAAACTCAATCAGGATCTGCGAGTGCTCAGGCCCAGGTGGGGGACAGTATCTAGTAAAAGCTCTGTTGGAGAGTCCATATTCAGAGAGTTGAAAATCACTGCCTTAAGGACTTAGTACACATTTAGATAGTGCTGTACCAGGGACTGAGGAAGATAAATACTATCTCATGTAACATAAAGTTGTTGCTCTGCAAGTGATAACACTTTATTTGAGTAGACAAGGCATTCGTTTTGACAGAGAAGAGCAAAATAAAAATGCATGACTAAGAGCAAAAGTGAGAGGCAGAAGCAAAAAAAAAAACTACCCAAAAAACAAAAAACAAAAAACCATGAGCGTTATAAGCAAAAGGTGGGTTTAAATTGGACCTTGAAGAATGCACAGGATTAGGTAGGTATTGGATCAGGTACATGTGGCTCAGACAGGGCGTACATAAACAAGCAAAGGGTAGATGTCAGGAATGAGCTTGGAGTATTCTGGGTGTTTTATGAATCAGATCAGCCAAAACTGAGCAGAAGTTTATTTTGAGGAGCAGGCAGACGAAGGTTCTGGAAGTAAGGCCCCAAAATGGAGAACTCTAAACTATTTTGAGGCATTTTAAACTGTAAAGTACAGGCAAAACTGCTTTAAAAAGAATATAACTAGACTCCTTAAAAATTTCTCAAACCTCTTTCCAATGAGCAATACTTCATGTTATTGACCAGCCTCAGCTTTGCTATTCCTTGAATGTAGGATCTGAATGTCCACTTGGAGAAAAAGAGCGGAAGCTGATCTCATCGTGATCAAATGGCAGTATTCTCTTACGCTCAGACTCACCTGTGTCAGTGGCTGGCAGGTAAATGTGCAAACAGCCAGCTCTCTCGGGCAAAAGAGTCTTGATGTGTTTGATGATTTCTGTTGGGTGAAGGCTACCACTACAACCAATATCATGCTACCGGGATTTAAAACTCAGTTTGCAGAATTCCTGAAAGTTTGACACTGACTCTTGGGAGCTGGTGTGAACCGGCGTCGGCACACAGCTGCCTGTGCAACTAGAAGGAGTTCCCACTCAACGTCCTTGATAGGTTCTGCAACTTTAAGTGAAGCCACAGATAATGAAACCAGTTTTACCGTAGGCTAAGTGCTACATAAACAAGAATTAAGTTCCTACGGTACCTCATTAACGTTATAATAAAACTGTGTTGAACTAAATGACATTATTCAGGGACCTGCTGTACATTAATTCTCATAATAATGGTTTGTCTCTGGAATGACTGGCAGGAAGGCCTGGACGCTTTGCCTCTGAGAGGTAATATTCCGTTTAATCTCAATGTATGCAACGCAATTAAAAAATGAGGGGTGGGGTTGGAGAAAATCCCTAACACTTTCAAAGAAGAAAAAAATGAAAGAACATTTGAACCTCTGTGTCTTAGTGCAATTCCAGAAGCCTCTTCCACGGACAGAGGAGCCCGCCGTGCCCAGTAGCTGAGCAAGCTCACCTTACCCTAGCCCCGTGGTCGGCAAACCGCGGCTCGCGAGCCACATGCGGCTCTTTGGCCCCTTGAGTGTGGCTCTTCCACAAAACACCACGGCCTGGGTGAGTCTATTTGGAAGAAGTGGCGTTAGAAGAAGTTTAAGTTTAAAAAATGTGGCTCTCAAAAGAAATTTCAATCGTTGTCCTGTTGATATTTGGCTCTGTTGACTAATGAGTTTGCCGACCCCTGGCCTAGGGCCTAGTCTCACGGTGCTCCCAGCAGAGCAGGGAAGGGTTTAGAAAGCCGGGGGTGGGGGTGGAGGATGGATAGGTTGAGTAACTCAGATTTCCATGCAAGAGTGTTTTGTGTCCCCCCATGGAGGAATCCTGGGTAATCCTGTTGCCCCGAAGCTCAGCCAGGGCTGCATCGGACCCTTTCAACTTTGGCTTCTGAACCCCCTTCCCCTAGTTCCCTGAAGAAAACAGCCCAGCAGCACCTGCGCTGCCTCGACAGACTCTTCCCAAGACTGGAAGCGCCATCAGACCTGATCTGATTGCAGCTGCCTCTCCCCAACCCCCCCCCCACCCCCCGCGCTGCCAATTGCTCTTCCCAGCTGCGGGAGTGAGCGCCCGGTGCCACCTGAGCCCCGCACCCAGCGAAGGCAAGGCTTCCCAGGGCAAGGCCGCCACGAAGCGCTCGCCTTCAGCCCGCACCTCCCTTCTCCTCGCCCCTCCAAAGCCACCGATGGGAAGGTAGGAGAGCCATTTAGCCAAAACGGAAGGCGAAAACGGGCTTTCCCTTCTGCTAATGCTCCTGGGCGCGTCCCTGGGCATTGTGCCCCGCAGCGCGCAGCGCGCAGCCCCTTTGCCATCACTTTGGGCCACCCTCGCTCCCGATTGGTTATTGACTCAGGGGCTTGGGAAATTATTGAGGTGACACATCTGTCAGGCAGCCAGAGCAGAAATGCTAAAAGGTCACTTGGCGAGGAAGCAGCTGCTCCAGACCAACCTTTCTGCCTCCAAATAGCACCGTCATTTCAGCCGGGCAGATGGGGCCTCCGCTTTCATTTCCGCGGCTCCCCGCGCCTCCAGGTGTTGAGCTACCCCGCCTCCTGGCCGGGGGGGGCTGCAGGCTCCCGCAGTTCCCCACACAATGGGCATCTCTCTGCTGGGGAGTAGCAGGTCCATCTTCTCTAACTAGGAAACCAGTTTCCGCACAGCCAGGAGCCGTGGCATGCTTGCCACAAACTTTCCCACCAACAGATTCGTTTTGACAGTGGTCAGCAGGTTTCTGTGACTCCTGCAACCTTCCTTGCACCCCGGAAACATGAGGCTTGGTCTGATTTAACAGCTTGGGGGGCGGGCTTTGGAGGTTCTCTGAGAAGATGGCCTCTAGGGGGTCTGGGGTTGCATTTATTCCCCACCCTACCCCCGTCCCTATCTTCACCTCACTCACCTCGGGTGCTCCCGAGGAGGTGTTGGAAGAAGAAAACCAAAGGGGATGCCTGTTTGTGCTGCTCCATGGGGCAGCTTCATTGGCTGTCTGCTTGGCTCGGCAGAGGCCACAGAGACCGAAAGAGGGGTGTGTGTGTGTGTGTGTGTGTGTGTGTGTGTGTGTGTGTGTGTGTGTGTGGTGCACCTGTGTTTAGGGCAGTGAGAGATAATGTACAATAAAAAGTTAAAAACAAGCTGATGTTGAATATCAACCCATGCAGGGAAAGACGTTCTTCCATAAAACGGGTTCTTACAAACTCTGCTTTGGGGGATAATGACTATGTCAGCAGCTGTAATACCAGCATCTTAACCTTTCGGCAGAGTAACAAACAAATCGATGAACATAAGGCGATGCCTCTCTAACTTAGCGGCCTTGGGGGTGGTTTTTAGGAACCCCAGTTTCAACATGGCTTCCCTGAAGTAGTCATACAGACATAATGTGAGTTCGTTTCCGGGCCATTGCAAAAAAGGAAGTAGTAGTAATCTTTTTGCTGGTTAAGGGTCTTGACTTGTAAAAAATGCAATTATCTGTGAAGCACAATAAAATGAGGCATGTTCTAAAATGACATATTGAGTAGATCACATGACCTCAATATCCCTACAGCTTGTTGGGGCTTCACACATAAATGGACATGATCCTTGAGACTTCACTTGGGAAATGCTATCAAAGAATTTCAACAACAACAACAAAAACCTCAACAAACCAATATTATGGCAACCCGCGATTGATGTGCTAAAAGTGGCCCTAGCTGGTTTGGTTTAGTGGATAGAACGTTGGCCTGTGGACCCAGGGTCCTAAGTTTGATTTTGGTCAAGAGCACATGCCCGGGTTGTGGGCTCGATCCCCAGTAGGGGGCGTGCAGGAGGCAGCCAGTCAGTGGTTCTCTCTCATCATTGATGTTTCTCTCTCTCTCCCCCTCTCCCTTTCTCTCTGCAGTCAATAAAATATATTTAAAAAAGTGGATGATTTCCCTTTAGTTTCCCCCTGATCTGCTACCTTGTCCATGGGTCTTCGATTTCCACTTTTGTATTTTCTTCGTTCTATCTTTTATTCTGGGAATGAAATAGTGACTCTAAAGTTGGCTTCAAGGTCTGTGAGCTCCAAGAATAACTGCCATTAGCAGCGAAAAAAAGGGGGCTCTATGCATTGTTCCTCTCTTATCCTACAAGAACTCAAGAAAGTTTTGTTATACACCATAGCCTGGGTCTAGCTGTAAATCAAGAAGTGGTGAGAAGTTTGGAAGTGAGATAACTGTGAACATGACCTAATTGTTCTAGGGCAGTGGTCGGCAAACTCATTAGTCAACAGAGCCAAATATCAACAGTACAACGATTGAAATTTCTTTTGAGAGCCAAATTTTTTAAACTTAAACTTCTTCTAACGCCACTTCTTCAAAATAGACTGTCCCAGGCCGTGGTATTTTGTGGAAGAGCCACACACTCAAGGGCCCAAAGAGCCGCATGTGGCTCACAAGCCGCAGTTTGCTGACCACGGGTTTATCTGAATGAAGAGTTTGCTTGCATGGTCACACAGTTCTACCAGGATGATAGGTTGCTCATTTAATCAGTTTATTTATCACTATTTTCTTTAAGACATGTGTTGCTATATTCACCAATCCTATAGAACTATGTCATAAACTTTGTCTAATCTCAATTAATTCTTCACCTTGAAATATCCCCCTTAAAAGATGACAGAATCCACAAATGTCCCTTCTGATCTGCCTCTTGTGTTTTGTACATTACAATCTAAGGAGGAGATGGAAGTGGGTTACATGAACTCCTTTAGTGATAGATAAGGGAGATGGGAGAAAGCAAAATGAGGAAACCTCTGGGATTGGATAAAAAGTAAAGTGATAGATGCATGCTTCATTTACACAGGTGGGTACAGGAGAGTTAACAGTCAACAATGAACCCCATAACAACGAGGGAATTTGTGGTCTTTGCTCTGGTGCATTGTTTGTACCCTGGGGATCCAGAAAAAGAGAAGTTACCTTGACATTCTAAAGGTATGCTATCGTAGATGCAAAAAGACAATAGGCTCAGTTAAGATCAAAATTGATCTTTGTCAGGGAGGATACCTGCCTAGGAGATGACTACCCACCATAAACTGCTTGTAGTTCAAGTTTTGTTTTTTTTTTAAAATATATTTTATTGATTTTTTTACAGAGAGGAAGGAAGAGGGATAGAGAGCCAGAAACATCGATGAGAGAGAAACATCGACCAGCCGCCTCCCACACCCCCCCCACCGGGGATGTGCTCGAAACCAACGTACATGCCCCTGACCGGAATCGAACCCGGGACCCCTCAGTCCGCAGGCCGATGCTCTATCCACTGAGCCAAACCGGTTTCGGCTGTAGTTCAAGTTTTGATTTCCTACCATCCTTTGTGGTTACTCTAGGTCTCTGAGTGTGCAAGGCCTCCATGCAGGCCTTCCCTGAGCTTGTCAGGTTATCAAGTGGCCCCTTTTTGTCCACACCCTTAATCTAAAGCACATCAAATGAGTTTTAGACACAAGTTTAACACTAGCTCATCATGCTAGTGTCAGTTTATGCTGTGACACGCCCCCCCCCCCCCCCCCCCCCGTCTGACACGTGATCCCAGGAATCATGGGCATGTAAAACGAATGCATTACAAAGCACTGAGCTAGTGCATCAGACTCTGCCCTGTTCATAATCTATTTATATTGCATCAGAAGTAACCGTGGGGCTAGGGCCCTTTCACTTACTAGCAGAGTGTGTTGTTTCATTTTATTTCAGTTCTGTGAATTCCGACATACTCTTTTTATCAGGCAGCTAAATTTGAAGCCTTCCCCTTCCTTTTGAATTCATATCAATTTAGAAAGGAATGTATTTTTTGAATCAGTTCTTGTGCTTTATCTGTTGGCATTCAAATTTATTTAATTAGTAGGCTTTAATTTGCACTAAACAAAAAAGCCAGAATTCAGAGCAAGCATCCGGTGACACGAATGTTAGCCTAATTGGTTGATCTGTGTTAATTATTAGGTAACTTGACTAAATAAGAAAGCCATTCACAGACAAGGGCAAAGTGATTTTAAAGTCTCTCTTTAACAAAGCCACCCATCCTGAGAAGAGTCTAGCAGTCGTTGGAGCCACAATGTGTTACTTACAATGGCTCTTTTTAAAAAATTTTTTTATTTTTGTATGAAAGTCATAATTTTATATATGTATTTTTTATTTTTTATTATTTTTAATTTTTTAAAATTTCTTTATTGATTAAGGTATCACATATTTGTCCTCATCCCCCCATTCCCATCCCACACCCCTCCCCACACATGCCCCCACCCCCCTGTTGTCCTTAACCGCTGGTTAGGCTCATATGCTTGCACACAAGTCCTTGTTAGAGGTTCTGTTTTCAGGTGGAGGAGGAGAATTAAGGCTAGGATTTAAGGTCAGGAGATACAAATCAGAATGCGTGGAAGCTACACAATGGAAGAAGATCAGCTTTAAGGATTTGGATGATATTTAGAAAGGAAACAAAGAACATAATGTGTTTTACTCTTAAATAATTAATTGAGCCTTTGAAAAGGATCGAGGCTGCAACCCAGGCATGTGCCCTGACCAGAAATTGAACTGATGGCTTCTTGGTTCCTGAGTCGATGCTCAACCCCTGAACAACACCAACCATACCAGTTAGTCCATTTTTGGTAAAGACTATTCCAAGAACAGAAAATGGACAATAATCTCGCTATGAAGGCAGACAAGAAGGAGCTAGTGGGTGTTCCAGGGAAGAATAAACATTTTGGTTTAATTGGTTCAAACTCATCTTCGAGGACGAGATCAGTAAACAGTTGAGGCAGTGGGCATTTGCAGAGTCTGAGGCTGTCCTGTGCACAGCCAGGGAAGCCAGGTGGCAGTTGACCAGTTGGCCACAGCACAGCCCGTCAAGACGGCGAGAGACCCTGCCAGAGAGATGGGAGAGGCGGGTATCTCTGAAGAGGAGGCCCAGAAGCTATATTTGATCTAGGAGGAAAAGGACAAAGTGGTGGCAGCAGGTCACGTAAGCGTTAATTTCCAGGGAAACGGGATACTTAGCCAATAGTTTCTTTGCCCGAATTGACAGATCGGATAGAAACCGTAGTGCTGCATCTCCAAGGATGAGCAGTTTATTCCCAGGGGTATTTTATTTGCTGAAAAGTAAATCTCGCTGAGAACCTGGCTGGAAGTGCCTTTTCATTTACTGTGTGCTCTCTGCCTGCCTGGCCATTAAATAGAAAACAAGTGAAGACTGCTCTCAAGTAAACTGAAGACCAGCTGGCCGCTTGTGAGTTCCAGGGAAGCATTTATAACAGTGACTGCAGGGAGAGGGTCATTCTTTCGGGGATCGCGGCTTCCAGGCTCCCCTCTGACGCGGAGCAGAGCAGAACTGTGCAACCTGGGGCCGGGGCTGCCTGTGACTCACAGAGGCAGTCAGTGGGGACTCAAGGGGGAAAGGAAACGTGGACAGACGGATACGATCCAAGAGAGGATTTGTTAAACGGTAGGAAGCCTTCCAGCCAGCATGTCGAGAAATTCATCAACTTACGAAGAGCTGCAGTTCACCTCCTTACTTTTTCCTTTTTTTCTTCAGCACCAAACCCTCTCCCATTTCTGTCTCCCCAACCCAGCAACCCCAGTAATGATCCTTGGCAGAGATCACCACCAGAACCGCCTCTAGGAGCGTGCGGCAGTTTTGCAAAGCTTGCAGAGGATGGACAAGGACGAAGGCAGGACAGCCATCATGAAATAAACACATAAGTAGAGTGGCTGTCTGTCCTTCAGGTGACAGTCTGCATTGGCATGTGCTAGGCTTGGTGCAGAATGTAGACTCCTCCCTTTTTTTTAAAAAAAAATATATTTTTGATTTCAGAGAGGAGGGGAGAGAGAGAGAGAAACATCAAAGATGAGAGAGAATCATTGATCGGCTGCCTCCCGCACGCCCCCTCCTGGGGATCGAGCCCGCGACCCAGGCATGTGCCCTTGGCCAGAATGGAACCTGGGGCCTTTCAGTCTACACGCTGACGCTCTATCCACTGAGTCAAACCAGCCAGGACAGACTCCTTTTTTTTAAATTTAATTTTATTTTTTTTATGAAAGGCAGACAGAGCAGCTCTCGAGCTACTTGTGGTGGGTTTGAAGCTATCAGGTGGCTCACATGCTGCAAAATAGTCCTTTTCCCGGCTGGTTCCTGGAATCTGAGCAACAGACTTCCTGTGCCAATAGCATTTCTCCGGAGAAGAGGAATGACTATTCTATCACATGAGTGGGGCCGGACCCTTGTGCTAGATATCGTTAGATCTGGGGCAGAACAGGAATTGCTTCCCCCAAACCCCCTCCCTGACCCCTCTCCTGTCCCCCACAGCATGCTGGCTTGTGCCGGTTCCTGAAACAGGCCGTGTTCCTGCCTGACAATCACGATAGGCGTTTTCCCCTTACCTGGGGTGGCCCATGCCCCAGTACCCCCATCTGTCCCGCCCAGTCCTTTGTAAACTCTTAGCACCTGCTGTGCAGGGAAGGGGTATCCATGTGTCTCCTTGGTGAGTTCCCTTAGAAACTCTTAATGGAATGATAAGGTTGTCGGCCTCTTCCTGTGCTCTCTCAGCCCCAGGAAATTCAACTTCTCGGCAGCCTGCTAAAGACATGCATCTTTGACTAAGCTGAACCATGGGGCCATGGCTTTGTGTGGTGGCAGTAATGCATGTGCTATGTACGTACAATACTGTCAGAATGCCACTTCCTCCCCTTGGGCATCATCTCTGGAGGAAGCCCTGGGGAACTGGAGCAGAGGTTTTGATGGGGAAGCTGAGGCCTAGGATATGAATGGACTTTGGTCAGGACCTGGTGAGGGTGGTGGAAGGCTCCAGTCAAGCCCAGGGCTGCGTGAAGACACAGTGTGTGCGTGCCTGCGCATGTTGGAAATCCAGGAAGGGATCGGGGGGGGGGGTGGGGTGTGTGTGTGACAAGTGAAAAGGGGAGAGTTTGTGAGACAGATGTTTTCTACTTCACAATTTTTAAATTTCTTACCTGGCAGTATCACTTACTTCTTGACCATACGACCTTAATTTATGATCTTTATTTCTAGTGGTTCCTCTAGGATTTGAGTGTGTGCATGTATTTTTAAAACTCATAAACTTTATTTTTTTAGAACAGCTTTAAATTCACAGAAAAATCAATCAGGTAGTACAGAGATTCTCTCTCTCTCTCTCTCTCTCTCTCTCTCTCTCTCTCACACACACACACACACACACACACACACACACACACACACAGCTTGCTCCCCATAAGAATTTCCCTATTGTTAACATCTTGTATTAGTGATGAATTGATCATAATTAGCACACTGATATTGATGCGTTATTAATAACTGAAGTCCATAGTTTATATTAAGCTTCACTCTTGGTTTCGTATAGTTCTATGGATTTTGGCAAATGCATGATATCAAATACCTATCATTACAGTATCATGCAGAATAGTTTCATTGCCTGAAAAATCCCTGTGCTTCACCTGTTCCTCCTGCCCCCAAATTTATTCTTTAATTGAATATAGTGGGAAATAAAATTGTCATTGAGATGTACATATGAACATGTGGTATAGGAATATGTAACTGTGTAAGTATACATGCATATAGGCAAACATGCACGCAGGCAATCTTGCTTTTAAGTGACACAATTTTCTTTTAGCTGCTTTTAAACTACTTCCAATAAAAGAAGCTGAATATATATAAAATCTTTATGCTTACACCTTGTGTCTGACTAGTGTTCTTTGACAGGATAATACAACAGTGTTATCATTTATCATTAAATCCATGGAAGGTCAAACTCAATACCTTGCCGCTATCATCATGATCTTTACGATGTCCTTGTAAAGTCTGGATGTCATGGCAACCAGTTTATATCAGGACCCAGTGCTGCTGAACTTCTTGAATAAATAAGGCATAATTGGCATATATGCACTATAATGAATTAAAAGTTAGTCAAGTCGAATGATTTTATATCTTGTAACATTAAATTATTAAATTTGCTCGTCCTGATCTTCCTTTAGTGTTGGTATTCTTTAGCTTTAAAAAAGTTTCATTTTAGTAACAAGTGCTTTAAAAAGTACCTATTTTGTCCCGGCCAGTGTGGCTCAGAGTGTTGAGCTATGAACTAGGTTGGTCATGGTTTGATTCCCGGTCAGGGCACATGCCTGGGTTGCCGGCTCGGTGCAAGAAGCAGTCAATCAATGATTTTCTCTCATCTTTGATGTTTCTATCTCTCTGTCCCTTACTCTCTGAAATCAATAAAATCTATTTTTTAAAAGTACCTATTTTGGATAATATGTTGTTCAGTGGTTCCATGCATTATTATTATTATTGCTTTTGATGCAATTAATAATCATAAATTAAAATTCTGGTGAATTTAGGTCAGAAGAGAATGAGTTATAAGGCGATCTTTCCATTCTTGAGTGGACTGAAGATGCTCATATGGCAGCTCTGTGTGGTCAACCATGGTGTTCCTTAGCCGTGTGAGCAGGTAGCTGTGTGGGCTAGAGTGCATGTGCCAGACGGGGTTAACCCACCCACCATGCTGTCTTATTATCTTCTTTGTTGGGTCTGAATCTGGTTGAAGTCAAGAAGAACTTGTTATTCAATGCCTGAAGCAAGGCAGCATTTAGAAAGAGCAGAGAGTGTTACTACTTGATACTCAAAGAGTAATTAGAGGGTCAACAGATACATCATTGGGAGCTTATTAGAAATTCAGGATCCCAGACCCCAACCCAGACTTGCAGTTCATGGTCTAGATAAGTGACAGACACATAAACAGACTCGCAGTTCATGGTCTAGATAGTGACAGACACATAAACAGTAATTATAACATAATGTAGTAAAGGCAATAAGAAAAATTAACCAGTGAGCAGGGTAACAGAGTAAAGGGCATTTATTCTGTTGGAGAATGTTGGGGATTTGTTGAGAAGATAAATTTTGAATTGGGCCACATACATAGTAGTACTTGTATCGCTGTGGTTAAAACTGGTGGGAGCATCAATGTGACTGGGACACCAACATAAGAGAGAGAAGCTCCAGCTGGAAAATGTGAGAGGGAGTCTGAGTCAAAATCAGTAAAACGGATGCACGACCTTAGAATTTAGGAGATGCCAAGTTTTCTGGGTGATTTATAGGGCCAGCATCATATGACCAGTACCTTTTAGCTTCCTCAGTGTTTCAAGACATCCCCGGTGTTTAGGAATCCAGTGTCACTGCCCCAGGAGATTCTCTCAAAGTAAGAGGAAGGTAAATGAGCAGATGAGAGGGAAAGCAGCCCATAGGAGAATTACAGGAGGTCATGTTGGGAAGGAACCTGAAAGGTTATCTAGCTGAAATAATCCCCTTTGTGCCTCAGTTCCCACCACATTGTTGGCCAGTCTGTGACTGAATGTCAAGAGTGATTGAAAATGACCGCTTGTACTGAATGAATGGAGAGGTGGCTTTTGTCTTTGGGCAGAGAACTGTTTTTAGAAGTCAGCTGACTCAGATGTTTAGTGTTCAATACACAGACAAAACAACCAAAAGATTTTCAAACAAGTTATCCATGTTTGTAACCACATTTGTTAAAGCATGTGCTATGTTCTAGGCATCTAGTTAGGTGCTGGGGCTAAAAATCTGAGTAAGACATAGAGACCATACTTTCGCAGTTCATGGTTTAGATAAGTGACAGACCCATAAACAGTAATTATAACATAATGTAGTAAAGGCAATAAGAAAAATTAACCAGTGAGCAGGGTAACAGAGTAAAGGGCATTTATTCTGTTGGAGAATGTTGGGGATTTGTTGAGAAGATAAATTTTGAATTGGGCCTTGATGATAGGCCGTTAGTGTTTGCTAAATGAGTACATGGGTATATGAATTGTGTGTGTGTGTGTGTGTGTGTGTGTGTGTGTGTCCTTAAAAGTGTGCATGTGTTCCTGAAGGGAACATAGCAGATGTCTAATATCTTGCAGTCCTGAGATTGGCTCTAACTCCATCCCTCCTTTGCTAAGTGATGTTGAAAATATTATTTCTTATCTATGAATCTCAACTCTAAACCAGGACGGATCTTAGTATTTTTAATATATAGTTCTGCTTTAACACATTTAATGTGTAATATTAGATATTTATAAAACATAAATGAGGTTTTTATTAGGTACATAAAATTATTCTTCACTTTACAGAAGGATTTATGTACAGAATGTTGATAATTTCTTGTTAGCACATTTAAAATTTAATTTGACTCAAATTATTTGTTATTATTTGCTTTTTAAAGCAATGCATATCTTCATTTAGATGGTATTGATCATAAAAATATTTGAAATAATAGGAAAAATGATTTGTGTTTGGAATGTATGGATCATGGAAGCAATTGGAAAATGCATTAAAAATTTAAAATTCCAAGGGTATTCCTTCTGTTGAACCATTCATTCATCTGTCCATTCACCCAGTAACCTATCCATTTATTCCAAGTCAAGAGTTCTTTGTACCGCTAAAATTGTAATGATATTGAGTAAAATCAACTTAAAAATTAATCTCGAGGGTTGAAAAGTCCAAGGTATTATCTAGTTGTTTCTATGTTTTTCTTAAAAATAAACTAGGGATCACTTATACCTTTAGTAAGTCATTAGGTAACATAACAGGTCATTTCTTTTCAGTTAATTTTAGGTAGAAATTTGAATTTCGCTATTTGCCTGAAATAATTGTTTTCCTCTAATATTTCCAGTCTCTATAAATTATCCTTTGATATGCCTTGGACCTCAGATATTTTGTAACTTATTTGATACATTTTGCCATGTTTACCTAAGAAAAACTTCTAAACATCTGAATACTTATAAGGATGTCTTTGGCTTTTTTGGACATCAACTTGGTACAAAACAGCAGTTTGTTACCAATGATATGAGTAACTTGGAAACAGGTGGTTTATATGTATGTGAATAAATACAATGAAAGGTTTAAAAGCTTAGAGGATGGCTGAACAAATAGTGACATAGGTTAGGATTCTCTTCCAAATCCATCTCAAAGTATTTTTTAGGTTACTCATATCTGTTTATCCACAGCTTGGTCAGTGTTTGTGGCTAACTTAGAACTGTCAAACAGAGTTAGACTACCTGGCACACACATTACAGTTAAAGGAACTGTACTTTGAGCTACTTCATCATAGCTTTGACCCACCAAGTAGAGTAATTAGTGATTATCCTTTCCAGCTCCTGGTTCTGAGTACATGCACACTTGTTGTATCTAGTAGTTGCTTCCATTGCATTTTCAGAGTAGGCATTATTGAGTCGTGTCCAGAGCTTGCTCTGTTAGGACCAATAAGCTGAATTCACAAGCAGATCTGATGTTTGATATCCAGAAGAGGGCAGTAGGACACAGAGATTAAATCCCTGTCAACCAGACACTACAACAATGGCTGCTGACAAGTACTTGGGGTTAGACCAAGCACTTAACCTTCCTTCTGGCATACCAGGGGCCACGTCGTGTAGCTCAGAAAAGAAACTAACAGTTTCTGCACCTCTACTATGTGTCAAGCACTAACTAGGCATTTTTCACATGTTAAGTCATAATAATCATAGGATATAGGTGATATATTGTTCCCATTTGTTTTAATGAGAAAATCAATGCTCAGAGAGCTTATGCAACTTGTCTGAGGTCACAGAGCAGGTTGTGGAACCAAAATTAAAATCCAAATTGATCCCATAGGCTCTGTCCAACCAAATCAGAATTTTATTACTGATCCCACTCTCACTCATAAACTTACTGACCTTGGGCAGGTAATTTAACTATTTTATCAACCCTCTCCCCGCTTCAAAAAAAAAAAAAAAAATCCTCCAGTTTCTTTACCTTTAATGAAAGAGTAACAATAATCTTTTATTCTTTTAGAGTTAGTGTCTGGGTACATGTTTCTATGATCAGCTTTGTCCAAGGATAATGTTTCAAATTAGAGTAAATATTATAGAAAATTATCTAGAAGGGAGACAAGAACTTATCCATCTTAGAAATGATGAAAACCAGACTTGGAGTGTTTAAATGACTTGTATAATACCAGGAAGCTGAATAGTGAACTAAAACTCAGGATTGGCAGTTTTTATCCAGTTTTCTTCTCTCAGCTTTCTGCATCATTTGTTGCTAGGGATACAAACATATGGAGATGTTGGTGATGATAATTCTGTTGATGGAGGCAAAGATAACAATAAATGTGCTGGAGAATATTATAGAAGAATTACTTTATTTTAGAAGGAACTTGTTTTATTAGGTAGTCTGAGGCTAGAAGATTTGTCTAAGACTGCTGGTTGACAGGAGGGTGGGAAAGGCCAGGGTATGCCCATTGAAGACACTTTCAATGAGAAATGCTAAAATTCAGATTCCAGTCAATGCTATTCTTAGATGTATATGATTCTCTATCAGTCAATCTTGCTGGCTTTACTGGATCTATAATGAGAGGCTGGCTACTTGGAAACAATGTAGGAGATGAATTTAATGTAGATTGCCTCATTTGAGAGACTTTTAGGTACCAAACCACATTTTATTTTGTTTCTTCTGAATTTGGTGTAATCTTTCTAAGTCCTTAAAATCTTACAGTATAGAAAATTGGGTAAGCCCAGCTGGTGTGGCTCAGTGGTTGAGCGGCGACCTGTGAACCAGGAGGTCACAGTTTGATTCCCGGTCAGGGCACATGTCCGGGTTTATGGGCTCAATCTCCAGTGGGGGGCGTGCAGGAGGCAGCTGATCATGGATTCTCTGTCATCATTGATGTTTCTATCTCTCTCTCCCTTCTCCTCTCTGAAAAAAAAAAAAAAATATATATATTTTAGAAAATTGGGTAAGAGCAAGAGGCTGAGAGGCCTAAGGACCTTGTCTATGTGTTTGAAGAATTCCCCTCAGTTCTGTTGGCCTGCGATGGGAAGATAGCTAGGAAAGCTGATAGTCAATTATATGGATGCAGAAAGCTTTCTATTTAAAGGTATATGTAATCAGAATGAAAGTGGGTATAGAGGGATCATACCTCCACATAATAAAGCCCATATATGCCAAACCTACAGCCAACATCATACTCAATGGGCAAAAACTAAAAGCATTTCCCTTAAGAACAGGAATAAGACAGGATGTCCGCTGTCACCCCTCTTTTTTTTTTTTTAATATTTTATTGATTTTTCACAGAGAGAAAGGGAGAGGGATAGAGAGCTAGAAACATTGATGAGAGAGATACATCGACCAGCTACCTCCTGCACCCCCCCCCCACCGGGGATATGCCCGCAACCAATGTACTGCCCTTGACCAGAATCGAACCTGGGACCTTTCAGGCCGCAGACCGACGCTCTATCCACTGAGCCAAACCGGTTTCGGCACACGGTCACCCCTCTTATTCAACATAGTACTGACAATGTCACAGTGATCAGACAATACGAAAAAACAAAAGGCATCCAAATTGGAAAGGAGGAAGTGAAATTATAATTCTTCACAGATGACATGATATTGTACATGGAAAAACCCTAAAGACTCCATAAAAAAACTACTAGATTTAATAAATGAATTCAGCAAAGTAGCAGGATACAAAATTAACACCCAGAAATTGATGGCATTTTTATACACCAATAATAAACTCTCAGAAAGAAAAACTAAAAAAACAACAACAAAACACCCCATTTACCATTGTAACAAAAATTAAAATACTTAGGAATAAACTTAACCAAGAAGGTAAAAGACCTGTACTCAGAACAGGACATTGAAAAAAGAAATAGAGGAAGATATCAACAAGTGGCAGCATATACCATGTTCATGGATCAGAAGAATTAACATCGTTAAAGCAATCTATAGATTCAACACAATCCCTATCAAAGTACCAGCGGCGTATTTCACAAATCTAGAGCAAATACTGCAAAAATGTGTATGGAACCCAAAAGGATCCCGAAACAGCTGCAGCAATCTTGAGAAAGAAGAACAAAGTAGGAGGGATCAGAATGACTGGTTTCCCTAATTCAGCCAAAGGTAGCTTTTTGTATGTTAAACATGGTTTGAAAATTGTTCCCCAGATCCCATACATTTCTTATTTCCTCAGATTCTCAGGACTCTCCCTTTCCCTTGCAGGGCTGAGCAAAAAACTTCTCAGGGGTCAGGAGAAAGTCGGCTTATGTGGTGAACCATGAGCACATGTTCCAGGAACGATAGCATGGTGGTCCCGAACAGCTGGAGACCAGTGCTGTTATTGAGTCCAAACTCAGCACTTGAACATCTGCATTGTTCATTGGCCATTAGTCATGTAATGCCTGTTTCAGTTTCCTGTTATCACTGGCCAAATCTTGTCTTTTATTTATGTTTGATGATTCAATATCTTGTGTCCATCATGAGTATGCCCAACCTCAACTCACACCTGGCACCTAGAACAGTGCCCTAACACATGGTTGTGGTAATACTTATAATCCTCTGAAATGATCCTGGGAGTAGGACAAACCTTCTGACTTCTGCGCAATCTGTACGTGAAATATAAAGAAACAGAAACCAAAAGACCCCCAGTGGGTTGGCAATGTCATTTGGTATCTTTGAATGGAGAGTTTAGCATATTAACAAAGAACAATATTGGCAGTGAAGTGCTGAAATAATTCCCAATATGTTGCCTGCTGAATGGCAGCAAATTGTGATAAGCATTGCTGATGGTATAGGGCAGTGGTCGGCAAACTGCGGCTCATGAGCCACATGCGGCTCGCGAGCTGCGGTTTGCCGCTCTGTTGACTAATGAGTTTGCCGACCACTGGGATAGGGGCTTAATCACAAGGAACAACAACAGCCTGTAATTATAGGAATCGAGAGTCTAGGTCAGTGGTCGGCAAACTCATTAGTCAATAGAGTGGCAAATCGCAGCTCGCGAGCCGTATGTGGCTCGAGAGCCGCAGTTTGCCAACCACTGGTATAGGGTGTGAGAGATGATAGGTCCTTGAGAATGGGGCCTGCCCGTTCTACATTGTATAGCGGGCCTATGGTCTCAGGACACTACTGTTTTCGTGTGATAGATGCTTGATGCAAGTTATAATAAATTTATCCTCCATAGCATTCCTGGAAGACAGTTGATAGGATACACACACACACACACACACGCGACAGATATATATGTGTATGCTTTTTCAAAAGCCTCATGCAAATGTTATGATTTTAGATGGTAGCATGACCATACAAAAGAAGAGATTATTAAATTTTTGAGTGTAATTATCACAATAAGTATTAAATTCTTCTTTGTCTGTGATAATAAATAAGGAGTTGTTGCTCCTTAAAACATAGTCAGTCTTATAAGAGGTTAACATGGTCAGCAGTGCTTAATACAGATTAGCGATGTGTTAAATAATGAGAAGAACAAAGGTCTGACTTTGCCATTTGTACAGTAGGTCCAATGATGGATATTTGGAATATCTTGTATCTCATCATTCTGTAACACCACTATCATTTTCATCATAAAAGAATTATGTTACTCCATATATGAAAAATGCATTCTTGAACCACTGTGAATTAGTTTTTAATGTACTGTGACCTTGGATTGCCCTGGGATATTAATGCTAAATGATTACTTCTGAATGCTTTTTGAATAGCTGCATAGTGCAATTAAATGTGCAATATATCATGATGACATAGCTAAATGCCTCTTCTGGTCAAAAAACCCGAAGAGGTCTTGGGAATAATAGTAATTCTGCATTGCTAAGGATGGGAGAGAAAAGAATCCCTTGTTAGTCGTGAAATAAGTACAGACTGAAGTAGGTGATAACATTTTCCTGGGGTTAGTCAGTGGGAAATAAATTTTTGATTAAGAACCATAAAAGAAGATGATTTTTGATCACTGCCAAAGTAGTATCCCATTATATCTGCCAAATGCTCAAAGTGAATAATTGTCATTAGACTTTCTGAATGACAAGTTGCCAAACATTACATTATGTGTAGGTGTGTGTGTGTGTGTGTATGTGTGTAGAGGTATATATAAAGGAATAAAGAATGTGGTTCATATTCTCGCCCTTTATCTAGAATGGGCTTATATTACAATTTTTCTCAAAGTGGAACCTCATAAATCTTATACTTAATCAAATCTCTTTTTATTAAATTATTGGGCCTCGGGAAATTATGACAGATGAAAAGGTGGCACGGAAGAGCCATGCATTATCTAGGGATATCAGTCTTTGAGCTATCAATAAGGAGAACTTTAACTAATGCAGAACTCAATTTTTCTTTGGTGACATTTTTAAAAGAAAGCTTTAATAAGGATTTGGGTTCCGTTTCACAAAAATAAGCTGTGATTGTGCGCATTGACTAACTTTAGAACTCAGCCCTAAGTGCACCAACTCGACTGGATCCAGTGTCACCGTGGCCTCCAGACCTATGTGAGGTGCTGAATCAATACTAAAGTCTCCAGAAAGCCTCTTCTGAGATCCCCTGAGCTTTGTGGCCTCAGTAAGCCCAGGGATGGAAAGCACATTTTCCTGTGGGCCAGAGTTCCTCATTCCCACCCTCCACTCCCTGCTCTTTTAATTGTAAGTCTTGCTTGCTATTTGGAGATTATGACCTTGTATTTTATTTATTTACCAGAGACCCGCTACACAGAATTTGTGCATGGGTAGGGTCCCTAGGCCTGGCCGGCGATCAGGGCCAATCACGTTCCCTGCCTCCCGCCTCCTCCTTCCCTCGCTCCTTCAACACCCTGCCGCCACTGCTGGTTGCCTGCCATGTTACATGCTGCCCCCTGGTGGTCAGTGCACATCATGGCAAGCAATTGAACTCCCAAGGGGACAATTTGCATATTAGCCTTTTATTAGATAGGATTTTTTATGACCTTGTATTTTAAATGCCAGTGTTTATCCATAATAACAGCAGCCTAGATGTACCAACATTTCTTTTCTAGAATGATACTGATAGAAATGAGATGTAAATATATTAATTCATCCATCTCAACTGACGACTTCTTGGCTGAGCCTTTCAGGACATTTCTTTGTGTAGCCAGCCATGCACTCCTGCTGTTCTAGAGTTCAGCATTCTATTGATGTTTTGTCACAAAGATTTGCATTTTGTAATTATTTATGTGTTTATATATTTATCACGTGTCTCCCCAGCAGATTGGCAGTTCTATGAGGCATGGACTTTTTTTTTATATATACCCTGCACTTACCCCCAGGCCTACTACATAGTGGGTACTCAATAAAAATTTGTGGGATGAATGAATGAATGAACACAATTGTTAGGAACATATTTACATGCCTGTGTGTGTGAAGAAAGGAGCCTAGAGGAGGAAAAGAGTAGGAGAGTAATTTTATAAGTAATCAAGGTATGAGTGTGAAACTAATTACAAAAGATACCATATGAATGCAAAAAAATCAGAGCACTTCAGTGAGGCAGAGCAGGTCGGAAAAGGTTCGGTGTTCCTTGCTGGCTTTGCAGTTCACTAACTGTGACCTTATTCCCTTCTTAAGTGTCTTTGAGAAGCTCCAGTTTTCCCATATTTCAGAGTAGGATGCAGGCCCTGTCTCATTTCTCACCTGGATGATGGCCAGAGCTTTCTAAATAACTTCCCTGACCCAATAGCAGCCAGCCCTGCTCACAGCCCTCCTCCTAGAAGCTGGCAGGAAAATCTTTCCAAAATGCAAATGTGATCCTGCCATGTTCCCGTGTAAAAGATTTCAGTTGCATCTGATTGCCTTTAGGATGAAATTCAAACCTCTGTGTGTGGCTTACACGGCCTTTCTGGATCTTACCCTTCTCTGGTGCTCCTCCTCGTGTCTCACTCTCTGTCCACACACAGCACCTCTCTGAAAGCCAGGCTGCCCTCCTGCTCTTGCCTTTTGCAAGTGATAGTCTCTTACTTCTCTGTGTCTGATTAACTTCTTTCTTCCTTCAACATTCAGTTCAGGGTTCACTGTGGATGAAAGGGGTTCCATGGAAAGTAACCTCACAGGGTAATCTCATCATGAATTCCTAACTGGGCAGGTCATGGTGGGTAGTCAAGCTCGAGAAGGCATATAACTTTTTTAGTAAAATGTTTACCTTTGCCTTAAGTAAGCCCTGTCCATTGTTCCTGTGCATCTAGGTTAACACACCTTGGAAATGCCCCCTTTCAGACTCCCCAAGAGAGCACATCATCTTAACTATCCTGTGATCCACTCCCTGCCTGCATGTCATCTTCCTTACAGCCTCTCCTTAATTGCAAAGGCATAAAAGAAGCTGCAAGATGATTAATCTCAGGAGCATTCGAGATCCTGCTCCCCAGCATATGTCGGCAGTTTGGCCCAAATAAATTCTGATCAAAGAACCTCTAAAGGTTTGGATGTTTCTTATGTCGACACACTTCATCTAGGAAGTGTTTCCTGATACTACTTCTGTCCCCTCCTATGGCCGGGTCTCTGTGTAGACATTTCTTCTTCATGCTGTAAGTCCTCTCTGGTAGCCAGGTGGACCCAGGCAACTCTACTGTCACTGAGCGGCTCTGGTCTGAGTTTTTACCAGCTGCTGAGCACCAGGGACTCTTCCTCCACCCCTGAGTCTCTGGAGCTCATGGGACCTGCATGTAGTAGATGCTCAAGGAGCGTGTGTTGAGTGAATGAGTGAGTGACTCACTTACTGTCTAGCAGCACTTCCTCTGGGTCTTGATGACAGACCTTTAAAGTGTTTAGGGTCAGTGCAAAGGAGAGAATGAGGGAAATGAGGGAAGAAGTGTTGGTCTGCTGAGGTCAGCTGATTAGTTAGTTGCCAGGTCTTTGTTTTCCACAGCGCTAAATCTAAAGCAAAGCCAAGCAAACCAAAACAAAAAGCCACTGAAAAGAAAAAATAATTTTTTCTTTTTGGTCTGGGCTGCTACTGATGTGATCTAGGCATCAGTGGTCTCTTCCTCCTTTGAAATCCCACATGTCTCTAACCAACCACAATGGCTATGTATGCTTTCATCTTTGTGTGTTGTATCAGTCAGCTTACATTGTTGATACTGTAGTAACAAACAAGCTCAATATCTTACTGGCTTACAACAACAAAGGCTGACTACTTGCTCATGTCACATTTCCATCATGAGTTGGCCATGACTCTGCTCCTTGTCAGGATCTGTGCTAATGGAGAGCAAGCTCCATTTCTCTCTGATATTGCTGAGCTCATGGCAGAAGAAAAAGGGATATCACCACAAAGTACACATCTGACCTCTTTGTTTTTTAAAGATTTCTTATTAATTTTTTAGAGAGAGGAAGGGAGGAGAGAGAAAAACATTGATACATCGATTGGCTACCTCCTCGCATCCTCTACTGGGGACTGAGCCCAAAACCTGGGCATGTGGCCTGACTGGGAATGGAACCACCAACCTTTTGGTGCCAGGACAATGTCCAACAAACTGAGCCACATTGGCCAGGGTTACATCTGACTTTTATTGAAATATAATCCTATCTAATAAAAGGGTAATATGCAAATTGACCATCACTCCAACACACAAGATGGCCGCCCCCCTTTGGACACAACAAGATGGCCACCACAAGATGGCCAGCAGGGGAGGGCAGTTGGGAGGGACCAGGCCTGCAGGGGAGGGCAGTTAGGGGTGACCAGGCTGACAGAGGAGGGCAGTTGGGGGCAACCGGGCCTGCAGGGGAGGGCAGTTGGGGGGGGACAAGGCCTGCAGGGGAGGACAGTTGGGGGGGAAAAGGCCTGCAGGGGAGGACAGCTGAGGGGGATCAGGCCTGCAGGGGCAGGCAGTTGGGGGAGACCAGGCCTGCAGGGGAGGGCAATTAGGGGCAATCAGGCTGGCAGGGGAGCAGTTAGGCGTCAATCAGACTAGCAGGGGAGTGGTTGGGGGGTGATCATGCTGGCTGGTAGAAGTGGTTAGGGGCAATCAGGCAGGCAGGCAGGCAGGCAGACGAGCGGTGGGAGCCAGCAGTCCAGATTGGAGAGGGTGCAATCTGGGCTGAGGGACACATACATGCCCCCCTCCGTGCACAAATTTCATGCACCGGGCCTCTAGTGGAAATATAACATTATATTAGTTTTGGGTATACAGTACAATGATATAAGTATATATTGTAAAATGATCACCACAATGAGTCTAGTTACCATTCATTGCCACACATAGTTGCACATTTCTTATTCTTGTGGTGGGAACTTTTGAGATCTACTCTCTTAGTAACTTCTAAATATACAGGACAGTATTAGTATCTACAGTCACCATGCTGTACATGACTTCCCTAGGATTTATTGTATAACTGGAAGTTTAGACATTTTGACCACGTTCAACTATTTTACCCACCCCTATGCCTTACCCCTGGCAACCACCAATCTAATCTCTGTATTTATCTGTTGTTGTTTTTTAAATTCTACATATAAGGGAGACCATATCTGGCTTTAATACTTCTGCCTAGAGACATTGCTGTACTTCCTTAGCCAAAGCAAGTCATAAGTGGATATGTACTGTGCTCCGTGGAAGGCGGGGGCAGCAAATATCATGAACTATAATGCAGTCTATCACCTTCCCCTCCTGGACTGTACACTCCTGGATGGCAGGAGATTTTGTATTCTCTGATTCACAAGCCTGGAAATTTGCCAAAGCACATTACTCATTTTCTGAAATAAAGAGCAGAGGTGGTTATGCTGTGGAAACAACAAAGATTTATTTGGAATACCACTCTTCCTTTGTCATCTCTCATGTTTCAGTTTGTGGGAGACTAATTATTTAAAAGCCCTTGTTACTTTTTTTCAATAAAATATTTAATGCTTGATATTCATTTGACTATTGGCTACTTGCAACAGAACTGTATGCCATCAATGGAGATATGTTCTACTTCCCCATCTGGTCTTGACACTAGCACTGCATTCTCTCCTCTAGAGCAAAGTGTATACTTGTACTTAAAGCTTTCTGTGATCTGGCACGGAACAACAACTCTAGCTTTATTCCTTGTTACTTGTACTGACTTCTGTTTCCAGCCACAATGAGCCACTCCCTTTTCCTATGTGTGTTCCATGATTTCCCACCTCAGGGTCTTAGCTCTGGTTCTTCTCTCTGCCGAGAAACATCCATCCGTTGTCCCATTAGCATATGTTCAATTCCTCCTCAGTTCTCATAACCTCCTAGGCGAAGTACTACGTCTTTCAGAAAGTCTTTCCCAATCACCGAGGGGATATAATTGATATCCCACCTTCCCTGTACTTTATATTATTCATATAGCAATTCATTTGTTTTATCTTGTCAATGAGGTTAAGACCACAGGCTTTATATAGTTAGAACGGAATTTGAACTAAGGGTCTGCTACTGAACTATTTCTCAAAACTTGGATGAATTTCTTATCCCCTACCTCACTTACAAATAGAAGTTAAGAAATTGTGTCATGGGTTATATTAGATGAATGAGGTAAAGTGATTAGTCATCGTCCCTCACAAAGGAAGTACTCAACCAATGGTAGTCATTACCTAATATAGTTATGTATTTACTAGATAGGATTTCTCTGTTTCACCTTTCCATTTCCCTCAGTGACATCCCACAAGATGGGTACAATGTAGATCTTTGTTTGGTGAATGAGTGAATGAATGAATGATTGGAATGATGTTAGAAAGATCATAAGGCTCATCTATCAGTAAAATTCATGATACTCAACCAAGTCTTGCTTTTTTCCCTGAGGCTGAGTTTGATTTTTAATAATTTAGGTCGAGTGGTGGCTGTCCTATATCCAGCGGTAAGGTGAGGAGAGCAAAGGAAAACAGTTACAAAAACACTTGGAAGGTGTCCCCTGGTGGAGGAGCCAATAAAATGGATGAGATATTCTCCTAACATATTTGCAAAAGAAAATTACTGTCCAGTGACCTCAGAAAAAATGTTTTATATGTTATCCCAATAGTTTATTGAAAGTATCTTCTTTCTTCTTTTTCTCATTATGTCAGACTGAATAAGTAGTTATTTAAAAAACTGGGTCTAAAATTCGCATTGTAATTCCTTAACATACTACAAACATTTATTGAATGCTAAGCGGACATTCCAGAGCAGTCATTTATCAGGTCAAGAGAATACTGTTTGGCAAAATCACAAGTTATATATACATTTTGGAAATCTTGTAATACATTAATGTTTTCGAATAAGTGCAATTTATTTTTTATAAGCCATAAATACTATCACAGCTCATTTTAGAGCACTACATTCACTTACTCTCCAAAAAGGGACTTTTATTTTTATTTTTTAATTAAAAAAATATTTTATTGATTTTTTTTACAGAGAGGAAGGGAGAGGGAGAGAGAGTTAGAAACATCGATGAGAGAGAAACATCAATCAGCTGCCTCCTGCACACCCCCTACTGGGAATGTGCCCGCAACCAAGGTACATGCTCTTGACCAGAATCGAACCTGGGACCCTTCAGTCCGCAGGCCGACGCTATATCCACTGTGCCAAACTGGTTAGGGCAAAAAGGGACTCTTTTAAATCAAGCTAAATGTTACTCCTTTCTTAAATGGGCAGTGTTGTCAAATTTTTGGATTACTATCCCTCAAAAAGGACAACTCCAGGAAATGCCTGAATGTCAGCAAAGGAGGAGTCCAGGTCCTGTTGAAGGTGGAAGCCTCAACTCAAATCCAGAGTGGGGCTTGGTGGCTTGGTTGGTCATCAGTCTGGAGCTAACTGGATCTTGGAACAAACTTTTTAGTGAATCAGATTCTTTCTCTATGTATTAGCTCCTGTTGCCACCTTAACCAATTGTACAAATGTAGTGGCTTAAAAGCAACACGAATTTGTTCTCTTGTAATTCTGGAGATCACAGTCTGAAATAAATCTTATCGGCGAAAATAAAGGTGTCAGTGGGGTTCTGTCCTTCTGGAGGCTCCAGAGGAGAATCTGTCCCTTGCTTCTTCTTCTTCCAGAGGCTGCCAACATTCCTTGGCTCCTGGCTGCATCACTCCACTCTCTGCTTCTATGGTCACATTGACTTCTCTTGTACTGTAGTCAAAACTCCCTCTCCCTCTTAAAAAGACATTTGTGAGTAAATTTAGGACTCGCCTGGATAATCCAACGTAATCTCCCTTTCTCAAAACCCTTGAACAATGCAATTACAGCTGCAAAGCCCCTTTGCTACATTCACAGCTTCTGAGGATTAGGACATGGATATCGTGGGGTGTCTGTCATCATTCAGCCTACATCTTGCCTTTCAAAGGCTATTCCATATCCAGACTATCATATTGACTTTTTAAAAACAAAGGATAAAATAGTGGCTTTCCCAGAAGGGAAAAGTAAGGCATTTCAAAAGGCTACAGATTGGAGATTGAGGGGTAGTTTGGAAAGGTTCTGATTTGTCCGCTGAAGTGTGGCTTGTGTGGCTTGGTTACCAACATACAGTGTGTCCCCACCAGTGTGTGTGGGTGCTTGTTTCTATGTGCAAATGCAGGTGGTACTAATCCTTGATTTTGAGGCATGAGAACCATCACAGGACTCGGTTCATCTTTCACCAAAATAGATCGGTAAGCATTTAATGGTCTAATCAAGTATTTATATGACTCTCCTCCACACTATACCACCTTCATCACTATGTAATCCTAGGGGACTTGGTTTATACTACAAACGTAGTAAGTTACTGTTCAGAATGGAATTTATCCTTAATCTGTTCAAAATTAGAAACAGAGAAATTCATCTCAACCTTCTCCAATTATTGTATCTTTCCCTATAACTCCGAGTAGAGAAGAGTTAAAATTCTGATGGGCCTTAATTTTATAAATTTCATTAAAACCCCTGAGGGTCATTTAATTTTGTGATGTTCGATGCTAATATCCAAATGCATTCCCTCTAAAATAGTTTTGTACCCTGTATTCTAGAGACTGAGCTTCCATTTTTTTTAACACATATGTTCTTAGTGCTTATGCTGATTTCACTGCTTATCTTTAAAATTGGCATATCATTGTTGCTGTTATTATTGTTATTATTATTATTGTGTATTGACCGAGTTGAATGCCTCATTTTCAAAGGATTGCTGTCAGAGTTATATAATACAAGAACAATAGGTGAATGTTGCTCATTTTAAATGTAAAATTATAAATCAATTACAGTGGTGGCTAAAACTCCTTCATGACATGTCACAATTTACTTCCAATGACATTTAAACCTATCTCACATGCTGAACAATCTGTAATAAATTATGATTTTTTTTTTTGCTTCTGAAATGAAGCTATAATTATGACAGTCGAATTCTTGTTCTGGGAAATAAGGTGGCATTTAATTCCTTGAGAACAAATGACACTCACAAAAGAACAGTTAATTATTCTCAGCTGCAAAGGAAGGGAGGAGGGGAGAGAAAAATTATGAAAAAGAACATGGTAGCGCTTTATATGAAGTGTCTATTAACTAATTCTTAACTAAGGCTGAACTACAATTGAACTTCTGGAGCTGTCCCTGAGCCCAGGTAACACTTGTCATTTATTTTAATTCTCAATAAAACGGAAGCAGAAGTAATTAGCAACCTGAAACTTTCTTTATTCCTTGCACATAATACAAATGTTCCCACCATCAGACTTGGTTCCAAGGATGCAGATCTATACTCTAACCCAGTTAAATCAGTTTTAGTGGGGGACGGGGGGAGGGAGGCGGGAGGCGGGGGGGGGGTAGCATGGTTCATTACAGATGTCCTAATTCAGATCTTTAATTGCTAGAGTCATTCAGTCCATATTGCAAATAAAGGAAAAGAAAAGCATTGTAGCCCCAGTATTGTATTTTTGTTGTTGCCTGTTTCCAGTTAAAAGAACAAGTCTGCTGGTATTGGCTTTTCTCCGATGGCCCTTGCCCGTTCTTTGTGGCAAGGAGCCTAAAGGTAATTGCATGTGCCAGCAAACGGGAGAACTCTCTGGCTAGTCCTGACACCATCAGCTGTGATGTTAGCAACCTGCTATTAGAGGCGCCTCTTTCTTTGACTCCTCTTTCTTCTTTGGGGAGGAATAGATACTCCAGAGAAGGGCCCTGCTGAGTGGAATTCCCCATTTTGACTGCAATTAGGGGTTGTGACTTGATTGATTTGGGGGCTCTCTGAAATGAAGCAGGATCAACACAGTTGCACACAAAACAAGGCATAATCCATTGGGTTAAATTAACGTTAAATCAGAGATGATTGGATTAATTGCTATTACCATTTTATCTTCCGTGCACATGTGCAGTTGGCAGGCTTTCAGAGCCTTTTAAAAATTATCTTGGAACTAGATGGAAATGGTACAGGTGCAAATGATTTGTGCACTGGGTCTTTCAAGTACACAGTGGGCTCGTAAGAAGGTGCCGTTTTTTTTTTTCCAAATCATATTTTGGATGTGATTTACGAAAAGAACTGCGCCGAGAATAAACTTGGCATCGCTACACAGAAGCTATAGATCTGTTAAATGGCAAGAGGACCCTGTTGGCTGAAAGATAACTTGGAAAAGGAATCTCCTTTGTGCTGTGGCCTTGGCACAGTCCCTCTGTTCCGTTTGCGTCCCTTACATGCTTTTCTGCCCTCGTGGGAGTCTGTGGGGGCCTGGAGGGCAATGCAACAGATTGCTTAGTGGTGGCCTCTGATACCTGGAATAGAGTCTTCAAGAGCTACAAGCCCTTCAACAACTTTTTAAAGGTAAAATGTTGACATACTGGTTGTTAACAGGATGAATCTGTTTTATTAGAAATAGTGTGGAATAGGGGACTGAAACCTCGGTGGAATGATCAAATCAGGACCATAGTGCCAAGACAGCCAAAGGCTAGATCTCCTTATGTCCTCATTTGCCCATCAGCCAGTGGCTCAGGCTCCCTGCCAAGCTGATGGTATTATAAAAACCTCTGAGTCACCTGGAGGAACGATGAGGTTTTTATGCTTTAGGAAACAGGGTGAATCGACAGCTCTTTAAAAACAACCGTGTGGCCCTAGCTGGTTTGGCTCAGTGGATAGAGCCTCGGCCTGCGGACCAAAGGGTCCCGGGTTAGATTCCGGTCAAGGGCATGTACCTCCTCTCCTGCCTGGGCCCTGGTCGGGGCTCGTGCAGGAGGCAACCCATCCATGTGTTTCTCCCATATCAATGTTTCTCTCTGTTTTTCCCTCTCTCTTCCACTGTCCCTAAAAATCAATGGGAAAATATCCTCCAGTGAGGATTAACAAAAAAATAAATAAAATGAATAAAAACCAGGTAATGGTTTTGTGTAGGAAATGTGCACAGGTAATGTGGAGGAGACAAAGACTTTGTTCCTGGGGCTGATCATCTTTTGGATCCACACAGATAAATGGGCAGACACATGAGGTCATCTTGTCCTTGGTTTGCTCCAGTCTGCAGCAATGCCCGGCTCTTGAGAGCAAGTAGTGACCATCATCAGCATGTCCCCTCCTGGGCCGTCTCCCTTCTGCAGGGTCTTGGCATTTTTTAAAAAAAATATATTTTATTGATTTTTTACAGAGAGGAAGGGAGAGGGACAGAGAGCCAAAAACATTCATGAGAGAGAAACATCGATCAGCTGCCTCCTGCACAACCCCTACTGGGGATGTGCCCGCAACCAAGGTACATGCCCTTGACCGGAATCGAACCTGGGACCTTTCAGTCCGCAGGCTGACTATCCACTGAGCCAAACCAGTTTTAGCAGGGTCTTGGCATTTTATGTGCTCGCTTTTGCCTAGTGTCCCTGAGCTCACCTGTGTGGCTTCTTTTCTGGTCCCATCATCCCTGCGGCTGGCCCTGTGTCGAGGGGTGACTTTCAGTGGTTGGCCTGGCTTTTTGAACCTTTCTCTTCTTGCTCCTTGTGAGTCAGCATCCCTTGTTGCCTCATGGAACACTGGTTTCCCGGCCTTTACCACGGGCTCTGGCCGGATCACATCAACATTGTAAACACGTGTTTTCGTTTTCATTTGCCTCAAGGTAGTTTTTTTATTTTCTCTGTCATTTCCTCTTTGATCCCTTGGTTGTTTAGTAGCATGTTGTTTAACCTCCACATGTTTTGTCCCGTGTTCGTCCTGCATTGGATTTCTAGTTTCATGTGATCATGGTCAGGAAATAGGCTGGACATAATGTCAACCTTTTTAAATGGATCGAGGCTTGTATTGTGGCCCAGGGTGTGATCTATCTGGGAAAATGTTCCATATGCATTTGAGAAAAATGGGTCTCTACTGTTTTTGGATGAAATGTTCGAAAATATCTATGAAGTCAAACTGGTCTAATGTGGCACTCACGGCCATTATTTTCTTTCAATAGTTAGTTTGGTAATTAGAAAAATGAACCTAAGAATAACCACTTTGTGGCCACATTGTAGGACCAGAGACAATGTGTATAAGGTGTCCAACACTTAGTAGGCAGTCAGTGAACAGTAGTTATTAAGATCAGTATGGAAACACTCCCCAAGTCCCTTTAGTGCAGAAGTTTATAAGCACAGCACATTCTCACCCTTTCTCAGTCTGTCTCAAATAGTCAATGTGGCCTCCAACACATTTACTGCTTTGAGAAGAAAAATTATATTCAAGTTGGGGTTATTTTCTTCATCCCACATGTGGTTTCCCAAAGTTCTACATGTGTGGCTTGGTTCTTGGATTCCACCCGGTTATTATGCAACATCCTGATGTTCCAAAGATGCTGTGTTGAAGAGAGAGAGAGAGACACACATGAAAACAGACATAAGTAACACAGAGTCAAACCTGCGGTGGTGGCGGGAGGTGAACTCCACCAGATGTCCCCCAGCCGCCCACCGGCTGCGACTCACAGGTGGCCCGGGTGCCGTGCGCAGCGGCTGGGGGATAACCTGTTCTCCCAGCTGAGTGCTCCATCACGGTTGGGCCAGAGCCCGGGTTTAGGAGCCGCCGGCGAGGTGGAATGCTCATGGGGAACCTGAGCTTTGACTAGAGGATCAGGGGATACTTTTAGGAATTGTCAGTGCCACCACTTGTTAGGAAGTTGATGCCTCTGCACCCTTTCTCCTGGGAAGCTCCCTCTGCTGCTGACTGTTTCCCATGCTGCCTCGCCACAATCTCTAATCATGCCCCTGGATTGAGCCCTGCTTCTTGACATCCTTGGCTCTTGATCTTTGTCAGAAGCTTCTTCTTTTATCTCCCTTTCTGGATGGATAGGAGATTCCACATGGCCGAGCGTATTCCCGATTGATGGCAGAAGTATGAAAGCGCATGACTCAGAGAGCTTGCCAGGGGAAGTTGTCTAAGCATTCTTTCCCTGGGGGGCCGTGACCATGGTCTTGTGCTAGCTAAGTGGATTGCACTTCTGGGTGTGCCTTTGAATGCTGATGAAGTGTTCTGGTATTTCTGTCTTGCATACATTTCTGTTTTCTTTCTTTTTCTTTCTTTCTTTTCTTTTTTTTTTTTGACATGCATTGGGTCTGGAGGAGAAGGGGGGGAGAGGTATTTGTTTTAAAATGGGGAAAAAAGTATTCTAAATAATTTATAGGATGAAAAAGGGCTCAAACTGGGAAGTAGGACTCACTTTCCACAAAATTCTGACGTAGCCTCTAGAAATGCTAGCTTCCTTAGCGCCTGACTCCCCAGCCTCTGTTCCAGCAGCTGGCAATTTTGCGATGAACCTCCCTTTAATTAATCCATTGGTGTCCACATGGAGGCGGTCCGTAGTTACTATGTCAAAATTGGACAGAAGCATGCGTGCAAAGGAATAAAGCGTGTACAGAAAATCCAATTTACTTTTTGCTGTTATCCAGATAACAATCAGAATACTGTATGTAAGACACATTCAGTTGCCTTTGTATAGACAATGAATGTGTCACTTTCTTAAAGGGAGGCATGCTTTGGTTATTAGAACAAACATAGCAGCACTATAAGGTCAAGAATAGAATAATATGTTCAGGGAAGAAGAACAAAGTTCATAAATTCAAGGGGATGGGAATAACAGAGTTGTTAGAGACTAAGAATAAGCAGAAAGTAGGTCTTGTTCCGGAAGTGCTATTTACATGGGATGGCTTTGCTGACTGAGAGTGAAAGACGGGGCGTGTGCAATGGAGGAGAATGAGCACACTCATCTAACAAGGCAACAGGGGATGGGATGGTCTCCGGTGAGAGCCAGATTTCAATGAAGAGGGGTGTTCAGTGAGGAGGCTCAGGATAGAAGGGTGTTTGCTAACGTGGATAGGGCTCCCAGAACAGACAGCTATACCATGGAATGCATTTTCCTTTATTATTTGCCACATGCCATATGCCAATATATATTGCAATATATGTGTGACTGTGTATGTTGCCAATCTGGGTATTTAAAAATACACACACACACACCCCAGATCCTTACTATTTTGTCAGTTTATTAAAACGTACTTTCCACAACCTCAAAACATTTGCAAAGGCCAGAAAATCTCTTTTACCAAGATACATTTGTGACCATAAAATAGTTAAATTAAAATGAACAAACGGAAAAAAGAAAAATATAACTGAATATGGTACAAGATACTCTCTGGATAAATTATATATACATACACATACACACACACACACACATGCACGCACACATATAATTATGTATAAATTATATTTATGCTATAACTAGAGGCCTGATGCACAAATATTCGTGCAAGAATGGGCTTTCCTTCCCCTGGTTGCTGGCACCACCTTCGTTCTGGTTGGAGCTGCCTTTTCACTCTGGCCTGGAGCCACCTTTCTGCCTTTGCACACTGCCCAGAGGTCTGGAGCGGCTGGGACTGTTCGGAACACCTGTGTTGTCCCCCCACCCCCTGCCACTCGGTGCCTGCATATGCAAATTAACCTTCCATCTTTGTTGGGTTAATTTGCATACCCCATCCTGATTGGCTGGTGGGTGTCACGAAGGTATGGTCAATTTGCATCTTACTCTTTTATTAGTGTAGATTTATGTCTATAAATTTTCATATGTGTATGATAATTCTGGACCAAATTTTAAGAAGACAGTCAGAAAGTAGATGGAGTTATGTAGCATCTATCTAGATTTTCTAGGTTGGACAATCACATGGTTTCTACTTTTTCTCATTCTTGGCCTCCAGGGTCCAGCGGTGCTGATATCAGGACCTCTCTGGAACTCTTGCTGCTAGAGGGAGTCAGGAGGGAGGAAGGGTGCAAATGGCTGCCAGGATGTTTAGGGGATAGCCCAACTGGGTGGGTTTTTTTTTGTCTTTTTCTTCTGCTACGTATATTGTTTCCCCCTCGTTAGAAATGACACTGCTGACATTGTTCTTTCTCGGCTGTTTACATGCTACACAACATGCTGAAGTTGTCTGGAGGCGTCCATGATTAGGGTAATCATCCTCCCAGACACGGGGACTCCTGCACCCTCACTCGCTCCAAGACGACAGCAGCACGAGCCGAGCTGGCTCTGCACTCACACCGCCCAACAGCGGGCGGGGCTGTTCGCTCCCAGCGTGCGAGTGTGCAAGCGAGGGGCTTGGGAAGAGGGTCTGCAGACCGAGTCTCCTGACCACCGTGATGTTGTCGCCTAATCTACTGATGCCTGGCAGTCCGTGAAGGCTTCTTAGATGAAGAGTAATGGGGCTATCTTACCGAGCAGGAGAAACAGCCACTTAGCTCTCTAGCGAGGCAGGAACAGAAACGAGTCAAAGCGACATGGGAGGGCACACCTGTTGTGTGCAGCACTAACTTCTATTTCCTGTGGAAGGTCCTCCAAATGTTATTCCCAATAGGGAATAAGGCTGCTGCTCAGCATAGATGCAGGCCATTAAACATAGCGGGTAGTTATTGAGTCTGTTGAGTGCTATCTCATCTCAGACATACATGCCAGGGTAAAGACTAGCTCCTGCTTCAAGAAACTATCCTATATAATAAAGCTGTAATATGCAAATGGTTGTTATGCCATGAAGCTTAACTACCGACTGCGTAACGACCAGATCACAGATCAGCAGGAGGGTGGGGTAGCGAGCTACAAGCAGGCTGTGGAGAGCTATAGGAGAGGGCAGGGCAGCAAGTTATGAAGTGGAGCTGGAGGGAAGGGAAGGTAAGGGGAGCTACGGGAGGGCGGGGCAGTGGGCAGAGAGCTACTGGAGGGCGGCAGCGAGCTACTGGCGCACGGATTTGTGCGCAGGGCTACTAGTCCAAAATAAGAGACAAGCACTTATTTTCTACTGTTACAGAAAATATGTTCTCTAAGAATGAAGAGGAGGGTTTGTTAGCTGATTGGATGCCAGATCTGGAAGGAAAATCAGGATGTACACAGGTTCAGAGAAGGAAGGATCATGGAACAGGCACAGATTTAACAATTGCCCAGCCCCTGCCGGATGTTGTTGCCGTTAGGAACCAATGCTGAGTCATGAGTGTCTTTCCCCAAAATAGAATGGGCAGGGGCTGGAGCGAGGAACACAGCAGAGGCTTAGGGAAGTGTTGCTGTATAATACATCTCCTCTCATGTGAAGACAACTCAAATGGTCGGGACAAATATGAAATGAGAAAGGAAGAGGGGGGATAATGAGCTAGATGGGGGGCGTGCGGAGAGGGGGCTAATTACGGTGAAAAGGAGAAATTCAGTCTTGTGATTTTGTGTTGTTTTTAGAAAGCTTGAGTAAATGTTACACCACGGTTGAACAGGTGTAATTTCACCTGCTTGAGCTGGAAAGGTTCCTGGAAAAGGAGTGCCTGTACTGGAAAGAAGGAAAGAAAAGAGAAAATGAGGAAATTGCTTTACTGTGAATGGCCTCCCTCTTCGGTTCTAAGGCTTTCTAAAAACTACTTGGATATTGCTTTGTATTGGCATTTGTAAAAGTTAATTGAGCGTGGCGTTGTTTTGTTGTAGTCAAGAATACCTTTCCCTAGTTAAAAAAAGCTAGTGAGCAGGCTGTACGGTCTAAAGCCACTATTGTTCCGTTAAGGAAACTTACATTTCCCGTCTCTGTGAAGGGAGTAGCAGGTACCTGAAATCACCTGTGGCCGATGGGAAAGCATCCTCCCAGCGCCCTCGTTGCCATGTTTTGCTTTTCCCTCGCATTGTCCTGCATCCAGCCGGTACCCTTTCTGTTGCCTCTCACACCTTTCTGCTTCTCTCCATGCCCTTGGCCGTGATGCATCCTGAAGTCCCCCCTGCCTTTCACCGGGACATTGCATATTCGTTCCAAACACCGTCATTTGAGCATAAAAGTAGGAGCTGGGATTACAGCTATGCACGACACACTCCCTGCTTCCAGGTTTCCCCCAGTTTGGTTATAGAGCAGGACAAGTTGACAATATAAGTGGTACTTTAGAGCAAAGAAGCGCAGACACTTCCAGCAGACAGGGATGAAATGGCGTGGAGGCCTGCGTGGGCATGACACATTTAGGGAAGTGGAAGGAGAATAACGTATCTCCAGGAGAGGGGGGCCATGGCCATGCAGTAGAGAGCAAGTAGACAAGATCAGGCTGTGGGGGGGTCCGTGTTTCATTCATTTGTCATGCAGTCATTCATCTGTTCATGGTTTTGCGTGTTTTTCATGCACAAAGTGAGAGGCTACACACTGTATGTGTAAGGAAGCTAAAATAATTTTGTAAGTTTGTTGATGAAAGAGATCCCAGGTGAGGTGGAGCTGGAGCTGGATGCAGAGAGGAGAAAGGGTTGCTACCCGCCTGATGTCTTCACCAGTGCTGTCCTTATGTCCCTGCTGTTCCCCAGGCCCCGGCTGCAGACCACAGCTTCTGGATCTATATGTCTTGTTGACCTTGCTCTTCCCTTCACTAAAAATGTGTCGGAAGGATGATGGGGTACTTACAGTCAGGATGTGAGTCAGGGACTAAGTAGAAGCAAGCTAGTTCGGTTGAGCAATTTTCTTAAGTGGCATATGAAAGGAGAATCCAGAATAGAGATAGGGTTTGACTTGACTTTATACTAAGAACTCAAAAGTGCCAGGCAGTGTGCACTCAGCAGAGCGTTCGTGCATCAGGAGCCAGAATCTGGTTGAGTTTCTGCAAAGTCACTCCAACCAAAAGACGAAACATGAGCGTGTTCAATTCCTGCTGCATCAACTTTTGGAAAAAAAAAAAAAGGTAGTGAATAACGGGTGCAATAAAATGGACTAACTGAATACTAGAATAGGAAGGAATTAGGAGCCAAAAAAGGAAAAGGGAGTGCTCAAACATAATCTGATCCGTGGCCAAGGGTTATAAACTACCATTTTTAGCAATAAAGGTACTTTTGGGCAAGGAAAAAGAATAAAAAAAAAAAAGTAACTTAATACGAAAAAGGGGAGAGTGTGAAATATTAAATACTTGGCCTGTGCAATATTGAAAACACAGAGCAAAATTAAAATAATATATAAATTTTGACAGTTTCTACTTCCTAAAAGGCCATGCTGCCACAGCCTGGCTCTCACACTTCCTGGCGGTCCTTGCTCAAAACCTTTAGGCAACCTAACTTACTCTTTCTCTCTTCACCCACCACGCCAGCCACTCCGTTGGCTACGTTCCTGTGACATTGCAGGTACTGCTCTGCTTTGGGGCATCCTGGGGTAAAAGAGAGTGCCTGCTCTTAAGAGAGGGAGGCCAGGGTTCTAGAGAGGAAGCGATGAAGTGCATTCGTGGAAAATGAACTCTAGAAAGAGATGTGACCCTCTTCGTCTGGAACATACGTTCTGGTGTCAAAAAAATCTCCCTGACTCCTTTGCATCTTTTCTCTTAGAGGCTTCCTCTACCTCAGAGGTCCTGTACTTCCCAGAACAGCAGCAGCAGCAGCAGCAGCAGCAGCAGCAGCATTACCTGGGAACTTATTAGAAACGCACATTTTTCAAGCCCTGTTCTAGACCTGCTGAATAGGAAACGGATTCTGAGTGAGGCCAGACATCTGTGTTGGGAGGATTAGATGTATATTCCAGTGTGAGAACTCCTGCTCTGTCTTTTGGTCCAGGTTATTCTGATCACCCCCCTGCCCCCCACTGTAGCCCAGGTCAGAGCTAGGCCTGTCATACACATGCTCTTTCTTAATCCTCTAAACAACCTTTTAGAGTATTTCTTTGTTACTTGCCATTTCCACAAAAGAAACACCGAGGCTCAACTCGCTAAAGGTGCTGGGCCAAGGTCTCGATGATAAGAAATGGAAGAGCTGGGATTTGAATCCAGGTCTAGTCAATTCTAAAGTCCATGCTTTCTTCTCCACCAGTTGTTTTCTCGGCGCATCACAACCTTTCCTATTCAGCTTTTCACACTTTCGATCAGTAGCTTTTCTCTCTTTTAGATCTACTGCATCTTATCTCAAAATCTGTCTGTGCTTGTCTGCTCTTCATTGCCTCCTGCTTACAGGAAAGAGAAGGAGGCTTGTTTCCAAGGTGACTCTTCCAATCCATGCTCTTCCTCCTCCTCATCCTCCTCTTCCTCCTCCTGTTTTTTATCTTTTCCTCTCCTTAATTTTCTTCTCATTAGCTCTTCTGATCCTGTTCATTTCTCCCCAGAATTGTTTAGTCGTCCCTTTTCTTCTTTCCCTTTTAAGCAGCAGACTCCCTTGTCTTCACTTCTTGTTTCATGTTCTCACACGGAGTATTTCATCCCCCGGATTTCCCTTTGGATGGAATTCAAATCTGAATCTTCATTCTTGGCCTCCTTCCCATGCTCTGAACCCGTGGACCAAGCTTCTTGTTGGATATCTTATTCAACCTCAGCTCAGTGTGCCTAAAACAGCAGACTTCTCTCCAAATCATTCTCCATCTAATCTGCCAGGAGAGAAAACCTTGCACTCTCCCCTCTCTTTCATTCTCTGAGTCAAATCAGTCCCTACGACTTAAAAATTCTTCCTTAAACTAGCGCTCAGGGCTGATCCTCTTATATATATTCCCCACCTCGATGATGAACTCTTTGAGGATGGACAGGATCTTATTCCCTACACCTCGCTTATTGCTTTGCATGTTATACATGCTCAGAAATACTAAGTGAATACGTAGAGAAACTATGCGGAATAAAAAAGTAATAACTGTTATTCTCTTAGGATGAGGAGGGAAATAGAAAATACCCTAAAGGTAAATTAAAATAATTTATTGACAGCCAGGGTGACCGTTAAAATGCTTGCTGAATTATTAGTCCCAGAGGAGCAAGAGGATAGAGACCTGAAAAACTTATCAAATAATGAATCAAAGGATGGTCCCTGTAGCCTCCTGTTAAGAGGTAGAGATATTTCAACATCTCAAGAATCAAGTACTATGATCTTTTATGAGACCAGCAAATCATTGTAGGTCTCATAAATTTTCCTCTTCTCATTGTTCCAGAGGCTTAATTTAGGATGAGCCACTCCATAAATCTAGGCAAAGATAACTAATGATTATAATAACAATATCATAAATTATATAGTGCTTTTTCTCCAAAGGAAAACTGTGTGTAATTTATTCTCACCGTAATCCTCATTGGTTGCTAGGACCAGGGATCATTATCTCTATTTTCAGCTGCCCGGGCCTGGAAGTGTGCCTGCCCATTCATCCTTGTGGCCATACACCCCGTGGCTGCATCTCATGTTGACCCAGGCTTTCTTCTGAGTGGATTCCTACTCCCACCTCACTTTCCCCCCGCCCCTTCTATTGTCATAGCACACTGCCAACCTTTTATAAGTAAAAAAAAAAATTTAACTTATTTTCTAACTTATTGCCCCAGAAATTTAGAGAACTTAACCAAAAGGGAATAGAAAAGGTTAAAAAAAACTATGCAAAATTAACTTGAGGCCAGTTTTTTGGTAATAATTGCAATGCTACCTAACTCCTCTCCCATAAGAGATATTTAGTTACTTCAATTGCAGATTTCCTTTTTGGTATATTCATTGCATTTGGTCTATTCATAGACTAGCCTATTCTTTCTATTGGTTGTTAACTCCAATAAAACAGGAAATGGGCATGTTTTTAATATATCCTTCATCACTCTTTATCAGATTATACAAGATAGGAGCTAAACACATAGTAGTTATTTACTAAGTGACTTGTTTAAGTTACAGGTTCAATAATGCTGTAATCATAGTGTTTGAGTCATCAGAATATGAATTCACATATTTTGATAGAAAGTTTATATAAGCAGAACTTTAGAATATTTTCCCCAGTAAAACCCTACTGATGACTTAATCTATGAACAATTTCCTTGGGAATATAATGGCAAAAAGTAATGCCCTGAATTAAAAAAAAAATTTCTTCATGAATGCATATTGTTTTGTGTTTAAGTGACTTCATAAGATGGTAAGGAAAAGAGCTCTGGTATTCCTGTCTTCCCCTTCGTAGATGGAGTTGATCATACTTTTCACCCACCTATTCATTTATTCCACAAATATCGGTTGATTGCCCACTGTATGCTGGGAACTCTGCTGGATGCTGGGTACAGTATATCGTGATGAGCAAATCAAACTGTCCTATTCCTTGAGGAATGTAGTGACTAAAACAAGAAGCAGACATAAACAAGGAGACACGTAAAGGGACGCATATTTTCAGATTATGACGTGTTACAGTGAGGAATCCAAGAAGCCTCTTTAAGGAGAAACTGCTGTGGGATTGGAAGCTAAGAGTTACAGGCTGTGGGGCATGCAGATGAATGAGCACCTGGGAATGACCAGAATGCAGCTGAGAACCTGAAAAGAAGAGGGCGTGGCCTGATGGTAGTAAGAGGGGAGTGTGTTACAAAATGAGGGAGGGGAAGGAGGCAGGGAGAGCCCCTGCCGGATGATGCATCGTGTTCTTGTCCACGTGAAGGATTTGAGATGTTATTTTAAGTTCAAAGGGAAAGTATTGAAAGGCTTTAAGCAGAGGAATAAATAGAGGCACATTTTTATTTTCAAAGAACCACTCCAGCTTTTTTGTGGGAGCATAGGCTGGAGAGGTGAGTAAAGTGCCAATTAGAAGTTCTTGAGTTGGTCCAGGTGAACGCATATCACCGTGATCAACATAGAGGTGAACAGATTTAAAATATATTTTAGAGTCAAATCAGTAGGACTGATTGATGAGTTGGATGGAACGAAAACAGAATTGAAGTTTCAAGAGGTAAGGTGCTTCACCCACACAAATAGTTATTTTGTACAGATAAAGAAAGGAATGTTGTGCCCTAGCCAGTTTGGCTCAGTGGATAGAGCGTTGGCCTGCGGACTGAAGGGTCCCAGGTTCGATTCCAGCCAAGGGCACATGCCTGGGTTGCGGGCTCGATCCCCAGTGGGGGGTGTGTAGGAGGCAGCCGATCAATGATTCTCCCTCATCATTGATGTTTCTATCTCTCTCTTCCTCTCTGAAATCAATAAAAGTATATTAAAAAAAAGAACGGAATATTGTTCAAGACCAAAAGGATGAGGCAATAAGCGTCTATTTATATTTAATTCTTACCCCTGAGAAAAAATACCTCGAATAACTATCCTGAGAAACTTGCCATTTATTTTATGAATATTCGCAATGATTCTGAGCAGGTAGGGAAAATTTTCTAGCTCCCTTTCCTGTATGTTTTAGTGACTCATCAGTTGGGAGAGTCACCTCATCTTCTGGTCAGGGTCAGAGTCTAATGACCCTGTCAACTGATTCCTTGATATTCAGCCCAAGTTTTCACTCGTCTAATGTGAGACACTATATTTTATTTGAAAATGTAACAAAAAACAATATTTTTTGACCTGCCCCCTAAAAAGAAGATAGGGAGCTTTCTTCTTTAAGTGACATATGTCCATGCATGCAATTTTTAATGTTTTTGTTTATTTTTTACTGATGCAGAAAGAATTGGCTGCTAAGAAATGAGTCACAGTCCTTACCCCTGTTTTTGTTGGTGCGAAATATTCTTTAAAAGTCTGATTATTTGTTCAAATAAATGATAATTTACTCATTCTCTTGAAAGAATGATGCTGACATTTAATGATAATGATAATTACGTTTTACTAGTAATAATGACAGCTAATACCTACGAAGCCATTTCCTATAGGCTGGGCGCTGTCCCAGGACACATGCACTATTTTCCTAGAGTCAGACGGCTAATGGTGACAAAGCTGAGATTCAAACCCAGTTTATCTGATTACAGAGCCCATGTTCAGAGCCATCCTCCTGTATACCCATTCTTCCATTCCATAAATGCCAAGCATTTGTGTACCAGCACTGTTCCAAGAACTGGAAATATAGCAGTGAACAGAATAGACAGAATTCCTGCTTCCATGAACTTATTGTATTTTGGGGTAGGAAAGGGTGAGCGAATGAAGCTTCGTTAATAGCTACAGTATACAGTGTACTAGAAAAGGATAAGTACCGCCCTGAATGGTTTGGCTCAGTGGATAGAGCGTTGGCCTGCAGATTCAAGGGTCCCAGGTTCGATTCCGGTCAAGGGCATGTACCTTGGTTGCGGGCACATCCCCAGTAGGAGGTGTGCAGGAGGCAGCTGATCGATGTTTCTCTCTCATCGATGTTTCTCACTCTCTCTCCCTCTCCCTATCTGTAAAAAAATCAATAAAATATATTTAAAAAAAAAAGAAAAGGATAAGTACCATGGAGAAAAATACATGTGAGTAAAAGGAGGCATTGCTATTGGAAATAGGAAGGCATCCTCCACAAGGTGACATTTGAGTGGAGACCCGGGACTAAGCTCTGCGGTGATTGAGGGGAAGAGCATTGCAAGCAGAGGGAATAGCAATGCAAAGCCTCCTTCCCAGAAGCTGCCTGGCATCCCTGAGGACCAGCAGGGAGGCCAGCTGCGGAAGGAGGGGGGGCGGGCAGTAGTTGCCATCAGTGTTGGCAGGCAAGATTGTCTGGTAGGATTTCTCAAGCCTGCGTACGTTTGTTTTTGTTTTCAAATACGTTTTTATTGGTTTCAGAGAGGAGAAGGGAGAGGGAGAGAGAGATAAAAACATCAATAATGAGAGAGAATCATCAATCGGCTGCCTCCTGCATGTCCCCTACTGTGGGCCTGGGATGGAGCCCACAACCCAGGCATGTGCCCTAACCGGGAATCGAACTGGGAATTGAACCAGGACCTCCTGGTTCATGGGTCAAAGCTCAACCACTGAGCCACGCCAGGCGGGTGGTTGTTGCTGCTTTTAACGTATAAGCCATACAGTCACAAATCTTGCATCAGAATTCTATTTGTCATAGTATTAGGAGGTAAGCCTTATTCATACTGTGTTGGGTGTCCCCAAGAATTGACACAGTGTTGCTGATCCCTGGGAATGTCAGCTTCCCGGAGGAAGCAGGGCTGGGCGGAAAGTCAGTTGTGTGACTGGAAGTTTGGTAGCCAGGAGTCAGATGGGTTTTATTCAACCTTGCAACGAGTCTGTAAGTCCCTTTCTATAGAGCTTTGGAGCTGTGTTTCTCCAACTCGAATGCGCCTCTTACTGACCTGGGGGACGGTGTTAACATGCGGGTTCTGATCCAGCGGGTTCAAGGTGGGGCCGGGAAAGGGGCACCTCTAGCGAGTGCCCAGGTCAAGTCGGTGCTGCTCTGTGGTCCGCGCCTCGAAAAGAAGGAAGGGGTCTGGGGTTTGAGGACCACGTCCCTCTGGTCCTCTCATCGAAATTTGGCTCTTCATCAGAACCCCGAGCTAATTGGTTTAGATAGTATCATCTCCGTCTACAAATGACGGAATCGAAGCTCAGGGGGGCACGATGACTTGGCAGAGGTCCTGTGGCCAAATGACAGCGCCGCGCCGTGAATTTAGCTTACTGGCTTCTAGACAACAGCTGCCCTGTTGGCTTTTAAGCTCCAATACCTAAAAGCATGCTAATTACTGTTTTTGGCTGGTGCATGCATGGACACACACATACAGACACACACACACACACACACACGCATGCACGCACACAAGCACACACACACACACACACACAGGAGGCTGCAGGGCTGGGCGGGAGGGAGGGGGCGGTCATAAACCTGCAGCTGCCCAGAGGCCCGCCTTGGCACGGGTCTCTGGAACCGATCCAGCCCTCGCCACAGGCCCTGGCAATGCCTCCCCCTCGTGCGGTTCACCAGCGCCACGCCGGCCCCACCGTGGGTGGGAGCATTTTCTGCCCAGGCCCTTGCACATGAGCTCAGCGGCGTCTCCTCTCCACCGCCCCCCGACGCCCCCCGGGTCATCTGGTCCCGCGCTTTTGCCCAAGTCAGAAAGTTATTTACTGTCACTGCGCTCCTCGCCCGAGGAGAACGCTGCTCTGCGAGATGAAACACATCACTTCCTACTGAGCTCCAGCTTGCTGGGGCAAGCAGAAACCTTTGAAGCATTTCCAACCAAATCCTCGGAGAGGGAAACATATTTTTTAGCTGCAGGATTCCAGGTTAAAGAAGTGTGTCCCCCACTTGTTTACAAAGCAGCCCAGCAGCTGTTCAGAACCCCCCTCCCCGCCCCTCCGGACAGACAGGCATTTGGAAGATAACCTCGCCTCCCAGACAGTCTGCTCCGGGTCCCCGCGGGGAGACCTCGCCACCCTCGGTCACCAGCAGCTGCGGCTCGGTGCAGGGATGGCGCTGAAGACAAGCCTGGCTTTTCTGACTCGGTTTGCGGTGCTCTTTATATTAATGCTAAAGTATGGATTGCACGCCTCCTACTTTCCAGACACTGTGCTGGCCACTGAGACTCGGAGGTGGAAAAAAAGAGTCTACAGCTACCTTTAAGGAGCTTTGAAGCCTACACATGTTGCCTGGTGACTGAGCCCCGGGGATGTCATGTGCCCGAGTTTCAGGACGTTGGTCACCTCCCAGAAATCCTTTCTCTTCAGGGCAGCACCTGAGGAAGCCCACAGGCGTGGGAAAAAACGGGTTGAGTTGAGAGAACTTTCTTTGATTAGATGCTGAAGCTTCTCTTTATTTTATTTTTTTATTCTCATGCAAAAGGAACTTTTCTGTGTTCACTTAAAATAACTTAATGGCGGGCTTCATGTGTCATGGCATAATTTCATCCCTTAGGGGAAGGAGGAGCCTTGCAAGGTCATAGCAGTCACATATTTGGGTCCCACGAGCGGTCAGCTCATTTTATCCAGACTTTTCTGTTGAACTTGCTTCAAAATAGAAAGCATTTCGGCCTCTAAAGATTGTAAATCACCTTCACCGGCATCGTCATCGATGATCTGAACAGCTAGAGTATCCATTTAAAGTGTCCATTACACAAATATGGTTGCAGTGCCCATGTTGTGCCAGGCCCTGGAAGGATTTTGGAAGCATAGGGTCTGCTCAGTTCTCCAGGAAGAGACTCAGCTGCTTGAGAGCAGTGCTGTTTAGTGAATTTACATGATTGCAAAAAAAAAAAAAAAAAAAAAAAAATCCTTTAATGGGACTCTGTTCCTCATTTCCAAAAAATGCTGCGTCGAGATTGCAGTAAAACACCAAGGAATCGAAGGGCTTACAAATCCAGGCTTCCGTGTCTCCGGATCTGTTCTGACTTAATTCCAGCATAGATGACCGGAGTGTGCAACGGCAATAAGTCTACGGGGGCAAACACACAGAATTCTCCATTCACCTTCGTTCCTTTCACTTCCGTAGACATTTATTGAGTCCCACGTCCCATGCAGTACCGTGAGCGATAGTGTACATTTACACGAATTATTTTATGTCCTTCTCACAACGTTGCTCTCTATGGGTAGGTACTCTATTTATTGCCATTTTGCAGGTGAGGTTTTAGGAGTCAAAGAGTTAAAATGACCAGCCCCAGAGGAGGCTGCAAGAAGATGATAGAGCTGAATTGCATGTGGGTGTGTTTGACCCCAAAGCCCACTCTTTAAACCGCTCTACCCGAGGGCATGATGACACTTTGAACCACTTTATAGTCCCTTCAGTGTTTTGTCCACGGTTCTCAATAAGCACTGGTCAATGTTATGTTTGAGGCTCAATGGCAGAATGGGGTGTGAAATGGGGGAGTTGAGCTTTAATTCAAATTAAAAAATATATATACTAGATGCCTGATGCATGAAATTTGTGCAAGGGGCTTGGCCCTCGCCCCGTCTTTGTCTGGAAGGTTGTCAGGAAGGTTGTTTGGCTGTCAGGTCTAATTAGCATATTACGCTATACACACACACACACACACACACACACACACACACACACACACGTACACTAGAGGCCCAGTGCATGAAATTCATGCATGGGGGTGTGTGTGTGTGTGTCCCTCAGCCCAGCCTGCACCCTCTCCAATCTGGGACCCCTCAAGGGATGTCTGACTGCTGGTAGGATCGGGCCTACATGGGCAGTTGGACATCCCTCTCACAATCCAGGACTGCTGGCTCCTAACTGCTCGCCTGCCTGCCTTCCTGATTGCCCCTAACTGCTTCTTTCTGCCAGCCTGATCACCCCCTAACTACTCCCCTGCCAGCCTGATTGATGCCTAACTGCTCCCCTGCCAGCCTGTTTGCCCCTAACTGCTCTCCCCTGCAGGTCTGGGTCCCCCCAACTGCCCTCCCCTGCAGGCCCGGTTGCCCCCAACTTCCTTCCTCTGCTGGCCTGGTCACCCCTAACTGCCCTCCCCTGCAGGCTTGATCGCCCCCAACTGCCCTCCCTTGCAGGCCTGGTCCCTCCCAACTGCCCTTCCCTGCTGGCCATCTTGTGGTGGCCATCTTGTGTCCACATGGGGGCAGCCATCTTGTGTGTTGGAGTGATGGTCAATTTGCATATTACTCTTTTATTAGATAGGATAGAGGCCTGGTGCATGGGTGGGAGCTGGCTGGTTTGCCCTGAAGGGTGTCCCAGATCAGGGTGGGGGTTCCCTTGGGGAGTAGGGCGACCTGGGTGAGGGGTCTGTGGTGGTTTGCAGGCCGGCCATGCCCCCCAGCGACCCAAGTGGAGGCCCTGGTATCTGGGATTTATTTATCTTCTATAATTTAAACTTTGTAGCCTTGAGTGGAAGTCTGGGCTGGCCAGGGTGTGTGAAAAGCTTGGCTTCCTCCATTGCTGGGGAAACCCAAGCCTCCTGCTCGCTCTGTGGCTGCAGCCATCTTGGTTGGGTTAATTTGCATACTCACTCCTGATTGGCTGGTGGGTGTGGCTTGTGGATGTAGCAGAGTGATGGTTAATTTGCATATTACTCTTATTAGATAGGATATATATATATTTGGTACCTACCTGATCCCACTGTGACCTGCCATTTCTCTATACCTTTGAAATTCAGATAAACCAGGTTGGAGTCACCAGCTTTGTGTTAACATCTCTTCTGATTCCAAGTTTTTTCTTTCTGCCTTCGCACAGGTTCTGTTTCTGAAGTGACTTGAATTTACTCCTTGCAAGTTTCTTCCTTTTTTTAAAATGGTTAATATTATTTTCTTTTTTTAAAAAAATTGTTGACCTGCAGGTGTCCATAAGACATGTGACCTCACAAGATCATGTTTTTCAGTACTTTTCCTGAAGGTTTGGGGCCACATTGGCTGTTAACAATGTTTTGCTAGTATCTTGCTGGCAGTGGGCCCTCAAGCTCACTGTCTCCCTCCATGGCTCCCTAGCCTCAGACACCACAATTGCACACACACTTCCTGTGTCTTCTACAAGGCCAAGTTTGAGTCCCGATGGGATATCCTCTTCTTGCAGCTTCCCCCAGGAAGCAGTGTCCATTCTCCTTCTCTGTCTTTCTTTCTTTGTAAATCTGGTGAACAAAATCCTCTCCATTTCTACACTCAGAGGTACTCAACAATTTTATAGACATTGTCATTTAATCCTTAACCATCACTTGTCATTTAACCCTTAGCCATCACTCTATGAATTAGATGATTTGTTGTCATTCTATGATGAAAAAAAAAAAAAGTCTGAAACACTGTGATTTGTCTAAGTCCAGTTGCTACTGAAGGATGTGTGTAGGAAAGCAGAGAGGAGGAAGGGCTTCTGAGTGGAGTGCTGTTGACATTTTGGGTGGGAGGATTTGCTGCAGGGAACTGTCCTGGGTATCGCTGGGTGTCTGGCATCCCTGGTCCCCCTCACGAAATGCTGTTCGTATGTGCTCTGGTCATTGTTGCAAACAATGAAATACCCCCATGCATACCCGAAGGTCACCATTGGGGAGGGGTGTCCATGGAGATGAGCAGATAAGATCAGTGAACTGATGAATCCTCTTTTTTTTCTAATCAATTAGTTGGAAGGCTGGTGTGAATAGAGCAGCCCCTACTAATGCTAAGATGGCATTCTGAAGCAAATAGGTCAGGGAAGAAGAGAAGACAGTAGGAAAACAGCAATTCTCCCCACCCTGCCATGGAACACATAAATCCCATGGAAGGCCCAGCTTACAAGGTCATTCTGGAATTAGGCTGTGAGTAGAAATCCAGACAACATGGAAAACAAGGCTAGAAAGTGGTGCTTTGGAAAGCAGCGGAAGGGGAAGAAGCAGCGTTTAGTGGTAGAGAAATCATTGGGCAAGGGGAGAGGTCATCTGGATCTAGTCTTTGCTGGGTCACAGGTAACTGTGTAATCTTAGCACTCTCTCCTGACCTGCAGAATGAAAGGATTGGATCAGAGATGGCTGTTTTCTTAGCCACATTTCTCAGCTTGAGCAACTTGGAGGTGGAGTGTGTGTGTGTGCGTGTGTGTGTGTGTGTGTGTGTGTGTGTGTGTGTGTGTGTGTGTGTGTAATGCTGGTCACTTTGTTTACGAGAGTTCTTAATACTTTGGTTGTTGTGTACAGCTGAGCTTGCTAATGATTTCCATGTTTCTCAGCTGCTTCATCCTGAATCATCGTTATCCCTTGGGAGGAAGAAAAGTCCAAGTCCATGATTTGATTCTGTACATAAACCATAACCCTCAGGGCCAGACTCAGGGACTGCGCTGGCCTATTGGTTCCTGCTGGCGAGTCAAAGGTTCTACGTTAGGGAGTGCCTGCTCTTAAATGTTAGCAGTCAGATGTGCTCAGTGGAAACAGTCTGGCTAACTCGCAACAGATTCTCAGCCCTCTTGGCTGTCCTCCAGAAATCACGTCTGCTAGGATTTCTGCAACAGATTTGATAGTTGCTGACTTGGAGAACTTGTAAGCTGTTTGTGAATTTGTGGTGAATGGTCTTAATTTCAGACACAAACTCTCATTGACAGTAATAGTCTAGAATTTTACCAAAAATGCATTGAAGGTGTGGACAAAAAAATAGGGGGTTCTATTGAAGGTAACCTCTCAGGGTGATCTGATCAGAAATTCCTAACTGGGCAGGTCATGGTGGGAAGCCAACTCCAAGACATACTACTTTTTAGTAAGAGGTTTATCTTTGCCTTAAACAAATCCTGTCCATTGGTTAGTAGTGAACACGTTTATGTAGACTAAGTTAAAAACACCTAAATGAAAATTTAATGGCCTGAAGGAGTTAAAATCACTCCTTCTATTGTTCAATCAACGGACTGGCTACTCTTGAGTCAGTAGAAAAAAACATCCTATCTAATAATAGACAAATATGCAAATTGACCATACCTCCGACACACCCACAAGCCACACCCACAAGCCATGCCCACCATCCAATCAGAGAGAGTATGCAAATTAACCCAAACCAAGATGGCTACAGTCACAGAGAGCAAGGTTTCCTAGGTAACAGAGGAAGCCAAGCTTTCCGCCTGCCCTTGCCAGGCCTAAGCCTCCACTCAAGCTACAAAGTTTCAATTATAGAAGGTAAACAAATTCAAACAAATGGCGGCAGATTGGAGCTTGAGAGAGCAGGCCAGGGTTGCCGCCGGCAACAGGGGAAGCAAAGCTTTCCGCACACCCTGGCCTGGCCCACCCGCTTAAGGCAACAAAGTTTCAATTATAACCCCAACACAAATGGCTGCCGGCCTCAGAGGGAGCCCCAGGCTTGGCTCCGCTCCAGGCTACAAAGTTTCAATTGTAGAAGGAAAATAAATTCCAGATACCAGGGCCTTTGCTTGGGTTGCCAGGGGGCGTGGCTGGCCTGCAAACCACCACAGGCCCCTCGCTCAGGCCGCCCCACACCCCAAGGGAACCCCCACCTGATCCGGGACGCCCTTCAGGGCAAACCAGCTGGCCCCCACCCCTGTACCAGGCCTCTATCCTATCTAATAAAAGAGTAATATGCAGATTGATCATCACTGCAACACACAATATAGCTGCCCCCATGTGGTCAAAGATCCTGCCCCCATGTGGACACAAGATGGCCACCACAAGATGGCCAGCAGGAGAGGGCAGTTGGGAGGCACCCGGCCTGCAAGGGAGGGCAGTTGAGAAGGACCAGGCCTGCAAGGGAGGGCAGTTGAGAGGGACCAGGCCTGCAAGGGAGGGCATTTGGAGGTGATCAACCCTGCAGGAGAGGGCAGTTAGGGGTGACCAGGCCGGCAGAGGAGGGAAGTTGGGGGCAAACAGGCTGGCAGCGGAGTGGTTAGGGGGTGATCAGCTGGCAAGCGAAGCAGTTAGGGGCAATCAGGAAAGCAGGCAGGCAAGCAGTTGGGAACCAGTAGTCCTGGATTGTGAGAGGGTTGTCCGACTGCCCGTTTAGGCCCGATCCCACGATCGGGGCTAAACGGGCAGTCGGACATCCCTCGAGGGGTCCCAGGTTGGAGAGGGTACAGGCTGGGCTGAGGGACAACCCCCTCTGTGCACGAATTTCGTGCATCGGGCCTCTAGTCTAGTAAATAAAAACAAGAATAACAAATCAGGAGTGTCTTAATGCTTGTTCTGGTTACCTAATGTCATGTGCTAACCATCCCTAAATGTAGTGGGTTAGGATAATCTATTATTCTTTTTCAAGTTCTGTGGGTTGACTGGGGTCAGCTGTAAGATTTGCTCTTGAGTTTCTCCCATCTGGAGACTTTACCAGGATGACTCACCAATGTTGATGGTGGCCATGGGGAGAGTTGATGGTGGCCATGGGGGGAGTTGATGGTGGCCATGAGCAGCTTGGATTGTTGACTAGAGCACCTCCAGTTATTGTAGCAGTCTCTCCATGTGTGTTGAGTTGCTCACAGCCATGGGAGTTGAGCTCCCCAAAGCCAGCATTTCAAGACACAACAGCTGCAAGTCCCTTCTGGTCTTTCCTCTGTAGGCTCAGGATGTCACTTTAGCTGCTTCATATTGGCGAAAGGCAAGCCAGTAAGGCCAGCCTGAGTGTAAGGCGAGGAAAATCCAGACCTCCTCTCCCCTTGCCCAAAGATTTCTCTAGCACTAGCTGCTGTTTCTTCCCTTTCTGCTGCTTTCCAAAGCACCACTTTCTAGCCTTGTTTTCCATGTTGTCTTGGTTTCTACTCAGAGCCTAATTCCAGGGGTGAGAATCCAGGTTGCATCTAAAGGTACCCCTGGTCATGGGGCCCAACCCCTCTGAGCCTCAAATTGAAAATAATAGTATCTGCCATATAGTATGTTTATTAAAAAAATAACTGGAAACTATGTTATGTGACAGTGCTTGTTAAACCCATCAATATGCTTACCAAGCTTATTAAGGTCACGTGAGGTACTTAATAAATAACAGTATTAAAAGGTAATAGTAGTAAGTTGAATTAATACATAAATGTGAATTTATTTAGGGGACTTACATCAAGATTTTTTTGTTGTTGTTGGGGGGAACTATTTTGCTAAGAAATCTTACTTTTGCTCTTGATTTAAAAAAAATTGATATTAGTTTCTTGTTCAATGAAATAAGAGCTTGGTTGCAGGTCAGTGTGTGCCATAAATATCTGTCTGGATAAAAGAGATGAAATTCAGAGAAATGCTTCACTTACATACTCAGTCATTGATTGTATAGTACTTGTAATGATAAAAATGTTCACTCAGATACTTTCAAACTTGAGTAGAATTTCTTTTACACTGAGTACACTGAGTACTATGGACAAGCAAGCTTCCACATTTCAAATTTAGATACTTTAGTTACTTGCATTATTAAAAAGAATATTTTATACCAAAAGCAGAAATTGAATATTTCTCTTTAATATTTAATAGCTGAAATGATTTAAGCTCAAATCTCATCTTTAAGCCCCCAAAACACCTTGGCAAGAAATAAAAAGTTTTCATTCTAAAGGACATTTCAAAAAGTTATGCGTTAATTAAAACAGTACCAGTTATATTCTGAAGACAATTTCTTTAACATGTTTTCCTTCTCTGAAAAACAGTTGTTGAGAAGTCATAGTTTGAAGGGGAGATATCTGTTATATTTCCATTTTCCTAGTGCGCTATCAAGACAATGTTTCAGACCAAATCACTGAAAATCTACTATTTTATTCAAATGTAATGATTAGCAATGGAAGGGGATAAATCCTATGAAGTGATCGTATTTTCTTCCCTTTCATGCTAAAGTTGTTCTCTCCGCCCCCCCTCTCGTCCCCTACCACTGGCCTCATAATTTAGGGTTTCCAATGATCTCCAGAGTGAGAGTGTCAAATATTTCTATGGTAATGTCACCTCTTAGTCATAATGGGGCTTTCAAAAACTGGTCAAGAACCCACATACCAGTTTTCTGCCCTCTGCCCAGGAAGGCCCAGAAGACAAATACCTCCATGAAATGAATTGTGAGGATTTTAAAGGGACCTCCTATCTCATTCACGGAGGATCAAATCCTCCTAGTGAAAATGCCCAACCCCCAGAGACACAAACCCTATTGACTCTGGGTAGAAAAGCATGAGCTTATCTGGCCTGTGTAACCAACCCTACCCTATAAGGGGTTGACTAAAAAACATCTAAGCCAGGGAAAACAGAAGTCTATTAAAATTCATGATCTTTATTAAAAAGACTCCTGGGTCTTTCTGTATCACATCAGAGCTTAGCTCTAGGTTGTCCACTGATACTGCCTGGGACCCCAAGTCTGTCTTTCCAGTTGGTAACTGCTCCTTCTGTTGCCTGCTTCCACTTGAGCTTTGCCAGTGGTTCTTGCCCTCCCAGGCCTGACCTTGCCTGTGGCCATTATACCCACACCTGTGCCATATACCTGGCCATCTTTGCCTCACCCCAGATCCTACTGACCTGAGCTCCCTTCACTGGAACAACACTTGGCCATTCCCCCTAAGACTAGTGAGAACTTTTTATTCCTGATGCACTGGCCAGGCGGATTCCTCAAAGGGCCTGTTATAAGTTGCATCGTGTCCCACCTCAAATTCATATGCCCAAGTCCCCATCCCTGGTGCCTTAGAATGTGACCTTATCTGGAGATGGGGTCATCATAGGGATCATCAAGTTATAATGAGATCATCAGGGTGGACTCTTATCCAATATGACCAATGTCCTTAAAAGAGGGGGACATTTGGAGATAGACTCATATACAAGGAGAACGCCAGGTGTCCATGAAGATGGCCATCTGCAAGCTGAGGAGAGAGCGTTTAGAAGGACCAAACCCGTGAACTCCTTGATTTCAGACCTCTAGCCTCCAGGACTGTGAGACCATACATTTCTGGTACGTTGTTAGGGCGGCCCCAGCAAATGAAACAGGGGCCCCTTCCAAGCCAACTCTCAGCTCCTTTTCTTGGTGCTTCATCAGGACTCTAAGGTCCACAGCCCGTGTGGTGACGATCACTCTTTCTGCGCCTGAGAGCACGTTGCCTTCCACGTCCACAGCGAACAGCTTTCTGAAATGTTTGGCCTGTGTCTCGCACACGTCTTTGCTTTCTTGAAACCCACATCTTGGAAAGGGGCTCTGGGACTGATGTCCACATCTCTAGTTATTCGTCCGACCTGGTCTTCCACGGAGTATAGAGTATTCGGTTAATGTCTCCAGACTATTCCCTCTCTCCACCTGCTTCCTCCTAACGGGAGTGAGTGAAAGCAAGTCAGCCATACATGCCCTCCAGCGAGGACAGTTGCCAGCGTCTGGCTCTGCTGCTTTATCACGAAGGGCGACAGTTGGACCAGCCATGTCATCAGGGCCACAAATCAAATGGTGCCGATTCCTTGCAGTCAGATACAATATTGTTTCCTCTGCCCTCCCGATGAGCCAGTGGCCAGAGCCATAATTACTCCTGATGGCAGGTGGCAGGTCTACATTACATCTTGACATTAGCTTTCAGCTATTTTTTTTATAGCTGCCTGTGTGCTCCGTCAAATACCTGTCTGTCATCACAATCAGACAGGTCTCAATGCCTCTGCATTACCGAAGAGGACCTCGGCTCCCGTCCATTACATTTATTATGGTCCCAGCGAAGCATTTTATCACACATGCCTTACGCTCAGCCTCCTCTCCACCACCACCAAAATCTTCCAAGTTGGCAGCTTTAGTGTCTCCTGCCATTAATCTTCACTAGGCTGGCATCACAGGGCAAAGGATGATTTATTGCAATTACCTGCTCCAGAGCAGAGGCAGGTGAGCTGGGCTCACATGCATTTCCTGGGCTCCCTCCCATTCTCCCACAGCCAAGGAGTTAAACACGCCTGCTTTGTTTCTTTGTCTGTATCTTCTTACATTACCCCATCCGATGTTAGTTGATTAATAAAGAAGTAGAAACATAGATTTGATCGTCTCCGGGTTTTGTACAGACACGGTGAAGCCCGGCTGGCTGTTCAGAGCCGGAACGGACACTGACGTTGGACAGCCCATTGGATTTCTTGATGGTTTCTGCGTTTTCAGGAACATCTGAAGGAAATTCCAAATGGCACTCACCTGCCGCTTGCTGCATCGTGTGTTCCAGGTGCTTAACCCCCACCTGCATGTAGCCTGTTTCATTTCCAATGTCGGGCCCCCTGGGATGGCAGGGCCCAGCGCAGGACGTGGCGAGAATGGGAGCACGGGTACTACCAGGAATGGAGAAAGAAGGGGTGGGGTGGAAGAAAAAGGGAAAAGCAAGTTGCATGATAAGTTTTTTTTGTTGTTTTTGCAGCAGAAACAAACGTGTTCCTAACACTAGCCCGTTGCTTTTCCACAACCAACTGTGATGGCAGCTTCTTGTCTGCGCTAAACGAAAAGGTCCAATACGCTTGTGTCCCTGGCCTGGTGGGAAAGTGACAATTTTCAGGCTGGATTAATGGAATGAAAAAGGCTTTGTGTGTGCGTGTGTGTGTGTGTGTGTGTGCGCGCACGCGATTATACCTGGGATCTGATTCATTCGCAAGTTGGATATCATCTGTAGGAGATATCATGTGATGTCTCTGTTATGAACAATAAGTTGGGTGTTTCTCAGTGGAGTGGGTGGGGGAGTAGGTTTGATCTAAATGACTCCTCTCCATCTCCCCCTCGCCCTCCTTTTCCTCTTCCTCTCCCCCTCTCTCTTTTCCCCTCTTGCCCTTTTTTTCTTCACCCCAGCCCCCACTCACTCTCTGATGAAGCCAGCTGCCACGCTGTGAGCCACCCTACGGCGAGGTCCACATGGCGAGGAACTGAGGGTGTCCTCTGGCCAGTAGCCAGGGAGCCCTCTGACCAAAACCCCACGAGAAACCGAATCCCGCCAACAATGTGAGCGTGGGAACAGATTCTTCTGCAGCTGAGTTTTACGATGCCTGCAGCCCCAGGGAGTCGGGGTGGGGGGTGGGCTGGGGCCCGTGCTGTGAAAGACCCTCAGCCGGAGCATCTAGCTGAGCCACACCCAGATGCCCAACGCCCAGAGCCTGTGAAAAAAGTGTAGTTCTAACCCACTATATCTTAGGACCGTGGTCGGCAAACCGCGGCTCGCGAGCCATATGCGGCTCTTTGGCCCCTTGAGTGTGGCTCTTCCACAAAATACCATGGCCTGGGCGAGTCTATTTTGAAGAAGTGGCATTAGAAGAAGTTTAAGTTCAGAAAATTTGGCTCTCAAAAGAAATTTCAATCGTTGTACTGTTGATATTTGGCTCTGTGGACTAATGAGTTTGCCGACCACTGTCTTAGGGCATATACTATGGATATAACCTGGAAAACTGAAACACACAGGAGTCTTTCTATAATTCTGCTTGCTAGAGAGAGGAATTTGGGGAAACGCTCCATGTGCTCCATGTGTGTTGTGATCCTGTAAGGAGTACTAAATGAGGCCAACAAAGAGGGAATGATAAAAAATATCTCAGGAATCTGGCTGGCACAGACACCAACCACCCAGAGGCATGCAGCGGTGCCAGGGCCACGGTGGCCCAGCGCTGCTGAATTGTGGAGGGCTCAGGTTGTTCTGGGAGAAAAGGTGGGGCAACATCCCAAAGCTAGGGGAGCTCAGGGAAGAGGGACTCATCAGCTGTGTACGTCCATCTTTTCACAGTCAGCAGGCCCATGCGTGCCTCCCACCTCAATGCCAGCCCCAGGCTGGTTCAGAGGAGCTGTTTTCGGGAAGTAGCAGCCGAATGACAAGGCACAGACCCTGGTGGGGGAGTGGGGAGGTAGAAATCCCTCATTGTTCTTCCCTTTGACTTACGGAAGAGCTAGCCAGGAGTCTAAGGCTCCCCAGGCCCGCAGTCAGCTGCCTTCCCATTTACTGATCAGTCAGTAATCCATGACCAGCCCAGAGGTTTTCGTCACCAGACCCTCTTGAAGCCAAAAGCCCAGGTTTGCTTTGGCATCCATCCTTCACTGTTCATGCATGCGTGAATGCGTTTCTACACTACGCAGGAGCCTGGGCAAAGGCAGGCCTTTTGAACACTCCGCTGTGTGCTTGAACGAGGGAGATCACAGCTGCTCCTCGCTTTTGATAGTGCCAGGGAAATTGGCAAATAAATAAATAACCGGGGCCCAGCGTTCATTTACTAACTACCCCGATGGATGCAAGCAAGCCACATCAGGCATATCAAAGGAAAATAAAAGCATAATTTAGTAATAACATGGTCTCCTGCAGCCTCCTGCTTAACTCAAGTGTTAAGTTAAAAGAGGTAAATCAGGGATTTTGAAGCACAATTTTAGACTTAGTCTTCTTTCTCCTCTTAAAAGAACAAGATCTGGGACCATTTCCTATGTCAGCAGGGTCTGGCAGCTTTTCCTTCCTGTAAAAGGGAAGACGTTAACAATTACTATTATTATTCCTTTTAATCCTCACTTGAGGATCTTTTTTCCCCATTGATTTTTAGGGAGAGTGGAAGAGAAAGAGAGAAACATCGATGTGAGAGAAACACATTGATTGGTTGTCTCTTGCACACGCACCGACCAGGGCCAGGTCGGGGAGGAGCCTGCAACCAAGGTACGTGCCCGTGGCTGGAATCAAGCTGGGGACCCTTTGGTCCTCAGGTTGATGCTCTATTAATTATTATTTTTTATTTATCCTTCAACTAGAGCAGTGGTCAGCAAACTCATTAGTCAACAGAGCCAAATATTAACAGTACAACGATTGAAATTTCTTTTGAGAGCCAAATTTTTTAAACTTAAACTTCTAACGTCACTTCTTCAAAATAGACTCGCCCAGGCCGTGGTATTTTGTGGAAGAGCCACACTCAAGTGGCCAAAGAGCCGCATGTGGCTCACAAGCTGCAGTTTGCCGACCACAGAACTAGAGAATCTCTCCTCATGGGAGAAGCATGCCCATGTTTATAGTGTTTGCAAGTATTTGAGGGACTTCACATTCCCCATGGTAGGCCTGGGTTTTCAGTTTGGGTGTGGAAGACAGTGCCGAGCTCCTGCCCTGACCAGGGAGACTAACCTGAGACGTGCTGGGGAAGCAAGAGAGATGCAGTGTCCCCAGGAACTCCCTCCACATTGTCTGAGTATTCCCAGGGACGTCTCGATCTTTGACCACCTGATATCAGGAAACAGACATCATAGAGATGGCAGTGGGCATGCCCATGGTCAGCCTTTATCTCCTCACTAGAGGCCCGGTGCACGAAATTTGTGCACAGGTAGGGTCCCTAGGCCTGGCTGGCGATCAGGGACAATCTGTGGGGCAACCAGCAGGGTGATTGGGGCAGGGGAGGGGGTGCCTGCTGTCACCCACCTTGGCTGGCCTGGCGCCGCCTGCTTGCCGGTTCCATCCCCCACCACCGCTGCCGGTCAGGGCCTGCAGGCTGGGGGCAGCTCCTGCATTGAGCATCTGCCCCCTGGTGGTCAGTGTGTGTCATAGTGACCGGTTGTTCCACTGTTTGGTCAATTTGCATATTAGGCTTTTATTATATAGGATAATCAGCCGTGGTTGGTGCACTGTCCCTTCCATCACGTTGGACAGCTCACTGTCCTCCAGCTTCTCATCTCAGACACAGATTTTCCCCATCCTGGTAAGTGTTCCTGGGTTCATCATGCTTCAGCTTGTGGCCTGATCCCTATCTTGGATCCTCTTTGCTTCACACTGATCGTCCCCCTGTGCGTCTTCCTACCTGCCCTCCTCCTGGGTGCTGGCTCTTTTCACTTCTAGCATACTGCAGGGTTCGCTATTTAAAACTGCTCCTTCTGCGCCTCCTCCCAACTAAGATGACATCTTCCTGTCTATCATGTGTTTCATTGAATGCCCCAGCCATATGGAGACACATGGGCTCTGGAGTCGGGCTGCCCGCATTGAAATGCTGATTTTCCTATGTGTTAGCTGTGTGATTTCAGGCAAATCACTTGAATTTGCTAAGCTTTGGGTTCCCACGGTTAAACTGTAAATTTCTCCAAGCCTCCATGCTTTTCCTTAAGTAAGGAATCAGTAATTTCTAACTCACAGAGTTGTGAGGATTAAATGATAGAACACGTGTGAAATGTTTACATGCTGGTTAGCCATATAGGAAGCCCTCAATAATCAATACATACATGTGTGATTTAATACTACTCTGCTACTGCTGATGTTTTTGAATATTAGATTATTTAACCTCGTCACTGCCCCAACTAGTTGAGTACCATTCTTATCTCCTTTGCACAATAGGAGTTACGTAACTTGAGAGGTCTGAATCCAGAACCTGCCTCCAGGTTCTCTTAAAATGATGAATAAGATTTTCTCTCTCTTTGAAAACCATATTGGCCAAGAGCTGATGAAGTGTTTGAGCTTCCAAAGGTTTACCCATGCAAAGGAATAGAGAGAGTTGAGAAGTCAACACAGGTATAATTAGGCACATCCCTGTTGATAGTGGTTCTCCCAGATGCCAACAAAACAGGCCCTTAAAGCGAGTGAATCTGTCAGTGAACTTTGAAAGCAAGCCATGCCTTGGAAGATCAAAACTCACTGCTAGCGGGAGGGAGCAATAGCATAATTAATTCAACACGTGGATAAGTAGTCATTTAGACTTGGGTTTATAATCTACTTGATGCCTATATTGGTTCAGGTGGAAATGATTAACACTTCAATGAATTGGAAAGATCCCACCATTAAGATCACATCTATCAGGGGCTGGGCACCCATCGCTACGCCTTCCATGTTATTCCCACCCTCAGACCAGAGGCAGTGTTAACACTTTCACTTACTTTGTCTACCCAATCTGGGTTCCAGAAAAGTAACTTTAAATGCTATTTGGGTCTATCCAGCTTATCTAGCTCTCCTGAACACCACAAGGGTTCTTTTAATTGAGGACTTTATAAGGACAAATGTATATATGAGTAGAGAATACTAAACATAGACTGGAATGGCTAGATAGTTCACTTGGATATTAATTTGTCTATAATGCCTAAGATTGCTCTACACACATTCATGATCTCATCAATTCCTCATGATAGCCATGCGATAATATTGTGATACCTGATAATATCAATATTGGATATGACCCAATAATAACCAACATTTTATGGATGAGAAAACTGAGAAACTGGTAGCATTAGTGGTTGCCCACACCACACAGCTGGCAAGCAGCAGAACCAGGAATTCCAAACCAGCAGCCTGAGTGAAAAGCCCACTTTCCTGATCACTACCTACCCTGCCCCCCTGTTGGCCATGGTGCTTCAGGCAGTCTCTTCAGGAGAGCCATTTATGAAGAGCGAAATGCGTATCAAGTGTAATCACAATGAAGGGATGCTATGTTCAAGGTGAAAAACATCAGTACATATGCCTCCTCTGGTACATGAGCCCTGCGGACTCTGGCAATCATAGGTAGGGACATCCGCTGAGTTTTTAGCTGCTTCCTACATCAACACCTACAGGTAGACTCCGGAAAAGGTTGAAGCAGGGGATGCCCGAGTCCTTGTGGGACTCTTAACCCTCTGTTAACTGGTGTCTGGTTGTGTTGGGTGGAGTAACAGTTTGACCACCATGAAGTTTTCAGTAACCCTGGTGCTTGCAGCAGCCCTGGCATTGCTGAGTAGAGAGCAATTATGCTTCAGTGGAGGGTGTGCTACCCTCTCCATGCTTTTCTTCCTTTGCTTTGGGCCATCATGCTGAACATGCCCATGGGTGTCTTGTTAGAGAGAAATTGAACCCCTATTGCCCAGGGTCCTGCTGTGAGTGTGGAAGGCCTTGCACACTTTGCTGCTAAACTTGGAATCAGTGCATCACTGTGGTTAAGAACATGACCTCAGTGTTAGGTGGACCTGTGTTTGAATCCCGTATTTGACATTGAATGGCTGTGTGACTTTGGGCTTGTTAATTAACCTTTCTGAGGGTCAGGTTCATCACTTATAAAACAAGGACTGACGTAGTAACCCACTCTGTAGTATTATCGTGATGACGATGATGATGATAATGATGATGATGAAATAAGATGCTTTAAAAACTTAGTATAATATTTGGGTATGTAGTAAATACTCTATTAGTAATAATTTTTTTTTAAAATATGACTAGGAGCAGATGGAAAAAATGTGTGGGTCTCTTTTACCTTGGAACTGTCACAGGAACTGTTAAAACTTTTTTGATTCCAAGTAACCTTTGATTGTAATATCCTCAAATTCATAACTCTTGGGGAGACAAAAACATAAACACATCGAACCAGTCATAAAGCACATCTTGATTGCAGGTATAAAAGTATAAAAAATTTCTTTGAATCACGTAAATGTGTCGTATCAAGTCTGAGAGGTACCTGACCAAAAAGACTTTGCTCAGATACATCCAGGATAATATCCAAAGGAACGGCGCCTAACTGAAGACTTTGTCCTTGTGTGATGTGCCCTCGCTCATTCTGTTTCACACACTGTAGTGTAGCAGAAAGAACACGAGCCCTTCCTGTTTATGGATTCTTTCTCATGATGAGCCTCACTTTTTCCATCCACAAAATGGGATACTGCCCATTTCATAGAGTTGCTGTGAGAATTAATTAAATGAGACAATATAGACAAGTCTCACAGCCTAATTCCTTATAGTGAAAAAGAACTCCATATAATCTTGTCTGCGTCTTCTTGCTTTCACACAACAGACTGTGTGCTACACGTATTAGAGGTAAATGACTTGTACCCGAGGGAAATGCATGGGATGACATGGAGCATAATTGAATTTTTAAAAATTTAGAATGTTGAGAATTCTTAGCATGCGTTTGGCCAGAATTCACTGTGTCATGAACACCGATGTGATAAGCTGGCTGCAAAGCCCCCAAATTAATGATGCTAGCGGACAGGAGATAGCCTAGAGAATGTGTTTCTGGAAGGGTCTATCTGGGATCAGCAGAAAAGAGGTCCCTCGGATGAAGTGATGATTTTATAAAGGCTCTGAGAGGCCAACGCAAGCATGAGAAATGGCACTCTTGCTCTTCCCAGAGAGTCAGACTTTTTATTCATTTGTCCAACTGACCTATATAATAAAAGCCTAATGTGCAAATCAACCGAACGGTGGAACAACCAGTTGCTATGATGCACACTGACCACCAGGGGGCAGACACTCAACACAGGAGCTGCCCTCAGTCCACAGGCCCCAGGCTGGCCAAGGCGGGTGCCAGCAGGGGGCCCCTGATCACCCCACCGGTTGCCCCACAGATTGGCTCTGATTGCTGGTCAGGCCTAGGGACCCTACCTGTGCATGAATTTCATGTACCAGGCCTCTAGTTATTTTATAAAATGCTTCTTTGGGCAAGGTATGCTGCTAGGTTTGGTATACACTAGTGGATAACTGAGACTTGGGGCCCTTGTCCTATGGAGCTTGAGCCTAAAAGGGGTTACAGGCAAAGAACAAGAGACAAATCAATGTGGAATTGTAAATTGGGGAGAGTGCTGTGAAAGAAAAGAGCAAGATTCAAGGAATCATAGGAGAATGTGGGATGATTAAGGAAAGGCTCTCAATGAGGCTGATACTGAAACTGGAAGAAACCAGCAACAAAACCCACAGGTTCTAGGCTGAGGGAACAACGTATGTGAAGTCTCTGAGGCAGGAAAGAGCTTGATATGCTTTAGATCGGGAAGAAGGCCGTTGAGAAAGAGTGTGGTGGCCAAAGGGATAGTCTGCCCTCAAACAATTGATTTGCTTATTACTTCAGTAATATGTTGAGGCGAATCTAAAAGAATAATTATCATCTGGCCAAAGTACTTGAACTTCCAGGGAGAACATGCAGGAATGAGATATGTAAGGAACACACAGGGCGATGGGTCATCCTTTTTCCCCCTTTCTCTCATGGCTCTGCATGTTAACACGTCCTGCCTGTGTCAGCTAGGCTGAGACTCAAGCAAGCTTTGCCTCTCCAGAAGTGGGGGTCCAGAGAGTGATGCAAAGGCTCGTGGGGTTTGGTCTCTCCCCGCTGCTCATGGTGTACCAGGTCATCCTGGGAGCAGTGAGCTAAGAGCCCAGCAGAGCCCTAGCCGGTTTGGCTCAGTGGATAGAGACTCAGCCTGTGGACTGAAGGGTTCCAGGTTCGATTTCGGTCAAGGGCACATGCTCGCGTTGCAGGCTTGAGGTCCCCAGTAAGGGGCATGCAGGAGGAGCCAATTGATGATTCTCTCTCATCATTGATGTTTCTATCTCTCTCTTCCTCTCCCTTATTTTCCAAAATCAGTAAAATAAAAAAAATTAATAAAATAAAGAGCCCAGCAGAGTTTGAGAATCACCCCCCTCCCCACTAGCAGGGTGTTTAAAAATAGTTTCTTTAGATTTTCATTGAGGAATGGGTGCATTTCTTAATAGGTCTGAATATTTGTGTCCCGTCCCCTGAAATTCATATGTGAAATCATAATGCACAATGTGATGGTATTGGAGGTGGGGCCTTTGGGAGGTACTTGGATCATAAGGGTGGAGTCCTCATAAATGGAATTAGTGCCCTTAAAAAAGAGGCCCCAGAGAACTTGTTAGCCACTCCCACCAGGTGAGGACACAGGCAGAAGGCACCAGGTGGGAATCGGGAAGAGGGTGCTCACTGAAACTTGACCGTGCTGGTGCATTGAGCCTGGATTTCTTGGCTTCTAAAACTCTGAGAAATAAATTTATGCTGTTTATAAGCTACCCAGTTGGTGGCATTTTGTTATAGCAATCCAAATAGATGAAGACAATAGGTATTAGATAAAAAAAGGTCTATTAAAAAATAAGTTTGGGAAATCTTGGGGGGTGGGGGGGTAAATAATGTTAACAATTACTTTATTTCAGGGCTTCCTGGAGCCTTTCACAGACTAGAATTTCCTTGAATATTCTAATGTGTGTTTATATATCTGTTAGGGCAGATAGCAAGTAAAAGAAAGCGTTTAAAAATGACATTTAAGTTAAAAAAATAAGATATCGAGAAAAGACCCAATTTATTTAACGTATGCCAGAATCAAAATCAACAGCCTTAGACAATTTGGAGTGCAAAGCAATTATATTTCACAATGTAAGAAATTAAATGGTATGAAATTGAAGCTGAGACATTAAAGGAAACTGCAGTTTTAAATTAATTCCCTTCAGAAATAAAGTACACAAGTCATGGTAAGCAAGAAACATCTCAGTGAGTGTGCGAATGCAAAGAGATTGCTCGTGTAACTGGAACCCAGGATACCTTTGTAAGGATGGGTATTTTGTGTGTGGAGAGGGAAGCCTATACCAGGAAAATAGGATGAATTGGACAGCAAGGGAGATGGAATTATTGAGAGAGAGAGTAGAGTTGAGCCATATGGTTAGTGCCACAGAGGGGTGAGCCTGTCAGGGGTGGGCACAACTGGAATGCAGGCAAAGGGGGGCTGTCTCGGGGAAACGACGTGCATTCTGCCAACAGGGCTGTGGGCAAGAAGCTGCTCAGTGACTGACACTTGTGCTGATCGGAGGCAGCACTGGATGTTGCATCGTGTCCACACGAAGTTGATTAGGATGGATGGGAGCCCTCTCATGCCCTAAAAACATTCAACCCAGGGCCCAAGTGCCAGCCACAAGAGTGGCTTCTATTTTGCAATGCACATGACTAAATTTACCCAACTGTGTAGAGGTCTAGAAATAGAACTCCTAAGAGATTCCTCTCAAAAGTCTCCCTAGAGCTACCATTAAAAAAATAATGTTGGTTATATTAAAATGGCAAGCTTTCTGGATCAGAGGAGACACAATGTTAAATTTAGATATCTTTCTTTGTCTAGGCAGGCCCTGAGTCTTGTTGCTATGACTAAGTTAGAACTCGGTAATAATCTTGGTGAAAAGACATTGTTTGCCCTTAGCTTCCCAGCCCATCAGCAGGATCTAAGCATAGTCTTGCGATAGACTTGAAGTTGACCATCCCTCCCATCTCTATCATGCTTCCTGCACGCAATGCTGATGGAAATGCAGAGAGATATCTTTAGAAAACTACAAACAAATGGCATAATTGGGTTTTCCAAACTAAGCTGCTTTGTCGGAGGCACATTGATTTTGATGCCATCCATTCAAAGTTCTAACATGAGAAGCAGAAAAAAGTTTCTATGTCCTTAAAGCTTTGCTTTGCTCCCTATATTCCCACCTTCACTCACTGTGCTAGATGTGGCCCGTTCGTGTCAAATCACCTACCCTCCAATATTCTTGAGGTAACCTAATGGGCTTAGCATCGTTGGTGAATTAGTCTCTCTCACTCACACATTACAATCTTTTAATGTTCTGCTGGGAGCATTACTTAAAGTTTTTGCACAAAAGAATAATTATCACAGTTATGGTTGTATTATAATACAAATGACCTTAATGTCATATAAAAATGTATATGCCTAGGAAAAAAATCTTGTTTCAAATCCTAATAGCAAAATTGATATTGTGAAACAAGGTATTTTATAACATAATAATAGATTAATTTCTTTACAACATCCTATAAACAGTTGCTAAAATTAAATCATCCTTTCACTAGCAACAGTGGTTTAAAATATCGTGCCTAAAATATTTTGTTATATTAAGAGTATGTAATGTCTGACATATTTTCCTAGGGACTTGAATAATTTTCTTTTATATACAGGTAGCAATACATTGTTTTAACAGCAAAGTATAGCTTTTCTCCTTGGATTTAGAATTTTGACATATGTGGTGCTCAGAGGTGGGTCATATTGTTATATTCCATTTTTTCCCCCTCTGATGTCTAACATGTCTTCTTAACTGAAGACCCAAGGAAGGGCATAGTTTAGTATGATGTAAAGTACTCAAAGTGGCCTTAGGTAATGCTCTATGCTCATATAATTTAAGATAATAAATTGTGTCCTGGTGTTTGGACAGGATGGCAGAGCAGTCCTGGGTGGTGAAAACCTGTCTCTTCTGAATTACTTGTCTATACCTTTTCCTTCTGGTCAGGAAACTGTCTCCCATACTCTCTTGCTTATAAAGTCCTTCTGGTTCTTAGCAGCACCTGCTTTTAGCAGGCTTTACCCAATTTACTCAACACTGATGCTACTTCAGTGTTAGGTGAATTCTATACTTGTGTCTGAATAAAAATATTAAAAATTCACTTAAGCAGCACATAGCCACACATGGGTGTCTGGGATTCCTATTTGAGTCTAGGTAATTCCCCGACTCTAAAAGGTAAAAACAAAACAGAACAACAACAACAAAAAACCCACAACGTTCTGAGACGGACCTGGTTTGTATGTCACTGAACCCAGTAATTTGTCTACATTGTGGAGGGCCCCAAAATTGTGGACTCCAGTTACAAAATTGGTAAAACTTTTGAGAAGACACTCCAGAAATTTTGAGAAAAGTACAGCTCCCTTCTAAGTTATTAAAGCTATATGTTCTCCATTTTGCATTTCCAATGTAGGCATCTAAGATTTTTGGTCTTGAATTCCCCATTGATCATGCTTTTTTCTTTTTCTTTTTCTTTTTCTTTTTTTTCTTCTGGCTATTCTATGTTTCTGGGGAGTGGCTTTATAAAAGTGCCCGACGGGAACAGTAATAAAGAGTTAATGCTGGGGTTCTCTACTTATTCTTTATTTCCAACCTGAAATCTAGAAGTCATTGCTGTTTTACTTTGAATTATTCAAGTCCATTTGCATTTGTAAAGCACCAGCTGTATATCCAGTCCGTAGTGATGTGAGTTCCCAAAGGTATTCTGACTAGGTCTCTGGGAATTGACAGTAAAGTTGGGAGGCAAGACACTTACATTAAACAACCAAGAGATCATCACTATACTGTGGTACCAACACATAATATAGTGACTTTAGTCCTCCAAGCAAGAAACGTGCACCGGCAGTATCCGCATCCCCGGGGAATTTGCTATAAATGCAATCTGCATTTTAAGAAGAGCTGCGCATTGAAGTTTAAGAAATTCACATATCAACAGTGAGCACCAGGAGAAACTACTCTGACTGGTTGGCGTCGACTGGAGTTGAGGGAAATGTTTTATGGGGGACAACAGAGGTGCTCAGAAGGAGGGTAGAATCTGGGTAACGTGGACCAGTCGGTCTTCGATTGTCACTTGCAGGAAAGCCACTCCCTGGGGGTACTTGCTTAAAATTCAGATTCCTGAACCTCTCTCCTCACTCCTGACTGAGTTAGAATCCACAGGGTGGGCCCTAGAAAAATGTATTTTTTAACAAGCTCCACAGGAGACTTTCTAGACTGAATTTGAGGTGCAAAGATGAAAGGGAATGCATTCAAGGTAGGAAAGTTTGCACATGGAAGCCTCGCCAGTTTTGTTGGCTAGGTCTTTTCCCTGCTGCCCTGGCCCACATCATTTCTCATCAGTCTCCGTTCAGGTTTATCTTCCTCACTGTGGCTGGAGGGAACTATCTGAGAACAAGCCAGCACACATCTCACCAATCGCAAAACTCCGCTGTTTCCTAATAGGCTCTGAGTGTTGCATAGAGCACCATTTATTTACTCATAAAATGTCCATGTTTGATCTAAAGATTTTCATAGAATTTGCTGAAATGTTCAGCATTTAATTTATTTTTTGTTAATCCTCACCCGAGGATATTTCTCTCATTGATTTTTAGAGAGAGTGGAAGGGAGGGGGTGAGACAGAGAGAAACATTAATGTGAGTGAGACACATCGACTGATTGTCTCCTACACGCGCCCTGACCTGGGCCAGAGATCGAGCCTGCAACTGAGGTACATGCCCTTGACCAGAATCGAACCTGGGACCCCTCGGTCTATTCACTGAGCCAAAGCAGCCAGGGCTTGAGGACCCTTTAAATGCTGCTCCTGCCTTGTCCCTCCATCTCATCTCCTGACACTGCACCCCTGTGAATCTAAAGTCAAGGCCAAATGAACTTCTCACCTTTCTGGAACACACTGGGCACTTTCATACATAGCTGAGGATAGTTCCAACTTCATCGGAGAGATCCCTCTGTAGCCACACCTACTTCTTCATTGCCTCCCTCTTCTGCTTCCCCCTTTGACCATATTCAACTTTACTGTCAGAAATTTGATTATCGTCTCCCCCCATAGACTCTAATGTCCATGGTAACAGATCTATCCTTCCCTTCTCCCAACCCCTGCCCAAACATTGACATTTTCTCACTTAGAATCAAAGATATGTTGAAATCTGCTCACCTAAAATCAAGGATACATTTATGATTATGTTCTTTTTTATTCTAAGTGTTTTATTATATGTGTTCTTTTTTACTTAGTTCTTTTTTATTATAATTCAAACACGTTGTCAACATGGCCATTTTCTTTCCGCATTCCACACTCCACACTACGGACAGGTTCTCCAAGATGGGGCTCCCACTCAGCGGGAGGCCGTGTGTTATGGCCACAGCACGGCTCTGCCTCTGATGAGCTGTGTGACTTCCCTCAGCCTCAGTGATGTTTCTGATTTGTAAAATGCAGACAATATATCTATCTTGTGGGGGGTTTTGTGGCAATTACATGAGAAATGCTTTCAGCAGAGGGCCTGTTACGACAGAGGAGTTCTATCAAAGGCAGCCAATAATGTCTTTTAGGACATAAATCTTTCAGCAGAGGGAATTAGTGCACCAGATGCTTTACTTTCAGCAGAAGGAGAAGAAACTTCTCAGTATCTGATGAGAAAGAAGATGAGGGTGGTGATGACTCCAGCTACCACTTCCTGGAGCATTCATTCTGCGCCACTGTTTACTTCTAACAGCAGCCCTGTCAAACAGGTGCCATTATTATTCCCAAAGGCTCAGCAACGTGCTCAGAGTGGCAGAGTCCAGACTCAAACCAATAAGTACTTGACTTTGAAGTCTGCACTTTGGATGTTTGATAACCACCAACACTTGTCCATGCCAGGTCAGCCACCACTTTGGCAAGCCTGTCCACACGATCCAGCTGGAAGGCCTGTGTTACACCCACAGTGCTGCAGCTTCCACGCCTCTGTCCATTAGCCCAATCCAATTTTTTTTGGTGTCTTATCTCTCTGCCCCTTAGCTTCAGTTTTCTTTACTATGTGTTGCTTTATAAGCATGCTAAGATAAATAGTTGAAACATTTAAATATCTCCTGATCCAATTCTGTTGCCTACTTCCTTCATTCTCTGATGCTATATAAGTGGAGAGAGGGGAGGATGCTGAGATGATTTCAAAGGTTTAATCCTGGGCAAATAGATGAGGTGCAATGTGGAAAGTTGAGAACTAAAGGATGGATGATATATTTTTTTTGGCAAGTTAAGTCTAAGGTCAGAAGGCATTTAAGAAAAAACTGATTAGTACACACACACACACACACACACACACACACACACACACACACACACGCTTCACGAATTTGCGTGTCATCCTTGCGCAGGGGCCATGCTAATCTTAGTAGTTCCATTTTTTAGTATATGTGCTGCCGAAGCGAGCACCACACTAGATACTTAAAGAGTTCCATTTTGAAGAACTCGAAAATTTGTAAATTCAAATTTCTATACATGGAAATGTATTACCACTGTATACTGAAGCAATGTACTATGTTCACCTTTTAGAATATATATTTTGAGAAGAAAGTCTCAGTGTCAAGGGGGTGGTGCCTAAAACATTGTAAATACCATGCCATTTTAATTGGATATTTTGCAACGAAAACACCTCATTTTTTTTCCCCCAAATGTTTTTTGTTGCTTGTTTATGAAGTTTACATACCTGATATTTATAAAGTACTCTCTCACTATAGGTGCTTGGACCCTTGTCAGCCCAGCATGGAGAAAAGACAGAGGACACGTGGGCAAATCCCCATCGCTCAGCTAACCTGGGAACGTTCCATGACTCTGCAAAATTGGAGCTTCCTATACAGCAACGCTTTGAAGCTGAGATCAAGTCCTTGGTTCCTTTGGCCCAAGCATGTCAACCTCGCGGCCCGTCGGCCGCATGTGGCCCACAACAGATATTTTTTCGGCCCAGCCAATATAACGGTATGTAAGAAACGTTTTAATAAAAATTTCATAACTTAATTTTTACAATATCCTGTTACACATAATTATTAATAACAAACTACACTTTCACTAATGACTGATTACTATAATTGTGTTGCATTCATTTCCCTTATGTGCCTTACGCGCAGGCGCACCATTTCTCCCCACTAATACTAGCAGCGAATATCTTAGCAGCCGATGGCCACGTCATTAGTCTTGTGCCGATTTATTTGGTGTGCGCAACAGGAAATATTTCGCTTTGTTACGCTTATTAGTTTGTGCAAGTTATTCAGTGTCCGGTAAGTTAATGTTCAAGAAAAAATATTAATTTTTATTAAAATGTTCTATTATTTCATGTTAACGATGACTCATTTATTTCAGCCCTTTGTATTCAGTGTGTCTCTATCGAAATAAACCTACGTTTCTATGAAAATTGAAGCTTTAGTTTTTTTTGCAGCCCACGTAAACTTACTAGTAAACCCTGTTTATTTGGCCCGTGTTAGCCTTTGAGTTTGGCATGCTTGCTTTGGCCTCTCTATGCTCCTTGCTGCTGCCCTGCCAAGACCTCTCCTTGCCACACATGTGTCCATTGATTGTTGAAGTACTGGACAGCAAGCAAAGGAACGTGAGTTTTGACTTAATCTGAGGTGAAGGTCTTTGGCCCCAGGAAAGTTAACTAGTCTGAGTTTATCTTACTCATTTAGCTTGGTCAGAATCTGCAAATGTCATACGGCAGCAACGAGCGGCCAATTCCCTGGGTAGCAAACACCCCGGAAGTATTGGTTGTGCACATCTAGTTCTCTAGAAGAAAAGGGAAAAAGAAAACATCCCAAGTCACACAGTAGTTCGAGGCAAAATATCTGATTACAGAGTCTAAAGCTGCTTTGTGCATGTAATTTTCGAAGAGAAAAAAAAAAAATTAAAAGCCAGCAGCAATGAAGTGCTTAGTGCAAGATTTCAGTTTTCAACCTCGCAGCTCTTGCATTTCAATCGGAGCAGCAGGAAGATTCCGCTGATCCCAAAGCTAACGGATGGCAAGAGGGAAATGCTTGGTTGCTTCTTTAGGCAGGTGGTTATTGTTTTAAAAACACAGAGCCGCCAGCCTGGCTGGAATCCAAGATGTGTCCCCTAATCCTGATCTAGAGCTATGCAGTGAGAGTCCCCAGCCCCCAAATATTTGATTAGCACATATGTAAATTGCCCTGTGTTCTTGGCATAGGCCGAATCAGGAATGACAATGTGGATTGTGATGTTCTTATACAGTCAAAGGCTCTTATTACTGTATTTTTTCCTGTAAGGAAGTAAAACGTGTTTATTCAGGAGGTCTGAAGCTCGTGGTATGGAAGATAATCTGCTGATATTCAATAAGGAAACAAACAATGAATGTAACCGCTCATGCCATTGTCTAAATGTAACAGATTTCTTTAATAATGAAATAGCATAACGAACACTGAAATATGCAGTCACTCAAATGACTCTCAGTGTGTCTGAGACCTATAGTCACTGACCCTGGGCCCCAAATTAGAAAATTAGATTTCAGAGCCTCAACTATGTATCACAATCATTCAGGAACAGCGTAGAAGCCAAAATATGAGACACATTTTCTTATTATATAATCAGTTGACAAGACATTTCAGCACTTTATCTGCTCTGTGTACAGAGTGGCATCTGGAGAAGTAAAAATTGCTGTAATAAATGCTTAACATCAAGGGTTTGCCATGCTCTCATTAATGTCCCTGGTACGAAGCCATGGGTCTGGCTAACCCTAATCCAAATCTAGTTTAAATAATGCTAGGTAATTCTTACCACTCATATTGATAAAGACATACAAGAGACTGGAATTTGCCAAGAAATCATGTTGCTGTGATTTAACACACAGAAAAAGAATGGCATTTTATGTATTTTATATAACTTACATTCTACAGAGAATTACTGTTTATCTAGAGAGCAAACCCTGGGAGTATGGATTTCATGTATATGTCCTATAGGATTTGAATAAAAACCACTAATATATTTATTTCCCAAGCTTGCCAATTAAAAAAAAAGAAAAAGAATGCTGTTAAAATTTTTCTGAATTATCTCCAGAGGTAATTAAATTACCGAATTAAAAGGGTTTCTTACCTATAAGAATGAAAACGGGGAAGGGATAGAAGCAGAGGGCAGACAAGAGTCAGTCTTGCCTGGAGCTAGAAATGTATGCAATTCCTCAGAACAGACAATAGGAAACTAATGAGCTAAAAAGCCTGGCATGATTGTGATCTGATTTTCACAGATTAAACCAATGTCAGTGAGGAGAAGAGTGAATGAGCCTAAAATGGCTTTGAGACACCTGCAAATAATTGTATTTCCAGTGAAATAGTGTTTAGGCATTGTTTTATATGGCCATTTACGACAGAAGGAATGGAACAGGGATTTAGAAAGAGGGGGTACTGTGCTCTTCCTTCACAACCCCTGACTCTAAAGTGCACCCCCCCCCCCCCCCACCACTTAAGTCCCTTTGGCAGCGATGTCCCAGGAAGGAGTTGCCTGCTGATTCCTCTGCCTGTTTTATCAGTGATAGATTCTATGGATAAGAAAAGAATTGAAGCTGGAGGCTGAACCCCAATCTTTAAACAGGAAGAACACTTTACAGCCCATTTGTGCAGTATATGGGTTGCAATTTTTGGCCGAAACCTAGGGGCTATTTTTGATTCATTTATTTTATATTCTCTTCTTTGGGACCTTGATCTGATATTTCTGGGTATATATTGTGCTCAGAATTCAATTGAAGTGACCTCTTGTAGCCAAAATGAAATTTTTTACTGACAGCTCCATATAATGGGACATATTCCCATACCTATTGGGCAGCAACTATAAAACAAAGTTATACACCATCCTCTAGGGCAGTGGTCGGCAAACTCATTAGTCAACAGAGCCAAATATCAACAGTACAACGATTGAAATTTCGTTTGAGAGACACATTTTTTAAACTTAAACTTCTTCTAACGCCACTTCTTCAAAACAGACTCGCCCAGGCCGTGGTATTTTGTGGAAGAGCCACACTCAAGGGGCCAAAGAGCCGCATGTGGCTCGCGAGCCGCAGTTTGTCGACCATGGCTTTAGGGGCTAGATGGGGATGGAGGAGACCTAAAAATCTATGTGACCATGCTTCACACTTGAAGTCTTTTGCTACCATTTAGAAAACAATAAAAATGAAATGGTGATCATTGTAAGACAAATACAAAAATATCCGGACTCTCTGATAATTAATCATGAATGTGGTCAATGTGAAAAGTCAGTTAAGCTTAACCGGACTTCATCGTGTCAGAAAAGCTCGATTCCGCTGGAAATGCAATTTGACTTCAAAGAAAGAAGCACAATGGAAGCAAGAGAACAAACCCATTTTTATTTTTTCATGGTTTGTCTTCTTTTAATGTCAGGTTCATGGAGCTATAATTTGCATAAAGTAAAATACCAGCTTTGACCAACACATGGATTCATGTAACTGCCACAGTCAGGATATAGCCCAGTTCCCTCGCTTGCAAAAGTTTCCTCGCCCCTCTGGACTCCACCGTCTTTCTTTCACCCCAGCCCCTGGCAACTGCTTTTCTGCTTTCTGTCCTATGGTTCTGTAGATTTGCAATTTCTAGCGTGTCTTATCAATGAAATGACCCAAGCCTTGTGAGTTTAGCTTCTTTTCTTTAGTATGAATATATTTGAGATTCATCTATGTTGTGGTGTGTATCAGTAATTTATTTCTTTTTATTGCTAAACTAGAGGCCCGATGCACAAAATTCGTGCAAGGGGCTCTGCCCTGCTGCTGCTGCGGCTACCTTGGCCCCCACCCACCACGGCAGCGGCCACCTCTGCCTTGGCCGCCCCCGCTGCCACGGCTTTGTCTGGAAGTTCGTCTGGAAGGACGTCCAGTCTAATTAGCATATTACACTTTTATTATTATAGATAGTATTCCGTATGGTTGCACTTATAAAATAGGAAAAAAACATTGATGGCTATTCCTTCCATTTTGCTTATGGTGGAGTCAAGGGCAGACAGAGCTCCTGTCTGGTGGCAATGGGACCCTCTCTGCAAATTATCCAATGAAAAACCCTTGGACTACACCTTTAAGCCTAGGAAAACCCAAACCAAAGAAACGGAAGGAGCATGATGTTTTTATATATATGGACCATGTTCTCCTATCACTGGGGGACAATTCTGATGAGAGGAGAGTGGCTGGGACTGATTCCAAACTAAATTTCCACTGGTACCAGGGACTGTATTTTGTTTGTTTTTTAATGTTGTGTTTTTTTTAAATAAATCTGTGTAGATAAAAAAAACTCAACATTTATGGTTTCCTGAAGAAAAAAAAAGAAAAGAAAGAACCTTAGAGGAATCATTGGGAGAAAGTCTTAAAAGATGATTACACAGGTCATTAATTAAGGTATTATTTTTCAAAATAGTAGTGCATTTTCTAATGTTTTTCTAGCACTTTCTAATATTTAAAGCACTTACCACACATACTATCTCATTTGATTCCTATAGTGACCCATGGAGCCTGAAGGGAGATATTAGCCATCATTTACAGATGAAGAAGCTGAGTCCAAGGACACAGTGGCTGCTCAAGGTCAATAGTGGGTAGTTGTCAACACTGGCTTGAAAGCCTGAGATTTTTGAATTCCCACCTAGTGGAAACAGCAGTACCAAAGTCCGAGCAATGGATTTAAGTAGGAGTAAATATTGTCAGAGGTCAGTATTTAGGAAGGTTGTAGCTAAACTCATACAAAAATTCAGCTGTAAATACCTTGTTAATTCTTGAAAGATTGGAATTTTCTTTAAAAAGTACAGTCTCACCACATTATTAGGTTAAGCACTTGTAAAAAAAAACCACACAACAACAAACAAAATGCAATGTATTATAAATTAGACCATTTTTGGAATTTGTGCAATTTAAATGGTTGAGTTATTTTATGTTAGGAAAGCGACTGCACGATATTCATTAGCTAATTTTCATGATTTTTTTTTTTTAAACACATTGGGCCAAATTACACTCTCAGAGATGCCCGCAGAATTTTAATTAACTTAATAGGTCTAATTTCAGTTCTTTATATAGCGGCTTCCTGTTGATTCAGGGAGGTGTTAAGATTATAATTCCCCCTTTGTAAGGAAGAAAATCAGTCTTCAAAGGCTGAGTTATACACACACAGTTTCACAATGAATTGTAGAGGAGTTCATCATGGGTGAGGGTTTTATGAAAGTGAAGTTTCTGGGCTAATAATTTGGCCAATGGTGGTAAAATTGGTGACATCTACATTTATCCCATTGAATGGCTTAGTGCTGCCTTCCCCATCCTGATACCCCAATCACCCCACCAATTTTCTTTTTGTCTGGTAGAGGGGTACGAATCATGGAAAGGACAAAGATCTGAGTATATTAAATGGACTTACTAAAATACCAACTAGAAAATATTGTAATAAAACAAAAAAAAGTATTGTTTATATTTATATGAATGTATGTGTGTCTCACTAAAACTTTTCTTTTAAAAAAATATTTTTATTGATTTCAGAGAGGAAGGGAGAGAAAGATAGAAACATCAGTGATGAGAGAGACTCATCAGCTACCTCCTGCATGCCACCCGGGCATGTGCCCTTGACCTGGAATTGAACCCAGGACCCTTTAGTCCACAGGCCGATGCTCTCTCCACTGAACCAAACCAGCTAGGGCTCACTAAGGCTTTTCAAAGGCTTTAGTGTTAACCATCGCCATCCTCCTCAGAGGTAAGTAGTAGTATTTATGAGCCAATGGATTTATTCAAATTTAGTTTTCCATATGCACATGATTTTTATTCAGAGGAGCTTGATGACAAAGAGTGACACTCCATAAAAAAATAACCTATCCTGTGTTGTTTTGATGTCTGAGGGTTTCAGGGTTTGCATATAAACGTTTAGCATCTCACAAACTGCATTCAGGTTGAGAAACTCCCAGGGAAACAGGTCACCTCTGTCATCTTAGAGCCATTATCCCTGGTCTTGTGCATCCATAGTTTAAGAAAAAAAAAAAATATTAGCAGGAGCTAGGGGGAACTAGATGCTTAATGCCCACAGCAGTTACTTATAAAATGGCCATCATTTGCATTTTGCTAAAAATCTTGATATGGCTTTCAAAGAATTTCTAGTGAAACATTAAACGCCTTTCATCTCTGCATCTGATTTCTACATTTGCTCCCTTCTTTCCCCTAAGGAATGCCTGTTCTTCCTTCTGAGCCCTATCAAGGCTCATAAAACCAATGAACGATCTTTTTGGAGGAAGCCAAAATGTATTTGAAGGAATTAAGGTTGGTCTGGGAGATGCAATGCTGTTGTTATAGCAAATTAGTTCCGTTAACTATGAGTAGGATGAGTGTTCTGTTTATTGTTCTTCAACACAATACATGGGCATGTGTATGCATGCGTACAACTGCAGGGCACTTCCACAGAAGGCTGCTTGCGTGTCTTAGTAGGTGTTTAATCACAGCCGTGCTGCAGCAACAATAAAAGACTGGCCAAGGACAAGAGGTTTTTTCCTGTAGAAGCTGTAGACACCAGTACAGGAGAAGACGTTATTTCTCATATGTAAGCCAGTCTTATTTTGTTTACACAACAAAGTTATTATGCTAATTACATGATAATATGCTGCCCCCGAGGACTTTCTATGTTGATAGCGTCTACTTCAGGAAGCAGATTTGGAGCCAATATGTGATGATTATCATTCCAAAATGATATGATCAGGATGACAGTTTTGCCTTCTAAGGGAGACCTCACTAACGCGGGGTGTGGGGTTTAACAATGAATGGGTGGAAAAATCCAGGAGAGTTTGGGGATTTTTTCCCCCCATGTCTTTTTAGAAGAATGTGGGACTGCACATCATTTTGGACTAAAGAGCCAAGTCTAAGTGTGTGTGTGTGTGTGTGTGTGTGTGTGTGTGTGTGTGTGTGTGAGTGTGTGTGTGTGAGAGAGAGAGAGAGAGAGAATAGGTGGGAGTTCACACTAATATGCATGTAACCTCACTAGGGGGAGCTCTTGGCTGGCTGTTCAGAGGCTTGGCCATTGTCTGTGAAAGACAATTTTTCTTTGTTTGAAAATTTACAAATCATCAATGAAAATGCCACAGATATGACAGCAGCTTTGAGGCTAAGCCACTGGCTTCCAGTTTGCCTTCAGGTTGGGGGTAGTGGCGGGTAACGGGTCTGCCCTCCCTGTCCGTTGCCCAGCCATTATTCTTGTATGTTCCTATCAATTAACAGATTTCAGAGCTACTGTAAACATTTCTTTTCACCCGGAAATAGAGCTTCTTTGTAGCCCATTCCTTCTGAAAGACTCTCCACTTAAAGCTTGATGGTAACCATACACATGTATACATTTACAAAAGCCCTCTCCCCCAAGTCTGAATTCAGGTCAATTACTAAAATGATGGTAGAAACAGGATTCCCATGAAGGACATCAAAATGCTGGTTTGAAAATGGGGAACTCTGTGACTACAAATGCCCCTGCTTAAAAGAGTCACTGGGGGCAAAAGGACCAGCTGAAGAGAAAGAAAACTTGTTTGGAAATCTTTATAATCATCATCAATATGTCAGCCCTAAGATAATGATGAAACTGGCTTGCATAATTTTGGAATAATTTTATTGTCCTTATTCTTCAGATGTTCTCCTCCTACCCCTCACCAGTCCTTTTTCTTTCTTTCTAAATTGGAGGAAAAAATAATAAAGCAAAGCGTGTTCCCCCCCACCACCATATTCCTTTCTTTTTTTTCTTTAAATTGGAGGGGGAAATAAAGCAAGTGCTTCTTTCCCGACCATGTTCCTTTCCTCTTTTCTCCATTCTAATGACATTTGGCAGGCTCTGCTGTGTAATGCTCGACTGGTTTTATTGTTGTCTGTTCCCAGTGGGGAATAGTTGACACTGCTCTCTGTTTTCAATTGATATCCATTTTCAACAATATTGCTTTCTATTAGATTCCTGCACAGTTTGTGCCAAGCAAACTGAATATTTACTGGGCTGACCGCAAAGCGCTCAAATCAACAAACACAGGAATAAGCAAAATAATGCGTTCTTAAGATCCCAATGTTTTCAACTGTTCCTTTCAAAATCATTATTTTTAAGTGCACCGGGAACTGCAGATGAAAAGATATTATATTGCCACCTTTGTTAGCTCATTTTATTTATTTATTTTCACACATTAAATAATGGATTAAACATTGAAAGAGTCCTTGTTGCACACACTACCTAGGCAAGGTTAAAAGCAATTCAATTTTCCTCATTTAGCAATCCATCCCTTTAAGCAATAAAGCATGTTTGTGCATTGCTTTTTTAATGCCTGGATAGCTGTAGTATCATATTGAGCAGAGTAACGAGTCTGACAAACCAGAAGACAGACAACCATTTTAAGGCTTCCTCAGTGGTCATGGGACTCTGCATTAGAATAAAGGGGTAAAAGATGGACTTTAGCCATAAAGAAAGTCAAATGGCCAATGAAGCACATGAATTTTTCTAACATCTTTCCTCCAATTTGCTAAGCAAAGTTTTCATCATCTTAATCATAGACCCTACATACATCAGAGTGAATCTGCCAGTAGTTGGCATTAAAAAAAAAAAAAAGTTTGATTTTGGGAGATAGTCAAGAAAAGAATTAAAAAAATAGAAAAAGTACCTCGGGGACTATTGCAATATAGTTAAACGTATTTAGTTAATTTTTAAAATGCTTGTAATTCTTTTCCACTAAAGTTGAAACAAACCATGATAGATAGAATATGTCTGCATAAAATTTATTGGTTAGGTTGAGGTAACTATTGGCAATTCAAACAAAGAAGTCTGTACATTGAGGTGGAGTTGACTTACATTAAAGGCACCGTTAAAAAATGTTACAGCCAAAATATACATTTAAAAATGATATTTACATCACCAAACCCCCATATTACAGAAAATAAAAAAAACATTTTACAAGACTAACAAGCCACAGGAAAAGGACAGTGAGCCAGATTTTCCATTTAAAAAGTTGCCTTTCTTTCTCACTTTTCTTTTTTCCCTTCTTTTCTCCCATAAATATTTAAGTATCTACATCAGCAGCCTCATTTTTTTTTTTAGGCAGAGACTAATTTCTGTTACCATTTCTTATGTCCATGCTACCCGCTAGCTACTCTTGCCAAGCACTTTGCCTACATACTGTTCACCCCTCACAACATTCCCACCCTCGGAACTATTTTACTACTCCTTAAAGAATGTGTGCATTGCAAATTAAAACAGAGCTTTTCATGATGATCTGCCATTGGAAGTATCTTAACTTAAAAAATGTGGTCAAAGGGAGAGGCCTGGAAAACAGTGGCCCGGGTCTGCGTTGTCAAGTGGTTCTGGGAAATCTCTTCCTCAGCTTCACTTTTCACCATCTGTGTTTCGGTTTTTCTATTTGTGTGCCAGGCGTAATGCAAACTGCCCACTGGGCCTTTCCCAGGCATGTCGGGTGGATTAGCAAGTGGCTGTGGACTTTCCTTAGCTCTTTGAAAGAGAGGTGCTACAAGAAATTCAAGGCAGGAGACTTTCATGCAAGACATTGCATCTATTTACATTTAAACGCCCGTTTTATTGAAATTATAGTTTTGTTTTGTTTTGCTCATACGCAGAGCACAATTAATCTGCAGGATCTCAATTAAAAATATAATTTTTAGCCTAACCGGTTTGGCTCAGTGGATAGAGCGTTGGCCTGCGGACTCAAGGGTCCCAGGTTTGATTCTGGTCAAGGGCATGTACCTTGGTTGCAGGCACATCCCCAGTGGGGGGTGTGCAGGAGGCGGCTGATCGATGTTTCTCTTTCATTGATGTTTCTAACTCTCTCTCTCCCTCTCCCTTCCTCTCTGTAAAAAATCAATAAAAAATATTTTAAAATATATATATAATTTTTATCGATTCTAAGGAATGCTTGGAAGATGATGACAAGTATGGAAGTAGCATAAGAGGCTGATGTGCATCTGGATGTTCTGGATGAATGTTCGGCAAATTCGGGTTTCCATCCAATGCTGTCACTAACCAGCTATGTCAAACTTGGCAAAAGAGTTTTCTCTCTCAGCTTACTCACTTGAAAAAATAATGTGCTATCCAACTGCCTGGTCCCAGGGTTGTGGAGAGAATAATACTAAGAATGTATAAAAATATTTAGAATAATATAAAACATTATTTTTATGAATTCTGTGCTATTGGTGATTTTTGAAAGTGGGATGAGATATTCCCAAATGTTCTTCTTTGGCTAATTGGGATTGGGGTTCAGTGAAACAATGCAATGCAGATTATTTAAAGCGTCGAGAACCCTATCCTCCTAATTATTCCCTACCCAGCTTTTTTAAAATTAAAATTTATTGTCTTCTTGGTTGAGTATTGAGGCAGCAATGAGACAGCTATTTTCCCCAATGCTTTGCTGCTGTAAAGTACCCTCAGATGGAGGATGTGTTTTACTCTTAATGGAAAATGTGCATGACTTCTGACCCAAGAGTGGTTTCTCTCGTGAACCTTGTCCAGATAAAATATACAGCGTGCTTGCTACACAAATGATTTTCTTAGTGTTCCTTGTACCACCGCAGCCCTCTCACAGCCATGACTATATTTCCCAAGTGGTTTCAGAATTCAATTAGGCTTTACTTGATTCTTCCCCTTTCCAAATGTGAAGGATTGTTTTATCAAAGCAATGAGCTACAAATGACAAAAGAGAGATCAATTTAATTGAGATTGATTACTTTTGGAGACTATTTCATTTCAATTGGATTAGTAAGATGAAACTTCCATGTTCTTCCCAGGAGGTGAAAGCCATCCTTGGGAAATAGACTTGAAGCTAGGTCACTTGGGAAGGTCGGTGGCTCAAGGTATCTGAGGTGGTCTCAGTGATGGATATTGTAGGTGTAGGTGCAGGGGTGTAAGTATTGAAAAGATAGGAGAGATGCATTAGGCAAGAAGATAGACAGTGGAAGAAATCACAGTGTGTTCTGGAGTATACCACCATGTAATAGGATGCACCGTAGCCCAGAGAATAGGAAGCACAATGGGAGGAGTAGCAAGAGATAAAGGCTGTGGTTGTGGAGATGGCATTGTGGGGGCTTGCAATGGAGATCTGCACAGTGGTGGTGGCAGGGGTCAGAGGAGAATCAGGAGGTTGAGGAATTGGCCCAGGAGGAAGAATCACGAAGCTGGCCTGAACCCGCCCCTCACTTGTTTGTCATGCTAACTAAGGCAGGTAACTGAACCTGTCAAAAGTTCAGGCTAGACATCTACCAAAGGAGAGTGTAAAGAAAAGGGGGACCTCCAGGAAAGTCTGAAATAACAAGTTACGTAAAAGTATATGTAAAAGCATTCTGTCCAAATCATCCAACAGTGTGCGAACATGAAGTCCTCTTAAGGCTGAGTGTGAAGCTGGTACAACCACAGAAGTAGGAAAGGCAGGCTGAAAGGGTCCTAGGTTTGCGGTCATGGCGACCCTCCCCATCCTTAGGCCTTCGGCTCCTCTGCGGGCAGTGTGCAGTTGGTGTCCAGGCAGCCCACCCCAGCATTCCCTCGGTGGGTGCTGACCCGGCGGAGCCCGTTCAGGAGAAAGAGACTGTGGATGCCTAATTCATGAAAAAACAAACAACCACAAAACTGCTTGGGAACAGAGCTTCTGAGATCTAACCTCAGAACCTTAGCCTCAGGAAAGCAATCGGGCACAGTACACCACCCAGGAAGCGACTGGAGGAGAAAGAGGCAGACTAGAGAATGTTTTCACAAAGTGAGAAAATATTACCAGCCTGGAGACAGACTCTGTAAAGCCATAGTTTAGTTTCCGCAGTTGGCTGGATTTCATAAAATGAAGAAAATCAAACCAGAGGCCTGTTTGTGGAGTTGAGGCGTGACTGCATTTTTAGTTCTCTTAACTAAATAAATCCATCAGTTGACAAAGAGGAGAGGGTAGTGGATTAGACAGAGAAGGTATGATTGAAGACTTGAAGACAGGGTCAGTTCGAGATACATTGATCATAGTCTCATTAGGCTTGGAACAGAAAGAAAAATGAATTTTAAATGTAGGAATGGGAGGGGAAAGATAGAAAGGAGACCAAAGAGAAATATTGGTACATTTTCCAACAGGGTGATGCATAACATACAGATGAAATCAGACATTGAGATACAATTCATTGGTTAAATTCCTGACAAATACTGAGCCAGGGTAAAATGTTTCTATCACACTGTCTGCCTCTTTCCTTTGTCCTCCTTATTAAAGCACCATGAACTAATTTTTTTATCGTACAGAAAAGGGGTTCTACTCCTGATAAGTATTTTTAATATTGTAAAGCAGCTTAATATATTCTAAGAAAAGTCAAATAAAGTAAGGTTGCTGGAAGGGACCCTTACTAATCAGAGTATGTGACCATTATTACATTGATAGTTTATTTCTCTGATTTAGTTATTAAGAAGCATATATATGCAATAAAAGAGCCAATTGCACATTTCATTAAATTGGAATGAAAGATGATCATGAAATTTAATTTTAGGAGAAAGCATAATAATTAACACAAAATTAAAATAACCGTTGCTAAAAACTTATATTTAGTCTTTAAGGTCCAGCAGGTGCCTTACTGTTCTGTTCCTTGTCAAATTCCATCTCTCATTACTTCTCATTTACATACTTAAAAACTCAGTTCCATTCCTCGAACGAATCTTCCTTCTCCTGCCTACGGAATCTTTTCTTTGCTCATATTGTTTTCCTTGTCTGTCTTCTCATTTCTCTTTTTTATTTTGTTCCCATTGCATCTTTCAAGAGCTGGTGGACAGCTTTCTTAGGCAGCTCTCCTTGAGTAATCTCTTCTGGGGTCCCAGGGACCCCCTAATTAAATACTTCTCTTCCCTGGCTAATTTCCGAACCAGTTGAGAAATAGACAGAAATAGGGCAGGCGAAGCCCCCAAATATAGTCTTTATTCTGAGAAGGCTGGAGAAGGTGGCAGGTGGATCTCCTCACCCAGGATTGAAAGAACTACCCACTCTGTCACAGGCGGAGCTGGTCCACTGCAGAGAGCGCCCCGTCAGAGTGGCAGAATGCCCGCTATTGTGGGCAGGCTCGCTCCCAGGAGGAGGAGGAGAAGATAGCGCTGTACAGTCCCACTGCCTTATCCCAAGCTCATCAATGAGGAGAGAGCCTGGTGGTGGAGCGGGGTCAGGAGAGTTTCATTGATGGAGCGCCCCCCCCCCCCCTGCCCATGAAAAGAAACATCAGGAGTGGGGATACATAGTACTCCTCAATAGCAAGACCATTCAGAAGATTCTCTTCAGGAGCTTATCCTGTGATGTCATATTCTGACATACTTTGATTCTGTTGGGGTTCGGCCAGTGAAGCAGAGCCATAGTGAGTATTAGGGGATAAGAGATTTATTATAGAAACTAGGCCGTGTGCAGTTGTGGGGGTTACAGTATCCATGGGCAAGCTGGGACAACCTACGAATCAGTAACTATTCATCCTGAAGCACTGGGCTGGTTGGACAATCTGAGAAGCCAACCCCTTACATGTCTATTCCCTTAATCCAGTGGTCGGCAAACTGGGGCTCGCGAGCCGCAGTTTGCCACTCTGTTGACTAATGAGTTTGCCGACCACTGCCTTAATCAATATAAATAAACAAATAAATACATAAGGCCCAAAATTCTCTGTGGCTTGTCCCATAAAGAGATGGAGTTGGCTCTCCACCTCTTGAATTAGGGCCGGTTCATGACTTGATTTGACTGTCAGAATGTGGCTGTACGATGTGCAAGTTGTAATTTTAAGTCTCCAGAGGCCTTGCAGCCTCTCTCTGCCTTTCCACTCTTGCAATGTGTCCACTCTGTGAACATGCCAGCCCTCTTTCTCCTGTGGAGCGAAAGGTGTATCCAATACAGACTTGCCAGCTAGCTGTCCTGGCTGAGGCCCTAGATATTAGAGTGCAACTTACATCATCAAACCACAGAATAGTAAGCAAATAAATGATTCGTTAAAGCCATGAAGTTTTGGTGTGGTTTGGTACCTAGTAAAATCCAGTTGAAACATACCTGCATTTGCAGCTTCATCCATAAATTTCCTGTGTTTCTACTGAGATTGTAAAAGCCTTTAGGGCAGTGACTGTATTTTGCAACTTTTCTGACTTCTACAACACTTAGCTCAGGGCTGGATTCAGATTGATGCTGTATGAATGCTTTTTATGTACTAGAAGCTCGTAGTCCTCTGTTTGGAAACACAGGACTTGAAAATCCTATATAATACAGAGGTAATATGCAAATTGACCATCATGCCCTCACAAGATGGCTGCCTATGACCATGCTGGCAAGGGGTTAGTGAGGGACGACCAAATGACTGAACAGCAGGCTGTGTGGGGTGACCAGGCTGGCAGGGGGAGCAGTTGGGGGTGATCAGGCCAGCAAGGGGGGCAGTGAGGGGTGACTAGGCCAGTGGGGGGGGGCAGTTGGGGCAACCAGGCCAGCAGGGGGACAGTAAGGGGTGACCAGGCTGGCAGGGGTGGGGGGCAGTTAGGAGAGACCAGGCCAGCAGGAAGGGGGCAGTTGGGGGTGACCAGGCCAACAGTAGGGGGCAGTTAGGGGCAATCAAGCCAGCACACAGAGGCAGTGAAGGGTGATCAGGCAGGCAGGGAGGGGGCAGTTGGGGGGCAACCAGGCCAGCAGCGGGGGCAGTTAGGGGCAATCAAGCCAGCATGCAGAGGCAGTGAGGGGTGATCAAGCCGGCAGGGGTGGGGGCAGTTAGGGGCAACCAGGCAGGCAGGCAGGTGAGCGATTAGGAGCCAGCAGTCCAGGATTGTGAGAGGGATGACTGATTGCCAGTTTAGGCCTGATCCCCAGGCCTAAACCGGCAGTCAGACATCCCCCGAGGGGTCCCAGATTGGAGAGGGTGCAGGCTGGGCTGAGGAGACTCCCCCTTCCCCATGCATGAATTTCGTGCACTGGGCCTCTAGTAAAAGAATAACAGGAGAAAAGCTTTTGGGTAGCTTAGACATATCATAGTGTCCACTGCTCCCCTCTTACCTTTTTTTCCCCAATAGGGGAAAGATTTTTTTGGTCTTTAACCACTGGCCTTCAGGATCAGAGAGAATCAAATTTTTCATCTGTTTTGCTGTTAGACTCTCAATGGGTAGTAAAGAAGTACCTATAACTTAAAGAGGTGACAATTAAAAAAATAAATAATTAAGAGTTTCGAAAGCAGTCAACATTGGCCCCAGTTCTGTACCTTTCAGCCAGTGCCCTTGTCCATCAATGGGCCTAATAACCCAAGTGGATGAGTCACCGAGGCCAGTGAGACATAAGACCATTGCCTGGAATCACCTTGCTTACTTCCTGATCGGATTTCGCTCTGCTCCCGTGTCCTCCTGGATCTTGACCTCTGATTTTATTTCCCCTCTGCAGCCTACTTTTCCCTTTGAACTTGGCGTTAGCAATTTGGACCCTTAGCAATTTGGACATACGTTGGCTTAGACTCACCCTTCGGATATTTTTCTTCAGAGTTTTCTTAGATAGGATACCCTGACCTAATTTTAGCTCCTCATGGACTTGCCACATGGTCAGGATTTCCCCCAGTGAGAGGAATTCAGAATATCAGTAGTTTTTGCCCACAAAAATGATGGGCAGTGGTGGTGGGCTGAAGAGGAAAGGAGACAGAACAGGGAGGGATGAGGAAGGCCCTGACAGGGCACTGTTTATGTACGAAGGGCTCCAGGGAAACCACCTCTAGGGAAAATTCTTGGAGCTGGAATTGGATGTAATCAGAAGAGCTTTCTTTCGTTGCAATCCACATTCTAATTCTCCTTCCCAAGGGCTATTCAGACTCTGACAGGAGGGATGTCCCTTCCAGGTCTGTGTTGTTCGTTCTGTGAGAAGACCCGCAGGACATAATGTAAGAGTGAGCTGATGGGAGGGCGATCACCTAAGGGAATTGACTTCATGCCATCTGCGGTATTCTCTAGGTTGTTGCGTCGTGGAGGTAGTTGGCTCAAGTCAACGCTGGCTGACAAGACAAAGGCAAAGAAATAAGACATGCTGCTAACATTCAAAAGCTAGAAATGTAACACTTCCCTCATGAAATTATTGTGTAAACTGTATCAGGATTTTTCTCCTGCTGGGGGTTCAGAGAGGTGGGTCCCAGGCTCTGCACACAGGCTGAGCGGCAGGGGTTTACAGAGCTGTTCTGAGGGTTCCTGCCCCCTATCACAACCAGGCAGCTTTGGTGCAATCTGCTTTAGATGTGGGTGATGCATAAAAAGACCCCGTGAAAGGATTTCCTGGCTCGGAGAATCCAGTGTAAGGTAAGGCATAGGTATGAGTTCACATCATCTTGATCTTAATTTTAATCCTCACCCGAGGATATGTTTTTATTGGGGAGAGAGAGAGAGAGAGAGAGAGAGAGAGAGAGAGAGAGAGAGAGAGAGAGAAATCATTGATCAGTTGCCTCCCATATACACCCTGACTGGGGATCGAACTTGAAACCTAGGTATATGCCCTGGCCAGGAATCGAACATGTAACCTTTTGGTGTACATGACAACACTCCAACCAACTGGGCCTCCCAGTCTGGGTATCATCTTTATTTTTTAAGCCCAGTACAAGAGGTCATTGTAAGAAACTTGCTCAGTGAATGTTTGTTGACCAATTGACTGAATGTCCCCTCACTACAAGACAACAGTTATTTTAAATGTCATGGTATAAATTTTAGTTTTGCAGTGAGGTGAGAGTGTGGCTTGTTTCCTTTATGCTGGGCAAAGTCAGCAAATGACAATGCTGCCTTTTTGTGTGTGAGGACTTAACACTTCAACATTCAGCTAAAGAGGGAGGGATGTGTGTTTTCCAATCCCCTTGCCTCCCATTCTGTTTTTGCTGGATTACTGCAGGTGTGCGAAAAGCCTCTTCCATGTGAAACCCCGTGTCTCTGCAGAGAAGCTTGGGGTTTGGTAGTGCATTTATCAGATGCATGCCAACTCCTGCAAAACTCTCTAAGAACATTGTAGCACACCTGCATACTAATGGTTTTTACTGTTGGAATTATTTTATTGCATAATCAAAACCCGACAATTATATCATAGAAACATGCTACATGGTTCCAAGTACAGAAATTGGCTGTGAACGTCACTGCTGACACTTTATTTCTTCTGATTAAACTTTTATTTCACCTATTTTATCCCATAAAATAGGGGAAAATAAACCTATGGAGGAAACTACAGGATGTTGTGCTTTATTCCATGTTTTGGTATTTTTTAACTTTCCAATGAACCTAAAGATCGGAAATTTGTAGCTGAAGTGTCTAAAACATAAATTCATTAATTAAGAAATATTGAAGAGCTGGCTACATATTTAGATTCGAATCTTTTCTATTTCCTTAGCTTGCAGAAATTAACAACCCACAATTGTCCTGTGTTTTCTTTCCCCTTTGAAACCACTTCTGCTTTAAAAACCAGGAACCTGAACTGAAGAAACGAGTCTTTCCTGCTGGCGTGAGATAATTTAGCCTCTATGACGTCTTAATCCTGGGCCTCCCTTAATTGACTTCTAACTGTGCTAGGAGTTGCAGTGTGGATTGCAATTTACAAGGCACTGGGATTGTTTCTCGTCCTCCAATTAGTCCTGAGCTATACTTTAAAACGATAGAAAAAAAAAAAAAGTCTTTATCTTTCTGGCTGTCTTACCACCTCAAGTGAGACTTTCTTCCCATCTCAGAATGGATGGTTGCCTTTGAACGATCTCATTAGGTAAAGAAAGTAAAACACATTAGGGCTGTTGATGCTTTGTTAATTTTGTCTTAATAGAGTTGCCTCCCATGGCCTACCTTGTCCAGGGGAAATGGAAAACGATTTGCTTTTCGATTTTCATGAGGGGTGGTGGTTGTTTTAAAACCCTCTTCTGTGGGGAATCCAAGGTGGAGCGAGAATCACCTCCTTCTTTCCCGCGACTTTCTGTGGAATTTCTTTATCCATTAAGCGTTCTAGATCTGAGCAGCAGGGAAAAACAGCAGGAAGTTATTTCCTCTATGGTCCCTATGGTCATGTAACACTTATTTCTACCTGTCTTACCTAGTTTCGTCCTTTCCATCCTGGGACCCGAATTTAGAAAGCCATGATATGCCCACACATACACATCAGAGGGCATAGACACTCTGATATGGTTAGAGTCCTATAGAATTCATGGCCCAGAAAGGAGATGGATCTATAAGTGATAATGGCGATGAGTGATGGTGCAATTCGGGAAGATATATATGAAGAGTATTTACAGGATCCTAGAGGAGAGACACCTGTCACTGGGGCTGGGGGAGTAAAAGGTAGTTTTCTGGAGGAGATGCTGATTAAATTAACTCTTTGAGAATGAGTCAGAATCAGCCAGGAAAATAATGTCCAGTGAATTGTAGGTAGAGGGAATCAACGAGAAAAGCCTGGGAAGGTGAAACATGTTGTGTATGCATGAATCACAAGCAGTTTTATGTCACTGGGGAATGCAGACAGAGAGGTAAGGCAGGAGCTAGTTATGAGTGGACTTACATGCCATGTCTATGAACTTGGGCTTCATCAAGTAGAGGATGAAGAAGATCTTAGCAGGAAATAGAACTGGTCAGATTCATGCTTTGTGTGTGTTATTCCGGCAGCTGGGCACAGGGTGAATTCCAGCACAGGAGAACTAAACTCAGATGGGAGGTCATATGCTTATTCAGGACAAATCCCTGACAGCTAGGGATAACAAGATATGGAGGGGGTAAGGTTGAGAAATAACTAATGGGTTAAATGGGAAGGACTTAGATTGATTAAGTGCATAAAAGGTGACTTAGAAGAGGTTCGTTAAGCCTACAGAATTGCCACAAAGGGCACTCTGGATTTGAAGATACTGGATCCTCCAAGACCTGAAGATCCTCCATCACGCAGGTCTGATTGTATGCCTATAGTTGCATGGTGAAGCTGGTTGGGCTGGCATTACCAAAGCTGGGGTTATGAGGGGTATTTGGGCATGCAATAAATTCTTATAAGACTTCCATGAAGTACGGTTCTTCTCATTCTCAGGATCCTTGGGCCATTTGTGAGATAAGGATTATGGAGAACCGAGATGAATACAGCTGGGAAGATTGGGGCTAGGTTTTAACTATGAAGCCTCGGATTTCCATTTCTAAGTGTCTTCTTATCGAGAGCCATGTCTTTTGCCATTTGGCTCCTAGAATGATTCCTTAAAGCTTTTAGGAGTGAAGCCAGCATCCTAGGCTTCGTACTCAAGGTCCCTTGATGGTCTGCACCCTGTCTGCCTTCACTTCACATATGCATGCTTTCCCCGGGGCTGGCATTTAATAGACCTTTGCAATTTTTGTTCCTACTTCTGAAGTTTTCTTCCACAGTTTTTCATCTGAATACCTTTTACTCACCTTTGAAGAGAATCGTGTTCTTTGAAAACCTTTTCAAAGTCTTCAGTCGGATTTATTTCTGTTTCTGTGCTGAGCCTGTCCATACCCTGTTGTTGTGCTTATTACACTGCTGTGTTTTTCTCTGGTTTTCATGGCAGTTCTAATAGATGGTAAGGCCTTTAAGGGAAAAGGTGTGTACCTATGTGTGTACTTATTTCCAGTGGCTAGCACAGTGCTTAGCAAAGAGTTTAAATGAATGTGGCTGGACATTTCTTTTGTCCTCTCTCAGGCTCAGATTTCCAGGGACTTATAAATCAAAAGAATAACCTAAAACTCCCAACAATAACAACCACTGAAAAATAAGGCATGTGACAATGCTTTCAAAAGCATGAAAATGAATTACCAAAGTATTTAATTAGTTTAATGAATGCCATGTTTATCTACTTATTTATTTAGCTAATATTCTGTGTAAAAACCATGAGGTAGGGCATGGTTAAGAGTCTTATCGGACTGAAGGAGGACTAAAAATTCAAGTACAATATTAATTTTTTCACTGGCCTTCGTATTTTGTGGAGAGGCTGTGTGTGGCTGGGGTGGTGAGAAGCACTAAGCCCATTGGGAGGAGCTTTGAGCTCTAACAAGCTATTGACCTCAGTAAAACTCTCAACTTCAATGGCCATCTATAAAGCCTAGATAATGGTACACAACTCCTGGGTTATTGTACAGTTCAGTCAGAGAATGGGAGCTAATATGACTGTGAATATGCCTGGCATCAGGGTCAACTTCATGAGCCTGTGACCTGTACAGTTGCACAGGGTCCTGCCCTTGGTTTAATGCTCTGCGTTGTCATCTTGAAACTCTTCGTAATTATTGAACCAGGCGCCTTGCAATTTCATTTTGCTCTGGACCCCTTAAAATATGTAGCCAGTTGTGTCTGACAAATAATAGGCACATATTAGTGCTCTTAAAAGAACCCTAAATTCTCACCTTGAGATTACAAGTGAAAATGAGGGGCAGCTTGTAATGAATGTCTTTGAGAATATCTGCACATGGTCCTTCCACTGGAGGGGGACTATTGCTCCTTCTTCTGCTCCCATACCTGCTTCCTGTGGCATACATAGATTTTTAATTCTGCCATCCACTTTATCTCATTTATTTTAAAATTTAATACACATCATTCTTCTATCTTTTTTTATTCCCTACTCCCTCTTCCCTTTCCATACCGTGCTTTAAAAACAAAACAAAACAACAAAACAAAAAATCCACAAATTTTAAAAAATACATATTTTTATTGATTTCAGAGCAGAAGGGAAAGAGAGAGATAGAAACATCAATGATGAGAGAGAATCATTGATTGGCTGCCTCCTGCATGCCCCACAGTGGGGATCGAGCCTGCAACCCGTGCATATTTGATAGGGAATCTAACTATTAGATTAGAATCTAACCTCCTAGCTCAACCACGGAGCCATGCTGGCTGGGCACAAATTTGTTTTTTATTCCATCAAAATTTGAGTTGTTGTTTTTTTATGCTGTTAAAATACTTTAAAAAATGTTAATTATTTTTAAAAAGAAAACTAAGTCACTGAGATCATTTCACTTTGCCACTCATCATACAACATACAACTAATAATTTGTTATTTGGTGGGCCATAATTGACTCTGAGTTTTGCTCTGATGAAAATTGTGCCAGAAAGCTACACTGGATTGAAATCTTATGCCATAGCAATCCCTATGGAGGAGAGTACACTGAAGCACAACCATGGGAAATAGAATGCTTCTTTTAAACCACTGAGTCAACAAATGAGGTCATTTGATGCTGAGTGATTCTGACCATCCGCAAAGGCGCCCGCTCACCAGTTACATTAAACTTGGACTGATCCATTCCTTAGTTGGTGGCAGAAATAGTAGGGTTTATTTTTCCATCAACCCCTCTTTGCTTTGATATTCTTCCAACTTACAAGTTTTCAGATAACTAATTCAAAGGTCGTTGAATCTCTAGATGTCTTAAACAAAGTCAACTTTTGTACAGACTCTATTTCCTTTTACATTTTCTGTCTAAATGACTTTAAAAATGGCAATGTGTTAGGCATCGTAAATGGGGATTTCAGGTGCCATTTCTTAATGACAGTTCAGAAACATGTCCTTTGCGTCCCTGCAAATACTCTGAGGTGGAAAACTGAGTGAAAAGTAAAAATGGGAAAACAAATTGGAGTCATGCCTGGCTTGTTTACTTTAGGAAATCTCTTACCACTCATTTTAATCAATTGGAAAGAGATGGTTCATCAGATCACAGAATTTTAGCGCTGAAAGGAGTCTCAGAGATCATCTTATCCAACTCTCTCGTTTTATGGATGAGGAAACAGGGCCCCAGCGAGGTGAAGATGCCTTCCTAGACTCCCATTGCTAATTAGCAGCTGGGCAGAGAACCAGGTCTCCAAAGGGCCAACCTGGTATTTTTTCTAGTCTGGATGGCTGCTTCATCTTCATACCGATTTAAAGTCTTTATATTGTTCCAAATTTAAAAAGGCTTATAAAATTAACTTAGCAGAGGAAGAATATATTTTTTGAATCCAATGAGAGCTCTCAAGTATTGAAAGGATTTAGAGAAAAGAAGAGGCAGTTAGGGAAGGGTCCATCGGAAAGGAATGCATACGTGATGGGCGGAGACAGCTCCAAACGGCTAGAATGTTTATTTTTCAGGCACAGAAAAAAGCAGAATCTTACAAGAGGAGGGGCAGCACCCGGGGAGCTTTGAAACTTTGAAACTGATACCAGCTAGGGAAGGGGAAAACTGGCCAATTCGGAAAAAAACATGGGGGGCGTAAAATGAGGAAGGATCCAATTAGAAAGCAGCACGTATAGACAAAGAAGCTGCCAGCATTTACAAACCCTTAGACAAGGAGACTCACTGGATTTTTTCCATTTTGGGGACCCCTCCCCGTTTGGGGATCCTTTCCCAGGGGTGAGTTTGTATAAGCTTGCAATAAATTTCCACACTTTCGCTTAAAATCCTTTTGCCCACGAATTTTTATTTTTCAGACTTCATAGGGCAAGAACCCGGAATCCAGCTTGTCATTCAGGGTATCAGGATGTTTCTTTCTTTCTTTCTTTCTTTTTTTTTTTTAATACATTTTTTTATTGATTTTAGAGAGGCAGGGAGAGGAAGAGAGAGATAGAAACATCAATGATGAGAAAGAATTAAGCCCACAACCTGGGCATGTGCCCTTGACTGGAATCAAACCCGGAACCCTTCAGTCTGTAGGCTGACGCTCTATCCATTGAGCCAAACCAGCTAGGGCAGTGTGTTTCTGAATATTGACTGCTACTGGATGTAAAGGTATTTTGCACATAGTAGCATAGTAGACAGTAAATATTTGCAGAGCAGATTGATAGAATGTCTCAAAAAAAATTCCCTAAATACACATCTAATATCCCATAAGGAAAAATGCTTATGTCTAAAGGAAATTATTCCCCAAAGAAAAGAAAATCCTAAATACAATTTCAGGTATCCTTTCCAAAAATAAAAAGAAACCTAAGTGGTGAGATATTCACAGATGTTTCTGAGGTTGCTTATCACTAGGGGTAGGCCATATGATTTATAATCCAAACTGGGTCATTTTTGAAAGTGGAAGCAGACATGTACCTAATAAAAGAGTAACATGCTAATTGACTGTACCTTCGCGATGCCCACCAGCCAATCAGGAATGAGTATGCAAATTAATGCAACAAAGATGGTGGGTTATTTTGCATACACAGGTGCCGAGTGGCTGGGCGTGGGGTGGGACGCTTGTGTCATCGCCATGGTGACAATGCAGGCATTCCCCACCACCCCAGCCACTCCGGTCCTCTGGGCAGTGTGGGAAGGCGGAAAGGTGGATCCGGCCAGAGCGAAGGCGCTGCCGGCAGCCAGGGGAAGGAAGGCTCATTTTTGCACAAATCTTCGTGCATCAGGCCTCTAGTTATAAATATTTTTCTTGAGGCAACAAGTGTAAACTTGGACTTTCCAGGAAAACTAGGGCATAGGAATCACCTTACATAGGAAATGATAACATTTTTACATTAACTGAGTATTTATTATGTGCTAAGCAAGACCTTAGGGATTTCCATACTGTAGTATCTCTTTACTAGTTGGGCAGGTAAAGTCTTCAGTGACATTTTATTATAAGAGGGTCAAATATTTTATTAAAAGTCAGAGGTGTGGGGTCTCCCATAATTTTCATTACAATGAAACCCCCAGAAATATTTTCTGTGTATCTAGGTAGGTAGCAATGAAGGCTATCTGCTTGTCTTCTTCCACTCTCCATCACCCCTCCTGGCTCAATCTCTTTCACAAGTCCCTCTTTCTAAGACTTGTAGGAGTGGCAAAATCCAAATAGGATTATTCCGGATTGAATATTTTTCTGAAAATAGCTTCCTGGCGAGGAAGATATATTTGTCCTGACATGATAAGTTGCTGCTGAATTTGCTTTTTCTCACTTTTAGTTCATTTTACAATGGGGTTATTGAAAACAACCAATGGTTTAGAAAAAGACCTTAGGTGTTGTGAAATAAGGAACCATTTCCAAAGCTTGTTCAAATCTCATTACATTAGCAATTTCTCCGATCCATTGTATTAGCTCTGTAATTTGTTTCCATAACACCCTCATCTATTGACTCATACAGTGACTTTTTTTTTTTTTAATTAAAAGAATGTATACCTTTGGAAGTTAGAAATGTAGATGGACTTGGAACCAATAGATCTCTAGGTTGGCTGGGAGGTCAGATCCACCTCTACCCAGTTGCTTGCCATTGCTTGCAGTGCCTCTGCAGGGAGCTGAGAAGGATGCCTAGATAATTCTTGTGGGTTTTAGACAATGCTTTAAGTAATACCTGCAGGTCTTTCTCCTAGAAGTTCTTTCTTTCTATAGGGAGCGAAACACCTTTACATTTGAAAAGAGCTAATATGCCCTAGAATGTGGGCTCAGACCTTTATACCAAAGCTTTACTTATATTTTCTCACTTCAACTTTACGACAACAGTTCTATGAAAAATGTAAACCATAATCCACATGTCCCAATTATGTCCCAATTAATTGATTATCTGTCTAGACTTAGTGGGACAAATGCAGGTGACCAGGAGTCAGCAATAAACGGCCTATCCCCTGGTGCTTCAATGTCTAGACAGCTGAGCCGAACCGGAACACATGACACACAAGACAGAATTAGTATGCAATCACACAGAGTTTATTTACCTATTCCTAGTGGGTCCTAGGCTCCAGCAAAGGCCACCCAGTGATGCACACTGAAGGAAAGACGACGAAGACAGAGACAGGCAGGTGGCCGCAGTTGGTTCAGGTTCACATAGTAGAGCAATCAGGGGCTTGTCTCACGGAGCGACGTGGGGTCCTCCTCTATCAGGCAGGAGACATCGACTAAAGAAGGGTCCCAGGTTTATATAGACCGTAGTAAACAACTTGTGTCCTTATCAGTGTGGGCCAGACGGTGTGCCTTATGCTAGGAGCATGGCGTTTACACTTTAAGGGCTCAGGGCTTTTACATCAAGATAGTGGGGTGTTCATTAATTTTGGAAGTTACAGAGTATTGGGGTTTCCACACAGCAAACATTTCACACAATAATTATTTCATACATTAGAGGGGTTTCCTTATGACCATGACATTATTATAACACCACCCCCGTGTGCAGGGGACAACACTGAGGCTGGGAGAGGTGAGCTCACCAGGAACTGACAGATCTGCGATTTGCAGGCAGTTTCGTTTGGTTCCCAGGGCCTACACTTGGCTCTTAACTAACCACTCTGCTAGGCGCTCTTTGAAAATTCTCTTGGATTTATCTCAATATTGAATGGATTTTCTCCACGGAAAACCAACTGCCCAATTATGAGAACCGGAACATTTGTGTACTGCTGTGGGATGAATTATGTTCCCCCTCAAACAATATGTGGAAGTCTTAACGCCCAATACCTAAGAATGTGGCCTTATATGGAAATAGGGTTTTATAAGGGGTAATCAAGCTAAATGAGGTCATTAGTGTGGGTCCTATGCTAATATGACTGGGGTCCTTATTACTGAACCGCAAAAATGGAACTGGAACACGTGGTGTTCCCCCTGGCAGGATGCAATGATGGCTTTTCAGGTTCTTGTTCAGGTGGAGTTGAAGAATGAATGCACAGATGAAAGGTGGTATAGGAAAAGGTGGGAATTTATTGAGAAACAAGCACAGACTCCCACGTGAGGAGGGGGAGAGAGTCCCACTAAGTCACCCTTTTTAAGATTGATAAAGGCTTTAGATCTTTGTGTCCTGATATCCCCTCTGATTGGTCACTATAGCAACTTCAGAGCTCAAACCTCATGTGAGGTTCCCCTTTTCTCCCTTTTATTTTTCTATTCCCTTTGGCCTGCCCCTTCCCTCTCTGAATGAGCGGCTCCTTTTCCTTTATTCTGTAAATGTTACCTTCTGGCAGCTCCCTTATTCTGTGAATGTATTTGGGCATCTCCCAGCTTTGCAGCCTGGTAGTTCTCCCCCATGGGCCCCCTAACTCCTAAAACTTCCTAAACCTACCTATTTTACCCCTAAAAATTCCTTTCATTAAGAGGGAAAATTTGGACACAGAAAGAAAGAAGATGACTATCTATGATGGGACAGAAATAGAATATTGGGGACCAGCTATAATTGTAAGAAATATTAATCATACTCTGTTAACTCTAATTGTTTTGTTCTGATTGAAAAAGGCACATTCTAACCTGGCTGGGAGTTGCACACGGGACCTAGGGACTCACCTGGAAATATGACCCATCTTCCACATCTGGGAGCTGCCTATTATCATGGAAATATTAACAACCTTGTAGAAACCAGCACTGTCAGCCCTTTGAAGATGCCCAACCCTTTGCATACCCACAGGCCTTTGCAAATCCCCAGCCCACATTAACTCTATACTGCCCATTTGGCATACCCTTTTGCCTGCTTCCCCATGTAATCTTCGTCCCAATATAAGCAGCTGGCTTATGGTGGGGAGCAGAGCAGGTTTTTGTGGATGACCAGCTGCTCTCCCATACCACTAGCAGTATTGGAAAAAAATGCTTATATAGGATGAAACTCTGTTTCTGCTTAATTGGCTCAAGTAGTGACAGGCAGCCTGGACACATTGATTGTCCAATTACATTGATAAACCAAAGCTACAAATCATCCACAAGGAGAGAGGCCTGGAACAGACTCTCATTGGTGCCTTCAGAAGGTTCATGGCCCTGCCTTCTTCTTGATTTTAGACTCTTGGCCTCCAGAACTGTAAGACAATACATTTCTGCTATTCTAGGCCACCCAATTTGTGAGACCTTGTGACAGCAACCCTAGAAAACTAATATCCATGCTCTCCCACATTTCAGCAGGTGGGAACTTACTCCTGGGTGACCAGCTATATCTTCTACCATCTTCTGTAACTGTTGCTCGTGCAAGGAGCAGGTAGGGACAATCCAGGCCCGAAGTGGCTGAGATGGAGCACCAGCCAGTTGAACCCATCTCCAGGCTTCATGACTGAGGTAGACCCCTGGATGTCCTACTGTTAGTAGAGAAATATGTGGATGGTCTTTCTCTGTTGCTAGTGGGAGTGGGGTTCTTGGGGTGCTGCTGGAATAAGAATTTCTGGAGGCCCTCACAGAAGGATGAGCTGTGGTAGGAAGCTTTATTTTTATAGGGTTATATCCCTCCGTTTCCAAAGGCCCATTTCCCTTCATCCAGTCCTGGAAGGTGCACAGCTGGGGATTCAGCAGAGCTGGACGCAAAATCAGAGTTTCCCAGGGCCTACACTTGGCTCTTCACGAACCACTCTGCGAGGCAATCTTGGAAGATTCTCTTGGATTTATTTCAATATTGAATGGATCCAGCTCTCCCAATTTGCTTGTCAGTGTTTGCAGTGCCTCTGCAGAGAGCTGGGAAGGGTGCCTAGATAACTCTTTTGGGTTTTAGAGAATGCTTTAAGTAATACCTGCAGGCTGCATCCGGGTCCATTAGTCCATTGTGTGTGGGGTGCAGCATGGCCATGATCCCTGTGGGCAAATGCAGGAGCATGAGAGCCCCGCAAGCCAGGAGTTAAGGGCGATGTGCCAAGAGGCAAGAGCCCTCACTCCTTTGTTTAGGAACTTTAGTCTCTCAAATCTTCCTGCTCGTGCAGTGGCCACATCTACTCTGGCCAATGGCCTGTTTCCAGGTGTGACTGACAGAGAAGTACCTTCTCTTTGTCACCCAGGGTAATTACAATGCTATCACTACCAGGGACCCTGGCGGGAGGGAGGGGAGATGGCCTGTGTGGCGGCTCTCATCTGTCACTTCTCAGATGCAGACAACAACGGTTCCAAGAAAACTCCCCTTCCTCTCTCTCCTATCCTCCGTGGTTTCTAACACTCATTCTAGTGGCACTAATTGGTGGGTGAGTGATCTGTCACAGCTCTTGAATAATGCACATGTTGACGATTTCTTAATAACTTAAAAAGCTATTATGATGGGGTGAGGAGAAGGAATAAAATGTGCCTCACCTCTTGCAAAAGGGGGGAAAAAGCCCTTATTAAATTCTTTTATAGGAGGCTCTGTAGAATTGCTAGCTGAGACCTGATCACCAGTTTCTAGGGGAAGTAACCTGTGTTGTTTTTTAAAAAAATAAAACTCACTATTACCTCTAAGTGCAACCAGAAACAAGTCTAATATTAGCTAGAAATAATAAAATACTCAGTAAGCCAAAAATTATAAAGACCAGACCAGGAAACCCCCAAACACTCATACATACAGCACACCCGGCAAGTATTTTTATATCCAGTATACCATCTTCCCTTTTAAATAGCACCGGATTGGCGGACCAGCAGATTTATGCCCTTTAAGCTAGATGCCAGAGTTTGCAACTCTTTGTTATCATATGAAAGTTTAGAATAAAAAGAATAGTTTGACAGGTTGTAAAGGTCAAAACAAAAAGCTTCTATATCATCTGAAGAAGAGAAAGCAGAAAGGGGACTAAGTATTGTTTAAAAATTCTTAGGCCTGGGGGCAAAAAAGAGAACTCAGACAAATTTCATTGTCTCTTTGATTTGTTCTACGGAATGGAGGAAACACTTCTAAAGAAGAAACGTGTCGTTAAATCATGTGTCTGAATCGTGGTAGCATTTCATCACGGGTAGGGCCATGCCGGGTGGAGGTGACTGGTCTCTCTCTCTCTCTCTCTCTCTCTCTCTCTCTCAGTTTGCATTTCTGACATAGACTTGTACTATTTGGTGGGACTTCCTTGATTCTGAGATTTTTCACACTCATGCCAAGCCACTATGCATTCCATCCTCGGCCACTCTCCTCTTGGCCCACTTCCAACCCCTTCACACAGTTTTCAGTCGTATTCAGTGACTCCTGGCCACCCACTGCTCCCGCAGATCTCCTCACTTTCCCTCTGGAGTCCTGGCAGTCTCTCTCCAGTGACCATCTTTGTTTTTCTGAAACCCAAGGATATTATTTTCAATGATTTTTAGAGACAGTGGAAAAGAGGAAGGGGGGAGGAGAGAGAGAGAGAGAGAGAGAGAGAGAGAGAGAGAGAGAGAGAGAGAGAGAGAGAGAGAGAGAGAGAGAGAGAGAGAGAGAGAAACATTGATGTGAGAGAGAACCAGGTATTGGTTGCCTCCTCTACCTGCAACCAGGTGCATGCCCTTGACCAGGAATCGAACTTGAGACCCTTCCATGTATAGGCAGACACTATAATCACTGGGCAACACTGGACAGGGCTGAAATCATGTTTTATTGAGTTGCACACTTGAAACCTGTGTGGTTTTATTAACCAATGCCACCCCAACAAATTCGATTTAAAAAACAAAGGAAAAGGGATCCCTCTTTAAAACGATTATCCCGCACTGTATATGAGTGTTATATAAACTGAGAAGGACCGTACGTGTAGGTAGGTGTTGTGTATAGACTCTTGCGCTCTCCTTTATCTGAGTCTCTTCATCTAATTTCTGGGAGGGTGCTATTTTCTTGCCCTCTTCCAGTTAGTTGGGATCATGTGACTAGTTTGGCTGTTGAGCTGTGTCACGTCTGTCTTCCTGGATGAAGCATGGAATGACTTGTGAGACTAACACTTTCTTCCCCGCTGGACAGAACAAGGGGACAATAGTCCTGATGAGACATTGACAAGAGAGTGGCACCTGTGTCAGCCTAGAGTCCGGAGCTACTCTCTGGGGTCAAGCTGCTCCGGAGTGTTGCCTGGACCTACAGTGGATGTTGTAACTGTGAGAAGTGAACTTTCACTGGATTCAATCACAGAGATTTAGGAGTTGTTTGCTTTTGTGCAACACCTAGCCTGCCTTGGATTATTATTACATAAGAGAATAATGCCTTTCCTTCCCCTCCTGTTCTTAAAACAGTAGAATTAGGCGGATGCCCTGGGTGGATAGAAGGGGCTTCCCAGCGCTAAGCCTCACAGAGCACTGTAAGGAGCTGGTCTACTGTCCTGCGCCCACAGGAAGCGACGCCCCATTGTGATCACTCGGGGTTGCTTCCCCTCTTTTAATGAGCAGTTTTTGTTATTGTACTCAAGAGGCAAAGCTCTAGGAGCAAAGGCCACGGCTTTAATGATAAATGCCTCCTCAAACATTTCTAACCTGAGAATAAAATAACCTAAAACCTTGTAAATGAATGTGGCAGCGAGCTGCAAATGTCAATTCTGCTATTGTTAAAATCAAATACAAACAGTGCTGGAGGAAACATTGACCTGAGCCGAGTCTCTTTTTTTCGCACTTTAGTAATTAGTTCCCAGCAGCAAGCTCAGGGTCAGGAAGGTCAGGGCCCCGCTCCCCCAGAAAGCAGAGAAAACCCTCCCTGTGGCCAGACCACAAGACAAGATCCCTGGGGACACTGTCTGCGGCGGTCGCCACCTTGCCCACTGGTGGTGAAAGGCAGCTTTCCTGGCAGATGCCCCTTTACCCTGATGTTCAGGGGGCGGGTAGAAATCGTCTTTCTCTTCGGTGGGATCAGTAACTGGAGTGGAGAGGCTGAAGTAAGGAAGATGGAGGCTAAGATTTCAGAAATCAGATGGCAGATTTAACCAATATTGGGAGTATCAAAACCAAAAAGATAGTTTAATTTTTTTATAAAAGGGGAACAAACAATCCTAGCTGGGAGGCTCAGTTGATTGAAGCATCTCCCATACACTGAAAGGCTTGGGGTTTGATCCCAGTCAGGGCACACACCTAGGTTTCAGGTTTGATCCCAGTTAGGGCACGTATGGGAGGCAGCTGATCCATGTTTCTCTCTCACATTGATGTTTCTCTCTCTCTTTCTCTCTCTCTCTCTCTCAAAATCAATAAACAAATCCTCCTGTGAGGACAGAAGAAAAAAGGTAAATGGACATAATATATGTACCTTTTTCATATTCTGGAGCACAGCACTGACTAATGAAGTCAATTTATTTGAGAGTTTCTTAATTTGATTATTCTGCAACTTGAGGGTGGCAGTTGCTGAGTCCTCTGCCACATCCCCTTTGATCTGCCTTGGATTTTATTTTTTATAACATCTATTTCTTTTTTTCCTTCTTCTTTTTTTTCTTCTTTTTTTTTTTTTTTTTATCCCAGTGGCAGAAAAAGAGGATTAATGGTTTCTATGAAGCCAGCACTTCTTTTTTTGTGTCAAAGTGCTGGCAAACATAACGCATTTATCTCAAGAAAGAGCATTTCTCTGTCCATTGTGATTTGAGGCTTTATAACTTGGGCACTGGGGTCACTGAGGGCAGGGTCCCTGCTAATTCTCTCGGCAGAGCCAGTTTAACAGTGACAGATATCTGCAGGTCCAATTCCTGAACAAACCTTGACTCTAACCTCATGCCTTCAAACTCATCCCAGAATAACCTTTCTGAAACACAGATGAAACCTGTTATTTCTCAGCCTCATACTTTTATTTTCTTTTTTAATATATTTTATTGATTTTTTACAGAGAGGAAGGGAGAAGGATAGAGAGTTAGAAACATCGATGAGGGAGAAACATCAATCAGCTGCCTCCTGCACACCCCCTACTGGGGATGTGCCCGCAACCAAGGTACATGCCCTTGACTGGAATAGAACCTGGGACCCTTCAATCTGCAGGCCGACGCTCTAACCACTGAGCCAAACAGGTTAGGGCTCATGCTTTTCATGGTCTCTCCATTGTCTTCAGGAGAACCCCAAACCCTTTAGCATAAAAAACCGCCTTGTTTTTTCCCCACTGACTTTATTTTTTCCATTTCCCTCCATCTAGTCCCCTACATTTCAGTTATACTGAAACAGATGGGTTACTAGAGGGGGAGCATTCTCTTCCATCTCTGGGCTTCTGAACCTGCCATTCTCTCTCTCGGGAACACCCTTCTCTTCTGTCTACTTGGCAAAGTTTGCCCACTTTTGAAGACTCAGCTCAAGGTCAGCCATCCCGGGAACCCTCTTCACTGTTTGCCCAGGGCTCACAGTGTCCCTGTCCCGTAGTGCTGCATGTTCACTCAAGTGTTGTGGGTATCACGTCCAATGTCTGTGTCTACTTGCCTAGATCACCCACTACATTTTGAGCTGTTTGAGGACAAAGTCTCTGTTTTTATTTATCTTTGGGATCTCCGTCCCTAATTAAAGAATCTCTAGGCTCCATGTGTGAACTCAGACAAATGGCTTTACCTCTGCACCCCTGTTTCCTAACATGTAAAAATTAAGGTCAAGATGTCTGCCTTCTTCATAAGAGATTGTTACAGGGATGAGCTTAGCAGACATGGGCTTCCTCAGTAATGTTTAAAGCAGTCTAATAGTGGAGGACATTGTTATCATCTGGCTCCTCTCCAGGCTACAAGCGCAATTAGGAGACTGGAATAGTCATTCTTATGGGGGCTGTAGCCTACAGTGGACTGTTCTAATCTAATGTTCATTCATTCATTGACTTATTTATTCGATATTTCAGTGAATTTGTGTTGAAAACTGATTATGTGCTCAGGCTATGCAAGCAGTGCAGGATACAAATGAATCAGCAAGCTCTATCTCATGATGCTAACTGGGGAAGGAGACAAATGTGCTATCTGGATCCTAGGCTAGGAGTACCCCAGACTTCGATTTTTCCACCAGACCCAAGGTCTCCATCTAACTCTGGGGACACTCCCATACTCTTGTCAAATGTGTGTTTGTATACGTATACGCATGTGTGTGAATGGGTGTGAATGTGCCCAGAGATAGACATGAGGATGCAGGATTCCCTGGTACTTTCACCTGGTGCAAACTTTTCCATGTTCCTCTTTCATTCATATTCATTCCCTTGGAGTCTCATGGAATGTGTGGTGTTTCTCTGGGATCCTAGAGAATCCCAGATGCTAGATACATTCTCTGGTGCTAGAACTCCAGCATATGGAAGTGCACCTGTCCAGATGAAAATTCCTAAGAGTTAAATGCATCAGCTGAACAAACTGCATGCATTTCAGATGCTTTCTGAGTGAAACAAATGGAACTTTCTGTGTGTCCAAAGCTCAGGAGTCCCAGTGTAAATAAACCCACCAGTATAATTCCCTGATATCATTATTTCCCTCTAGCAACTTTAATTTTCTGGCCTTATGTGAAAGCAATTCTTAGAGAACATGTGTGTGTGTAACAAAAATGTTCTAAGGATTTATCATACTGCAACTGCCTTTTCAACTTGTTTTGATGATGTAAGTAAAATAGGGAAAAAAATTACAAACTTTCCTGGAAATTGCTTTGATGCAAGGTTTAAGTGGACATAGAACCCATCTGTAAAAAAAAGCTACAAGAAAACATAATAATCATACGAGCCAAATCCTTCCCTTCATGGAGAAGGTCTAGAGTGATGAAATGGATATCCTAAGCTTTGGATTGTTTGTATGAAAATATAAAGCAATTTGATTAGGATCGTGTTCAGCAAACTGCAGCTCGCAAGCCACATGCGGCTCTTTGTTTTTTTTTTTTTTAAATAAATCTTTATTGTTCAGATTATTACAATTGTTTCTCCTTTTTTCCCCCCATATCTCCCCACCACCCGGTTCCCACCCCCCCTCTGCCCTTACCTCCCCCCCCCCCGTTGTCCTTATCCATAGGTGTATGATTTTTGTCCAGTCTCTTCCCGTACCCCCCACACAGACACCCCTTTCCCCCTGAGAATTATCAATCCACTCCCATTCTATGCCTCTGATTCTATTATGTTCATCAGTTTATTCTGTTCCTCAGATTTTTAATTCACTTGATTTTTAGGATCACTTGTTGATAGATATGTATTTGTTGTTCATAATTTTTATCTTTACTTTTTTCTTCTTTTTCCTCTTTTTAAAGTATACCTTTCAGCATTTCATATAATACTGGTTTGGTGGTGATGAACTCCTTTAGCTTTTTCTTATCTGTGAAGCTCTTTATCTGCCCTTCAATTCTGAATGATAACTTTGCTGGGTAGAGTAGTCTTGGTTGTAGGTTCTTGCTGTTCATCACTTTGAATATTTCTTGCCATTCCCGTCTGGCCTGCATAGTTTCTGTTGAGAAATCAGCTGACAGTCGTATGGGTGCTCCCTTGTAGGTAACTAACTGTTTTTCTCTTGCTGCTTATAAGATTCTCTCTTTGTCTTTTGCCCTTGGCATTTTAATTATGATGTGTCTTGGTGTGGTCCTCTTTGGATTCCTCTTGTTTGGGGTTCTGTGTGCTTCCTGAACTTGTAAGTCTATTTCTTTCACCAGGTGGGGGAAGTTTTCTGTCATTATTTCTTCAAATAGGTTTTCAGTATCTTGCTCTCTCTCTTCTTCTGGCACCCCAAAAATTCGGATATTGGTACGCTTAAAGCCATCCCAGAGGCTTCTTATGCTATCCTCACACTTTTGGATTCTTCTTTCTTTCCGCCTCTGTGGTTGGGTGTTTTTTTTCTTCCTCATATTCCAGATCTTTGGTTTGACTCTTCGGGTACTGTGGTCTACAGTTGAGTGTCTGTATATTCTTTATTTCAGACAGTGTATGCATAATTTCTGACTGGTCCTTTTCCATTTTTTTTGGTATTCTCATTAAGGTCCTTGAAGGTCTCTTCAAGTTTATCAGCAGTTTTTAGAAGATTCTTGAGTAACCTTATAAATGTGGTTCTGAACACTGTGTTGTCCATTAGTTTGCTTTCCTCCATCTCTCCTACCTGTGACATACTTCGGTGTCTCCACATTTTGGCTGCCTTCCTGGGTTGATGGAGTGGCTTTGAGTGGCTTTGTGTGGTCAGTGACCTATAGGGGCTGGTAGCTCAGCTTCCCCAATCACCCTAGGTGGTCGCTCTTGGTACACCCTGTTGTGGGCTGAGTGGAAAGTCTTGGTGTAGTTAAAAGCCTTGATTGCTGTTGGTACGCTGGGAGGAATTGACCTCCAGGCCAATTGGCTGTGAGGACCTGCTGTGTCTATAAGGGAAGAATTGCTGTGCTGGAGACACAGTAGGGCTTTGGTGCTCACTGAGTCTGCCTCTTGAATGTGTCCCTTATGAGAGTGGTTGAAATCTGGTGTTGTCCACACCGACCACTAGATACCCTAGTGTCTGGATCTCCAATGGGGTGCAGGTTTGAGGCCTCCCAGCAGGAGCTACAGCAAGAGCTACAATTTTCTCCTCTTTGCTTGGGCGGTTTTGGAGCAGTCTGATTGGAGCTGCAGTTAATTTGGTTGAGCTGCCACAGAACAGGCCATTTATATGTAAAAGCCGCTGTGTGGAGCCTGGGCGGGTTTATAGAATGTGCGGGGCGGGGTCTCAGGGCGGGGCGGGGTCTCAGGGCATCAATAGGCTGGGGTGTGGCCAACAGCCATGGCTGCCTTCAGCTGTCTCTGCCTTTCTGCGTTTCCAAGTCCCCGTGTCCCGCGCTCCAGCGCAGCAAACCCTGATTGCTGGGCACACCTCTGCAGAAAAGTCACTCTCACTCTCCGACCGATGGCTGAGAGTCCAGCTTCTCCCCGTAGGCATCTGGGTCCCCCGTGTGTCCCCAGAAACTGGAGTTCAGAGTGATCGGGAGTTTGTCTCCCTTCGGTTTGTCTCCCAGTCGCCCGCCGCCAGCCCACTTTGCGCGCCTCCATACCTCAGCTCTCCAGTGTTTGCGCTCCCTTCTCTTCTTAATTGTAAATCTACTACTCAGCCAGCTTTCCCGTGGTTCTGGGTGGTAGACGTTTTGTTTTTTAGTTGTATTTTTGAAATTGTTGTGCGAGGTGGCAGTTTAGTTGTTTAACTTTGCCGCCATCTTGGTCATGCTTATTGATTTTAGAGCCACATGCGGCTCTTTGGCCCCTTGAGTGTGGCTCTTCCACAAAATACCACGGCCTGGGCGAGTCTATTTTGAAGAAGTGGCATTAGAAGAAGTTTAAGTTTAAAATATTTGGCTCTCAAAAGAAATTTCAATCATTGTACTGTTGATATTTGGCTCTGTTGACTAATGAGTTTGCTGACCACTGGATTAGGATACAGTATATTTCACATCTCTTCCCCCTATCCTTTTTATTTTCTCCCTTATCAGTTTGACATGACTAATCTTTCATTCATTCATTCATTCATTCATTCATTCTTTCACACAGTCATTTACTACTAAGAGTGACTTAGCCCTAGCTGGTTTGGCTTAGTGGATAGAGCATCAGCCTGGGGACTGAAGGGTCCAGGGTTTGATTCCAGTCAAGGGCACATGCCCGGGTTGTGGGCCCGATCCACACTAAGGGGTGTGCAGGAGGCAGCCGATCAATGATTCTCTCTCATCACTGATGTTTCTGTCTCTCTCTCTCCCTCTCCCTTCCTCTCTGAAATCAATAAAAAACATATATAAAAAAAAGAGTGAGTTAGAAGCCTATAGTATTTAAAGCTCTATAAAATTCCTTTCCTGAAACATGTCCAGTTGGGATCGATGAAATAGATATCCTGATGAGTAGTATTTTCTGGGTAGTTTTTCAGTATTATATGTCTGCAAAATTCCAGTAGACTCATTCACTTTTATTAAAGGTTTCAAATATTTTTCTCCAACTCTGTTAAAGGTAAAAAATATCTTAGCCAAGTAGGGTTGGGGTTTCTGTTCTAATATATGATATGCTTAAAATGTTGCTCCTGGCTGCTGGCAGGATCATTAGAAAGTTAAGAACACGGGCTCTGCAGTCAGACTGCCTGGATCCAAACTCTGGCTTAGCCACTTTCAATCTGTATAACTTTAGGCAAGTTACTGAGCTCTTTTACATCTCAATTTTATTGTCTATAAAGTGTGAACGATCATATCTGACTCACAGGGCTCTTCTGGGTACTAAATGAAGGCCCTATAAAAGTGCATAGTACAGCACCTGAACCATATTTGACTACATGAAGTACTTTGATAGTTGTCAGTTTTTGTTGGTGTTTTATAATGCAAGCCGAGTCTTTGATTTCTATACTGATTTGCTAGCATATTGGATAGTCTCTTGTAGAAAATTATATTTTCACTAATATGGCACATGATGTTTGTTTGGGTAATCTAGGGACCATGAGTTAACTATTTCTAAAGCTGAAGGGTGGAGCTATAGAATCGATGGGCCCTCCATACCCCCATTGAAGACTGGAAGGATTACTTCTTATAGCTATAGCTCTAGGAACAAATGTACTAAACTACAGAACCTATGAAACTTAAAAAATAATTCTGGTAGAAATCTTGCCTGTATTCTTATATCAATGAATATGCTGATGGGTTGGTTTTTTTTTTTTTCAAACTTAGCCTTGATCAAAATCACTTGATCAAGAGTTTTATAATAATATAGATTTCTGAGCTCCCAACGGGATAGGATAGAATAAATGATAATTTCCTGGTATTTTCTAATAAAAATGAATTCCATTTGGTAATTTGTATGTAGCTGGTCTGATACCAGTATGAGAGAAGCAGTGGCATACACTCCAGTTGGTGGTTGATGTCTGAATGCCATTATTAGGGAGACATTCTGGACCAGGTAGGAGAGATAACTTCCACCTAAATTTGATCTTCATTGAAGGCATCTTCGGGTCCATGTGCCCTTACTTTTGTACTGGTGACATCCGGGAACTGAGAGGAAAGAGATCCCTTGCAGGCTATTGTAATTAATGTGGATATCCACTGTCTGCTGTGAATCTCTTGGAACTTCATCTTTTTAATCACAGTTCCTGGTTTTATATGTAAATGTTCTAGCAAACATGTGCTCATGGTGATCATACCTGCTTTGACAAAACAAAACAAAACAACAACCAAAAAAAAACACAAAAATCTGATGGGTAACTGAAAAACATGAATAAAAATTCAAAACACAAGAACAAACCACCATTACCTCAAGAAAACAGTTTGCTTGAATGTCTCAGACACTACATTTTGTAATGGAGAATGTGGTCATCTTTGTTTTGACTACTAGAAAGCTCAGAGCCAAGTTCATGGTTCACTTCTCACAGATATAGGATAGGGTGACCTGCCGGTCGTTTTATGTACTCGTCTCACCCTTGTTCTCTTATGTAAATTATGTAAATTTTTCCTATCCCTATTTATTCTTTGCAATTATTTTGTTCATTATCTATTTTTTATCCATTTGCACTATATATGGTACAAAGCATATAAAATCATTTTTGGAACAAGTTGGGATTTGAGCATACAGACAAATATATGGTAGGCATTTGGCACATAAGCTATTATTCCTGCCTTAATTTAGTAGCCAGAGAGTCATAGGAACACATAACACAAATTGCAGTGCAGTTTGCTAAGTGCTGTGAAGGTGGTGTTGACAGATGCTACAAGGGGCACAATGGAGGAAGCATCAGCAACTTGTTTGGTAGCACATGTTGTGCCTGCTATGAGTTGACAATTCTTTTAGGCCCTGAAGATACAAACTTCCTGAACCCTGAGGAGTTCAAGTTGATGGGGAAGGCAAATATGAAAGCAAATAATCCCTATTACTAGGTTGCTTGGTGTTAAAGGCCTTATTAATTCTTCAGTTAATTCCTTAATAAGATGTCAAAAATAGTGAATTATTGAACCTATACGTGTGCCTTTTTTTCCCCATTCAAAATCCACGCCTCCTATACATCATTCATGTTGCTCTGGTAATTTCCCCAATCTCATCTTATTGTACCCATGTACCCGCTGGAAACACATCTAGGGGCTCCCATTGCTTACTAAATTATATGCAGCTTCATAGTTGCATTTCAATGCTCTCTACATCTCTCCTATGTAGATTTCTAATCCTGTCAATAGCACCCCTATTGTTCCTCACCACAGACCCAAAGTCCTGAGTCCTCTCTCAGTCCCACATGCCCCTCCGTGCTCCTCATACTGCCACTTCTTCACAGTATCTCAAGGCTGTTCCAGAACTCCTTACCCAGTGTGCCTCCTGGGCTGCAGTTGTTGTGTAGAAATGCCCCTGGTCAGGGATGGAGCTGAAGGGTAAGATGGCTGAGCTCAGCACTCACAGATTGGTCAGTAGAGGAGATTGCTACAGTGGTGCCAAAGGGCATTCGTGAATCTTAATAATACTGGACATTGGGGCTTACTCAACCTATGCTCTCTCCCTAGAAGGTCTCTGACCACACCTCAAAGCCAACATCTTCTGATCTGCTGACTTTAGAAAAATGGGTATGGTGGAATGGATGCCCAAGGATTTAGGATCCAGAAGTCTAGCCTCTTCCTTATTGTTACTGCCAGTCATTTGCCTCAGCACTGTGTGAAAAGTCTAAAATGCAGAATTCCAGGCCTACAGCAGACCAACCAAGGCAGAATTTCCAGGAGGAAGGACAGAGTTCAGACTCCTGCACTTTAAACAATTACTCTGAGTAGGTGGTTTGAGTCTGAGAACCAGGCTCCCCAGATGGGCAGTCTGTGAGAAAATCCTGGTAGCAGTCCTGTTAGTGCCACAATCAAGGGGAGGGGTAATTGGCTTTAGTTCTTTGTTTATTCACTTTAGTGATTGGCCTCCCGGCTGCCATGTGGGTAGCAGGAAAATGGAGCCTAAGGAGTGGTGGAATGGGGGTGAATCAGGATGGTACTCCCCATGGGGACAGTCTTCGACAATCACAACGAAAGCAATAAAGTATTATTTGAAGGGGTGGAAATTATACTGGTGTACTTAATATCCACTCACTATTTGCTTGAGCATTAGGTACTAGCATGCATAAATTGTCTGCAGTCCCTGATGCCTCCTACTTCTTGTCTGCCACCCCTACCCCAGTGCTATCTCTGTAACCTTCATCTCCCAATCTTTGTAATCAGTGGCGAGATGTTGGAAAAATATAAAGAAACATATATGTATTCATTGTTGCTTTCTAAGTTTTTATTTTTGCATGTGCTTTATCGTGTATATGATAGATAGTACAACATATATATTTATAAATGATCATACATACATTCATGTAATACATTGCTCCCTTTTCTTTAACTGATTGTCTACACCTCCAGAAATTTTTATTATCATCTTGACCTTGCAGCAACCTGATGCCCTCTTCCACCTATGGCCTAACTCAAGTTATTTTGTGTGCCCTTCTGAATTTGAGACACAGAACGTGTATATTCTTAGTTCCTTGACCCTCTACCAATTAAATATCAGCATATCCAGAAATCATTAAACAGCCAATACCCGTCTATACATATAAAGTGCAGTGTGTATATGTACAATCCGGAGTCATTTAATTTCTATTTATGTTGGGCTCTTTTTAGTCCAAGGATCATTTTTTTAAATAATTGATCTAAATTTATACCAGTTGGTTACGATTTCCAGGACAGCCTTGTCATCGACATAAATCATCTCATTTCAGCAGCTACAGTAAATAATTGGGCTCCGGAGACACTGTTTTCCATTTTCTCTGCAGAGAGCTCCCTACAACCTCTGGGTTCTCCCCTGGGTGTGTAGAGTGATGGTGCCATTGCCTCTGGCCTTTTCATTTATTATTTATTTAATTTACTTCAGGACTCAGAACAAATTGCAATTGGCAAAAAAAAAAAAAAAAAGAGAGAGAGAGAGAGAGGCTGTGGAATGATAATGTCCCAGGTTCCCATGATTACCAGAAACTGTAGGAAGAGCAGAAAAGGGAAAGAGAACAAGAGAAACACAACTTTAAATACAGTTTCAAATCAGAACACATAAAAAAATACTTCTGACCAAACGAATTTGCAGGTCTCAGTAACAAAAGTTTGGTTTAATAGTTGTTCTTTTTGATTTGTTTTGTTTTTATAAGTCAAAACACAACCTCAATAGCTAAAAGGCCAGGGGAATGCTGGTGTGGGCCAGGAGTTCTATCAGGAAGTTAAGACTTGCAGAGTGCTTCCCTGGGGCTAAGCTTCTGCCCTCTAAGCCGCCGTTTTGGGGCAGTAAATTCGCATGGATTGATTACCTTGCCTGGTCCCTTGGGTATAAAAGGGTTAGCTCACTACTAGGCTATAATAAAGCTTTTTTCTTTTTTTTGGTTTCTGGTTGATGAAATACCTTTCAGCTTTTGTACAAATATTAATTTGCTGTAATAGAAATTGATTATGATCAGTAATTTTTATCATGACAACTTTCTTCTTGGACCAATTCTTCCCTCCAAAAAGGAGGAGAGGCAGAGCTTTTACATGATTTGATCCCAATTGATATCAAGTAATATTGTACTCAAAGGAAGCCTCAAAGTTCCTATCGGGTCCAGTAATCATAAGAGACTAAAGGCTTAATAAACTGTGTCTCTCCTCTCTCTCTCTCTCTCTCTCTCTCTCTCTCACACACACACACACACACACATCCAGAATTTTAGAGTTTCAATAGATCTTAGAGGTCATATAGCCTATAGCCTATTGATGTATAATCTTGGGCACAATAACAGGTAAGGACTATTAATTTTTTTCCTAATCCTCACCTGAGGATATGCTCGTTGATTCTAGAAAGAGGGGAAAGGAGAAAGAGAGAGAGAGAGAGACAGTTATCGGGCCTTATTGAAACATCAGTGTGAGAGAGAACATCCATCGTTAGCCTTCCGAACATGCCCCGTCTGGAGATCAAACACACAACCTAGATATGTGTCATGACTGGGAATTGAACCTGCAACCTTTCAGTAGATGGGACAATGTTCCAACTAACTGAGCCACACCAGCCCGGGAAGTAGGTACTATTATTATCCATATTCTTTAGATGAGGAAGCAAGTCTAGAAAAGTGAAATAATTTGCAAAATCACTTAGCTAGGATTCCACCCCAGACCTTATTCTAATAACTCTTCTTAACCACTATGCTAGATTGCCTTTTAGGTCACATTTAAGCACATGCCATCTATTTGAAAGAATTAGTTATCTATTGCTGTATAACAAATCATTCCAAAATATGAACAATAATGCCTTATTTTCTTGCATGGTTTCTGTGGGTCAGGAATTTCAGAGTGTGTTGAGTGGACAATTCTCATTAAGGGTCTTCCATGAAGTGGCAGTCAGATGTTGACTGAGGCTGCAGCTATGAGAAGGCTTGGCTGGGCTGGAAGATTCATTTCCAAGGTGGCTCTTTTCACATGCCTGGCAGATTGATGCTGTGTGCTGGCCTGGGCCTGGCTTCTGTTCTCCATGTCGATATCCCCATGGGGCTATTGAGTGTCCTTACAACATGGTGGCTGGCTTCCCCCATAATGTGCGATTCAAAAGATCAAGGCTGAAGCAGCAGTGCCATTCATGATTTAGCCACAGAAGTAACATACTATCACTCCCACCACATTCTATTATTAAGTATGTTTTTGTACTCTTAAGTCTTTAAAATTAGGTAAACCACAAATGGTGTAGTTGGTTGTCTCAAGTTACCAGGTTATTTAATTGCCCAAAGGCTTGGTTTGCAGAATATAGGAGCATAACAGACAGTAAGCTGTTCTTATCTTAACTTTACCTCAGAAATAAGCTCTAACACCCAGGCCAAACAGAATATGAATCAATGAAGACTTTGCATCTCCTACTTATTCCTGTTACCACTGCTTCATGTTTAATCGGTAGAATGTCAGATAATTGCTCTTTACTGGAAATTATCATACATCAAATTCAATTTTTCAATTAATTCTGTAAGTTTAGAATAATGCAGTGAGAGTTTTGAAATAGTCTCCTTTAAATTTCATCATTAATGTGAAACAATAAAAAGAATTATATCTTAAGTGGGAAATACATGACCATAAAATACTTCCCCAACCAAATCAAGCAGCTCTGGAATAAAGAGAGAAGAAGATTTAATTTGTCAAGTGATGGATTGTTTTTGTCATTCAGATAGCTGCCTGATGATTTCAGAACACAAGTCTTTAGCAGTTATGATTCCAGAAAGGTATTCAAGACAGATTTATGTTCATAGGTACCCACAAAAGTATACTTGTTTTGTTGTTGTTGCTGCTGTTGAAGATTTTTTTGGCATTTAAGAAGAGTCCAACATCAATGGACACTTCTTAATTTCTATGATCCTAGATCTCTAATCTCTCCTAGAAATCCAGGGCAATAATCCAACTAATAAAAAAGGATGGCTTGAGTTATTATGATAAGACGTATCTTATCATAAATTTACAGACTCAGAATCTCTGGTCATTGAACCGCTGGGTTAAAGACTGAAGAAGGCAGTTAGAGCTTAGCTTTCAAAGTGGGAGCGAACGTAGTGTCCTACGCACTGACTGAAACACCACAGTAAAATTTCTTTCTCTCTTAACAAGCCTCCTCCAGCCATGAAATTCCCTTTGCTCTGCTGCAAACCCAATGTAAAAAGGAGAACATGTTTAGATATTGAAAAACCGTAAGCCATTACCTACTTTATCACTCATATCAAAGACACGGAAAAGATAGCACATGTACAATTGATGGATTATCCTCATCATGAAAGTCTGGTGATCCCAGTTGGGTTTTCAAACAAGGCATTTAATAACCACTGCCTTGTTAAAAGGTGGAAAATGATCTGGCTAGTGGCCTGATAGGACGAGATTTTATTGATTTTTACTGAGGCCCTTGACTTGGAAGATCACAGGCTCCTTAAGGGCAAACTTAAAAGGAAGCATTAAGATGGATGTGTAATTACCTGTGTGACGGATGTCGTTCTGTAAACATCAGAATTGGGTAGCTTCTCCTTTGGGTATCAATTGATGGGGAGGGAAAGACCATAGGTGAAGTCTCACTTCAACTACTTTTAGTCCTTTTGCATATTTATGAATTAGCTTTTTTCTGTTAGAAGTCATGGGTATAGTTGGTTTTTAAGAGATTTACTTTTTAAAATTTAAAATTGGTTTATAAGGATGAATAAATAGATTGTTAAGGGTGCCAGAACAGCAAAATGGTGTTTCAAATATTACTGAGGGGAAAATAGGAATAACTTTATAAATGCCTTTAGCTGTCATGATTCTGAGTCTACCTGGGAGTGCAGCTCTCTGAAGACTGGGGCTTCCCAAGGGGCCAGGCTGACTTTGAGATAACATCAGAAAAGACACCATCATCCTTTTGTTAAGTTGTATGAGTTCCTTGTAAATGTTGGAAATTAAACCCTTTTATGGGTAAGAAAGAACATTACAAACTGTTGAACAAAAATAGAGGCAAAGAAGCATCGAACAGACTGTAAAACTATAGCGGGAAGGTAGGGGCGGGTTAGGGGGGTAAGAGATCAACCGAAGGACTTGTATGCATGCATATAAGCACAACCAACAGATGCAAGACACTGGGGGCGGGGGGACGAAGGCAAGTGCTGGGGGGTAAGGGAGGCCTGGGGAAGGTCATTGGGGGGAGGGGGAAGAAACATATGTACTACTATTTGTAATACCTTAAACAATAAAATTTTTTAAATAAAGAGTGATGGTTTGATAAAGATGAAAAAAAAAAAAAAAAGAAAAGAAAAGAGACCATCGATGGCAGACTAGGGACGGAGGTCCAGGGTGGAATCAGTGCTAAGGAGATTTGAGGGCTGGAGAAGGGAATCAACCATGTAGCTCTCTGAGAAGAACAGGCATGAGGGACTGCAGAGAGTGAAGCTCTGTGTGCATTTTTACACATACATTTAAGTATCAGACTCAAAAATATTATTACATGACATTAAAATAAATATTTATTTTTTTCTTACAAGATGTGCTTATTGTAGAAAATGTAGGGAATACCACTATCAAAAAAAGAAAAATATCCCTTCTTCCTATTTCTGAGATATAATTTACAACTGTTAACATTTCAGTATATAAGTTTAGTTCTTTTTCTAAACAGAGAGCATATTTTTTTCCAACAAAAATTAGAATCATGTTGAACATACTATATCTTTGATGTATGCTTTTTCTGATTTATTGTGTCCATATGTTTAAGTCTTTAAAGTACTCTAACATATGCTTACAGATGTGTAATATTCCATCATACTTTAATCAAGCCTCTATTTTTGGGCATCATGATTGTACCCAGGACTCTTTACTCTTTGTCTGATGGGCAAGGCCAAACATGGGAAATCACGGGGAACAGAAGTAGAACCGTTGGACTAAGTCAAGACATTAACTTGCTCAACCTTTTCACAGCTACTTATGCGAGTCTATATATGTCCTCATTTCTAAAGCAGTTTGATTGAGCCCAAAGAATATCAACTGATACGGTCATCAGAATTCATGACTTTTCGTGCTTAAAATTCGGATTTTAAGAATTCTGAGATCAGAAAATTTCCTCTAGAATGTTCATACTAATTCATTCTCCTATAGGCAAGTGGTATAGCATCTTGACAGACATGCTAAAGTTTATTTTGTGCTGCATGAAAGGAATGTATATGGCAACCCACGGCTCTTTTATGTCACCGCTCTGGGAGAGGCAGACTACCCTTTCTGCAAGTAAGTTGTATTCATTTCTTGTCCCTCTCTTTTCCTATCTTCTGGACTTGTTTATTTATTTTATTTTATTTTAAATATATTTTTATTGATTTCAGAGAGGAAGGGAGAGGGGGAGAGAGAGAGACATCAATGAGTAGAGAGTATCATCAATTGGCTGCCTCCTGCACACTCCCTACTGGGGGACCAAGTCTGCAACCTGGGCATGTGCTCTGACCAGGAATCGAACCCCTACCTCCTGGTTCATAGGTCTATGCTCAACCACTGAGCCACGCCAGCCAGGCTGGACTTATTTATTTATATCAAGGCTTGTCTAAAAGAACTTGAACTGGTTACCAAGGATCCTGTGTTCTAATTCCCCCATCTGCCATTCATTCTCTCTGTGGTGTTATGCAATTTATTAACTCTCTCTGTGGCCTACTTTCTTTACTCTCCCTCTTTAACTTATAGTTACTTGTGTGGACAAAATAAAGCAATACATTCAAAAGCTCTTTGAGAAAATACACAAGTACGATCCATCTATTTTTCATCTTTAGCCCATGTGTTTCTACAATTCTGTTTCCTATTTCTCTTGTTTTGCTTTAATCTAATCTTGGAAAACTCCAGCTTTAAGTCCCTAAATTCTGGTCATTGTAAGTTGTTTTACCTTAAGAGATGGCACATTTAAAGCACTGAAGGACCTGAGATATATCTGGGAGGAAAGCTTTCCAGCAGAGGAGACAGCAAGTGCAAAGGCCCTGAGCCAGGACCATGTCTTAGTAATTGTAAATTTTCCAGCTGGGTCTCTGCTGCCTCCTATGGGACATCTACCACTCCTCTTCTGCTTCTCCTCATCATAGCCATGTCTTCATCATTGCTGAAACCCAGGTCCCAGGTACGCAAGGGACAAATACCAGTGCATACTCTTAGTCCTCACAAAGCCAGTGCCCAGGAACTGATCTCGCAATACTCTTTCATGGAAAGAAAACTGATGTCCAATGTTGAGGGAGTAGAAAGTATTTTTATCACCACCATCATTTACCAGTGGTTCAGAAAACACCAGCACCAACCCTACTGAGCCTTCTCACATATTGTTCTTTGGCTCTAAAATTCTTTTTGTCCACCTCCCCCAAACACACTGGACTCCAGCTAACTGTTTTTTTTTTATAAATAAATTTTTTTTCTTCTTTTTTTTAAAATTAATTAATTTTTTTTTATTATCTAAAGTTTTACATATGTCTCCTTTTTCCCCAATTGGGCCACCATCCCCCAAGCCATTCCCACTCCGGGCAAGCCTCCACCACCCCAGTGTCTGTGTTCATTGGTTATGCTAATATGCATGCATACAAGTCCTTTGGTTGCTCTCTAATCTCCAGCTAACTCTTGTTCTTTCATAGAATCTCAACTCAGATGTCTCTTCTTCCAGATGGTAGGCCACTCTGTGCCATCCTTGTACTGTCATTGTTGGGATCATGTCATTCCTGAGATCATGTCACTCCTCTGCTCAAACACTTCAATAACTTCCCATCATGTAAAAGGAGATGTGGTCACATTTGCTGTTGGGTCCTTGCTGATTGGCCTGTCCTTACCATTTCACTCTGACCTTATCTTTGACTACTCTCCACCCACTCAATCTCCTGTGCCCTGACCATACCAGACATAGTCCTATTCAGGGCCTTTGCACTTGCTGTTCCTTCTGCATGGGAAAATTTTGCCTCAGGAATTCCTCATTTTCTTCAGTGTTCTTCTCAAGTGTCATCTCAGGTAGACCTTCTCTGGCCAATCTACCCAAAATGTCAATACACCTCCTTAATCTTCACATATTCTCTTCCCTGATTTATTATTATACTAGAGGCCTGGTGCACAAAATTTGTGCACAGGTGGGGTCCCTAGGCCTGGCTGGTGATCAGGGACAATCAGGTTCCCCACCTCCCTGCCTCCCCGCCTCCTCCTTCCCTCGCTCCCGCATCCGCTGCCACCCACCCCCGGTTCCCCGTCCCAGCCCGGATGATCGGGGCCTGCCTTCTGGGGAAGGAATGAAGGGAGGGAGCTGGCCCTCGCCCCCCCTGGGAAGGGGGCCATGTCTACTGCCATCCACCATGGTTCCCCATCCCAGTCTGGGGGCTCAGCCCCCATCAGGCGATTGGGGCCTATGGGCTGGGGGCAGCTCCTGTGTTGAGCGTCTGCCCCCTGGTGGTCAGTGCACATCAAGTGATTGGTTGTTCCGTTGTAATGGTCACTTCGGCTTTTATATATATAGATATAGATATTTTTTAGAATTAATTGCCTTATAAATGCAGGGGTGGGTGATAGTAGGCTTACAGTTGTTTGTATGGAAAAATAATTAATACATAATGCAAGAATAAACTTTGTGTTTCACGTATTCACAACTGCATATTACAAATTTTACTTAAATATATTCTCTCTCCATTACTCCCTACTCTCATCAGATTATAAATCCAGGTGGTCAGGCATTTCTGTGTCCTTCATTGATTATCCACTATATGCTTCATTGCCAGGAACTCAGCAAATACTTGCTGAATATTGGCCATTACATCTATTCATGCATTTATATATGCACTTATTATCTACTTATTTATTAACTTTACTGTGTTTTATTGCAGATTTCTTTCCTAAGGACCCAGGCAGGAGGCCAAGAAGGCTGAGGCAGAGAACAATATCAATGAGGGTTGTCTAGCTGCATTCAGAACTGCTGCCCCTTCCCCATTCCAACTCCCAATGTCATTCAAGGAAGCTCTTGATTCCATATACCCTGTCCTCATAATCCTCCAGATATTTCAGGAGTATCCAAATTCTGAGGCACAACTGATCCTCCTCCTGCATTAAAATGAACAGAAATAAGAGAACCCTCATGTATGGCAGGAACAAACTTATATTGTAACAAGATTTAGACATAGCATAGCAATTAATTTTGACATTTTCATCCGACTTGTAAAAAGAGCATATATTGGGATATTTGTGGAAGAAAAACCCTCACTTTTTACTAAATGTTAAAAATGCCTTTTATAGTGAGACATCAGTACACTAGATTATTTATTCCATATAAAGGAAAAACTTACTATTCAGGAATGAAAGGTCTAGTATGTTAAATTGTATAATGATACATTAAAAAGATTCGAACCGCAGATGTTTTTAATGAAAATGGGCAGGTTGCATCTTCTAAACACAATTCGTTTTAAACATTCCTGCTATGTTAGTGGAAATAGCTTCCTACTTTGCTCTTCAAACGGCCCCCTTGGTTCTCAAGAAAGGTTTTTGAAAGCCGTTGTCTGATTCTTGACAGCTGTGCACTCTTCCAGGCGGCCAGGTGGGACTCCACCTTTCTCAATGTACCACCTGGTTGTTTGACTCCATGTCAGGGAGGGCAGTTTGTCCCTTTTGTAGGAAGCCTTGCTTTTAGAGACAGAAGAGACCCAGGGCCTTCGTTAGCAGGCAGGCTTCCAGCTGTTTCCAGACCCTGTGTTTACTCCTCCCAAAGGGCAGACTTGGTTTTCACGCCCAAGAAGTTGGAGGAAGCAGCATCATTAGTTCGGTAAGTGGGTCGCTGGTGCCAAGTGGAAGCCCAGTCTGGCCTTGCGTAGTACAAAGCTGGGCTCCCCTGGGCATGTGGGCACCGGGGGTCCGTGTGGGGAGCTCAGCGTTCCCCTTTGCTCTGAACAATCCGGATCTCAGTTCAGTGTGGGGAGGGGCCTGGCTCGGGGAGGAGCAGCTTGGACTTGGTCTTAGGCAATCTTAATGGCTTAAATGAGGGAACCTTAGAAATGCCTCTAATAAAATACATGCCACACATCACATACACACTCATAAGGCCATGATGAACTGCGTGTGTGTGTGTGTGTGTGTGTGTGTGCGCGTGCTTTTTTGGCAGTGGAGTGGGCTGGGAGTGTGAAATTGCACACAATTTACGCTGTCATTTCTGCAGCACGTCTAGTGAAGTATCTAGGTGTTTCTCCTAATATCTCCGCTGCAACATCCAAATCATAGTCTTTCCATGTTAGCTGAAAGCATTAAAACCAGAAATTACCATAATAGTGCTATTTACCCCTCATTTATGGAACTACTAATGTTATTTTTTTTTTCCCCCTAGGGACTTTACAGAATGCATTTCAACCAGCAGTATTTTTGGTCTGGCCGATGAAACTCAATTGTACTTAAAAAACACAGCTGGGCATTGTATCCAAAGACGAAACCAGCAGGCTTGTCATTTCACAAAAGGGGCTTCCAGAGGTCGCCATCCCTGTAATCGGAGAGCATTTCGTGTGGTTTGGGAGGCTGTGGACTGAAGCCTCATTTCACAGCTAATCATCTCCATGTGCTTATGTAACTGGACCAGTGTTTCCATGAAGACCACACGTTTCCCCAGCACATGTGAGAAATCCTGTTTCACTTTATGTAAAAACAGGCCTGAATGTAGGGGGTGAGGAGGGTATCAACCCTGAAAGAGCTGCTTAGTCTGAACCAAAAAGTTGGAGGGAAAAGTGGTGTGTGTGTGTGTGTGTGTGTGTGTGTGTGTGTGTGTGTGAGAGAGAGAGAGAGAGAGAGAGAGGGGATAACCTTGAGGTTGTTAGCATGGGTTTACTTCATTGACATTTTATTCTCAGGCATAGCACCTGGAGACTCCCTCTGAATCCCCCTCAGCCTGACTGTGGTATTGGTGGCCAGGCCACAGGGTCACTGCGTTATTGACCCTGGTCTGCGTTACTCCCCCAGGCTCCTGGGCATACTTTCAGGTGGGCTCACTAATGAGCACCTACGTGGAAACATCTCAAGCATCTTGGCCCTCTCATTACTTTTTTTTTTTCTTTTCTATTTGTCTATGTCAAAGATAAAATTAAAAATGATGGGTTGGGGGCATTTTCAGACTGAAATATATACATTTCATGGGAAAAAATTAGTCTAGCAAGAGACCTTTTCTATGATCAGAAAGAAAGAAGTTCAAATACCTACTAGCTGAGAATGGAATTGGTTCAGTTCATAAGGTGTTCATGGAGTATTTTATTAGTTTACCGCTAGGGAATCTTTCTACAATCGCCTCCCAGATATTTGAACAGTCCTGTAAATAGCGCCTTATCAGTGCTCATCCCAGTAAATAAAGGCACTGTGGTCATTGGACTATACTGTGACTTCTTTCTACTACTGTCCCATGCTTTGAATTCTATACATGTTGGGCACCACCTTTCCACAATTAGATCACAGTTCACATATGTAAGAACTTGTCTTATGTGTGCGCCTGCATGTGTGTGTGTGTTTCATTTTGAAACACCAAGAATAGTGTGAAAACAAGGTCTCCGAATCTCCTTTCCTAGGTTCCTTCCTATCACTCTCTGTCAAAAAGGGTATTATTTCCCGTGTCGTCTAGCAAATACATGGTATGAAATGTGAGTTCTTAAGCAATGGATTTTTGTAAAGATGACAGAAAAATCTAGGTTCAGCCAGGAGAATTTCTACTGAGAGAAAATAAAAGTAGAGATATGTAAAAATAGATAAAAAGAAGTGGATCTCTTAAAGAATTCAGACATGGGTCGTGAGGGAAGGCGGGGGGCCTCAGACACCATCTTGAATTTGGTAGGATGTTATTTTCTGCCCTCTCAAATATATATTTTGTAAGTGGAGCAGCAGTTTGTGTGTGCAATCATTGGATTGCTGCTTTTAAGGCTTCTGCTACAGTTACGTTTGCTTTCTGAAGAAATCAGTGTAAGGAAACATGGGAAACTATCACAGTGTTCTCTGCAGGATTCCAAAAATAAGTGAGGTCTTTTAGATGGTGCAGTTTGACTTCAGGTATAAAAGGGGTAGGTGTTGGCTCTAATGCACTGCAACCCTTTAGTCTGCAGGCCAATGCTCTATCCACTGAGCCAAACCAGCTAGGGCAAAATTTTCCTACTTTTTAAACACAAATAACTAAATTGAATTTTTCTCCATCAGTCATCCATTTTTTTATGATGGCTCCCCATCATCCTAGGACAGAATCTCTCCCTCACCTAAAGGGCAAATAAGAAGTGATTAAAACAATTGTTTTCTTGTATCAGCTTCCCCTTCCCCATTTTTTATCCTCATCTAAAATTTTTATCCTCATCTAAAAATTCTTACATGTACTGGGGAAACGTGCGGTCTTCATGGCATTTTTTTTTAATCCCTCATCTAAAAATTTTTAGGTGTTTATACAAAACTCTTCAATTAATATCATGTATTAGATCTTTCGATAAATCGGCTTCTTTTGCATTATATTTCTAGTGTTCTAAAATCTAGTGTTTAGAGCTGAGTCTGTCAAGGAGACTGAAGATTTGTGTATTTTTTATAGCCTGAAAGCTGTACCTTTACATCTGGGAAAGGGATGGCTCCATGGGCTCCTCTTATATGCCAACTCGGTGTAAGCGTGGCAGCCTGCAGACTTAGCTGGAAAGTGTGTGGGCATCTAGAAGTAATATTTGTAATTGGTACAGGAAGGAGTTTGTGCAGTAATAATACCCATGTCAGGCATTTTTTTTTATCCCTCATCTAAAAATTTACACTCAATTGTGTGAGCTTGTTATTTGAACAGTTGATTTACAGATTTGAAAATATGTAGCATTTTGTTCCAAATTTAAGTGGATTCAAGACGCTTTAAATCTGCGCTGTCCAATATGGTAGTCATCAGCTAAATGTGGGTATTGAGTGCTTGACTTGTGTGGCTAGTCCAAATTGAGGTATACTGTAACTCTAAAAATACATATTAGATTTCAAAGACTTATTATGAAGAAAGAATATAAATATCTTGTGAATATTTCTTGTATTGTTACATGCTGAAATGATAATATTTTAGATATATTGGGTCGAATAAACTATATCATTAAAATTAATTTCACCTATTTCATGTTACTTTTTGAAAATGTGGCTACTAGAAAACTTAAAACTCACACAGGTGACTCACATTTCTGGCTCCCATTCTATTTCTGTTGGATCGCGTTGCTCTCAATTAACATGTCTTCTCTTTCATTAGCTCTAATGTTTAAATATTTTGAACTTTAAAGAAAGATTGTGGGGTTTTTTTCCTACAAATCTGTGGAAAGAAATTCTTCATTTGTTTTTTCTTCAAAATATTTAACTTATTTTCCAGGTTGTGTTATGCCTTTGGGCCTTTGCTCTCACTTGTTCTTCTGTTTGGAATACCACCACTGCCCACCCAAACCCAGGGAAAGCCCACACATTTTTCAAGACTTGTCTCAAGTACCACTGTGGTATAAGACCTAAAACTGAGCCGGCATGGCTCAGTGGTTGAGCATTGACCTATGAACCAGGAGGTCATGGTTTGATTCTCTGTCCGGGCACATGCCCAGGTTGCGGGCTGGATCCCCAATGGTGGGCGAGGCAGCCGATCAATAATTCTCTTTCATCACTGATATTTTTATTTCTCTCCCTCTCCCTTCCTCTCTGAAATCAATAAAAATATTTTTAAAGCCCTAGCCGGTTTGGCTCAGTGGATAGAGCGTCGGCCTGCGAACTGAAAGGTCCCAGGTTCGATTCTGGTCAAGGGCACATGCCGGGTTGTGGGTTCGATCCCCAGTGGGGGGCTTGCAGGAGACAGCCGATCAATGATTCTCTCTCATCATTGATGTTTTTATCTCTCTCTCCCTCTTCCTTCCTCTCTGAAATCAATAAAAATAGATTTTAAAAAATAAAATGTAGGAAAATTTAAAAAAACAAAATAAATAAATAAAACAAATAGAACTGAGGCCTGCTATTATGTGTTGCCTTGTTGCCTGGTGAGATTGGGAGGGCCTCCAATGGCCAAACCCCAACTCCCACTCCCCACTCAGCTCCTGCAGATGAGGTTCCCCCAGACTAATCAAGCTCCTTATCAAGGGAACCAAGTGCCATGTCTGCTTATCCTTGAGTAGGAGGAGTCAATTCCCTGCGAGCTACAGAATGATTAGAACAAGGCAATCATACTCTGCTGTGAGACCAGGGGCACCTCCTCTTCTAGAAAAGCCTGCCTGGCTGTTCACTCAAGTTCAGATCGCAAATCCTATGTGACCCTGCATGGCATGTGGTACCCTTCTCTCCCAGCTGTGACTAATGAACCTTTAATTTCACCTATCCAGCGCTGAGTGACCCCCATCATCCTAGGACGGAATCTCTCCCTCACCTAAAGGGCAAATAAGAAGTGATTAAAACAATTGTTTTCTTGTATCAGCTTCCCCTTCCCCATCTTCTAAGGTAGGATTGGCCATCCCCTCTTTTGTCACACTCACTGTGTGCTGTGTCTTTCTATCTTAGTAAGCAGACCTCTCGATTGCAGTAATTTGCTGATATGTACTGTCCATCTAAGCGCCTCTGTTAGAAGCTGAAAGATGATTGAAGGTAGCAACAATTTCTCATGTGTTTTTATATTTCGGGTTCTGGGGATAGGTGCCTGGTCAACAGTAGGCACTCAGTAAATGTTTGACAAATGAGTGAATTTTGAAAACCATTACATGGTTGATTTTGGTATTAAAATTTTCCTACTTTATATTTTATTTTAAAATCTATTTTTATTGATTTCAAAGAGGAAGGGAGAGGGATAGAGAGACAGAAACATCAATCATGAGAGAGAAAATCATTGATTGGCTGCCTCCTGCACACCCCCTACTGGGGGGGAGATAGAGCCCGCAACCCCGGCATGTGCCCTTGGCTGGAATCAAACCTGGGACCCTTTAGTCTGCAGGCCGATGCTCTATCCATTGAGACAAACCATCTAGGGCAAAATTTTCCTACTTTTTAAACACAAATAATTAAATTGAATTCTTCTCCATCTAACAATTGCTCGTGGGAGGGTAGAGGAGATGTCTGCTTATGCTACCATCTCCTGAGGAAGAGAGGGGTAATAGGAAGGGGACTAGTGGCTCCTTCCCACTGGGGAAGTCTGTGAGTGTGGAACACAGAGGATGACCTTGGAACTACAGTCAGAGAACCACCATGAGAATAAAATCATATGATTAACCACAATCTGCCTTTCAGGAAACCATAATTGAAATAAACCGATATTCTTTTAGAATTGGAGGGCAAAGAAAATGCTCAGTGTGACTATAAATAACTCAGACTTATTGGAGAGGAGAGGAAGTCCATGTCAGTGGAGGGAAAAGGCCAACAGTAGATGAGCATTTGTGGGAGAATGAGATGAAGTCAGTCTCATTGGAAGAACTAGGCTGAATGCGATGCAGTTGGCAAGCCAGGGCCTGTGACAGATACAGCTTTTACAAGGCTGGGTCTTGATCTCAAGCCACTGTGGTGCTTGCACTACGGGGACATCAGGGTCTGCAGAGTCGTGGTTGGAAGGAATCATCCTGAATCAGTTTGCAGCCTTTCTACCAACCCCTTCCAGGGCCAGACATCTGGCTTCCCCCTGCTTCTCCATGAGCCTTGCCCAGAAGGCAGGAGAGACACCCAAGGCCCAGAGCACTGTAGCTCTGCTCTCTCTCTGTTCTCTCAAATATTCTCAGTGGAGTGACACAGTGATGGCATACCATCTCTTTGCAATCTGATTTCCTCCTATCACTTTTCTGGACAAGCAAGACCTCTCTAATGAATAAAAGATTACTAACAACTAAAGCAATTAAAATTATATGATAAAACATTATGGTTTGGTTTAATTGCATTAAAAAATATTATTAAGATACTAGAGGCCTGGTGCATGAATTTGTGCATGGGTGGGGCCCCTCTGGGTGGCCTGCAGGGATCGGGCCGAAACCCACAGTCCAATACCTTCTGCAGCTCCTACCTGCCGCTCCCACTCCTGCTCATCCCAGCCCCACTGCGCCTGCCGCAGGCTCACGCCTAATCAGTCCCAATTGGGAGAGGCTCGCTTTGCCATAGCAGTTCTTGCCAGCCATGAGCTCTGCGTCTGGTACCCTCCCAAGTGGAGTGGCCTGTGGGATCAGGCTGAAATCGGCTCTCCGACATCCTCGGAGGGGTCCTGAATTGTGAGAGGGCGCAGGCCAGGCTGAGGAACCCCATCGGTGCATGATCGGGCTGGGGAGGGACCACGGGAGGGCTCCAGGGTGTGTCTGGCCCAGTGGTTGGCAAACTGCGGCTCACAAGCCACATGAGGCTCTTTGGCCCCTTGAGTGTGGCTCTTCCACAAAATACCATGGCCTGGGCGTGTCTGTTTTGAAGACGTGGCATTAGAAGAAGTTTAAGTTTAAAAAATTTGGCTCTCAAAAGAAATTTCAATCGTTGTACTGTTGATATTTGGCTCTGTTGACTAATGAGTTTGCCGACCACTGGTCTGGCCCATTTTGCTCAGTCCCGATCAGCCCCAGCAGCAAGTTCCTACCGGTTGGAGTATACGTCAGTGCACGTAATAGCGAGCAATTGAGCATCCTTAGCATATCATTAGCATTTTACACTTTGATTGGTCGAACAGTTGACCAGTCACCGGATGACCGGACACTTAGCATATTAGTCTCTTATTATATAGGAGGTTGTTTAAACAAACGCCAGCATATGTTGGCTAATTGCCCTTGTTGGAAAGGACTCTCTTGTGTTTCTCTTTTTTTGAAGTGAACATATCAAGATTTTATCATCATATAATAAAACAAAATATGGAGCTTAGAACTGGATCACTTGACCCTTTCTCTTCTTATCTCCTCCCAGTTCCAAATGCTCGCATCTCTCCATAGCCAGCATTCTCTTAGATCTGCAGTTGGGCTCAACGCATTCAAGCCTCAGCACAACCTTCTTGGTAGGTTTAGCCTTTTTTTTTTTTTTTTCCGGAAAATAGGCTTAGGCTGCCCACCGTGGCCACTCTGCTTCCTGTCACAATGCCCCTTTCCCTGCACACACAGAGACTCCTGGCCCTTCTTGCGCTGTGTGACTTTGTGGGGTTGATGCTCACCACACTTCTCGCAGAAAGGTCAGCGGTTTTTAGGAACATGCACCATGTTTGCGAGAGTGCTATTGGCAGGGAAAGGGAAAAAAAGCACTCATTGTTATCTTTATATATATATTTTATGTTGAATTGCCCTAGCCTTTACACAATTATTATTACAATAGATACAAGGTGCTCTAATGTTCTCATGTCACAACTTATGTCAGTCCTTAAATGATTTAAAACATGGCTGGCCTCTGGCAACCCTATGTCTGGACTCAGTGTTTTAGAATGGAGGTGATTCTTGCCACTGAGGCAGGATCAGAGTGAGGATGTGGCACACCAATGAACGCGACCCCAACACCCCTAGGGTTCAGTAGCTGAGCTCACCTCTGGCCAAGTTCCAGTCCCCAAAAAGTCTATTTCATCGATATGCATGTCCTCTGGCCTTGAGGGGCTTCCGGCTTCAGAAGATAGCATTTTTGGTTTATAGATCTCAGCTTCAGTTTACGTCTTTAGTCTGCAGACTCGCCTCCATTTGGAATTAAATTAACTTAAAAAGAGAGCGCAAGTACTTTGTTTGAAAATCTGTTTGGTTTGCCTGGTGATTTAATTTGCAGCTCAGATATGATTTCGGCCTCCCGGTTGGGTGGTGTCTGCTTTGCATTTGCTGGGTGTTGTGTGCCAGGTCCCGGGACATCACAGGGTGCTGCCAGCAGAATAACAGCAGACCTCGGAAGGGCAGACTCCACATTACACTTCAACATCTGCTGCAATTCTCCTGGCTTCAAGAAGGAGGGGGTACTTTCTGCTCTGTAAAGCGTCTTGCGTTCTTTTGTAAACATTTGCCTTTAGAACATACTCAAGCTCCACACATGTATCCCCCTTAATTTTTAAACCCATGTACACTTCAAGGAAAATTGAATCCATGTGCTTCTGATTCGTTTACCCGCAACTCATCAAAACGTTGTTTTAAAAGAGCTAAACTCAAGTCCGCAGGGGCCAAGCAGGTTTTGGACTTGGCCGAAAGCTTGCACTTCCCTGGTCATGACGGAATGTGAGCCAACAGGGTCTAGTGAAACAGGAACCCTCACACTTGCAAGAATTTGCACTGACTAGCACCTTTCTCAGAGATTCAGCTACAACGAGGCGACTTCTTAGCCTGCAGTTAGCTTCCTTTGCACAGCTGCACCGCCTGTCCTGGCTTTAGTCCAAACTGTAAGCAGAAAACTGCCATTAAAAATCGCTCTTTACGTTGTTCTAGCCCCGTGGTCGGCAAACTGCGGCTCACGAGCCACATGCGGCTCCTTGGCCCCTTGAGTGTGGCTCTTCCACAAAATACCATGGCCTGGGCGAGTCTATTTTGAAGAAGTGGCGTTAGAAGAAGTTTAAGTTTAAAAAATTTGGCTCTCAAAAGAAATTTCAATCGTTGTACTGTTGATATTTGGCTCTGTTGACTAATGAGTTTGCCGACCACTGTTCTAGCCCAATTAGAGGGATCAGACAACTTTGGGAGAGGGGCTATCTATCTATATAAAAGGCTAACATGCTAAGCGTCCTTCCCTCCATATGGGTAATGACGTCACGTAGCAATGCCCGGCTTCCTCTCCCTAGCAACTACTAGCCTACTTGCAGTTTCTTCAGCCCAAGAACACTTTAGCCAGATGGAAACACTTTACACTGTACCCAAATGTTTGTGAAGCATTTTCCTGTGCCTCCAGAAGTCCTGGAGTAGGTAGATAGGAGACTCGGTGGAATCCTATTTTCTTTTCATTAGCTAGAAAACAGAGATTTAGAAAGTTTAGAAACTTGACCCGACTGAAAAGGAGTAAAAAATGGTGGACCTTGAAAATGACTTCAGGTTTTCTCACTGTGCAGAATATAGTCAAACACTGCTGCAGTTAAATATTCCACCCTTTGTTCTCCCTGCGTGATCTACAATAATAACCTGCTTTGTGTTGATATTTACTGCTGTGTTGCTGACAATTACCTGAAAGAGAAGTTGGGGTGCTTCACTGGGCTGGAAAAAGTTTAGCTAAATCAGAAAGCAGGTCTAATTAACCTTTTGCACTCAGATGTCGAGATTAACATTACTCTTTGAATGTATCAATAATTTGAAATATAAAAAAAATCCAAATAAATAAGTTTGTATGAAAAGAAACTCCAGTTTTTTATTCTACTGCCGCACTTTGTAAAATCTGGAGTATTTAAAAAATTAAATCCCGAGTAGAATAAAGGAATCAAGAAAAAAGCAAGCGAGTGCAAAGGGTTAAGCAAGTTTGTTCTATATATATAAAAGGCTAAGTTGACTCGCACATGTGAGATTCATATAAAGCTCTTGCTGGTGCCAATTGCATGTGTGTGTTTCTACCTGTCATTGTTGATGGTGAATTTGGTTGATACTTCTATTATAAAGGGCAAATAGTGATATTAAAATATTTCTTCTAATTAATTTCCTTTCAATGTGCATGAATTTGTGCACTGGGCCACTAATTTATGTATATCTTTCTGTCTGATTGTGAACTCAGAAAACCATGGAGCTGGCAGGAACCCTGCAAAAATCATTCTCATACCTTCAAACAGGCCTCATGAAACTTCTAAACAAACAGTCAAGGTATAATAATTGCCCCCGTGTGTAATGTTATATATAGCAAAGGCTAGTTCTTATTTCCTTTTGGGCAATTCTGACCAAAGCTCAACAACTTCAATATCAGTAACTTCATCAAATTTAGATACAGATGCAAGGTTTGCAAGCTTGCCCCCTAACTAAATTCTTGATGTTCCACTACTGCTTAGAAAACAAGCTGTGAATTTGTCCCATCGCACCACTTGGTTCCCGATCACCATAGAAACCAGCCAGGAGACTGTGCGGCAGCCTGCAAGGAGACACTGTCTATGGTTGAGAGCTGTTCCCTTTTGCCTGAGCCGATCAGAAAGGTCAGTTGGAGGCTAAGAGCTGTCAACATCTAGACCTCTCAGCTATGAAAGTTTCTAGGGCAATCATCCCACCACCACCCCCCAGCATTTGGGGTTCCATTCTTCCAATACAGGAAATAGAAACACCAGATGTTTCACTGAAAGTTTAGCTTGGTGGCTGAGGTGCACAAAGTTGAACGGGAAATTACTAAGCTTCCAACGGGGCTCAGGACTCTGAAAACAGTATGCTTGCTAATTGGTGGAGGGGCCCCAAACACCACTGTCCCTGAGAGAATTAGTGAACTTTCCAGTAGATTCTTCTTATTAATGCCAATGAATGTAACTGCTCTGAAACGATAGGGCCTCATTAGTATCAAGGAGTGTTAGTTGGCACCAAAATGGCATGAGGCATTCAGCTAAATTCCTGCTTTTCCCAGGGCAACCAACCCACTCAATTTGCCTGGGGCTTTTGAGTCTACAGTCTCCTCACATTAAACAGTGAATCTTGAACACTTGGGTAGGTTTGCAAACCCTGACAGATGTTTCCTTACAATAACACATAGGCCCAACATCCCTTGAAAACCTGAAATGTATGATGTTCTCTCTCTCCTGAAACTTTCTCCACATGTTTATTCACCTATTTTATTAAAACCCATACTAAGTACCCTGTTGAACATGGTCCCCAACTAACACTGTCTGGATAGGTTTGGGGATTTAAAGTTTATTTTTATCTTAGTTACTAAAGTGTTAGATCTGTTTGGTGATGGATCATGGACTAGTCCTCCGCATGATTCTTTTGTGGCATCATATTATGACCTAAACTTCTTATAATAGGTTGATTAGTGTTGCTAAAAATAAAAGTACAAGGGGGCATATCACAAGGGCACACTTTTTACAGGCTCTAAAAGACAGCTTTTAAAATCACCAGAATTGAGAGAACCAAGCTGGTGGCATAGGTAAACGGCCGTTCTCGCCGCCTCACAAGCACATCAAAATTACAACTAAAATACAGAACCACCATCACTCAGAACTGCCTGGAATCTGAATGGAAGTCCTACAACTAGAGAAGTAAAGACGAAAGTACATGGAGACTGGTAAGAGGGGTGGAGGCTCGGAACAGTCTGGTCCAACACCCATGTGTGGTGTATTGTTTTTTAATTGGGAGGGAGATCTTGGCTGCAAGGCTCAGTGAGGCCTCCAGGAAGCCCTGTGTGATGCAGTGGATTTGACTACAGAACCACTTGCCTGTGAGTTCTGATGGGCATGCTGCTAAAGGTTAACCTTGGGACCTGGCCAAACATAGTAGATGGTTGACATTTTTGCCACTATCTTAGCAGTGAGGCAGATAGAGGTGCTGGAGCAGTTAAGAGCCATTTCCCACTCCCACCAGCAACGGGGGCAAGCTGCCATCCTTATCTCTGCTGTGTAAACCCCTTCTTCCCCACGCCCTCAGCACTTCCAGGACAAGAAGTACAATTCAGTGGCATTACCTGCCTTCTCAATGTTGTGAAACCATTATTAATTACCACTATCTACTTCTAGAACTTTTCATCACCCCAAACAGAAACCAGTAAGCAATTCTGGTCTAACTTCTATATAAACAGCCTCTCTTAGAGATCCATTCAGTGCCATTTGTTTTTATTTTATTATCAGGCAGGATTTCCCAGCATCTTTCTACATAGATGATTTCATATATCTCCCTGCAATATAAAATAGGTGTGATTTTTGCAAAGAAAGTTCTGAATCACCTTTAGGCTAGGTGGGCAATTAGGTAGGTCATCAATGCTTGTTAAGAACTTATTGACTTAGACAAGAGATCAAAACCATCTTATCCCATGCTTTGTTCCAAATGAATGCTGTTGGCTGGTCCCAGCACAGTCTTTTAGTGCAACCCAGTGGACACCCCTTTCCTTTTAGAACACAGTACACGACACAGGTGGACAAGCCAACATCACGAAACACTGGCCCAGCTTGGGTTTTCCTTAATTTGTTGTGAGCTTCTCTAATGAGAATACCTGGAGACTTATCTGACTTCAAAGTCCCGTTACAGCTGTGCTGCTTTTGTTGCTCTGAAAATGTGGAAGTTGAGAACTCCTCGCCTCACGCTTCTTAATGATTATAATTATATGAGACCCTGAAAAGTGCTTTTGATCTTGGCCTCTCACAGCATTCGAGTGAAGCATCAATTCCCTCAACCCCACTCTGAGGCAGGCTTTCCTTGCTCATGGGCAATGTGTGTTGACACGGATGTCCCAGGGATTGCAGCTTCAGAGAAAATCTACCAGCAGCAGCGGTGAAAATGCATTTATACATCTAAACTCGCTAGCCTTAATACTAATCTGTGTGATAATTTTTTTTTACTGTTTTATTTTTTTGGATTTTTTTTATTGATTAAGGTGTTACATATGTGTCCTTACCCTTCCCCCCATTGCTCCCCCTCCTCCTCATGCCCTCACCCCCCTGTTGTCTGTGTCCATTGGTTATGCTTATAAGCATACATACAAGTCCTTTGATTGATCTCTTCCCCTTACCCCCACCCTCCCCTACCTTCCCTCTGAGGTTTGATGGTCTGACTGATGCTTCTCTGTCTCTGGATCTGTTTTTGTTCATCAGTTTATGTTGTTCATTATATTCCACAAATGAGTGAGATCATGTGATATTTATCTTTCTCTGGTTTATTTCGCTTAACATAATGCTCTCCAGTTCCATCCATGCTGTTGCAAATGGTAAGAATTCCTTCTTTTTTACCACAGAGTAGTATTCCATTGTGTAGATGTACCACAGTTTTTAATCCACTCATCTGCTGATGGGCACTTAGGCTGTTTCCAAATCTTAACTATGGTGAATTGTGCTGCTATGAATATAGGGGTCATGTATCCTTTCGGATTGATGTTTCTAGTTTCTTGGAATATATTCCTAGAAGTGTGATCACTGAATCAAATGGGAGTTCCATTTTAGTTTTTTTGAGGAAACTCCATGCTGTTTTCCACAATGGCTGCACCAGTCTGCATTCCCATCAGCAGTGCACGAGGGTTCCTTTTTCTCCGCATCCTCTCCATCACTTATTATTTGTTGATTTGTTGATGATAGCCATCCTGGCAGGTGTGAGATGGTACCTCATTGTCGTTTTGATTTCCATCTCTCAGATGCTTAGTGACGTTGAGCATGTTTTCATATGTCTCTTGGCCTTCCTTCTGTACTCTTTTGAAAAGTATTTAAGTCCATTGCCCACTTTTTGGTTGGGTTGTATATCTTCCTTTTGTTAAGTTGTATGAGTTCCCTGTAAATGCTGGAGATTAAACCGGTATCGGAGATAACATTGGCAAATATGTTCTCCCATACAGTGGGCTTTCTTGTTGTTTTGTTGATGGTTTTGCTGTGAAAAAGCTTTTTATTTTGATGTAGTCTCATTTTTTTATTTTCTCCTTAGTTTCCATTGCCCTAGAAGCTGTATTGGTGTAGATATTGCTTCGGCATATGTCTGAGATTTCTCTGCCTGTGGATTCCTCTAATATTTTTATGGTTTTCTGTCTTATGTTTAAGTCCCTTATCCATTTTGAGTTTATTTTTGTGTATGGTGTAAGTTGGTGTTCTAGTTTCATTTTTTTGCATGTATCTGTTGTGGTGATAATTTTAACACCTCACACTTTTATGTGTTATTATCTAAATGAGCATTTTACCTCATTTAAATAATAACAAAAATTCATAGAGGGGCCAAATAATACAGCTCCATTGCACCTATAAAATGAATTATTCTTTCTTGTCTTTTCCCCTTTTCTCATAGTTTTTCAGAAGGCAATTGACCAACTGGGTGATAGGTGTGCTGGGTAAACCTCATCGCAAGCTACAAGGCACAATTCCCTACCTTTCCTGAAGTCCCTCCACCTCATTAATGAAACAATTACAGTGAATTTGTTTATGCATCTGTAACTGAGTTTATTGACTTTGCATCTTGCTAGAATGTAAGCTTCTAGTGTTTCTTCATCTATTGGAAGGCTACAAACAATACCTATTACAGAAAAATGATTTAAAAGTTATGCAATTAAAACTGGCTTCTGGCACAGGTGCTTCCAAAGAAACTTTATTATGAGCAAGTTGAAGTTGAATGAGATTCTCTTCTACATGTTACTTCAATCTATATATTTCTTTACCTAAAATGATTAAGTAAATTATAGATTTGAGTAGATGGCTCATGATTTCTAATTTGTGGAGGCCTCTCAAGATATCCATACAGGGGAGAACTTCATACATTGGTCTTAAGAATAAAACACAAAGAGCACATTTACTTGTTCTCCCAACCAATCCTAGAGGATCATGCCTTCACATATTAATACCTCTGACATGAAGAAAATCAAGGATCCAGTGATATCAGCAACGAGTGTTATAAACACATGTAACTGTGGACTTCCATTGCATAGAGAAGCTTGATGTCAGCAAAGCATTCTCATTTTGTTGTTTCAGACCTATGTTACAGAATCAGTCAAAGAAAACTGAAAGCAAAAGAAACAAAACAGGTCTATATCTCACTTTGAATTTTTAAAATTAGACTAAGAACAGCAATGTGATTGTTGTAATTACCCTAAGGTCCATATAAAATATATGCATACTTTTATCTCAGAGACCCTGGTGTACTATTTTTCTGTGTGGTAAAGGGGTTTATAAAGTTAAGAAAAGGGAACAACAGCTAATATTTATTATATTCCTTTTCTATGTGCCAGAATTGTTCTAAGCACTTCAGTTGTAATCTTTACACCAATCCTATTGTTTCTCTAGTTTATAGTTGCAAAAATTGAGATTCAGAAAGGTTAAGTAACTTGCTAGAGGACAATGTTAATAAAAGAGCTAGGAATATTACTCAGAGCTGTCTGAAGCCAAAGCTCACGTTCTTATCCAGTAGATTATTCCGCCTGGAGGATGCAATTTTAGCTGGAAGACAGGGAACTAGGAACCAATAATACTAATACAAGAAAAAGCCACCTCATCATCTCATATATTGTTCCTTCTCTGGAGAGGCAAACACACACACACACACACACACACACACACACACACACACAGAGAGAGAGAGAGAGAGAGAGAGAGAGAGAGAGAGAGAGAGAGAGAGAGAGAGAGAGAGGGAGGGAGGCTAGACCATTATATTTAACAAGACTGGAAGATTTTATAGACTAGCCTAAGGTTTTGAAGGTATCAAGGTGGGTGTTAAAATGAGTACTTAAAATATAGCCAATAATCAAGCATAATAACATAGACACATTTTTTTTATTGTTGGTTATTTTGGTCTTTAAAAAAAGCAAAACCCTGTATTAGCAAAGATAATTCGAATTTGAAAATAAAGCAAATGTAAGTCCTTGTAATGTCACATTGTAGCATTGTTTAACAGGCCCTCTTGAGGGTAAAAATCTTTGTTTAATATTTGTTACATACTATTGGCTAGGGCCCAGACTCTGTGAAGACATAGTCAATTTGGAGATTCTCAGCCAGGAGAGATGTAAATAATTCTATCCACAGAGCAAGTGACCCTAAAGGTTACAATTTTATTGTCGTAAAGGACATTGACCATGATTGTCTTTAAATTTGCAGACTTACTTTAATATGCTTTACCTGAGCGACTGGATATATATCTGGCTCTCAAATTTGTCTTGGAACCAACTTTACTGCCCTGCTAAGTTTTCTCATTAATGAGTTAAGTGATTTTTGACATGGGCTAGCTTTCTATTTGTGTAAGAGTCATGATTTTTTACTTTTTTGAAAATTAAAATTTGACATCTCAGAGTGCTAAATAGGTAAAATGGATGAATTTGAGATAGGATTTTAAAGACAGATCCTATAAGGAGAACCCCAGTAGATCAGGTGCATTAGAAACCCCTTAACCCTGTGTAGCTTAGACCCCAGTACCGAGCAAACTTCCATCTCTGATGGAGCAGCCTCTTTGCTGGGAAAAGCTGGTGGGGCCAATATGTCCAATAGTCCTAATTGAAGAAGAAGCAACTGAATTCCTAATATTTTCCTAGGCAAACTGAAGAAAAACAGGCCTTCCTTTTATCATCTCACGCTCTAAGACTGAATAGATGAGGGTGGGGCTGCTATCTGCTTGTATTTCCACAGAGGGATAAAGCAATCTGAGTTGTTTCAGGAAGTCAGAGGTCAAGTTCTTTCCAAAGACCTAAATGATATGTTTTAGAAAAGTGTTTCTCAGGTATGATATGAGGCCTATTGGACTGTAGCAGCTACCCTCCTAATGGGCCACAGACTGATCCAAAAAGATGTTTTTTAGAGTAACAAAGCACAATTCTGTAAAATGTTCTCTTTTTTATGTATGGCCAAGGCTACTTGACAGCAACCTATCATCCTTAATATTAACAGCAAAATTAGACTCACCAGAGTTTACTGAGGACTCAGAAGTTTACTACATAGTGGACATATTTGGCAATATGTAAGTCTGTGAGAAGAAGAACTTTTTAAAATCTTCACCCAAGGATATCTTTATTGATTTTAGAGAGAGTGGCAGGGACCGGGGTTGGGGGCATCGATGTGAGAGAGAAACATAGATCAGTTGCCTACCATACATGCCCTAACAGGGAATTGAACCTGCAGCCTAGGTGTGTGCCCTGACCAGGAATCGAACTCACAACCTTTTGGTGTATGGGACAACACTCCATCTGAGCCACCTGGCCAGGCCAGGACTTTGTTTTGTTCATTGCCATATCCCCAACACCCAGAACAATGCTTGGTGCACCTGGTAGGCAGTGGTTAATATTTCAGTATGTACTGAAATCCTACCTAATAATAGACAAATATGCAAATTGACCATACCTTCGCTATGCCCACGATTGGCCAGGAGGCACAGGGGGGGGCGGGACTCGGGGGGGCCGGGGTGGGTGGCCGATTGGGCCGGCGGGACGCTGAGCTCGCGTTGCCAGCGGTGGCGCGAGCTCAGCGTCTGCGTCATGGCTGTGCTGCGGCACAGAAGGGGCCTCTGGGGCAGCGAGCTCACGTCCCGCCACAGACCATCAAAAGCGGGGGAGCTGGGTGCCTGTCCGCTCAGGCACCAGGCCTTTCAGAAGCCTTTGCCACGCTGGAGGCTTCTGAAAGGCCTGGTACACCAGCGGACAGGCACCCAGCTCCCCCGTGATCGAAAGCGAAAGTGTGTAGGGGACCCTACACGTGCATGATTTAATCATGCACTGGGCCTCTAGTATTTGAATAAATGACATTTGCATAGACATCAAATGGGTTTCCCACAATTTGGGATAAATATATATAGTTGTTATTACATCAACAGTTTGTTGTGATTCTCATTGAATCTTGCTTTAGAATTTTAAGTTACTGTTTAGCTTCATTACTAATTTTAGTATGATGATGTGGTTTATATGGCTAACCCTGTAACACGTAGGTCTGCACATTTGCATTAACACTATTTTGGTCTATATTTTTCTAGTAATTTTTCAATAACTAGATTTTAAGTCACACCTGCAGTGAGTTCAAGAATGAGTCATCGATGCATCTAGGGAGAAAGAGGACATATACATGTATCATCTGCAAATAGGGCTATCTTCACTAGCCATGTGCTCTAGATAGATTTGCTTGAGTTAAATAAAACATGCTATCAAAGTAAATGTATCAAATGTCCTGAATTATTTTTTAACCCCATAAGTCATGGTTTTACAACATAAAACTATATTCAAGCTGATAATTAACTTGTAAATTTTGTTTACCTTATTTCATTTTTTTCAGTTTATTTATTTTATTATTATTATAATTATTACAATTATTATCTCATTGCTTTCAGAGAGGAAGGGAGAGATAGAAACATCAATGATGAGAGAGAATCATTGAATGGCTGCCTCCTGTTCACCCCACACTGGGGATCAAGCCTGCAATCCAGGCATGTGCTCTAGGCTGGAATCGAACCTGGGACCCTTTAATCCACAGGCCAATGCTCTAACCACTGAGCAAACCAGCTAGGGGCTCACCTTACTTTCTTAATCACTGAGTTCTTGATCCATTGAAAGTTAGGAACAGGTGAGAATGGAGGGTGTAGGCCTTCGTCCTACCTACATGGCCTTGAGACTGAGCACGTGACCCCTTTTCAGCCAGGACAGCAGGCTTCCCTGGGTGGGAATTAGGGTTGCAGAACTAGAGGGAGGACTCTGGAGACCAGAAGCGCACAGACAGATCCGCCAACATGCTTCTAGGTGAACACTGGCCAAAAAGAAAGAAACTATTAAGCCCTCAAAGTGAATATGGGAGAAAACAACATGGCGCTCGTGGACAGTTCAATACATAAACAAAGGTATTTAAACAGGATCCTCAGGGGGTTTATTTGTTGAAAGAAAAGGAGACTCACGTCTCATGAAAACAGCAACAGGAACTGTGAGCGTGGCGTCACTGAGGCCTCTTTCCTCTCCACATTCCTTTCTCCCCTCCCCCTCCACATTTGGAGGTCTTATCTATCTCACCGTCATTCCCAGAGAAAAATATTTTTAAGTTTGATAAACTCCCTGGTCTTCAGTGCCAGATGGGCTGGGCCTGTCCAGTCCCTTCACCTGGCCAAGAAGGGAATGCTCGTCCCAAAGCAGGTGACTCCTTCCCAGTCCCTTTAGGAAGCAGAGCATTGTCCCATGAGACTTAAGGGATAATCTTTATACTCTTTTCTGTTGGCCCTTCATCATGATTCTATTGTCCGCCATGTGAGTTCAGCTGTTAAGTGCTCACTTAAAAGAAATGATCCCTCCCCCGACCCCTATTTTGCCCAGTAACAGCCTGACAAATAGCACCTGCCATTGCTCACAGAGAAAAATGCAAGAAAATGGAAAACGAAAGGCAAAAAGGCATGAGAATCCTGCTAATGCCTGATGACTGATCTTCTTAGCACGCATAGGGCGCCCTCAGATTTTTCCAGAATCTTAGATCTCCTTACTGAACAACCACACACACACACACACACACACACACACACACACACACACACACACACAGCTGCATAGTCCCCTCCCACCTTCTGCCTACAGCTTGTTTGTCCGTCTCACACACAGACCCAGACAATGCTCTCAATAGGCGTCTTTTGGGAAGACAATTGCAGGAAGCGTGATAACGGGATTTGTCACCCTGCCGCGGCTGCTGTTTCAGCAAGCATTTCAATAATGAAAGGAAGTTTTCCTAATGGTACATGTGAATGAATTTCAGCTGTCTCCTCTTAAAAAAAAATTCTTTTGGAAGAAAGCCAATTAAGATCATCTGTCTAATGCATCTATTCACCCCCACTGCAACAAGATGTCAGTTATAATAGATGTCTAATCAACTCCGACTTCTCAGGACAGGGTGCTGAGCATGCGGAAACAAGGGAGAGAACAGAGGCTCCACCTGCGCAATGTTGGGAGGTGATGGATGAAAACTTCTCTCCGAAATGTTAGTCCGTAGGGCAGTAGAGCCAGGAGTGTTTAGAATACACCCACACACCAAGATGGAGTGGGCTTCAAATGATGATCTGTACTAGCCAGAGCAATTTCTTTCCTATTGTTGGCCTGGTACCCTAATGGCCATCTTTTGAGGGGACTGTGGAAGCTAACTGTCAAAATCCATGGCCTGGCTCCTGGATGCCTGCTCCCTTACATCCAGAGGGGAAGCATTTCCATTAAGGAGAATGAACAAGCCCCCCCAGATACTGGGGCATACGTGATTGTGCAGGCAAATTCTCTTTTTTGAAGGAATTTTGATGCCTCCTGAGAGATCAAGCCATCGAGAGGATGCCGTGTCCTAGAAAGAGACTGCCCGAAGTCAAGAGAAATCACTAAGCTAAGAAGCAGTGTGACTGTACATGTAGTACATCATTAATTTCTCTAAAGATAGATACACACAGGAGCTCCCTGAGTAACACATATACCTTGGAGGTGACAGTCTTCCCTCATGCATACTGGGAAAATTAATTGTACAGAAAATCCCGGGGAGATTACAAAGAAAGGACATATCTTTCTCTTAGCTTAACGTGCATACTACCCTAGTTCCAGGAGCCAACAGCTTTTTCTCAGTTACAAACCAATTCACCGTGTGGCCATTTATTATTTCACAGGTCACATCCATCTGCCTTTTTTATACACTTGGAAGGGGGTTGCTGTGTAACTATGGTTTCAGTATGTAAGTTCTGTTCTCCTGTAAGCCTGGGGCTTGATCTCTATCTCAGCTGCGGCTCTAGGCTGCCCAGCTGGCTGGCATGGCTTGTGGAAGGCCAAGCTCTTATTAGTCCACTCTGGTCTGTCCTTTGGAGAGAGTCAAGGGTACTGCCTGCACTGAGATGTCCAAACTACCATTGAGATGAAACCATTTCCACGAATGTCCCCAGTACTGCCATTCTGCTCACAGTAACATCAGTATTTTGCCTTTGCCAACATTGACATGGCCTCCAGGCCACCCCCACTCTCATCATCTGTACTAGCACAGTGGAACTTGTCCACACTTCATTATGCTGCCACCAGAACCATTAACATTAGTATGGTGAGTTCCTAATGGCCCCCAGAGATAGCCAGGCTTTCATCCCTGTAATGTCACCTTATATGGCAAAAGGTACTTTGAAGATTTGATTAAATTAAGATTCTTGAGATGGGGGCATCATCCTGGATTATCTAGGGGTCCCAAAGCAATCACAGGGGATATAGAGTTTCTGTTTCTCCAAATAGCACCTTGATATTGTTCTCTAGCCAGAAAGGAAGAAGTGAAGACTAGCAGCCAAGACTTTTGTGCAAAAGCTCTAGGAAGTGTCTCTTCTCTTTTCAATCCCAGATTGTTCCATGAGGATCGTCTTGAATAAATCTCAAGTTGACATAAGGCAACTGCTCTGCAAGCAAACTGCAAAGAAGTACCGGCTTATGCATTTTCTTACTTCAATAGTTGAAGGAATAAGTCAACAGAAATCACTAAGAATATGTCAACAGAAATCAGCTACAATGAACTTGAATAATTTAGATTAGGTGACTACATTAATTTTTTCCTCCAATTTCATTGCCCTATAATTTCAGCCACCATGGCATATGCAGATAAATTTGAGACTATTCAGTTGTATGTAGCTGGGTTACATGTATAAGAATCAATAGATGTAGGAATGGTTTTCTCAGTCTGTTTTCCTTGAAAATAACCATTTTGAGGAATTTTCTAATGCTTCATACACCCACACATGAAAAGAAAGCAGTTAAAATAGAAAGAAAATGTTCAGTTTTGTTTATTTGCATTGACAGGGTTTACTAAACATGTTTTTACATGGTTGTTCCTGAGCAGGGTGACCTTGCTTTCTTGGAGCTACAATGAGCCTGAATAATTTAGATTAGGTGACTACATTAATTGAATTTACCTGGTGATTAGCTCACAGTTTCACTTCACTTTCCTATCCATGCAAATCCTTTCTAAAAGTAAAACCCTTTTTAATTTAATTGTATTAAAAATACTTCCATTCAAAGCTTGGCCAACCAATTTGTATAGTTATGTAAAGTTTTGTTTTCAAAGATTCAATGTAGTATTGATATGATAATAATTTATTTTTCTTTTATGAAAACAATCTGATTACATTAAACCAATTTGGAGAATTGGCAAAACATACATGAAGTTATCCTTTGGGCATAACCATTTGTAGCAATTTGCTATTTTTCCATTAAATTTTTTTTATATCTATAGCTGTCATATGATTACAATTAGAGTGTAAGTAGCATTTTGTTAACCACTATCACCCCAATAAATTCAATAAAGAGGAAAAACACACAATATAAGAAATAAAAAGTAAATAAAAAATTTTAAATTTCATTATTTTATTGACAATTATGGATAATCATTTGTTGATTAAACGAATGATAGATGTTCAAGATGGAATCTTCTATCATCATCATCATCTCTTCTGGATATTAGTTGCAACTTAATTAAATAAACCACATTAAACTATTCAATGTGCTAGGTTAAATTTTTAATTTAAGGGAACATATTCTTTCTTCACAAGATATTAAGAACTGAGAAAAGATAACCAGTCAATAAGCACATTTAGCAGTACTTAATAACATATTAGAGTAGGTAAGGTTATTGGTTCTATTATTTAAATATTTAGGAGTATGTCTATACTAGTCAGTGCTATCAATGTCTAAGTTCTCAGAGTGTGGAAGTATGCTAAACTAATGCTCGTTAATAGGTAAGTACTCATTCTCTCAGAGCCCATAGACTTTTGACTCTGTCCCACGCCTGATAGTTGTGTGGCAGAAGGCAGAGGTAAAGATGGAGGCCTGCATATCATAGGTTTAAATGTAAGTTTTAAATGGGCTACTACAGCATTCAATAAAACATGCCCTATCCTACTGCCTTGACAAATACTTTTTTGTAATAACTGGAAAACCAGTTTGAATTTAGGATTCTTTGATTCCTCACTGTTCACATCCCACGGTCAATTTATTGCCCCTTTATTCTTCATCTTTGGCTCTTTGCTGCCCTATGAGAATCTTTGTATGCACACTTGTAAAAACCCTGCTTACACGTCCCAGCTTTGTCCATACCCTTTGTAAACACTGTCCCTTGGCCATCCCTTGGGCATAAGGGCATTTATGCCAGCAGTGAATTCAGACTTCAGAAGGATAGACCCAAGGAAAAGGTCTACCCAGGCCATTGAAGAGACTCCTAAATCATTTGGGCAGGTCATTCCTTGGCCTGAGTGTCAAGGGCATGTTTGGCAGGGGTGAGAATATGGCTTCTGTGTAGACATTTCCGCCTGGTCTGATAAACTCTTTTCCCTTAGAAAAAGGCATGGCACAGGAGGGCTAGGGTAGGCTCTTTCATGTTCAAGCCCAGAGCAGGGTCCCAGAGCAGGACCTAATATACTAAGATTCTAAGGGATTCTAAGTATATGGGAGAAGGTAGAAGTTGGGAAGTTAAGCTATTCACATAGCGAATTTTAATGGCAGGCACTTCCAGCAATCTGACCAATATCTACATTCCCTTCTTTCTTATAAATAGAATCTTGATTTTGCTTAGTGTCACAATATTCCTAGCTTAGGAGCCCCTGCCTTTAGGAGTGAGCACGTAGTATGGTTCCGGCCAATGAAAGCAAATCAAAATTGTGCTGGGGATTTCTGCGAAAGCTTTGTTCTCTTGATATAGTTTCTGCCCTGTCTTTCTGGTGTTTTCATTTTCTTCTTGTCTGAAACACATATGTGATCTTAGAGGTGGAGTGACATCTTTATAACCCTGAGATGAACTCAGAGAGGAAAGTCACAGAGGAGAGATGACATAGTAGCAGAAACATAAGGGAATCCTGGAACACTGGTGACATTCAAGAGCCTTCTTATGCTAAAATAAACTTGCATTTGGCTAATCCATTATATGCATGTCTAATAAGTACACACAAAAGCAACTCCTAATAAAACATAATTGATTTATATAATCCCTACCCTTCAACAAATGTGTGAGTTTTTGTGTTGCTTGTTTGCTTATATTAATACTGAGGAAATAATCAAGCTTATGAATTAAATTTATGAGTCCATCAACTAGACTTTAAACTCCTTGAATGTAGGGACTGAATTTTGTTTATTGTTTTCCCCAGTGCTTTCCACATGATCTAAAACATAATTATATCAATAACACAAAGATAAAGCTGTGTTAAGGGTTTGCATAAAATATTAATTTCTAAATAACAAGTTATTTCCATTGTGCTATAAATGGTTTATAATCAAGGTAGATAGCAAAGCAACAGCATCTTTAATTAAAATGGGGCTGGAAGGATGCTTTATAATTTCTGAATTGTTTTCCATATTGGTTCTCCAATATTCTTTTTCAAAAAAAACAACAAACACTAAGATTTATTCTGAAATGTTTGAATTTTACTAGTAAAAAGGCAGTGGATGAGTATGTTTCCTTCTTGAGGATTCACTAATGATTTCAAAGAAAAAAATTCGGTTAAATCTATAAAAATTTAAATTACTCATTCTCAGAAATGGAAAAATATTTTTATTTATGATTTTGTTAAATATCTTAACTATTGTTTTTTGGCAATAACAGAGGCACTCAATATATAGAACTACAAGTCATATGCATTTGCATAAAATGAGCATCCTTGACATGATTTTCTATAGAAAAATATATAGAATTTTAGTGAAAGATCAGCATACACAGTGGCAGAATTTAGAATCTGATATACAGGAGATTTATGAAGAAACATAACTTTCATCCACCTAATTCCTGTGTCCTTTATATTTTTGAGAAGAGAAAGGCTCTATTCTTTTATTTTTCTTCAATGTTTTATTATACAAAGGCCTGGTGCATGAAATTCGTGCACTCGGGAGGGGTCTCTCAGCCCAGCTTGCACCCTCTCCAATCTGGGACCCCTTGGGGGATGTCTGACTGCCGGCCTGGTCGGCCCCAACTGCCCTCCTTTGCTGGCCATCTTGTGACAATGTGGGGGTGGCCATCTTGTGATGATGTGGGGGTGGCCATCTTATGACAACGTGGGGGTGGCCATCTTGTGATGGGAGGGCGTGAGGGTCAATTTGCATATTACCTCTTTATTATATAGGATATGCAGAAAAGATAGGACTTATCCATAGTTTTGCTTGAATTTTCTTCTGTGTCTACTCTGAGATCCAAATCATTTTTTGAAATAATAATACATTTTTTTCTCCCTAGTTTAGAAATTGTTAGATATTAGATTGGCAAAAAGAATGGGTTGGAAGTTTGGCATTAGATTTTTATAGCAAAGGTGTTTGAGAATGAAATCATCAGTTCTTTGTAGATAGATTTATTATTATTTTTTATCATCCGACTTCTCTTTGAATAGAGCACAGTTAGTCCATCAAATTCTAGTTCATTTTGTAAATTCACTCTGTGAACACATGCCATAAAGTCCAACATTTCACTATTGCACATTCAAGATGATATCAACTTGTAATAATGTTCTGAGTCTATTGCCATCCACATGTTTATTTTCCCTCTTTCCTCTTCCAAATTAGAGGTATAAGAAGTGGTGTCAAGTATCACTTATTACTTCCTGAGAGGACATGAAGAGAAACTATTATCTCCTTCAAATCTTTTGTGCTATCTTTATTGAAAAATTTCAGTGAACTTGAATGGACTTATTTACTGTTAACCTCAGAGCAATGGTAGCATAATTTCTGTGCTAGAAAAATATAAAAAATAAAACAGCTAAAAGGGATAAACTTTCAGTTTTTTTTAAAAGCATTTAGTACATTCTGATCGACAAGAACTCAACATATTGTATCAGCTGAGGTACAACTAGTTTTTTTTTTTTTAAAAAATACCATTGAATAAATGATGCAATTTTCATATTTATGCCACTGTAATCCACAGGTACAACATAAGAATGTTTGCAAACAAGGAAAGTTAGTATAAAAGTAAGCTGTTTTCTATAAGCTTAAATATATTAGGATTCATAGTAAATTGTACTAAAACTGAAAATGGGTTAAATTTTGTTGTAAACACTATCAATCATCATTTTTAAGCTTGTATTAGTTAACAAAGGCATTGATTCTGCATCATCCTAAATAGAAAAAAGTTTTGTTCCTTCCTGCTAGTATTGATTGCTCATTTTTTTCATTTAACAAGCATTTTTTTTTCAGTGCCTCTGTATGAGGTGGTTCCTACAAATAAATACACAACCCTGCTATGTAAAACAAAACAAAACACACCCCCCACAGAAATATGTGCAATGTACCATTGGGTCTCAAAGTGGGTAATTATCCATTCTCTCTGGGGAAGCAAGATAATGAATCTTAAACTGAGTTCTGGGTCAGGATGTTTTAAAGCTGAGCTGGAGAGGGTGCCTGACCAGAGTGGAGGCAGTAGAGAGAGGAGGTATGAGGATACTGGAAGAAATGAGGAGTTAATAATCAATTTGATGTTAGGGGTATGGCATGAGCAAGTTGGTGAATGGTGTTCTGTTTACTAAGAGGCAGCCATCTGAGATAGTTGATGATGAAGTAACTTTGAGCTTTGTTGAGTTTTAATTGCCTGGGACACATCTGAGAGGCAATTCCAACAGACAGTTGGATTCACAACTCTAGAGCTTAGGATACAAGATAGTGCTGAAACTAGAAGTTCTTAGCGTAGAGATGATATCAGAGGCCTTCAGGATGAATGGGCTCCCTTACGGAGAGCGTGTAGAGGGAGGAGGCATGAAGACCAGCATGGCCAATGGTTTCATTAGACTAGAACCGTGGTCTGAAAACTGCGGCTCACGAGCCACATACGGCTCTTTGGCCCCTTGAGTGTGGCTCTTCCACAAAATACCATGGCCTGGGCGAGTCTATTTTGAAGAAGTGGCATTAGAAGAAGTTTAAGTTTAAAAAATTTGGCTCTCAAAAGAAATTTCAATCGTTGTACTGTTGATATTTGGCTCTGTTGACTAATGAGTTTGCCGACCACTGGCCTAGAACATAGCCCAGGCAAAGGAGAGCAGAAGGAGCTGGAATCGGGAGGCCTCTGAATATCAGGGGGAATTAGATTTTGATTCCTAGGTTCCGTGAAACAATTGGAAGTTTCTGAAGTGCAGTGGCTTGGTCGGCGCTTGGTTTCAGAGGATTTCTCTGGAGTGAAATGAACTAAGACCAGATGACCCAATTTGGAAGCAACTGTTGATGAAAGGTCCTGAAGATCCAGGGGGAGATGACCTAGATCTCCAGGCTCTGGACAAGGTGTAGGGCTTGAAGACATTCCAGTGGTAGCTCATAGGACTAGACCACTGAAAGGCTATGGGGGAAAGAGAATGTGACTGGGAAGACACTTAGCACCAAGGAGAGCTATCAAAGATGGATGTGAAGGCTGGAATCCTCTTAAGAGAGGCGATAGCTGACTCGGTGAGAATGTTTCCTGTTAGAGAGATACTGTCTAAGGAGTAATAGAAAATACATTAAAAAGTACTTAATTCTTAGGAAAAGTGAATGCTTTGTGTTTCTTTCTTTTCTTTTTTTTTTTTTTTCTGCAAAAAGCTTTATTGTTTCATTTGGCCCAGTGCATGGGAGAGGGCTCCAGGGTGGTTAGAAGAACGGCTAGTGGTTTCGGGAAGAGGCTCAGGTAAAAGCCAGGCCCCAGAGGGTGCAGAGGGGCCCCTCAAAGGCCTCGGGGCTCCACAGGCTCCTAGTGGCGCTGGAGGGTGAGCCTTTCCGAGAGACACTCCCCAGCCCAGCCTGGGGCCGGCCGCCTGCGGAGGGGAGCCAGGTGTCCCCTCTTCTTGATGAGCGGCACCTCCTCGCCCCGGAAGTGGTTCTGCGGGAGGTCACGGAGCTGAGGGCCTGCGGGGAGACCCAGGGCCTGCAGCTCCCCCGGGCCTGGGTCAGGCCCCTCTCCCAGGCCAGGCGGCTCCATGGCCCCGAGTGTGGCCCCCTCCCCGGGGAGGCCTCGGCACGGCCTGGAAGAGGACGCCCCGCTGGTGCCCGTCTCTCAGAGGCTCCGCGCCCTCAGCTGCTCCTCCGCCCGCTCGGGGGCAGCCCGCGCCCTCGGAGCCGCACGTCGCGGTGGAGACGAAGCCCCGAGAGAGGTGGGTGCGGGCCCAGAGGCCGCGGCCAGGCGGGGGGCAGCCTCCACCTGGGAGGGGGGGTCATTCTGGCGGATGGGAGCTCCTGGGGGTTCGGCAATGAGGGGTGAAGGTGGGAACCCGGGGTGCGGGCTGGGCCCGCAGGTGGCGGTGAAGGTGGAGGTGGAGGAGAGCGGGAGGGGCGGAGGTGGAGGCAGGGGGTCCCTGGGCTGTGCCCCCACACACTGTGGAAGCGGGAGGCGGAGCCGGCCGCCGAAATGCTCTGTGCCTCACCTGTCATTGGTACCCGGGGCTGCACGTGCCGCATCAGGAGGATAGATTACTTCTTTGGACTCACTAGTAACAACGTGAACCTGAGCACCAATCCTGAAATCCGCATTGCTTTCTTTGCCCACGATTTTACAAGAATTATTTTTAAAAATCCTTTTCTTGTGTTTTGTTATTTTTTAATATAATGTGTTAACTCAGGTTTGTATTTCAAACAAACTTCCTGATTACACTGTGGCCGAAGACAGACTCATACAAAAAGCTGGAGCAGCCTCCCAACCTAGTTAAAGGGTACCAGTTTCGCTCTGACCAGTTTGGCTCAGTGGATAGAGTGTCGGCCTGTGGACTGAAGGGTTCCGGGTTCGATTCCGGTCAAGGGCATGTACCTTGGTTGTGGGTACATCCCCAGTGCGAGGTGTGCAGGAGGCAGCTGATGGATGTTTCTCTCCCATCGATGTTTCTAACTCTCTATTCCTCTCTGTAAAAAATCAATAAAATATATTTTTTAAAAAAGGGTACCAGTCTCCTACTGCCCCATGCTGAACATTAACTTTTGCCAATGTCTCTGGTTCCTGCCTTTCCAGGGAAAGGCACCTTTCAATACTGGCTCCCCGTTTTGCCTCACCTGCTGACATTTAAAAATAACTGAGTTGTTTACTCTGCTTTCCTTTCTTGGAGCAAATAAAAAGTAAAAACAGATGCTGCTAGCATTTGTGTCCTGGAGTCACAGTTGGAGATTTTTTTCCCCCCTCGTTCCTTCTTGCTGTACTTTTTTTTTTTTTTTTTTAAATCAAAGGTTGTTATTTTTTGTTGATTGGCCAATTAGAGGAGCTAGTGGCTGCTACTTACTTCTAAGACTTGGTTCTGTTATAAAACCTCAGAGGCTAATGCTGCTTCCGTCTCGCCCTGAAGAGACATTAAAGGGTACACTTGCAGTGAAGTCTCCCCACAGATGAAGGAGCCTGAACCATTGATCACAATGTGAAATGCTGAAAACTGCAAAGGAATCCAATTTATTTTAAATAAAACTACTCTGTTCTCCAGTGACAGATTCCAGAATCAGACAACAGAAAGGAACTGACAGCAGATGTTTTGGAGCCAAGACCCAGAGCGACCGAGTAAGAGTATAGAAAAGAAATTGCTTTGAACTTCGCCCCTGCTTTAAATACTTCAAATCAATAGGTCACAGAGCTCTTTAATAGAGTGATGAGGTCTTGCCCTAGCAGATCTGCACAGTGACAAGCTGATGTGCGTCCTAGCAGCAGGGTCATAAAAATGGCAGGCTGCTCGCTGAAAGGGGGCTTTGTGGGAGCGGGGGGGTCCGTTTGGAGTGACTCCCTTGTATGGCCACTCTCGAGAGCCAAGCCTTAATAGTCTCCATCTAAATGGGACTGACCTCATGAATTACCTCAGGAAACTTAATCTATAGACTGGCTTCTTCTTATGCAGACTGATGAATTCTTGTTTATTCCTAAATGGCTGTCACCAGGCCTATTCATCAAACTCTTAAGGCGGAGGAGGGAGGGGGAGGGTGGCTCCCAGAAGCCAACCTGGAGGGGGGCACTGTTAAAGAATCACTAGGCTTCACGGCTGGTCTCGAGACCCTCTCCAAACCCACAAAGCAGGCTCCTTTTTTTATGGCTTAAACTATTCATCAGAAGCGCATTTAGATGAGATTCTGACCTGATAAAGGAAAAGCGAAGAAAAAAGGAAAGAGTGCTTTTTGTCACTATCAGTTTCATGGATGTGTTCTTTCTCTTTGGAGGGATTTTTTTTAACAAAAGTAAAAGAAAATAAAGGCAGATGGCCAACTCTTTTCAATATCCGTTTGCTTTATTTGAGCAGTTTAATGTAGTGAAACAGAGTGAAATGTTGCTACTTGCTAAATGGTAAACAACACCATTACCCAGAATTCTGTTGTAGACGGGTACAAAACAGGGTGCTAGTGATTAATTAAACTGTTGTTGTAATTGTAATGCATGATACATAATAGATAGTGTGCCATGCATTTTAAAGGCAGCAAATTAGCAAATAATAACTTTCCGCCATAGCACATCTCCATTGCTTGCCGCTAATGCATAAATAATCAAAAATAAAAGGCTATTATGCAACTACCTAATACAACCAATGTTTCTGATGTTCACCAATCTGTAAACATGTGCAGTCAAGCTACACACCATGGCTGCTGTGGGTCAGAGGCCCCTGGAGGCGAGAGGAAGAGACTCCTCCCCAGTGGACTTCCCTGTGTTCACTGCATGACAAGGTTCCCATCTTCACAGCCGTCATACATGCAGTCATCTCCTATACACATGTCATGCTTCTGTTTGCATACCAGCCAGGATTACAGACATGGCTGCACAAGCCCCTTTCATACAGAAAATATAAAATGATTAAAATAAAAGAGCAATTTTGTGATACCATGTTCATGTTTTTTCTACTTTCTTGATGTGACAATTTAAAAAAATATATATTTTTTATTGATTTCAGAGAGGAAGGGAGAGGGAGAGATGGAAACATCAATGATGAGAGAGAACCGTTGGTCAGCTGCCTCCTGCACACCTCCTACTGGGGATCGGGCCTGCAACCCGAGTATGTGCCCAGACCGGGAATAGAACCGTGACCTCCTGGTTCATAGGTCGATGTGATGAGAAGGTTAAGGTGATCGTTTCTTCTATCCAATTCTTTCTACCTGAGATTGTTGAACATTTGGTAGGCAAAGAAAGAGGCCCCAGTGAATATAGAGAATATAACTTAGAGAGGTGAATGCATGCTGGCCACTCGTTTGGGATGACTGAGATAAAAACACACTGATGGAAAGAAGGGATCGAGATTTCTGTGAACATGAGGAACTTAAGCACGGTATCTTTCCAAATCCCCCACCTTATTTAAGCTGAATGGTCAACCTTGGATTTTTTTTTTCTTTAACAGAAAAAAAGAAATTGAAGTTTAAATTACATACTATAAAATACACTCATTTTAACTACACAATTCGGTGATCTTTAATAAATTTACAGAACTGTGCAACCAGTGCCACAATTAATTTTAGAGTATATTTCTACCTCTTTCTAAAGGTTCCACATGTCCATTTGCAGTCAATCCCTGTTCTCACTGCCAGCTTTAGGCAACCACTGATCTATTTTATGTCATGATAGGTTTGCCTTTTCTGGACCTTTCATATAATGGAACCATGCAATATGCTATCTTGTATGTCTGGCTTCTTTCACTGAGCAAAATACTTTTTATGCTTACCCACGGTCTAGCATATATCACCACTGCATACCTCTTTGTGGATGAATAGTATTTCATCATGTAGATATACCACATGATGTTTTTCTGTTCACCAGTCGATGAACATTTGGACTTATATTTGGGTAGATGCATAGGAATGGAATTTTGGGTCATGTGGTAAAGTTATGCATCCTAGGATTTTAAAATGACCTCTCTTCATTTGGGAAATGATACTGAATCCCATGACTGAATTCCGTTACTCATTCATACCCTGGGGGCCTGGAGATACTGGGTCTGCTTGCAAGTCCACCATTTGCACCACGTGACCACAGTCACAGTCACATTGCTCGCTCTACTGTCCCCCGAAGGGTGGTTTCCTCAAGTTCCCAAGGCAGGAGAGAACTGGAAACAGCCAACTCAGACTTGGTTAGCATTGCTGTTTGCGGGGGACTTGAACGAACAGACTCGCATAGACAGATAACAGAATGGCACACAGTAGAAAGCGTGAAGACAAGGGGTAGTAGCTCAGTATTTGGAAACCTAGAAGAGCAGGACCTGGTGAGCCCTCCTTCTAGGGCCTAATGCTGTTCCACGATAGGAGGGCAAGAGAACTGCAATAGCTCTTTGCCAACACAGGAGCTCCCTCGACGAGTGGGCTTTTCCCAGGAAATTGCATCAACATATTCCCAGGAGCTAAAGGCCTTTGAGGCTCCATGCTTCCCACCTCACTCAACCAATTATTCCTGGTGATCAAGAAGGCTTGTGCCTGTTCCAGTGGCTACAGATTGTTTTTATTTTTTTTTAAATATGTTTTTATTGATTTCGAGAGAGAGGAAGGGAGTGGGAGAGAGAGAGAGAAACAACAGTGATGAGAGAGAATCATTGATCAGCTGCCTCCTGCACGCCCCCTACTGGGGATCAAGCCCAAAACATGGAGTGGAACCTGTGACTTCCTGGTTCATAGGTTGATGTTCAACCACTGAGCCACACCTGCTGTGCAAGAGATTATTTTAGGATACATGGTCACCTCGGTGTTTCCCACTGCCAGTTTTTGGTTTGGAGTGCTGATAAACCATACTCCATCTCACCGTCTCTCTCTGTAAATAAACACAAATGGTAATTTCCCCATAGGTAGTCAGGTAAGATGCTAATCGATGCCATAAATCAAAATGTAGTTGACCGCTGCCTGGCATATAAGTAATGAATTTCAACACTTGCTGTCCTCCTTTCATAGTTAAGGTAGCATTTAGTCAATAGGACTAAGTGTGTGTGTGTGTGTGTGTGTGTGTGTGTGTGTGTGTGTGTGTATTCTTTCTTTCCTTGTCAGACACAAAATGCTGCTGTCTGCTCCCCAAGGGGATTCAGTACAGCTCAAAAAATTAGTCAAGTGACACAAGGACATCCTGGGAGCTGAAAGGAGTGTAAACCCCGTCGAGTGAACTTCCCAAACTTCTGTGGGCTAAGAAGTGTCATGGAGCATAGACACTTCCTGGTGGGAGATGAGGACATTATGTACAAATAACTCAGTTTGCACAGGATGTGTGCTATGCAAGGGTTCTGCCTGCTTGTATTTGTTTCTTCTCTGTCATTTTTAAAATAACATAAAGGTTGGGTGATGCTCTTAATGACCTAAGATTGTTCATGCTGGGGAACTGGGAGATGACACAAAGTGTTTTATGGGGACACATACATACAGAGTAGTGAAACTGGACAAAAGGCAGGTGTATTTCCGTCACAGTAATGCCAGGTTGGTAGCGCATTCCTTACAGTTGTCTTCCTGTTACAGCGATGGCAAGTAGCCAAGAATTGGGATGTGCGTAGGGTGAAAGTTGTGCGAAAGAGGTTAATTAGGGTTTATTCTCTTGGTTGGTAAGATCTGAGACTCACGCAAGCCACTCTAAGGAACAGGAGACTTATTTTAAGGATAAGTGTGATGAGAACTGGAAGACTGACTAGAGCTCAGGAAAATCTAAGAACCTGCTACCTGTGGCAAGCATAGCATCTCACTCTACCAATACGTCAATCATCAGCCTTTCTGCTTGTTCCACCCATTCTCTACCCATTGCTGACTGGTCAGTTCTCCCTCTTCTGCAGGACCCAGTAGGAGGGAGTTCATCTGATTGGCCACATGAAAACCATTGCCCCTACTGGTTAGAGTGCTTTGCCGCAGTGCACCTCATAGATTACTTGCCTAACTGTGGGTGTTTCTTGAGCTTCTTTTCATCCCTGTGCATTGATTAGCCATTTCTGCACAGTCAAGGCAAGCTCTACCGCCTTGAGTATGGAAAGAGAACTATTCTTTAGAGAAAGAGAAGTTGAATAGGGTGGGAAGAGGATTAATCAGCTCAGCATAGAAATCAAACAAAGGGAGAATGGTTCATGTTCTGCCAGCAAGCAACTAAACAAACAAACAAACAAACAAAAAGGCTGATATGCAGGAATGGATTTTGATTTGAATTTCTGGCAACTGTTTAAGAATTAATTCAATACATGTAAATTGAGCTCTTACCTGTAGAAAACACTGGGTAGATCCTGACTACTAAGAAAATAATAGGTGAGCGTGAATTGAGAAGAGCTTAAATATGATTAGAAAAATAAAAGGTAGCTTTCAGAAAAAGTTAAATTATCTCTCTTGAGAATGCATATGTTAGAAATTTTTTCTATAGCTGCATTATTACACATTTCACCTTATAAGCACAGAAAGCTTAAATCTTCAGTGTAGAAGTAGAGATCATCTGTTTACCATTTACTGCATGTAATTTATGAATTTGCTTTTTTGATATAGCTGTGGATGAGCCAGTCTCTGACACAGATGTCGCCAACCCTGGTATGGCCTCTGTCTAACCTGCATTGCTTCCTTGACTCCACCAAGCTCTGAGGATTTACATGCGTCTTTATTTATGAGTCACTTTATTTAACAATGACTGTCAGTGTTTTTTACATTACGTGAATAAGAGCACAGTTCTAACGGCGCCCCTTATTCACTTAGCGGATGAGACAATTTCTAAGTGGGAAAATAACTCAAAACCCAAACTACACTTAAATGACATTTTCGTTGTTGTTTTTCCCCCCTTTTAATTTCAAAAGCAAGAGCTGTTTTAGTAGATAAGCAACATAATGTTTTCCGAGGTAATGGTGTTTAGATTAAGGTAACTTGTAAAAACAAAACTCTTAACATTAAAAAAAATGTTAAAAAGAAAAAGAATAAAAACACACTACAGACCACTGATAGGAAGCCTCAGCAGTGTGAGCACCTTCTGTGTCCCTAATGCGCTTCACAGGGTTCATTCCAGCAGCAGCTTCTGCTTTCTGCCGTCTCTGAGCCCCAGAGCCCTCTTTCTTTTCTCATCATGGTGACTGAGCTCCTCTTGGTCTTGATTTGTTTGAGAGGACTCTGCTCAGGGTGGACGCAATGACCTGGGTTCCCTCTTTACCGAATAAATAACTCACTAACAATTTAGACCTATTCTTTCAGTGAATAAATAGCAGAGGGCCCTCTGATAGCTGTGCAACAGATCTCCGTATTCCTGTGTTTTCTGGCTTGCAGATTGCATTGGCACAAAGGATGTCAGAATTGCTCTCAAGTACCAATTGCCTTTTAGGAGAAACAACAGATCCTGAGATTCTAAGACTGGATCTGAGCCAGCGATACAAAGTGCTGGACATTAACAATCTGGCCAGTGACTGTGCAGTCTCCTACAGGTAGTCAGATATCTCCTTGAAAAGAGAGACTGTCCTTCCCAATCAGCTGAAAAACAACCTCAACACAACCCTTATTTAGTGGGCTTTCGTTCTTCGGTTGTAGAAGGTTCTTCTGCTGACAGGATGTTCTTCTGTTGTAAGGAAAACTGCTCCCTCTTCATTCATTGCCGAGATAATCACTAGGAACCTAAGTATTTGAAGCATCTCAATTCTCACAACTCACAATTAAATTAGTCTTGTATCTAAAGTAAATGAAATGTTTTATTTGATTAAGTGATCACTTGCATTCATGATCAAAGAATGAAAGATGGGCATTTTTCATTAGAGTCTAAAATTTCCAATCTATAATGATAACATTCTGACTTAAATAATCCTTAGCATTCTAAGGTGACTTTGTGCACCTATATACTGGGTCTTTCAGTGGGACTAAAGACCTATCAATTGCTTTCTATATAAATGCATTAACCACCCACTTATTTACACCACTTATTAGAAACCAGTTATTATAGAATACTCAAAACTCACTTAGGGACCAATTCATTTTTAAAAATCAATTATGCAATTAGGTTGTACCAATTAGCCTAAATGATTTTAGGCTTTTGGAAACTATTTGTTATTTACAAATATATTTCACTAAGTTAAAAGAAATTATATATAAGTAATACAGCAACCTGAATTCTTATCCACATAATTTCTTGTGACAGCACTAAGTATAAACATTGGATAGGGGGCTATGGAAAATGCTTTAATCAATTCTTATGTACTTACTGCAAATAGTACCAGGGGTAGTGGTAGAAAGAGTATCTGCTATGGGCTTGTTCCTTCATGTAATCTAATCTGGAGGCATGCAGCCAATGCAACTGATTTCAGGCCCACCTTAAACACAGACACAACATACAAACATATGCAAACACACCTAAGTGGATGCATAACATACACACACATTCATAGACACTCACAGAGCATAAAAGAGCTCATTACACAAGGCTAAAGGAATCAACTCTTGATTACCTGTGAGTATACTAGACTGGTAAATCCATACTATCCAGCTGTCTTCTGTTTCAGTTTCATCTTTGTATTTGTGTCACCATGGTATTCTCCATGGCATCTCTCCTAGTTTATTCATAGCAGTTGTTTAGTTGTGCTTTCTTCATGAGCACATCAATAAAAATCCACACAGTTTAATAATACAATTTTACGGGAAATTCTACTGTGTCCAATAGAATATTTAACTGTTTTATTCGTTTTGGCACCTTTCTTTATTCCATCTAGTGGAGACCTTAATGAGAAATTTATAACCTCAGAGCAGGTGCTGGCACACAAGACAAGAACACAAAATCATCCACAAGCAGACTCATCAGCTGCTGAACTGAGGAAGTACTCTCTCAGTTGAATATTCAATTCCTGAAATGTCCCACTCGGCTTTGTCTCCTCAAAAGGAGTGTGAAGTAAAATGTGAGCTACAGCCAATTTGTAGGAGAAAATAATACCAGATTTACTCAGTGTATGATGAAAACCACATGTATGTTGAAAACGAATTTCATGCTCAGAATCCATGGCATTCCTGATATTATGCTCAGATATTCCTGTGAAATTCCTGGAATCTTGACTATTTTAACTACTTTACGGCAGAAGCTACTGGCAGACACATGGGCCTTGGAACTAATTACTCCACCTCTTAGATTAGTCTTTAAATTTTCAGTGCTGCAAAGAACTCCAAGTTAATATTTAAGTAGATTATTGGCAATCAGCAAATAAAATACTAACAAAGTAATCTGTTGGCACACTACTATTTTTCTGAAGTAAAAACTTGGATTGTTTCAAAATATATCATTTGTCAACCTTATAATCTAGATAGCAGCATATTTTCGTTTTGAAACACTAAAATTGTATGCTGACAAAGCAAATCTTAGAAGCAAATGTTTCTATTCACATACATGCACTTTTAGAATCATTGTCATTCATCATAAACAATTGAAAAGACTTTTCAAAAATTCATTCCAACATTATTTTCCTACTTAAATGGGTATTTATTTTCAGAATGTCAATTTATTTTTGCCTATTTTGTAAAACCATTTGTTTCTTACTTTTTTTTAAATAAGATAATTAACTGACAGGAATGACATTGGGTTTCACATACCACAGATCTGCTAGAGACCTCCAATCCTAAAGAGATTTGTTCCATGTCTTAGAATGTTTCCTTTAGAACCTGGTTTCATTACGTGAAAAATCACTTTATTTTCAATGGGATTAACTTGGAGGGATAACAGCCGAAGAAGTTCAGAGGATTGACATTGCGATTGAGAAATAACCCATCACAAGCTACTTAGGTTGACAAAATGGAGAACTTTGAAATGAAATCATGCCATTTGTAACACTGGCACCAAATAATTGGTCACCTTTAGGAATTAAGTAAATTTACACTTACGTTTAAAAGAAGTAGGAAGAAAAGAATACACTTTCTGGTGCATTATAAAACTAGTAGAGGCCCAGTGCACGAAATTCGTGCACAGGGGCAGAGGGGTGTCCCTCAGCCTAGCCTGCACCCTCTCCAATCTGGGACCCCTCAAGGGATGTCTGACTGCCCGTTTAGGCCCGATCCCACTGGGGCAGTCCGACATCCCTCTCACAATCCAGGACTGCTGGCTCCCAACTGCTTGCCTGCCTGCCAGCCTGATCACCCCCTAACCACTCCGCTGCCAGCCTGGTTGATGCTTAACTGCTCCCCTGCCAGCCTGTTTGCCCCCAACTTCCCTCCTCTGCTGGCCTGGTCACCCCTAACTGCCCTCCCCTGCAGGGTTGATCGGCTCCAACTGCCCTCCCTTGCAGGCCTGGTGCCTCCCAACTGCCCTCCCCTGCTGGCCATCTTGTGGTGGCCATCTTGTGTCCACATGGGGGCAGGATCTTTGACCACATGGGGGCAGCTATATTGTGTGTTGGAGTGATGGTCAATCTGCATATTACTCTTTTATTAGATAGGATAGAGGCCTGGTGCACAGGTGGGGGCCAGCTTGTTTGCCCTGGTGTCCCAGATCAGGGTGGGGGTTTCCTTGGGGCGTGGGGCGGCCTGAGCGAGGGGCCTGTGGTGGTTTGCAGGCCAGCCACGCCCCCTGGCGACCCAAGCGGAGGCCCTGGTATCTGGAATTTATTTACCTTCTACAATTGAAACTTTGTAGCCTGGAGCGGAGCCAAGCCTCCTGCTTGCTCCGTGGCTGCAGCCATTTCTGTTTGGATTTGTTTACCTTCTATAATTGAAACTTTGTAGCCTTGAGTGGAGGCTTAGGCCTGCCAGGGCAGGGGAAAGCTTGGCTTCTTCTATCGCCTTGGAAACCTAAGCCTCCCTCCTACTTTCTCCATGGCTGTAGCCATCTTGGTTGGGTTAATTTGCATACTCGCTCTGATTGGCTTGTGGCGTGGCTTGTGGGCATGGCTTGTGGGTGTAGCGGAGTTAGGGTCAATTTGCATATTACTCTTTTATTAGGTAGGATGGGTTGCCCAATCTGCTCCCTTGTCCCTCTGAAATGTTTTTCTATATGAACATTGGGTCTAAAATTCTTTTTTCATTCCAAGAAGAACTTACCACTATGATTTTTAGAATGACATTACACTGTGTCCCATCAATGTATTGGATGCCAACAGTGAAGGAGGACTGTTGGGGGAGAATAGGAAATAAGGACAGGAAGAGGAAAGAAAATAATTGAGTCCTAATTCCCAAACTGCAGGGACTGAAACTCTTGGAAAGGAAGCAGCTGAGTCTTGTGAGATGGGTCTGAGCTCCCTAAATCTTTCCAGAGTGCCTGGAGGTTCAGCTGAGAGGAGGTCAGTGAACTAGTACTTGGTTCCTAAGTTTCATGTTTAGAACAAATTTGGTCACATTGACCAAATCAGAAATATGATTAGCTGCATAATTCAGATGTAGGCAGAGTTTTGATTGAACCACAAATGGGCAGACAAGTATGACTAAGAAGAGCCATTGCCAGAGGAAGAAGAAATTGGTTTGATGATCTCTAGACTTCTTTTTCAATTCAGAGATCCATGGAATACCATGACAAATGTTCACCAGGACTCTGAGTGAACACATTCTCTGCATCATAACCAGAATCCAATTTATTGTGTTTGCCTTGCCGAATCCATGAAGATGATAAGTTATTGCCCATGGAAGGAAATTTAAAACACTCTTTTGTAAATTTTTTTTTTGTTATTTGTATGAGAGAGAGGGGAAAGAGAGAGAAATACAAATAAATTAAGAGCATATGCTCTGTAAATTGTTTGATTTTGTGAATAAACTACAATGTAGACTTAAAACAAAGCAGAACCTCTAGCTCTTTTGGTTGGTCAAGTTTACTTGAGCAGCAGTCCTGGTTGTAAAAAGAATGACAGAAATGTCCCTTTCCTCCCTTTCTTCCTGGCTTATGGTTCAGATCTGTACCTCCTGAGCACCTCCAAAGATGGGGAAAATGTGCAGTAACCTGAGGTTTACCAGATTTAGCAATACAGAATGCCCGGTTATATTTGGATTTTGTATTTTAAAAAGAATTTCTTTTTTAGTATAATATGTCCCAGACAATATTTGAGACATACTTATACTTAGAAAATTTTGTTGTTGTTGTTTATGTGAAATTCAAAGTTAGCTGGCTATTCTCTACTTTATCTGACAGCTCTCTCTGGCCTATGCCTGCGCTCAGTTTCTGTTTCTGTCAGTGGCTAATTGGACAATGTTCTCTGTTCTCCTTATCTACCTAGCTGGTCAGAGATCTAGTGCTTTTCAGACTCATATCCTCACCAGAGCTACCATGACCTTAAGCTTCTCCCAGACATAAACAATTTTATTTCTGGTGTCAAATCAGAAAAACCAGGAGAATTTAAGATTCCAGTGATAAACATAAAACAACTTGCCACACTGAATATCTTGAGGTAACGTGTGCCAAACCTTCCTCACTGAAACTTGGCCACTGAAATCAGAAACCGTTGGATTTGAATGTTAACTCTGCTACCTACAGGCAGTGGGAGTAGAAGCAAGCTATTGACTAGGAGTCTCACACAGCATCCTCACTTTCAAATTGGAGATAATAGCAGGTGATAATAATGGCTATCCTGGGAGGAAGATTAAATGTGATAAAGGATATATATGAAAGATACTTGCACAGTCATTAGCTATTTCTAATACTGGTTACCATTATTACCACTGCAACTATTACTATCACTAACATTTTGTGCAGGGCATTGTGGCAGACAATATAAAGCAGTTGTTAAAGAGCTCACAGGTTGTTTTGGAAATAGACCAACTCCTAAAGAAAGAAAGAACAATATAAGCTGGCAGGTCCTAAGTGCCCAATGAGGGTCACAGACGGAGAAACTATAGGATCGCAGAAAAGGAAAGGCCATTAACCACATCCCTGGAAGCATATGAGGATAGAATGGTTGCCCTAGCCTGGGTCCTGGGTTCAATTCTGGTCAAGGGCACATGCCCAGATGGCGGGCTCGATCCTTATTGGACGTGCAGGCGGCAGCCTACCAATGATTCTCTCTCATCACTGATGTTTCTATCTTTCTTTTCCTCTCCCTTCCTCTCTAAAATAAAAAAATATATATTTTTTAAAAAAATAAAACAATCATTTTCCATAAATCCCTAAAACAGTGAAGTCTCTATTATCTTAAATAATATTGAAATATACTGGTGAATGTGGTACATTTTTGAGAATGTTGGTTGGCAAGACTGTAGTCTTATACCAAGAATTTATAAAATTGGAGTCAATATAAAAATAGCATTTTATTGAAAAAAGTAAGGTTGACAGATGTCCACTAAAATAAATTACTATTTCCAACTTAATTGAATCATTTGTGGCAAGTTTCCTGAGCTGACTCACATGGTTCTCCAGCTTTCCCTATCCCCACAAGTATTTATTAGATTGTCATTTCGATAAAAATTGGGGAATAGTAAACTTTCTGTTTCTCTGTTGTTGTTTTTTACAGTGACACCCATTCACCTCAACCTTTCATTTTGTGAACCAGGCATTTACCCTGGATCATAACAGTAGAACAGTAGAAGGAGGTGGGTTGTTGGAGGTGGCAGGAGCTCATAGAAGAAAAGGGTAGGGTTTTGCTAATTTATCAACACATAGGATTCCTGCAGACTTTTAATTTTGGATTGCATTTTTGTTGTCAAGTCTGAAGACTCTTTGTCTAACCAAACATTTCTCCTATTTTTTTCTGAAAATGTTATGTCTGATATTTAATTTCATTTTGAGTTACTTTTGTGTAAGATTTAAGACTTAGGTTGCAGTTCATTATTTTTGCCCACGATGTTTGACTTCTCTAGCATTATTTATTGAAAATACTATCTTTCCTCCCTTGAATTGCTATTTCATCCTTGTCAAGAATCAAATGAGCACATTTGTTTTGCCTATTTCTAGTTTCTCTATTCTCTTCTACTGATCTGTATGTGTACCTTCCCATCAACACAACACTGTCAAAATAAATTTTTAAAAAAACATGAGAAAGAAAATATCAAATATGTAAATGATGTAGGATCAGTAGCAATGCCATGCTGAGCCATATTGGAGCCTGAAGCAAAAGAAAAAACACAGAGATATTTATTAATTACTAGAGGCCTGGTGCACGGATTTGTGCACCAGTGGGGTCCCTCAGCCTGGCCTGTGCCCTCTCACAATCCGGGACCCCTGGGGGATATTGGACTGCCAGTTTCGGCCTTATCCCTGCAGGCCAGGCCGAGGGACCCCACTGGTGCACAAATCTGTGCACCAGGCCTCTAGTATGCATATAAAATCTTTGGCTAATCTCTTCCCGTTCTCCCCCCTCTCCCCTTACCTCTGAGATTCATCAGTCTGTTCCATGTTTCCATGCCTGTGCGTTGAGCATCTGCTCCCTGGTGGTCAGTGTGTGTCATAGCTACTGGTCGAACGGTCAGACAGATGGTTGCTTAGGCTTGTATCTATATAGACTAGAGGCCAGGTGCATAAAATTCTTGCCCTCGCAGTCTGGGAGTCCTTGGGGGATGTACAACTGCTGGCTTAGGCCTGCTCCCTGGGTTGAGTATCTGCCCCCTGGTGGTCAGTGCATGTTATAGCTACCGGTTGTTCTGCAGTTTGGTCGATTTGCATATTAGCCTTTTATTATATAAGATTATATTATTTTCTATTTGAACAACTGTAAGCCTACTTTTGCCTTATCCTGTACTATGGGACCTACCAATAGGGGAAGGTCCTTCCCTTATAAGCTGTGCTCTGTGCTTTGTCTTCTAGTGCTAAACTTTCATGGTCTACTAGGAGTCAGGAACTGAAAGAAGACAATAAAGGAGCCAGCGTCCCTTTTTCATTCGATGTCTATTCTCAACCATTCTAAGCCTTCACCAAACACAGTACACTTCAGGGCTTCCTTTCTTCTCTGAGTTTTCATCCCAGAGGATGTATACCACACATCTCAACAATGGACTTTCTCACGTTTTTATTTTCATCTACCTCATTTGTTCATGCACGTTGGTTGACTGGGTCTTAGCACGAGGGGGAACAGGGCAAGCAAGAGAGTTGTGGTTGCTGTTTGCCTGGAACTTACCACAGTCAGGCAGTGGAGCAGGTTTTCATCAAGCTTCTTTAAAAGCCAGGGTGCTCCTTGCATTCCATGATTTTGCAAGTATCTGAGAGTGTGTTTAAGTGGTTCTGAAACAGGGAGGTTACTCCCCGGGCCTTGCTGGCTGGAAGCCAGAAACCCATTCATTGCTCCCAGTGCCGTCCCGTGTCCTTACAGCCAATCAGCGGCTGGAGGACCCTGCTGGCCCCAAGGATCACTGCGGGGAACATAATTTTTATTTCCTTTGCTCACACATGTGCCAGCAAGAAAGACTGTCCTCTGGGTGACCCTCCCTCATTTAAATGCTAGAAACACCTCCCTGGGTGGAAATTTAACATGCTAATGAGACATGTGACCCATGAAGACACAGGTAGCGCCACTGTGCAAGAGCCAAAAAAGCACCCGCCTCCACATACTTACTTATACGTCACTTTTCCCGCCTAACTCTCCTTGACACACTCCCCAGCCTTGGTTCGGAGGGCAGCCCACTGCTTGTTCCCTAGGGGCTGGTTCCCTGTGCACAATGTATGGCGCCTTCGCCGGAGCTTTCCTCTGGGGGATCTCTTTGGATTGCCATCCCGGGAGACCAAAGGAGCCCAGGGCACGGGAACGGTTCCATCTGAAAATCAGTAATCTCAGGTGCTCACTGAAGTCAGCCAGCCTACCGGCGCCCAAGGCGGGCTTTCCTTCTGAAAATACCGGGGCCAGAGAGATCATTTTGGTTCTTTTCTTTCCTTACGTGCTTTACTGAGGGCCAAATCCCACGGCAGTTAGTGTCGGGGAGAAAGGAAGGAAGGAAGGGAAGGAGGCAAAGTGGAGATAAGGGGGTCTGTTACCAAGCTGGCTGCAGCCTCACGGGAAAATACAGGCCAGGCGTCTCTGGACAGGCCATGCCGAACCACAATGCCTTGAACTAGTCCCGTGGTTGGCAAACTGCGGCTCGCGAGCCACATGCGGCTCTTTGGCCCCTTGAGTGTGGCTCTTCCACAAAATACCACGGCCTGGGTGAGTCTATTTGGAAGAAGTGGCGTTAGAAGAAGTTTAAGTTTAAAAAATATGGCTCTCAAACGAAATTTCAATCGTTGTACTGTTGATATTTGGCTCTGTGGACTAATGAGTTTGCCGACCACTGAACTAGTCCATCAGGGTGGAAGGTGAAGGGAAAAGGATTTGGGGGCACCTTCCTGTCTCCTGTTGCTCACTGGGAAAGCTTAAGCCATGAGGCCGGCCTTCCTTCCTTCCTTCCTTCCTTCCTTCCTTCCTTCCTTCCTTCCTTCCTTCCTTCCTTCCTTCCTTCCTTCTTCTCTTTCTTTCTTTTTTGAAAACCAGCTTATGGGCACAAGGAGCCCAAAGTCATCTGGCGATAGTCATAGCTACAAGTTCAGTGGAGCGCTTACTCTGCCCTCTGGTTGCTGTGACTCTGCTGGAACTTAGTAGAGTCTGTGTGTGGAGAGGAGGCACAGATCACGTGGTTCAGGCGGGTATTGGTAACAGGGCCTCTCCTACTTCATCATTTCATTTCTGGATCAGTTTTTTTCTAGTTGATGGGGACAAAGTGTCCTATAGCAGTCGTTATAGTTCAATACCTATACCAGCTCCTGAAAGGGAGCATCAAGCACTGCAAAGATTTTTTTTTCTTCCTTTTTTACTTTTTTATTTTTTGCTTAATCCCTTCACATTTTTCACCCAGCCCTTCAGTCCCCCTTCCCTCTGACAGCTGTTAGTCTATTCTCTTTATCTATGAGCCTGTTTCTATTTTGTTTGTTTATTTTGTTTATTAGATTCCACATATAAGATAGGTACCACATATGGTACTTTGTCTTTCACTTAGCATAATACTCCCCAGGTCCATCCATGCTTTTGCAAAAGGTGAGATTTCCTTCTCTTCTATGGCTGCGGAGGATTTCATTGTGTAAATGTACCCCAGCTTTTCTATCCACTCATCTACTGATGAGCACTTGGGCTGCTTCCAAATCTTGGCTATTGTAAATAATGCTTCAGTGAACATAGGAGTGTGTGAAAACAAAAGACGAGACTTTTAAAAATGGGTTATTGTAAACTTTGTTTAGGTCATGGGAGTAACAAAATTAGAGATTGGAACTGCCACGGACTATGGTTCTAAACATGTAGGCAGAGAAAATGGAGAAGCTAGTCAGCAGAGAGAGAAGAATGAAGCAGACACTCAGAAAGATCCAGCAATGAGGGATGGTGGCCAGCTGTCCTGGTGTGCTTTTCCTAGGACACTGGACTTCAGAGCTAAAACTAGGAAAATTCCAGGCAAACTGGGATGAACTGGTCACCTTACTAGGATTTCCCGGAACCCAGCTTTGTTTTTGAACTTGATTCTAGGAGAGATTCCTCTTCTTGCTTATACTTCTTCTAATTGGGATTTCTGCCACTTGCAAACGAGTCCTATTAAAAAATAATTAGGTTTTATTTTTCACTTTATAAAGAATTTTTGTCTTATAACAACTCATTAAGACAAAGTAGACAACACCTCCATTGTAGAGAGGAGAGAATGGAATTGAAATCCTGGGAACGTTTTTCAAGGTCATATGGCTAATGGGTCAGGTAGCAAAGCTGGGTTCTCTGTCTCCTAACAAAGGAGCTTGTACTTCTAGGAAGACTTCTTCTCAGTGTGCAGGGTTTAGCATCTTGCAGAAATGGATTTTGCAATCCATAGGCAGTCCACCTGCACTTTTAAAGCAACTCCCACCCATACCTCTACGTTGCTAGATATGGGAGTTGCAAACTGTCTGTAGCCTACATTATTTTAAGCTCTACCATTGTCACCCCTTTTCAGCTTTACACAAAAAAGTGGGAAAATAAGGATAACTGAAACTCAGAGATTACCTCCCTTTGGGGCATTATATTAATTATCTAATTTAATCCTCAAAGCAATTGTTTGAGGTAGGTTTATTTTTACAAATAATCTGAAACTCAAGTATGGTTCCATATCCACAAATCAATCACATGAAACAGCACATCAACAAAATGATGGATAAAAATCATAAATCATTATTAAATGCAATAAAAACATTGGACAGCATTTGACATTCATTTATGATAAAAACTCAACAAAGTGGGTATAGAGGGAACTACTTAATATGGCATGACTAGCACAGTTAATATCATATTCAATGGTGAAAAGCTGAAAGATTTTCCTCTTAGATCAGGGATATAGGAAAAAGGAACTCTTGTAAGTTGGTGCAGCCACTATGGAAAAGAGTGTGGAAGTTCCTAAAAAAATTAAATATGACCCATGTGACCCAGCAACCCCACTTCTCAATATCTATCCAAAGAAAATGAAAACGTTAATTCAAAAAGATACAAGCACTTCTATGTTTATTGCCCCATTTTATTTACAATAGCCAAGACATAAAAGCAACCTAAGTGTCCCCTGGTAGATGAATGAAGAAAGATGTGGTGCATCCCTACAATGGAATATTACTCTGCCATAAAAAAGAATCAAATCTTACATTTGTGACAGTATGGATGGATCTACACGTTATTATGCTAAGTGAAATAAGTCAGACAAAGAAAGACAAATATCATGTGATTTCACTTTAATTTGGAGTCTAAAACGCAAAACAAGCATATAATACAAAACAAAAATAGTCTCGTGGACATAGAGAACTAATTTATGGTTGCCAGAAGGAAAGGGGTTGGGGGACGGGAGCAAAACAGCTGATGGGGAATAAGATGTACAAATTTCCAGTTGTAAAATAAATGTCATGGAGATGTAATGTCCAACATGTGGCATATAGTCAATAAAATCATAATAACCTTGTATGATGACTGATGTTTACTAGACTTAGCATGGTAATCACTTTGTTAGGTATATTAGTAATGAATAAATGAAACCAATATGATATTTTATATTACTATATTTTATTTTTAAAAGGATCTAAAATGCAGAGATTATTAGGTTGTTTATTTAAGGTCACATAGCTATTATTTATTGACCAGAACTATGATCCAAAACCAGAGTTTTCTACTCCAAAACCCATTGTTTTTCTCAAACATAATGCAAACTTCTAGGTATGTAGATTGCACTATTTTGGAGCATGCAGTTTGTTTCATAAGAACAAAGGACAGTCTGTGCAGGTTTGGGGATGGAGAAAGGCCAGTGACAGGCTGCCCTATCAGTACAATTCTAGAGCTGCTAGAACAGCACAGCCCCCGAGATAAATGGTAATTTCTATTCACAATTTATTCATAATCAATCTGGAATTTTTCCCTTCATGTATTTGGAAGGCTCTCAAGATGCATATTCCTCAAAAGGCAATAAAACATTTCAAAAAGGAGAAAAAATAGGCATAACCTTTTGTTTCATGTCTATTATTTTTTATTTTATATATAATAAATATTTCTTATAAAATATAATAATTGAATAATAATATTATTGAAAATACAGACAGATAAAACAAATTATAGAAAGTCATCCCTGTAAAGATTTTGCTGTTTGTTCTTCCAGATTAAACACACATGTTTTTTAACCCAAAATACTATCCTATAAAAGTAGTTTTGTAAACTAGGTTATTTTTCTCTTAACAATTCATTGTGAATATCTGTACGTGTGAATGAACAATAATTTTTATTGTCTTTATCTAACAGACTAGAGCATCAGTCTCTTCCCAGATTGATGCCAGTGGTTATGTTTTTAATCTGTTTCTTTTCTCCCCCTCCCCCATCACCACAATTCAGGCCTATCCATGAGTAATGTAGCTTGTGATGAGCTGAAGTATTTAGTAAGCTAATGTTCACTGTCCACAGCAGGAGGCCCGCACAGCTTGTCTGATGAGAAATGAACTGCCTGAAGCAATCTGTTAATGGCAACTAATTTCCCATATTGGATTCTCAGCTTAGCCACCTCATATCTAGTTCAAGCATGACAACGCATTCAGAGTTTCCTTGCAAGTTCCCTATCTGAGAAGCCAAACAATGTGTTCAGGGCCATCGTGACCTCCTGAGATATTGTCCTAGTTTCCCCAGACCAAACTTTGACTAGCTGGGGTCACTGATCTTACAAAAATAAGTTTTAGAATGAGTGTTTTAACATTGAGCACTTTCTCTCTTTTTTTTTTTAAATTCTAACTATTTTCAGATAAGTTAGTGATGAAAATGAGTGGGCAACAATGTTTGTAAATTGTCAAACTAAGTTTCTTCAGAGAAATTATATATTTACCCCTTCAAAATATTTCATTTTCTTTGTTGTCCTCAAATGGGTTGTATTAATCTGTCTTCTTTTTCCTGTTAATACATTTAAGATATCTAATATGTATTAATAAGCTCCTCTATTTTTGCCTTAAACAAATCCTATTATTTTGTGAGTCTATCCAGTTGCACAGAGATTATTGAATACTAGAGGCCCAGTGCATGATTGAATCATGCACGTGTAGGGTCCCCTACACGCTTTCGCTTTCGATCACGGGGGAGCTGGGTGCCTGAGCGTACAGGCACCCAGCTCCCACGCTTTTGCTTTTGATCGCTGGTGCACCAGGCCTTTCAGAAGCTTCCAGTGCAGCGGAGGCTTCTGAAAGGCCTGGTGCCTGAGTGGACAGGCACCCAGCTCCCACGCTTTTGATGGTCCGCGGTGGGATGTGAGCACGCTGCCCCAGAGGCCCCTTCTGTGCCGCAGCACAGCCATGGCGCAGACGCTGAGCTCGAGCCGCTGCTGGCGACGCGAGCTCAGCGTCCCGCTGGCCCAATCGGCCACCCCGGCCACCCCGAGTCCCGCCCCCCGCGCCTCCTGGCCAATCGCGGGCATAGCGAAGGTACAGTTAATTTGCATATTTGTCTATTATTAGGTAGGATAGCTCAACTTAATTGGATACAGTGATGTCCTGGTATGTAGAATTATTATCCAGAAAAGTTAGTACTTTTAGTTGTCACTAAATTTTCCTATTTTTGTTATATTTCACATTTAACTCCCCTCTTCCAAAAGAAATCTACAGATTTCATTAACGTAATTTTAAAATGACCCTAAAAATTTTCAAATATTTAATAGCTATGACCAAATTCAGGGGAAAATATATCCAAAGGTCATTTGATCACAAGTTTTATAGGCAGACAGGTAGGTATAGGGTAGCCTAGCAAGCATTGGTGGGTCTTAAGTATGCACGCAAGTGGGAATGTACACGTGCACACACACACATACACACACACACTAAAGTTTTTTATATCATCAAAGGAAAGCCCTACTCCCCCACCTCACACCCACCACCTCTATTTAAAATCCCTGGTTTCTGAAAGCCAGAATTATGAATATTTAAAAAAATTTTTTTTTTTTTTATTGAATTCAGAGAGGAAGTGAGAGGGAGAGAGAGAGAGAAACATCAATGATGATGAGAAAGAATCGTTGATCGACTGCCTCCTACACGCCCCACACAGAGGATTGAGCCTGAAACATGCCCTGATCAAGAATCAAACTGTGACCCCCCAGGTTCATAGGTCAATGCTCAACCACTGAGCCACGCTGGCCGGGCTATGAATATTTTTTTATTTTGGATTAGATTACTATTTTTTTAAGTCCTGTGCCAACCTCTTCACTTTATTTACACTTCAGTAAGAATGACAGTCTCAAATGGTACTATACATCACTTGCAAAGGCAGAGCCTGATATAAGGTATTGAAACCCTCCTACAAGAAAAAAAACTCAGGGAGGTCGTTAGGGAGCATGGTGGGCTGCAGGTCCTCACCTGGAACTGACTGAAGCATGAATGTGTTCCTGTCAATGAGCTCATTTATATCTACTCCTTTCAGGGAATAACCTTCCCACAAAACTAGACTCAAGTGGTTTATCCCATTCCGGCTCTTTAGGAAGAAGCGAGATCATTGTCTGCCTTAGAGAAAGGTCAGCCCAGGTACTCCTTTGTCCCAACATCATCTTGAATTGTCCAGGAAACAGTTGCGTAGTTTCAGATGCACTGATATGGATCCATTGGCAGAGTGGTTTTCTAACATGGAAACTTTTGCTCTTCTGTGAAACCTAAGAAATGTCATTATTTTTCTAGAATGTTCTTACCTTGAAGTGATACAAAACCATATCACTCAGTGATTAGGGAAGTAGGCTCTGGAATTCACCTCATCTGGCTTTGAACTTCAGTTCTGCCATTTTGTTTTTGCTGTGACCTTGGACATGTTATGTGCCCTTTCAAAGTCTCAGCTTTTCAAGAAGTAAGATAGGAAAAATAGTAACAGGCATCCTACAAGGCTGTCATGAGAAATAAATTACATACAGTATGCAAAGTTCTTACGTGAGTGCCTGAGACATTATAAATTATTCTTAGCTGTTGTTATGACTATATTGTTATAACTATTATCATTTTATTTGTTTTCAAAGCATAATCAAGTTAGGCATAATTTTTAGGGTATAAAATTTTAGATACTTGGTTAGGTTACAAACCCTGATTAACATTCCATCTCAATTAGATAATATTCTCACACCTAATGTCTATCAACAATCCAATTGCAGACATTAAACACTTCAGGAAAACTCTACCCTTCTACTTCCTTGATATCTGTTTGTTTTACATTGGATTCTAATAATAGTAAATTAACTGCAGTTTTTAAATCCTTATTTATTTAGGTTGTTGATGATAAGAAATACAAAAATACACAAGAATGGCTAAAAAGTATCCTAGGTTGCTGTAGAAAAGGAGGATTGGCATTGAATACTATTTTTTGCATTGAATATTTTTAAAGGGTAGGATTAAACAACTGTGGACAGTAGATGACATTCTTAGTCTATAGTGTCCAATTGCTACTAGATAAAATATCTTCTTTTTTCCTTGCTATGTTAACATAGTAGCCATTTATCTTGTGTGGCTCTTTACATTTAAACAAATTTAAATTAAATTAAAAATTCAGTTCCTGAGTTTCTACCAGCCATGTTTCCTATTTAGTAGGCACATGTGGCTACCACATTGGACAGTGCATATTATGAAACATTTCTATCATCGCATAAAGTTCTACTAGACACATTGACTTTTTCTAGGGAGAAACTGACCAGCTTCTGAGTAGACTGAGGTTTGTGTGCAGATCCTCTCTACTGTCCTATAGTAATCACACTACCTTGAAAATGTGCCCACACTTCAAATTTAGAAAGCTAATCTTGTTTTGACCCAACCCTTGGACCTTAGACTAGCCTGAAGGTACTTTGTTAGATCTGGAGAAAGTCGGATAAACTGGCTTCAAGGGTGATTCTGTCAAAGATGACTTCAGTTGAGTTGGGTCACCAGTTACCTGGTGGTGAGAGATGTGGGGCCCAGGATATCAACCCCACCATGTGGAAGAGAGAACAGTATATTGAACAGACCAACACTAATAGATGAGATAATTCCACTCGGGTTCACTTTGACCTGGGACAAGCATTAATACAATTTAGTATTGTGATTTAGATTTAGTAATATAAGATGCAATGAATAATAATAATCAGATTTATTTTCTACATGATCAAGACTATTACCTTTATTTTGAAGAATTGTGATTTGATACTTTTAGGTGACTTGCCTAAATTTAGATATCTGAAATTGACATAGCTACATGGACAAAAAAGGAGCCACATACTAAACCTGGCAAGCTCAGGGGAGGCCTGCATGACACCCTTACAAACTAGGAGACCTAAAGTAACCACACTGGATATTCTGAAATTAGGACTTCCTAACTAAAAGTGAGTCATGGCAGTTAGGCATGACCTAGGCCAGTATCTTCCCTGACAAATGTCAGTCTTTAAGTCAACTGAGCCTCTTTCTGCATCTACAATAACATACTTTTGGAATGTCAGCGTAATCACCTTTTTCCAGACCCCTCAGGGTACAACCTCCAACCAGAGCACAAGACCATGGAACCCTTCATTGTTATCTTATTCTCCACCTACCATCTCTCTGTACTATAAATGTTAATTGTTAACCAATTAGTATTCCCATTAATGTAAAAAAGGTATGTGCCTATCTTTACTTTTTATTCAATTTAGAGACTTTTCCTCCTTGCTTTCTCCTGCCTTCCTAATCTTTCACCAATAGATTTCATGCAACCCTCATACATCTGTCTCTTTGATTCTGATGTAGAAAATAAGTAGCAATGTTAGCAGCCTTGAAAGGGCACCAGGTTTTAGACCAGTGAAGTCAGACTAGACCTTGGTTCATCGACCTTAGTACTTGAGTTCTGGCTAAGAAAGAATTCAGAGCCAAGGCTCAAACTATAAGAGAAAGTGTGTTTAGAAAGTCATAGAGGTAGAAGAAGTGAGCTGTAGAAGGAATGGGCTCAGGAAATAAATTAAAGAGGCAACAGAAGGGGTCCTGGGAGTTAGGAAAGGAAGGGTAAAGGGAACGCCTGACGGGGGAGGAAAGGGCCCCTTGTTCCTCCTCTAACAGGGTCTTCCATAGGACTACGGACGTGCCAGGAAAGGAAAGGTCAGGGGAGGGTCTGAACCACAGGACCAGCAGTATGAAAGGTCAGGGCGTCTAAACCACATAACTAGCGATATGCTAGGGGAGGAAAGGTTACCCTGGGGGTGAGGTCTTTGTTTTCCCAGTGTTGCCTATTGCTGGACACCCAAGACTTTCTGCTCTGGTGACCTCCTGTACTTGGTCCATTGTCCTTGCTCTGATCATTTCTGTCCAACTGCCTACCACAGTAAGACTGCCATTTTCTGGAGCATTTTCTCAATCTGTTGAGATTTTGCTTCCTGGCAATTGTCATTGGTTTGGCTCAAATAAACTAAAAAAGTATCTACAGGTTTGGACATTTCTTACATCGAAAGCTACATGAAAAATTAACCCAGGTTTTCTGATTACAAATCCTGTGTTTTCCCCCATAACTAGAATATGTTGTAGCGTCAGTAATAATTATAAAATAACTAGTAGCTTTGCCAGTGCAGTCAGAGAGATTTTTTCCCCTCTTGGGCTAGTGAACATCCCATGTACACATGGACACATGATTTAATAAGAATGTTACAAATATAATATGATTATAAATATTAATTTTTTTTCAAAATAGAGTGCCTTGGATGCCAACCAAAAGTGGGTTTGTCTTACTGCCTCTCAAAAGCTCACCTGGCATATGCCAATCAGGTAATTGTTTGTGTAAACGGATCATTAGGTGCACAATTACCTCATTTGAAAGACAAAATCAGGGCTGAGTAGAAGTCATCTCTGTTACACTGTTTTGTGAGTGTACTCATCCTTACACCCAATATGGAAAAATTAGCCCTTAAATTCTTTTCCCATCTATGGCTTTCCGTTTCCTTTGTGGGTGGTATCCATTAAAATCGAACGAAGATGATGTGTTTTCCGGACATAACCAATTACGTTCTGTCATCACTTCTCGAGTAAACATGTATGTAAAAACAAGTTGTGTATGTAAACTTCACCCCATTCTCTCCAGGCAGGGTAATTCTTCTCCCTCTACCCCCGGCTCCAGCAGACATTCTATTTCATAACTATTTGCACGGAAATGATGAAGGCTTTATTTTATCTTTTTCTTTCCAAATACATTTGGTAAACTCTTCCAAGCTGTCTTCCTTTATGGCAGAATATTGTCCCCGGCCTATTTATATGCTAATTACGTAAGTGTTACCTTTTACTGACAAGTATTTACATGTTAATTAACTTGGGGAGGAGAGTTAGAATACTAGTTTGCCCTGTTTAAAGTGATAAAGGGGATGCTCTTTCCTTTCAAGAAGAGAACAAAGACAGTATCATAAAAGGAAATTTTTTAATTACCTCTTCCTGAGAATTAGAAATATGTTTTCCATCCTTTCTTTCTGCAGAGGGATTCTCCACATTGTGATCCGAGGCACAAAAGGAGCAGGGAGTGAACATTCTTCCTTTTAATCTGAGTTCTACGTGAACATATCTGGTGCTGGCAATCTAGGTAGGTGATAGTGAAGGAGAAAATTAAAAAAAAAAAAAAAAAAAAAAGGAAAGGAAAGCAAGCTTGGAAATAGTATATTTTTAATTAAAAATACTTGAGACTAAACCGATTCCATGAAAACCTATACAAGTAATTTAACAATAGTCTGTTGACCTCTTATTGTACTGGATTGTCCTGCTAATCACCGAAGGAGAAGTGAGAGGAGAGCTGTGATAGAAAGGTGTGTGACAGCGAAAATACTGGCCGCCAGATAGGAAGAAGAGATCCAATTAGGAGTCAATAATGTTAAAAGAACTGAAATGAAAAGTATTTTAATTTAATGAACAAAAGAAAGTTTTACTGTTAGGTGCAGCCGATTAAATGGGAGTGTTAAAAGATAAACTGAGACCTATTACAAATTAAGAGTATATTTATTCAAGCAAAAATGTAATCAAATTGGGCAGTGACAAGCTAAATGTGATTAGGAGAGTTCCACCAACAGGAGGTAGGGGAAGGACTTTTACAGAGAAGAGGCAGAAGTAATAAAGCAAGGGAATCATTGGATTGGCTGTAGCTTAAGCGAATGCCTTATTTGGGAAAGCCTAGTTGGCTGTGTGCTGTTAGTTGTCCTTAGGGTTTAACTTCTTAACCTTGAGGCATTACTAACTGAGGTTATTAAAGCTACCTCAGTTTAATGGCCTCCTTGTTTAATTAACTTAATGGGAACAAAAAGAAAGACACAGAAAAGTGTATCCCTGTCACTGAGTGAAAGGACACTTGAGCAAACAGATACTTTAGTGATGGTCAGCCCTTGTGTTATTTTCATCATTAGCTAGTCAATATTAATGATCGGGAGCGAGCCGAGGGGAGGCCAGACATTATAAGCATGGTCATCTGGGCAGCTTCACCAGGAAGCTATAGCTTCACACAGCATTGTTCCTGTGAGGGGATCAACCCCCCTCCCTTCTTCCCTTGGGGGGGATTGTTGGGGGGAGAAAGGGAGTGAAGTCAGGGTGACAGGTATGGTGCTTGTCAGTCAGTCTAGCCTGGGAGAAAGATCATTGGCCAGGAGTGTGGGGCCACTGCAAGTGCATGAAATCTTGGAAGGTTACAATCCCCAGACAAGAGTTCCCACTCTTTTATTTTTATTTATTTATTTTTTATTGATTTCAGAGAGGAAGGGAGAGGGAGAGAGAGATAGAAACATCAATGATGAGAGAGAATCATTGATTGGCTGCCTTCTGCAAGCCCACCACTGGGGATGGAGCCCACATCCCAGGCATGTGCCCTTGACCGGAATCGAACCCGGGACCCTTTAGTCGGCAGGCTGACACTCTATCCACTGAGCCAAACCAGCCAGGGCAAGAGTTCCCTCTCTTGCTTGCTCTTGCCCTTGTTCCCTTTTCCTCTCTTGCTCTGTGACTACACTCGCCCGTGTGCTCGCCTGTTCGCTCTCTGTAGCCATGTGGCCTTAAGCAGCTGCACGGCCCATAGACGTTGGAACCCCACATGCAATGGAGTGCAGCTGGGAACACAAGCGAAGCTGGCCAGATCCTGGACTGGACAAGATTTTAATATGCAATAGAAACTCTGGGCAGTGGCATTAATTCTGACCCTGCTGAAGACATGATTAGACTTCTTCTATGGTGAGAGGGACAGACATGGGACATTGGAGGGGAACCCCCTTAACTTTACATCATCAATAAAGCTTTTCATGAAGCCCCATCTTCCGGAGGGGGGATTTCGGAAATTCTTTTCCTTGAGGCACCCCAAGAACTCCACTGATAACACGTGTGCTCTCTAAGTTTTATAAACTCATAAAATGCCCATGTTTGCCCTAACGATATTCATAGAATGTGTTGAAATGTTCAGCATTTTATTTTATTTATTTTTTGTTAATCTTCACCCGAGGATATTTTTCCATTGATTTTTAGAAAGAGTGGAAGGGAGGGGAAGAGACAGAGAGTATAAAACATCCATGGGAGAGAGACACATGGATTTGTTGCCTCCCTCATGTGCCCCTACCAGGGACGGGGATCTAGCCTGCAACAGAGGTATGTGCCCTTGACTGGAATCAGTTTTTATTGTATTCTACACAGAAGAGTACTATTGCTCCATTAATTTTTCCCACATTTTGTTTGGTCTTAAGCCAAAAGAGGAAATAAAGTCTGAGTGCCAGAACTTGGAAGGATAATTAGGGCCTTTCCTCCCGCCAGGTAACTGTAAGGCGGGTGGTGAGAGCTCTTTGTCTATGAAGTAGCAATCGTAAGAGAAGACAACATGTTGTGTGGTTGGTTTTTTTTGGTGTTTTTTTTGTTTGTTTGTGTTTTTCTTTTTTGTAAATGTAGCTCTAATTTTAGCACTTACACCTCCAAAGGTTCTTGTCTAGACACATATTCATGGTGAGATGACATAACCATCCTACACAATTCTGGTGGAAAACCATGGGTAGAAAAAAATTAAAGAGTAACTGTCCCTAGTTAAAATTTAGTGAGAAATGCTACATTGAAAAAAACCATTTACCCATTTATTCAACAATACTTGATGGCATATGAAGAATTAATGACATAGGCAAGACTCTGACTTAGGTGATGGGAATCCATCAATATGGAGATTAAAGTCTAGTAGAACTATTCCTACATAGTTGCTTTGTTTTTTTACATTGCTTTATTAATGTATCTTTGAAATTAAATTACTTCTAGTTACTGGTTATGTTGAGAGAACAGACAGTAATTTTTCCCTTTTAATAAAGTATAGGAAAGCTGTCTGGACCTCAAAGCCCTAATTAAACCCTAACGCTCACTATATATTTGTAGAAGTGTATTCTAATTGCAAACAAAATATCAAAGAGATAATTAATAAATTCAGTTATATTCTGCTTAGAAACTCAGATCTAAGAGATAGATTAAATATCACAGGGACAGATTTTTAGACAAAGTTCTACATTAAAAAAAGAAAAGATTTCTATACTCTCTGATATTTTGTTAAAAGTTCTCCCATGATCCACACGCACACAAATAACACATGAAAATATTCTCACTTTTCATTTTCCCTTGAAAATTTAAGTATAAAAAGAAACTGTTAACTTGTTCTGAGACATCAGAGGCTTTTGCATATAAAGGAGATAAAACAGTTCCCCGTGCATCCAGTCAATAACTATGGTAATTATTTAGCATCACGAAGATGCTTTATGATATGAAATAATTGTCCTAATTCCCAGTAAACATTTATTTTTTAAGTCTCTGTTTCTCAAGTCTTTTATTGTTAAACATGTTATCTCCCTTTCCTTAGAGTAAATGACTGAGTATTCACATCAGAATATTTCCCTTTCTGTAGCTTTCTCACACCCCCCCGTTCATATCTACTTGAAACACACATAATTATAAAATATGAGAGCCCAATTGTTACCTTCTCTATCACCCCCTGTCCTCACAGGTGCCTGGCCACTTCATGAGTGGGAACTAATGTCAGGGAAGATTCATTCTCAGTTCAGCTGCCTCATTTGATCAACTGGAGCCTGAATCCAACAACAGTGGTCTGTCTAATGAAGCTAATTGTCATTGTTCCTCATTAGTTTATACAGGACGGAGACTGTGAAAGGACAAAAGAACACAGTGTGAAGAAAATGGTTTTCTCTGACCTTTTGTATGAGTGCGTGCACATTTGTTTTTATTTTTTTGGCTTAGCTACTTGTATATTTTTCCCCTTTCTCATTCTCTCACTGTCTTCCCTTGCTCTTCCCCTACCTGAAGAGGGAATTAGAAAATCCACCCTCCGAGCGCCGAGATGATCTGCTAGGGTTCCCGGTTTTCAGCTCTCCTGCACATCAGTGTCACACTTTTTCTGGAGCCCTGCTGCTCTAGCCCCTGCCTTCCCCAGAAACTGGAAATCAGCATTGAATTTGATCTCCACAGAGGATAAACTTGTATGTTTCAGAAAGTTCAAGGTCCTCTGATGGACGGTGTGCTCATTCCTGCAAAGTTGCGGGGTCCATTCACTATGTGGACAGTCTGGACTCAATCAGAGATTTATTTTATCTCATGAATGTACTTTCACTGAGGTGGCTTTTCTGCAAGTGTTCTCTGTAGAGAGTAGGATACGGAGCTAGTGTCCTGGCCATCCCTGGGCCTGCCAGCATGAGGATGGTTTCCTCTACGCATGCACATCGGCGTCCGCTGGCCCTGGCAGTTCTACTCCTGCAGAGTGTGCAAATTCTCTCTACTTTAGGTCTGCTGCAGTCTTTCGAGCAAACAAAAGAATCATTTTGAGCGGGCACCCTTGTCAGCTGTTTCTCTAATAGGGCCTTTGGTAACATCCAGAAAAAAAATAACGGCTCCACCACCCCTGCTTCATTTACATAACTGAGATTGATGACAAGGGAAGGAAGGTGTTTACGGTGCTGGGAGATAGGAATTTTGGGATTAAGTAGGAAGCAAACTGAAATGAGCTGTCTGGAGTAATTAGGAAACACATACTTCATATTTTCATTAGGTATTGCTATTATACCACACAAGGCCAACGCGTCTGATCAAACTACAGTTTAGTATCTAAATGTATGCAAAAATTACAGGGGAAGTAGTTACTTCATTACATTTCCAGAACTCTTCAGGGATATTAAATAAGTGGAAATTTGGTCATTAGCGACACTGCCCTAGAATAAAACCATGGTCATAACAAATGACAAGTATACCCACAAAACACGGCCCAAAAGCTTGATGATCTGGGATTTAAAAATAAAAACCAAGGGGGCAATATGATACATAATACAAGCCATAACAACAAATATTATTGAAAAGTTATATTCTTAAAATAATCTCTACCTACATTATATAAAATACCAGTTACTGTATGCTTTTTTGTATTTTTTTTTTAAGTGCCCAAGACAAAATGAATGGTCTCTCATTGTGCCAGGGCATCTTGGAGAAAGCCTCATTCAGCTGTGTTATTCCTCAGGTAGTTAATAATTCCATCTCCTCCAATTAGTCCTTTGTCCACGAACCATCCAACACCCCATCCCTTGGTGGCTCTGCTTGGGATAGAGTTGAAGAAATGAATGGGTTTCTTCTAGCTCCAGTCATAAGCATTCTCTCTCCTCCTCAAATACTGCTAAATATTTTCCTTAATCAATCCCTTTGTCAAATTGAACTGATTTATTATATCCACTTCCACAAATACTTGCCTACCAAGACAGACAGAACATTTAACTTTCCTAGGGTTGCTGAAACCAATGACCACAAACTTGGTGGATGAAAGAAAGTTCTGGAGGCCAGAAGTCCCAAGTCAAGGTGTTGGCAGGTTGGTTCTTTCTGGGAGCTGCGTTTCTCCTAGCTTCTCATGGCTGGTGACAATCCCTGGCAGTCCTTGGATTGCAGATGCATCACTCCCATCTCTGCCTCCGTCTTCACAGTGCTTTCTTCTCTAGCTCCTTGGCTTGTCTCCATTTCTATGCTAGATAAGGGTACTCTCGTAGGGATTAGGGCTCACTCTAATCTAGTAGATTCTCATCTCAAACCTTCTCTTAGTGATATCTTCCAGGATCCTTCTTTCAAATTAGGGTCACGTTTCAAATTAGGTCAAATTAGGTTTTGGGTGGACATGAATTTTTAGGAAACGCTATTAAACCCAATACACAGATTAAATTGGATTTGGCTTGAGAAATAGAGTTCTAGAGATCACAAGTTTATGGCTTGCACAATGTCCCACAGATGTCTAATGCAGCCATTTGCAACCAATGTGCCGAAAGAATTTTAAAAACATGAACCCTTTCATCGCCTCCCAAGGACCTAAGGCAGTGGTTGGCAAACTCATTAGTCAACAGAGCCAAATATCAACAGTACAACGATTGAAATTTCTTTTGAGAGCCACATTTTTTAAACTTAAACTTCTTCTAATGCCACTTCTTCAAAATAGACTCGCCTAGGCCCTGGTATTTTGTGGAAGAGCCACACTCAAGGGGTCAAAGAGCCGCATGTGGCTCGCGAGCCCCAGTTTGCCGACCACACAGGTCTAAGGGAATGGCTCAAAGGACTCGTGAGTTTCAAGAGGAGAGGTGGCTGCAAGGGCAGGTCCAGATCCCAAGGTGCTGCTTGGATGGCTGACCTCTTTTCATCACTGTTGTGAAACCAATTGCTTAAAATAAGACGGTGGCTTTGGGTCATCAACATATTCTGAGAACAGAGCAAAGCATTTTATAAAAGTCTCTCTGAATGCTTAGGGAGTGAATGTCACCAGCTTAGAATAAGTCTCATTCATTGCCTTCTTTCTGAGAAGGGTTGTGAGAAGTAGACTCAGGTGGAGGTACTTTTGTGATTATTCAGGGAATTGAGGAAAACTTCCTTAATTTACATGGAAGCTTCTAAATTCTTTGAGAACCCCCAAGCAGTGAGATTATTGAAATGATAGAGGTTTTATGGACCCTCACATCTGTTTATGAATAACCTCAAACCCTAAGCTAAGCAAATCTATTTAACTCAATGTAATTATAAATATGAGCTTTTATTATTCAAATGATGTCTTCATATGCCAGGAAAACCACTTTGTGAAGCTTATTAACAACCACAGAACAGAAATATTTATTCTCAGAAATGACAGATGTCTTAAAGCAAAACAATAATACAATACCCAACCTCCCCCAAGTGGCAGCTTTTTATACTAGATGAAGAATAGATATTTGACCTTCAAACCAGTGAGATGTCTGGAAGGGGGGAGAAAATGGTTGTTTGGCCACTTGCTGCTTTAGCTTGATTAATAGGCTTCTACTTCGGTTGATTTGAGATGCTGATTATGAAGTATTTCCGTTGTGATCATGTGGAGTCTCTGACAGTCTCTCTCCACCTCCCCACCCCATCATTATTACCACCCAGTAAAGAGTAATTCTGAATTCTACATCCTCTGGCATTTTTTTAAGGGCATGCTGGATTCCTGTTCTGTAGTTTCTAATTAATTTTGTTGCCTGGATTTCATTTTATTTCTTTGGAGATGAGGCCAGAAAAGGCAAGCAAAGTGCACACCTTCATCAAAGCATGTCTCTGGTCAGTGTGAGTTTAACCATGGTCACTGCTGCCTCAGTCAGGGGGCTGTGTGTCAGAGTGATGGCAGAGACAAAGGCTTGTTTAAAACAATGGAGTAGTAGGATCACTTATTCTCTTCAAGGGGTAGTCCAGGTAGGTGGTGAAAGGCACAGACTCCGGGTGAAGTTCAGCTGTCACTTATAAGCTGGTTACTGAAAGATCAGTCGGCCGAAAACCAGGTGACACCGGCTTTATTAGAGGGAAGACCTGCCGCGCTGTCTTGCGGAGGGAGAGCAGCAGCCCGTGCAGCGGTTAGAACTCTCTTTAAGGAGAATGAGGAAGGCACGAGGGCTTGGGGTACTTGGCGAGAGCTGGTTGGTTAGTCAATGTATATGTCCATCCAAGGAGTTCCTTCTGGATTGGGGCCATATCACATTTACAGTAAGTCATCGCCATTCCAGGGACGGGTGGGTTTAGCAATCACGTTCCAGGAAAAGGTGAGTCTAGCAGTTACCTCAGGCAAGGTGCTAGGCTCTCTGTCAGTGGTGAAGATTACATAGATCAACGTGTATAAAGTATCCGGATGTGTACCTGGCACTTTGGGAATCTTTCTTTCTTTCTTTTCTTTCTTTTCTTTCTTTTCTTTCTTTTCTTTCTTTTCTTTCTTTTCTTTCTTTTCTTTCTTTTCTTTCTTTTCTTTCTTTTCTTTCTTTCTTTCTTTCTTTCTTTCTTTCTTTCCTTTCTTTCTTTCCTTCCTTCTTTCCTTCCTTCTTTCTTTCTTTCTTTCTTTCTTTCTTTCTTTCTTTCTTTCTTAAATATATTCCATTGATTTTTTTTTTACAGAGAGGAAGGGAGAGGGATAGAGAGCTAGAAACATCGATGAGAGAGAAACATCGATCAGCTGCCTCCCGCACATCCCCCTTGGGGATGTGCCCGCAACCAAGGTACATGCCCTTGACTGGAATCGAACCCGGGATGCTTCAGTCCGCAGGCCGACGCTCTATCCACTGAGCCAAACCGGTTTCGGCTGTGAATGTTTCTTATTAAGCAAATCAGACAAGAGCTCTTTTCCTCAACATCTCCATGATCAATCAATTGGTTAATTTCAGCTACTGATATGAAATGAAATAAAAAGAGAATAGGAAAGGGACATATGCTTTAAAAAGATCCTTAAAACAAGGGGGGGGAGGGTCAGCCGGTGTGGCTCAGTGGTTGTGCATTGATCTATGAACCAGGAGGTCACAGTATGATTCCCGTTCAGGGCACATGCCTGGGTTGCGGGCTCCATCCCCAATAGGGAGCGTGCATGAGGCAGCCAATCAATGATTCTCTGTCATCATTGATGTTTCTATCTCTTTCTCCCTCTCTGTTCCTCTCTGAAATCAATAAATATGTATTTTAAAAAAAGACCCTTTGTTTGTTGTGTGGACTATGAGTTGGAGAGGGCCAGAAGCAGATGCAGAAAGGTCAGTAAGGGGTCAGTGTCATAGGAAGAGACAGGGTTTGGAATTGGAAAATCTGTGTTTGACAGCTAGTGTGGTCCTAGGTAAGCTCTCCGAGACTTGCTTCTCTCATTCAGAATCATGGGAAAGAGTGATCCCCTTGCAGGGCTGTTGTGAAGGTGAAACAAGATAATGTATATAAAAATGTTCGGCCGAAACCGGTTTGGCTCAGTGGATAGAGCGTTGGCCTGCGGACTCAAGGGTCCCAGGTTCGATTACGGTCAAGGGCATGTACCTTGGTTGCGGGCACATCCTCAGTAGGGGGTGTGCAGGAGGCAGCTGATCGATGTTTCTCTCTCATCAATGTTTCTAACTCTCTATCCCTCTCTCTTCCTCTCTGTAAAAAAAAAAAAAATCAATCCTCTATAATAAAATGGCAATATGCAAATTAACCATCACTCCGCTACATAAGCCACGCCCACCAGCCAAGCCACGCCCACCAGCCAATCAGGGCAAGTATGCAAATTAACCCCAGCCAAGATGGCTACAGCCACAGAGAACAAGGTTTCCCAGGTAACAGAGCAAGCCAAGCTTTCCATAGCCGTTGCAGGCCTAAGCCTCCACTCAAGCTACAAAGTTTCAATTATAGGAGGTAAACAAATTCAAACAAATGGCGGCAGAATGGAGCTTGAGAGAGCAGGCCAGGGTTGCCGGTGGCAACAGGGGAAGCAAAGCTTTCCGCACACCCTGGCCGGGCTCACCCGCTTAAGGCTACAAAGTTTCAATTGTAGAAGGTGAATTAACTGCCACAGAAATGGCTGCTGTCCCGGAGGGAGCAGCAGGCTTGGCTCTGCTCCAGGCTACAAAGTTTCAATTGTAGAAGGAAAATAAATTCCAGATACCAGGGCCTCTGCTTGGGTTGCCAGGGGCTGTGGCCGGCCTGCAAACCACCACAGGCCCCTCACTCAGGCCACCCCACGCCCCAAGGGAACCCCACCCTGATCCGGGACACCCTTCAGGGCAAACCAGCTGGCCCCCACCTGTGCACCAGGCCTCTATCCTATCTAATAAAAGAGTAATATGCATATTGACCATCACTCCAACACACAATATAGCTGCCCCCATGTGGTCAAAGATCCTGCCCCCATGTGGACACAAGATGGCCACCACAAGATGGCCAGCAGGAGAGGGCAGTTGGGAGGCACCCGGCCTGCAAGGGAGGGCAGTTGTGAGGGACCAGGCCTGCAAGGGAGGGCAGTTGAGAGGGACCAGGCCTGCAAGGGAGGGCAGTTGGAGGTGATCAACCCTGCAGGAGAGGGCTGTTAGGGTGACCAGGCCGGCAGAGGAGGGAAGTTGGGGGAAAACAGGCTGGCAGCGGAGTGGTTAGTGGGTGATCAGGCTGGCAGGCAGAAGCAGTTAGGGGCAATCAGGAAGGCAGGCAGGTGAGCAGTTGGGAGCCAGCAGTCCTGGATTGTGAGAGGGATGTCCGACTGCCCGTTTAGGCCCGATCCCACCAGGATTGGGCCTAAACGGGCAGTCGGACATCCCTCCAGGAGTCCCAGATTGGAGAGGGTACAGACTGGGCTGAGGGACAACCCCCCTCCGTGCACGAATTTCGTGCACCGGGCTTCTAGTAAAATATTAAAAAAAAATGTTTGGTGAACTGTAACAATGGACAAACAGTTCTTAAGGACATTTCTATGACTACTACCATAAACTGTATTTTTCAGTGTATGGTCCTCATACCATCTGCATCAAATCATTTGAGGCACGTATTTAAAGAGCAGAGATTTTAGCTCAGACTCCTAAATTTCCACCAACTTCTAGTCACTAATACATTCTGACGGGGGCCTTGCAAGTGTTGTGGCAAAGAGTGGGTAGGCTGAGGTAGGGCAGTTGATTTTCAAATTCTGGTTTTATCTCGGTAGTTTCCTTTATCTCTCTGACTCTCTTGCCTCGTGCGTAAGATAGGAACGATAATGAGAGCACTTCTTATATTAGATTTTTACAAGACTAGTGAGTCAGTGCATGTAAAGGGCTTAGAACAGAGAGCGACTCAGGGTAACCACAAAATAAATGTTAACCGTGGTTCCTATCCAGGAATGTCTACCTGGATGCACAAGTTAGTGCTGACCACAGCCATTCAACCCTGGACCTCCTCCACAGTCCTTGTCTGTGAGGTGCTCAGAACCAAATCTTTAAATGACATGGAAGTCAGCCAGGTTTAACAATTCTAAGCATCAAGGAATACTAAACTAGGTCAAAATACAAAAAACAAAAAAAAATGAGAGAGAGAGTGATCAGCATGTATTGGTCTGCTTATATGTCTGTCTCCTCTGCTATTGCTTTATTAGCTCTTTGGTTCACGGTCTGTGCTGAAATGTGATTCATGAGTCTTTTTTCTTCATCCCCTCTGATTTCCTTCCATGACAACTGGGCCCCCATTTGTTATTTCTCCAGTATCTCCTCTCTCATTTCCTTCAGTGGCTTCGATACAATGTATGGCTATTCCTTTCATTCCCTCTGATCACTTTTAGGCGATCAGAAAATACAATAAACTCTACTAGTGTAAACTATAGAGCAGGCCTTAGGCAAAAGTGATCATGGCAACAGGCAAATCCCTGCTTTTTGAAAATTCTCTTTGCATCACTTCGCTTTTATGAAAGACCTAACTCAGTACCTGTTTTCACGAACTGAAAGAAATCCAAAGAGGATTTTCACTTTTATTTAAAAAGGCAACAAGTGAAAATAGCGTCCGTTGTCTGTTTTGCAGAGCCTTCTAGAGGCAGCAGCGCTCCCAGCAAGGTGCGTGTCCCCGCCAAGCTCCTTCCCCTGGAACTGCACTCAGGCCCCCAGAACTTCTAAGTGTGTTTGTGAGCATCTGTGTTTTGTCTTGATTTATTTTGTGCCTCCGTTAGTAAGATCTGTCCTAAAGTATCAGAAGCTTAGGACAGCTTGCAAGGGTGTGACACTTAAGTGTTAAACTGAACATAATTAAGCGTGTTTGGTAGGTTGTTTTTGGGGGTGGGAACACAAAAAAATCCATGTCAATGAATGGTAATTGCTTCTTTGCTTCATACCATTTTGGCTTAAGAAAGTTTTCATAGGAATGCTCTGCTGTTGGACAGCGGGGGGGCGGGGGGGGAGGGCAGGGGGGGCGGGAACCTGTTGTAGATGGCTTTAGGGGGAGCTTCCCTGCCCTGGAGTTTCCTGTTTTGCATCTTTCTCCGAGAAATAAATTTCTTCCGCTTTGTGCTGTTCCTCTTGTCGGATGCCTCCCAGCTGGGACTGAGACTGAGAAGTCACCTGCAGAATTGTTGAGGCTCTCTCTCCTTCCAACCCCACAAGGAAAGAAAAAACCCAACTGTGGCTGAATTTCCGGCTTCTTTTAACTCGCCAGCAGCCATTTGCTCTCTGTTGTTCCTGTTTAGTGGGTGAATTTATTTTATGCTATTCCCCCTTAAATTTTAAGGACATGTATCTTCATGAAAAGAACAAAGGAAGAAAAACAACTTGTAAATTACTACAAGAAAAACCCCTGCTAGAAGCAGTAAGTTTGCTGACAGATGGCAGAATCAGTTGAAAAGCGAGTACCATATTTACTAAGTCTAACCCGTTTAGTAAGCCAAAAATGTGTTATCTAATTCCATCCCTGGTGTATTTGTATGTTTTGGAATAAACAGATGCCTAATGAGGAATGTGTCTAGGGCGCTTTTGGAGGAACCTGGATAAACCCAGGTTCTGATTCAGAGTTTGATTTTGACAAATATCAAAGGGTGCAAAGTTGAATCTATTGTAAATTAATTTGTCAGAGCAAAGACAGGATTAGAATGTTATCAAAGCAACATCATTTTTAAAAAAACAATACAACCTAGAATAATGATACCACATAAATTTGCTTTTAAAATGTCTCTACTACTTATATAGTTTTATAACAACTACACATACTAAAAAGGACACATGCCCTATCATTATTAGAAGGCTTGGATATGTGCCTGACCAGCACAACACACTTAGATATTATCAAGCTTTTTATAAAACGAATTGGAACTCACTCATCAAGACATACACTTGTCTATATTGTGTGGGACATGGCTGAGGCACAGCACCGCCCTCCCCCCCACCTCCTTCTGCCAAAATCTCAGTTTCCTAAAAGAAAGAAATGCTAATCCTACTACTGTCTTTATTTGAATCACGAATTTTGAGGCTGTGTATTCACATGAAGATATATCCCAATCCAGTGTAAGGCAAGAAGAATAAGTAAAGTCTGGGATACTGTATATATAAAAAGAACTTAAAATGGGCTCAAATTCTAAGTGAGCACATGGACCATGGTTTCTGGAAAGTGAAACTTGTGGCTATGACTTTCTTCAAGTAAAACATTGAGAGGAGTGCTTTGCACGGGTCAGAATGGGTAGCCAACACACATGGAGAAGAAGCCAAGGAATTTCATTCTCCTTTAAAAAAAAGCATGGAAACATGATTAACCAGTTCATCAATTAATAACACAAAAAGTAAACTTCAAAACAAGCAGCATTGTTAGAGATTTAAAAAATGTCGCAATGATAAAAGGGTCAATCTTTTTTTTTTAAAAAAATATTTCTTTATTGATTTCAGAGAGGAAGGGAGAAAGAGAGAGAGATAGAAACATCAATGATGAGAGTGGATCATTGATTGGCTGCCTCCTGCACGCCCCCTACTGGGGATGGAGCCTGCAACCCAGGCATGTGCCCTTGGCTGGAATCAAACCTGGGACCCTTCAGTCCTCAGGCTAATGCTCTAGCCACTGAGCCAAGCCAGCTAGGGCAATCTTTTTTTTTTTTTTTTTTTTTTTTTTAACATATTTTTATTGATTTCAGAGAGGAAGGGAGAGGGAGAGAGAGAGAGACATCGATGATAAGAGAGAATCATTGATTGGCTGCATCCTGCACCCCCCCTGCTGGGGATTGAGCTCGCAACTGGAATCCTGCCCTTGACTGGAATCGAACCCGGGACCCTTCAGTCCGCAGGCTGATGCTCTAGCCACTGAGCAAAACCAGCTAGGGTGAAAAGGGTCAATCTTTTATTGGAGAATTACATGAATGGAATCTCTCTGTTGCTAGTGGGAGTGGGGTTCTCACAATATCTTGAGAAAAAGAATTTTCTAAGACTCACAGGGGGAATGAGTGATTTAAATTTGTGTGAAGTTATATCCCTTGGTTGGTAAAGTCCCATTTCTCTTAAACCAGTCCTGGAAAAGGTGTAGCTGGGGATTCAGCAGAACTAGAAGCACAGCCGATGTCCAGGTTCCTTCCGTTCCAGGGTGGAGTTGAGTCGGGCACAGGGTCAAGCTAATTTTAGTCCATCAGTCCATTGAGTGTGGGCTCCGTGAGGCTGTGGGCCATGTGGGTTAATGCAGGGGAGCATGCTCCTGGCCACAAGAGCCAGGAGTGCAAGAGCGCCAAGAGAGAGAATCCCCTTTGCTTAGGAGTGTCAATATCACACCTTCCCCTGCTTGCAGTGGCCATGCCTCCTCTGGCCAATGCCCTGTCCCAGGTGTGACTGACAGACAAGCACCCTCTCTGCATCATTCAGACTTTACTGGGCATGCGCCTATTCTTCCTTTGTCTAGTAGTCCCTTTCCCCAGGGTCTGGGAGGACAGACCTGGAGAGTGTTAAACTGCAGCTTTTTGGCACAGATGGCATGCCTATACTATCGGGCCTTCCTTTTGCTTCTTTGCTGTTAATGGATTAATTACTGGGTTAGTTATAATAGCATCAAATCCTCTTAGAAAGTATTATAGTCTAAATGGATATGCATCTCAACAGAACTTGGAGTACATGAGGCCAAAATGACCGAAATAAAAAAGCCAATTGGAGAAATCGATCCTAAACAAAGACGTTAACAAGTTTTCCTCAGTAATTGATAGGACAAGTAGACAAGAAAGCAGAAAAGATAGAGATGTGACCTCAATGATGTTTATAGAAACCCACCCCTAACAACTGCAGAATTTCTTTTCAAATTCTTATTCCACTGGGCTTTAGTTTCCATTTTGGAAACCAATGAGCACAGGCGCCCTTTTATATATTTATCGGCTATTTGGTGTAGATGTTACTGGTGCCCTGAACACACCTCCTTCACCAAGAGAGGGCAGCTGAGCTTCCGTTGCTGATGACAGCTTACATTGACCTCTTAGAGCATTGCCTTTGACGGATGGGGGCCCTCTCACCTTGCAGAGGCGACCTTGACCGGAACTTCTAGAAGGATGTGCCACCCCACCAGAGGTAGCCCATAGCGAATGACGAGCTAATGTGGGGGTACAACAGGTCAGCTACCTGTGTCTGGGCAGGACAAGCTGTAGGATACAGTTCATATTCCAGAGCTCCCTATAAGATCAGGCTAAAGCTCAATGAAGAAAAGAAAAAGAAAAAAAAAAAGAAAGAAAGAAAGCAAAGTTGTTGGCTTTTTCTTTTCCCGTGCCTGCCAGGGGTGGGAGCTGCGTGGAGGAAGGCAGTGAGGCAGTGAACACTGCCAACACTTCCATTTCAGTTCCCAAGATAAGGAGGGAAGCCGTCTCAAGTCTGCTCACTTTAGTTTTTGTGTTTATTATTTTTTTTCTTTAAGACATAAATTGCTAATAGTGACAATAGAGAAGCTGCTGGCTCCTTTTTATCAAAGCTATGATGCACTGCATTACACAAACAGAAACTCTTTGGTTTCCTAGACTTGAGTCCTACAATCTTTTTAAATCCAAGGATTCCAGCAGGGTTCGGTAGGTCGTGCCAATCCCGTAGAGCCAGGTAGTAATACATACTTTCCAGGTGGTAGGTAGTGGCATCCCTTTCCTTCTAAAATGCGAAAGGCTCTAGTTCATGGAAATGCCTGAGAGAATATTCTGGACGCTCTTTGGTGTAGGTTCAACCAAGATTTAAGCCCAGAGCTTCCTCTCTTTATCTCTCTGGTAACTTGCTGAGCTGTGCTGCGTAGGCAAGCTACTTAACCTTTCTAAACCCACATTTAGAACACTCAGAAATCCTTGACACATTTCTCTAGAGGTGCCAGAGGAATTAGCGAATAATTCAGCAAATGTATTTTAGGATTCCTGGAAAAGTAAGCTCATATTTTTTTAATAAGTATTGGGTAATATTCAAAAAATGTCATCACTTTTCCCACCTACTATTTTAAAGCAATACTCCAGTTTTTCTTAATTTATGTGCTTATTTGATGTATGTGTTTCCTCTTTTTAGAAAGCCAACCGATATAGCCTTTATTTGATGAAGCAATGTCTAGAAAAACTAAACTTTGAGCATACTGATTCTTTCTATTATTTTTATTTTTCTCACTAAAAATCTAAAATATATTTAATTTTTGAAAAGTTCAAATATACCAATAATGACTTAAATCAGGGACCATATTTGGCCTGAACCATAGTTTGCCAACCTATGATTTAGCTGGCTGAAGAATCCCATATTTCCCACCCCATACACAAACTCATTCTCTCTCTCTCTCTCTCTCTCTCTCTCTCTCTCTCTCTCTCTCTCTCTCTCTCATCTCCATTATTTATTTGTGCTTTAAATAGTATGCTTCAGGATATTGTTGTTTTACCTATATTTATTAATGTGGAAAAATAATCTCACTGAGAAATTAGCAATATATGATATTTAGCTGTAGGATAATAATAATAGTATGATAGGTACTTTTGTTCATCTGACCCCTGTAACACCTAATTGCTACCATCCCCAAAACAACTGTCTTCCTATCTTTTTATTTTCAAAACTTTGTCTTTGTTTTGTTTTTAATTTTTAAATATGTTTTTATTGATTTTTAGAGAGAGAGGAAGGGAGAGAGAGAGAAACATTGATTGGCTGCCTCCTGCACAGCCCCAACTGGGGATTAAGCCTGCAACCCAGGCATATGACCTGACCAGAAATTGAACTGGTGACCTCTTGGTTCATGGATCCACACTCAACCACTGAGCCACACAGGCTGGGCTCTTTGGGTTTTTTTTAATCTTACTTTTATCTTCCCTTTGAATTTTTTTTTCAGCCTTGGACAATGTTCTTAATGGTTAGAGGATCAGCCCTGTACATCAAAGGGTTGCGGGTTCGATTCCCGGTGAAGGCCACGTACCTCTGTTGCAGGTTCTTTCCACAACCCCAGTCAAGGCACAACCAATCAATGTATCTCTCTCTCTCTCTCTCTCTCTCTCTCTCTCCCTCATCCTTGGATTAGGATTAACAACAAAAAAAGTATAATGAAAGACATCTCATTCCTATTCTATTCCTTCTGTTGCCTTCTTAACTACTCGTATAGGTTATAATTATCATTGCAAATATTTACTGAATGGCATAACATTTTTCCTATTATTTGTTTCTCTCATTGAAGAAAAAGATAGTATTTCATTATATGGATGTATGTTATTTTTGTCCTTGATAAGGTGCTACTAGGATAAAGAAGTATTAACCCTTTGCACTCGCTTGCTTTTTTCTCGATTCCTTTATTCTAATGCTAACTGTGTCGAGTCACACTCGACATCCGAGTGCAAAAGGTTAAGATACCCAGAAAGTATTACACAGCTATTTTAGAAGCAGAGTTTGCAGCTGATTATGCTGCTCTAAGAAAGCGTTAGCTCTAAGAAAGTTTGCATTCATGTTTTCATAAGGAAAATAGTGGTACAGTGTTTTTGTATTTTTTCAACATTGACAGATGGTAAGTGAGCAGCCTGGGAGGAGGAGAAGTGACCTACCTTGCTTCTGAAGTGTTAGGAAAGATATCAAAGCAAGAGGCAGACTCCCTGGTGTCAAAGACAATGATCGTTTCAAGCGTAAAATGTGAGCACGTCTCTTACTTGCTTAAACAAGCCTCTCTAATAAAATGGTAATATGCAAATTAACCATCACTCTGCTACATAAGCCATGCCCACCAGCCAAGCCACGCCAACCAGCCAATCAGGGCGAGTATGCAAATTAACCCCAGCCAAGATGGCTACAGCCACAGAGAACAAGGTTTCCCAGGTAACAGAGCAAGCCAAGCTTTCCATAGCCATTGCAGGCCTAAGCCTCCACTCAAGCTACAAAGTTTCAATTATAGGAGGTAAACAAATTCAAACAAATGGCGGCAGAATGGAGCTTGAGAGAGCAGGCCAGGGTTGCCGCTGGCAACAGGGGAAGCAAAGCTTTCCGCACACCCTGGCCGGGCTCACCCGCTTAAGGCTACAAAGTTTCAATTGTAGAAGGTGAATTAACTGCCACAGAAATGGCTGCTGTCCCGGAGGGAGCAGCAGGCTTGGCTCCGCTCCAGGCTACAAAGTTTCAATTGTAGAAGGAAAATAAATTCCAGATACCAGGGCCTCCTCTTGGGTTGCCAGGGGCTGTGGCCGGCCTGCAAACCACCACAGGCCCCTCACTCAGGCCACCCCACGCCCCAAGGGAACCCCACCCTGATCCGGGACACCCTTCAGGGCAAACCAGCTGGCCCCCACCTGTGCACCAGGCCTCTATCCTATCTAATAAAAGAGTAATATGCAGATTGACCATCACTCCAACACACAATATGTCTGCCCCCATGTGGTCAAAGATCCTGCCCCCATGTGGACACAAGATGGCCACCACAAGATGGCCAGCAGGAGAGGGCAGTTGGGAGGCACCCGGCCTGCAAGGGAGGGCAGTTGTGAGGGACCAGGCCTGCAAGGGAGGGCAGTTGAGAGGGACCAGGCTTGCAAGGGAGGGCAGTTGGAGGTGATCAACCCTGCAGGAGAGGGCAGTTAGGGGTGACCAGGCCGGCAGAGGAGGGAAGTTGGGGACAAACAGGCTGGCAGGGGAGCAGTTAAGCATCAACCAGGCTGGCAGCGGAGTGGTTAGGGGGTGATCAGGCTGGCAGGCAGAAGCGGTTAGGGGCAATCAGGAAGGCAGGCAGGCAAGCAGTTGGGAGCCAGCAGTCCTGGATTGTGAGAGGGATGTCCAACTGCCCGTTTAGGCCCGATCCAGGAGTTCCAGATTGGAGAGGGTACAGGCTGGGCTGAGGGACAACCCCCCTCCGTGCACGAATTTCGTGCACCGGGCTTTTAGTTGTAAATATTTCCTGTTGTTAGGAGTTATGAAAAGACCGATATCCTTAATATGGCCTTTAAGTAGGGTGATCATATCATTTCCTCAGCACACTGGCATGAACTTAACCCATTGCGGACCAGTAGTTTCATTGCTAGCTTTACCCAGTGGCCAGATTAGTTTCTATTGAACGAGTACAAAAAATGTTTTACATAAATGTTAAAGGCATGCTTTAAAATTAAACACTTATTGCATTTTTGAAGTTGTTTATTACATGTTCTTACAATCTAATGTCTTTTTAAAGTATGATACTTGGTAAAACACTGTGTAATGTGAAGCAAGAATTCTCGTGATCCGTCTGCAATGTGTTAAGAATGAAAGTCTGTGTTATTATTAACTAGAGGCCCAGTGCATGAGATTCATGCACTTGAGAGGGTCCCTCAGCCTGACTTGCGCCCTCTCGCAGTCCAGGAGCCCTAGGGGGATGTCTGATTGACGGCTTAGGCCCGTTCCCCATAGGAGCGGGCCTAATCCGTCAGTCAGACATCCTTAGTGCTGCGGCGGAGGCAGGAGAGGCTCCCACCACTGCCACTGTGCTCGCCAGCTGTGAGTCCAGCTTCTGGCTGAGCAGCGCTTCCCCTGTAGGAGCGCACTGACCACCAGGGGGCAGCTCTTGCGTTGAGTGTCTGTCCCCTGGTGGTCAGTGCACATCATAGCGACCGGTCATTCCACTGTTCCGTCTATTTGCATATTAGCCTTTTATTATATAGTATTACACTGGACAGCAGGCATAAACTGAAACTGTCTTAGACTTAATGGGCATCTGTTGTTCTACTCTGAGCCTGCATTTGCTTATCCTGCCTCTCTTTCCAGCCTCATGTTGCACCTTCCATGCACTTGCTTTCTGCCTTTAGCCACATTAACCTTCTCTCAAATTCTCAAATGTGCTGTTCCATTTTAGTTGCAGAAGCACTTTTTCCTCTGCCTGGATTGTTCTTGCATCCACCTAGGCCCCACCCTTCTCTTTGCTTAGGTACTTACTTTTCTTAAGTGAAATCCTACTTGAATGTCATGCATTAGCTAATAATAATTTCCTTAGCCAGCTTACCCTTCTGCCTCACTTAGGCAGTTCTCCCATTCCACACTCACTGTACCCAATACCTCACTCACCATGCACTGCGTTCCTCTAACATGCACATTCATTGATGTGATTATTTCATCTTGTTTGTCTTCCCTACTAGACTATGGGAGCAACAGAAGGCATGCCGCTATTTGATCACTGCCCCTAGAAAAGTAGCTGAATCTCTGTAAGTAAAAAGTGCCTGACACTTTATAATGCCTGCTCAATCAATAGCATTGAGTTAATTAATTAATACTGCCCTTACACTCACAGAGTTTACATAGGAGACCTAGGGCATATTATATATACAGTAAGCATACTTTGATAAGAAGGATTATTACATGTATGTCATTTTTAGAGCATTTTTTCTCTTTCTTAAACGTTGAATCCAAGAAATCTTAGATACTTACCTATATCTCTTATGAAATCATTCAAGTTTCTCCTTCTTTTAGAAGAAAAATGGAGAAAAATGTTTTGGTTTGCACAAGATGAGATGACTAGCATGGAATTAAAGATTTATAGTTCAATGACTGTATTCCACATTCGTGAAATTAATAGTCCATAGTATATTCAGTATCTTCATTTCAGACACATTTACAATCAATACTGATAATTATCACAGTCTTGTCACCTGTTCAGTGATCCACGTCAATCATGATGACAGCTGAAATTCATTGATTGGGTATGTCCTCTATAGGCAGAATTGCCATTGGGAAAAGAAATTTCAGGGAAGCAAGACTAGGCTTAGACCAATTTATAAAATAACTGTAAGTTGTCACAGTAGTCCACAGGCAATCCTGTACCCTCAGATGATTCCTCAAATTCAAGTGCGCCAAGGTCTCTAGATGCTTCCCCATCCTGCCAAGCCTACTTTCAGAAAATTATCAGCTATATACACTGAGTGGCCAGATTATTATGACCACCCCATCAGTACTTCGTTGGGCCACCTTTTGCCTTCAATACTGCGGTGATTCTTCTTGGCACTGACTCCACGAGATGTTGAAAGGTGATGCAAGGAACCTGACACCATGCCTGATGAATAGCACTGTCCAGTTCTGTGAGATTTGATGGTTGTGGAACCAGCTGCCTGATGACTCTTTTAACTTCATCCCACAAATGCTCAATTGGATAGAGATCTGGTGATTGTGGGGGCCACCTAAGCAAAGTAAAGTCTCCCTCGTGTTCTTGAAACCACTCCTGCACAATACGAGCACCGTGGCATGGCGCATTGTCTTATTGGAAGAAGCCATCTCCATTGGGATACGCCATCAACATGATAGGATGAACTTGATCAGCAATGGTACTTAGGTATGTTGTGCTATTCAGATGCTGTTCCACATGAATTAAAGGGCTCAAATCATGCCAGGAAAACATGCCCCAAAGCATAACACTGCCCCTACCAGCTTGAGGGCTTGTACTCATGCATGTGGGGTGCATGCTTTCATGATGTTTCTGCGAAATTCTCACTCTGCCATCTGCATGATGCAACTGGAAATGTGATTCATCGGACCACATGACTTTTTTCCAGTGCTCGACTGTCCAATCCTTATTTTCCTGTGCTAATTGGAGATGTTTTATCTTGGTAATTGCAGACAGCAAAGGTGTTCGAACAGGCCTTCGGCTTCCATATCTCATACGATGCAGTGTACGGCTAGTTTGCCTACAAACGTCAGGTGGTCATAATAATCTGGCCACTCAGTGTATATTGTAGAGAATTCTAGCTTCAATTATAGAGATCACTATTTTAAGTATTGGCTCTTAATAGGCTAAAGAAATATTAGGGATTTGACATGGCACTTACAGGCCATTCTATGTCCCTTCAAAATAAAACCTATTGAGGTCCATGAAAAAAGAATTAGTTTCCCTCTTCAGGAAAAGTTACTCTACATTAGTAATTTCACACTTGTGTTTGAATACTGCTTCCAGTCCTTCTTAAGATCTCTTAGTTTCAAATAACATCCAAAACTTTTTATGCCTGATAAAGAATGGATAAGTTTAATGTGAAGTTTAGCACCAATAGCTATTACACAAATATTTACTATATTTCCTATGCTGTACCTTACATCCTTGTTACTGTTTTAATAATTGGCAATTTGTACATCTTAATCCCTCCCCTTTTCTCTCATCCCTCCAAATACCCTCCCATCTGCAACCATCAACTTATTCACTGTATCTATTCACGTGCACAGTCACTATTCATGTGTACAGTAGGTGCTTCCAGATATTCATGTATTTTTCAATGTCTTATGGTTTTTTTGAGTACACATATTTTACCTCTTTGGTTACATTTATTTTATTCCTATGTATTTTTTTATGCAATTGTAAAGGGGGTTGTTTTCTTAATTTTGCCTGGTCACTGTGGCTCAGTGTTTGAGTGTCGGCCCATGAACTAGGAGGTCATGGTTCCATTCCCAGGCAGGGCACATGCCCCGGTTTCTGGCTCAATCCCCAGGAGAGAGTGTGCAGGAAGCAGTCAACTAATGATGTTTCTCTCTCATTGATGTTTCTATCTCTCTATCCTTGTCCCTTCCTCCCTCTAAAAATCAATAAAAACTTATTTTAAAAAATGCAACTGATTTCTGGTTATTTATTTTGTATCCTGCTACTTTACTGAATTCATTTATCAGTACTACAAGGTTTTTGGTGAAATCTTTAGGGTTCTCTATATACCATATCGTGTCAATTATAAATAATGACAGTTTTACTTTTTCCATTCCAATTTGGGTGCCTTTTATTTTTTTCTTTTCTGATGGTTGTGATTAGGACTTCCAGTATGATGTTGAAGAAGAGTGGTGAAAGTGAACATCCCTGTCTCGTTCCTGATCTTAAGGAGAGCACTTGTTTTTGCTCATTGAGTATGATATTGACTGTGGATTTATCAAAGATGGCCTTTCATTATGTTGAGGTATATTCCCACTTCGCTGAGAGTTTTTATCATAAATGGGTGCTGGATTTCATCAAATGCTTTTTCTGCCTCTACTGATAGGATCATGTGCTTTTTATCCTTCCCTTTTTAATGTGGTGTATCATGTTTATTGATTTGTGAATATTGCACCAACCTTGCATCTCTGGAATAAATCGCACTCGATCATGGTGTATGATATTTTAAATGTATTGCTGGATTTGCCTGTATGTATGTTATTTCAATAAAAAGTCTACTAAAATATATTCATGCTCCAAAGCTATGTATTGCATAGCCCATCATTTCCCTGCTCATATGTGTTGCCAACTCAAGGGAGAGGGAGAAGGATAAGGAGAGTCAGCCACTACGGCTGCAAATAACCACAGAGAAAAGAGCTGCTTGGATGGCCACCTTCTGAGGGAGCCAGGCTCAGCCTGCATGCTGGCTCCTGCCTCCATATCATGCCAACAGCGTTTGAAACATACATTCACATTCACTCTTTTCATGAAGTAATTGCAGCTTCTCTTTCTCTCCTGCTTCCTGACACGTGATGGTTTAGTATGCAAGCACTGGGGTAGATATCTTGGGTTTAAATTCAGACTTTGCCACCAACTGGCTAGTTGAGCTAGATACTAACTCTTCTTTAACCCTCAACTTTCTCATTGGTAATTTGAGGATGGTAACAGTTTCTAAATGAAAGGATTATTGCGAGGATTTAGTTATATAATGTACACAGAGCCCGTAGCACTGTGCCTGGTATATAGTAAGCTCTGATAAAAACGAGATATTATTGTTTATTATTATTATTATTATTATTATTATTATTAACCTTCCACTTCCCTTCATTTATTTTTACATTCTCTTTCACCCTAATCTATTTAGACTGGAGTATCATCTATTTACCGTAGATTCTCGTCTATCCACTTGCCTTGGTCTGACTCTCCTTTCCACCACGGCACAGACTGAAGTACATGGTGCAAGAGTGCTCACAAAATCTACCATGTAAATTGAAAAGAGGCAATAGCTTGATCCAAAATGAGAAAGAAAGGCTTGTGTCCTCACATATTAGAGCTAAAGCCTTAAAACTTCTACAATGCACAGCATTCTCTCTTTAGACATGGTATTTAATAAAGTATTTTTGATACATGTGCTGAGAAAAGTTCACCCACTTCGCATGCGCACATGCTGGAAATAAAACTAAAATGGGGAACATTCACCCAGAACTACTAACTGAGGTCCAGCTGAGGAGGAGACTGGTAACAAGGAAGGGCAGAGACCACCTGGAGACCTGTAGGAGGGGCAAGGTCCTGAGAGGGTTGGCTCAGCCTCCACAGGCAGTGCCCAGAGCGAGGAGGGAGCTCTCAGCTGTGTGGGAGGGTTGGGGGTGGCTGCTGAGAGGATTGAGGTCTGGACCCCAGAGGCTCCCCAGTTCGGAGCCTGAGAGCTGAGAACAGCAACACATGTAACATCCAGCCATTAAAAGCATCAGGGCCGCCCTGACCAGTTTGGCTCAGTGGATGGAGCGTCGGCCTGCAGACTGAAGGGTCCTAGGTTCGATTCCGGTCAAGGGCATGTACCTTGGTTGTGGGCACATCCCCAGTAGGGGGTGTGCAGGAAGCAGCTGATCAATGTTTCTCATCTTATGTTTCTAACTCTCTATCCCTTCCCCTTCCTCTCTGTAAAAAAATTAATAATATATATATATATATTTTAAAAAGGCGTCAGGGCCTCTGGCCCTAGGGGAGACCCAAGATGGTTGAAGACAAAGCCACAGTTTTGTTTGTTTGTTTTGTTTTTTAAAACCCAGAACACAGGATTTTCATTTGCAGCTACTCACTGGTAGGTCCCTATTGCTCAAATACAAGGGCTTTTTTATAATGTAGGTAGGTGAATGGAATGATGGGAACTGTTATTCATTGTGAGCTCAGATAACGTTTTAGTAAATATAAGGCAGGGTGGCTACTACACTATTTAGAACATGGAAGTACTTTTGCCTAATCTTTGTAGCTCCAGGGCCCTACACTACAGTTCCAACACATCAGGAACAATCTCATCGGGTATCCTGCATGCCGGCACTGCAAGAAGAATCTCCATTGTGGCGGGATTTAATTTCAGCCTCTTACTTAATTTAATCTAATATAGTGAGCCTTGGAGCTACAGGAATCTTAAGTAAGTAGTTTCTGTTTTGATCCGTTCCCTAGTACCAGTGAAATTTTGGGAATTTTCATTGAGAAGTCCCTGGGCATTTTATTCTAACATGGGAGAATATAGCAATACCAAGTAATTTACTTCTCTAAAAATCACATTAAAATGCATGACACAATTCTTTAATTACCATCTCCATCTAATTCTCTAAGAAGTTCCCCCTAATTGCATTGTTGATATGCACCGATGCAAATAAGATGTTGGCTGTTTCCCCGTAGCAAACAACTGTTTCTAACGTGCAACCAACCTATTCTCCTGTTGGGAAGGTGGGTGTGGTTCCATGGAACCACTGCACGTGGCCTCCCTGTCACAAATGATGATAGTTAAACCCAGAGACCATAGAGCATGTTGCTCCCCACAACGTGTGCCCCTCCCCTTTACATGCAACCACACACCACAAAGAAATGTCCACATATAAGGGAACAGATAGAAAATTCCCCGCGGACCAGCAGGACAGAAGTGCAAATTGGACATTTGTGGAGCGGCACTTGCCAGAAGGTATGTGAAACAAACAACCCCCAGCTGCCGTGCTTTGCTTTCGTGAAAAGATCTTACAGTTGTTTCACAAACACAGATGTGAAAAGGAAGAAAGAGAGAGAGGAGAAGAGGGAGAGGATGATCCATGGGAAATGGGCCACCACCAGTAACATCATACTCTTTCAGGGATGGAAAACACATGCCTTGAAGTGATGTGGGGCGTCTTCCCCACTCCTCTTAGCTATTTCTGTGGATTGCTGAGGGGTACACACTGCAGCTTAAACAGGTAGTGGTAGATGTCAGGGGAATCCAGGGAATGGCTCAGGGGAAGGGTCTGAAGCCTGATTACAATGCTTTTATTTTATTTTAATCCACTAAATTCCAGGTTTATCATGTGTAAAAATTACTTCACAAAATTATACTTATCTTCCTGTAGGAAATAAGGAAGATCCATATTTTTCTATATGAATTTTTACATTTGACACATATGGGCACGTGTTTATCTTTTAGTTTATATTACTTGGTATATATTGTCCCTCTGGAAAATGCCTTGGTTATAGAACACTTGTGTAAGTGTACTGTAATTACAGAACTTGTAAACCTCTATCTTTCTAAGCATAATGGGGACCTGGAATTTAATTGTGTAGATTAGATTATGCAAATGGTCAAAATGTAATTATATGTTTTGTAGATCAGGGATCAATTCTGGATTCAAGAGATCATGATGACATTCTCCTCTAACTTCTGCCCGAGGGAGCTGCTTTGGCTGGTAACACTTACTTGTACTTACTTGAGATTTTTTGAACTTCAAGTGAATTTTTTTTTTTTAGTTAAAGGGAATTTGAGAATTTTTACTCTTATTTTCATTGAAACCTCTTGGATCACTCAGAATTATAGAAACAAAGCCTTTTTTTAACATTTAGGGAAGAAGAAAGTGACTTTGTAGATGAATAAATCACTCACAAATTTGGGAGTAATTCATGTTCTCACCAAATGCTTTACATATTAGGATTGCACATTTGGTATATATTGTCAGTAGAATTATGTTTATTCCTTGACCTTATTGAAGAGGTTCTTCAATACTTTGGATAATAGAATTTCAGAAGGGCAGAGAGATAAACTGGCTTCTTCTCCAGCCTACTCTTTGCAGATATTAGAATGTTTCCCCTTTCTGTAATAGAAATTCAGTTTTCCTTTTTAGAGACACCTTCTTTGGGATTGCCAGATATAATACAAGGCTCCAATTTACATCTGCATTTCAGAGAAACAATGAATAACATGTTAATGTAAATATGTTCTAAATACTGCATGTCGTACTTATATAACACAATGTTCATTGTTTATCTGAAATCAAAATTTAACTGGGCATCTTGTATTTCCATTTGATAACTCTAACCCTCTTCTAATCTCAGTGCATTTGGTTCATACCAAGTATGTGACCCAGACTTGCTAGTTAGAGCATGGACATAGTGCTTGATTTAGGGATTAGTCTGTCATCATGCCAGCCCAATAAGAGCACTTCTTGGCCCCTTTACTGAAACTTACAGGGGAGGGGAGCCTTGTTTCCTATTGGGATTAGTCAGGAAGCAAACCTAGCACTTCTGGAGAACAACTTGCACAAAAAGCCTGAGGAAAGCAGAGTCAAGGTTTCATGGGAAAAGACTGAATCTTGACATCATTTGTTTCTTGATTGGCTGTGCCTGAAGCTCACAACCTTCCTTGAACAATAATTTTTTTTTTTTTAAATTTAAGCTCATTTGAATTTAGTAGGTTGCTTTTTTTTGAAGTCCTAGTCCTCTGTTTTTAATTTGTGTATACTTACTTCTTTCTAACCTAGAAGATCTATAAAAGAGATTAATTGCTCTATACTTTGGGTACAGTTAGTAACACATTTCTTTGTAAAATTAAACTAATGTTGGATCAAAACTTCTACTCAAAAATTGTTGGGAAATATCATACCTTTGACACTTTAACTTCTTATCCTTCCTTGAATAGTAAGGTAACTAGAATGAGTTAGAAATGATATTCTATTATATGGATATGCTACTTTATCAAAGTAATGGGCATTTGAGTTCTTTCTAATTTTTATCTATTACGGATAGTGCTTCTGTGATGATTCGTGTGCAAGTTTCTACATGGAAATGTGTTTTCATTTTTCTTGCTATTACTTGGTGCCAACATTGGGCATGGTCTTTCCCTGAACCTGGGGCTCTAATATATGGCAAGTGAAGACTTTTGTGCTGAAATTTTTTTCTAATTTCTTCCGTTTCAGATGTACCCATCACTTTCAGGTAGATCTCTGCAATAAATTTACTATGTCAACTAATGGTTCAAAACTTCTCATGGCCTCCTGCTATTGTTCTCAAAACAAAGGCTCTTTAGTTTAACTTTAAAGATTACCATTAATATCGTTTTTCTACTCCAAATCATCTTTATCTACTCTCCCTGGACGTGCAACACCTCTGGTAGAGGGTCAGGACCCTCCTAGTCCAGCAGCCATCCATGTTTATCCTTCTCATTAGCCTTGCCGTTGTATTTACTGTCATCCAGCCATCTTTACTTAGATAGACTACTTCCCTCCTGTGCACTTTTCTAAATCCTGTATATCCTCTCTGCTACACACGTCTATCACCAAGTACCTCACCTCCTCTTGATTTCCAAATCACTTAATGTCAATATCACTCATATTTGTATTTAATCACTAATTGTCTTATATTGCTCTGTAATTGCTTACTGAATATGTACCATATCCCTCCCGCCTGGCCATATGAAAGGCCCAGAATGGCAGTCAATGTGACTAAAAGGAGGCAAATGTGAAAAGATTAAAAAGTCCAATGATGACTGACCTCTGATTCCAATAATTGATGGATGGCTGGGTAATTCAGAGCATCCTTCCCAATAAGGATTATTTTAAAAGCTGGACAAAATATTTTAAAAATCTGGTTTAATTATTAGATGAAGGTTTAAGCAAAGAGGAAATTTAAAACCTGGGAAGAAGATAAGGGGTAAAATTGAGAATTGGATACTATGATATTCCTTCATAAAAGTTTTGAAAAAAACTAAAGAATAATTTTATACTTGAAATTTTAAAATTACCTAACTTATGATGGAATTCACAGCATATTTGATGCCTGAAAAGAGAGATCTAGTGAACAGCCAGATAAAATAGAAGAAAACATTCAGAATAAAGCATAGAATAACAAAAACATGAAAAACAGAGAAGAGAGGGTATGAAACATAGAGGAGACAAGGAGAAAGTTCTATATAATTAACCAGAATCCAAAGAAGAGAAAAGAGAAAATGGAGTAGATACAATATTTGAAAGGATAATGACAGAAACATTTACAAAACTAATGAGAAGTATCAGGCCTAATTTAAAAAGTCAGCATATAGCCCTAATCGGTTTGGCTCAGTGGATAGAGTGTCGGCCTGTGAACTGAAATGTCCCAGGTTCGATTCCAGTCAAGGGCATGTACCTTGGTTGCAGGCACATCCCCAGTAGGAGGTGTGCAGGAGGCAGCTGATCGATGTTTCTTACTCTATCCCTCTCCCTTCCTCTCTGTAAAAAATCATTAAAATATATTTAAAAAAATAAAAAATTCAGCATACAAAAGTTCTACACAACAAAAACATTTTTAAAAATAAAATTTTAAATTATTTTGATACTACACAATAGCATCTAGTTATCAAATTCCTGGTGTAAAAAAAACACCTTTTAAAATGTATAGAATTATATATATAAAAAAACTATTAAACATTATTAAGCAAAATAAAAGTAGACCTAAATAAATGGAAGGAAATACCATGTTTGTGGAGAGGAAGACTCAATATTATATAGATGTCAATTTTCCCCAAACTGATCTATCAATTCAATGTAATCCCAAACAACATTTCATTTTCTGTGGTGTGTGTGAGTGTGTGTGTGTGTGTGTGTGTGTGTGTGTGTGTGTGTGTGTGTGTGTATGCGCGTGTGTGCAGTTGAAAATTAAGAATCTAATTCCCAAATTTGCATATGGCATGCTAAGGGCCATGAATACCCAAAACAGTATTGAAGAAGAACAGAGTTAAGAAGAACTGCACAATCAGAAATCAAGACTTGGTATACAGCCATAATAATTAAAACAGTAAGGCATCAATGCAAGGAGAAAAAAATAAACCATAATAGAAAGTCTAGAAAAATACCCACATGTATGTAGTCACTTGAGTTTTTGTAAAGATAGTACAGCAGAATCCTATAAATATATATTGAGACAACTGGATATATATTGCAACCCATACCTCACATGATAGGCACAAAATAAAAGTCCCAGATGAAATTTAGATCTAAATGTAAAAGATTAAATAATAAAACTTCTAGGAGATAATTTAGAAAATATAATGGTCTCAAGGTAGAGAAGTATTTATTATATAGCACCTAGAGCACATAGCATAAAGAAAACGATTAAGGAAACTAAGAATTTCTCTTTATCACCACCAGTAGAATAAGAAGAAGATCATGGAATAGGATAGGATATTTCTCACACATAATCAAGAAAGAGCTGATAACCAGAATATATATTTTTAAAAACTATTGTAAGTCAATAAGAAAAAGACAACCACAATGGGGAAAAAAAGAGACCTATGTAATACTTTAAACAATAAAGAATTTAAATTAAATAAGTAAGTAAAATAAAAGGTAAAAAAAAAAAAAAAAAAAAAAAAGACAACCAAGTAGAAAAAGGGTCAAACAGCTGGAACGAGCACTTTACCAATGGTTTGGCATTTTCTACCAAAGTTCAAGATGTGTACAATTAATGACCCAGTGTTCTACTTCTAATTACTCAAAAGAAATGTGTGCACAGGTGCACCACAAGAAAAATACAAGTATGTCCACAGCAGAATTATTAGAAATAGACAAAAACATCAATAATGAAATGGATACATAAATTGTGGTATAGTAATATACTACACATACCACCATATAGTACACAGCAAGAAAAATATACAAAGTTTAGCTATACCTAAACATGGATAAGCATAGTCTGAGTGAAGAATGTCAGACTCAAAGTATATACACATATGCACGTGGGCATTTCTGTCTGTTTATACACACATATATGTGTGTATATACATATTATGTATACATATGAATATTCCCCATAGGAACTCATTAAGAAACAAAAGCTATTGTCTCAGAAAGCTGAAATTAGAAAGTAATTATTGGATGGAGTTTCAGGAGAATGGAGTCTCTCTTATGGGTCAAGCCATTTCTTCTCCTCCGCATCTTTTATATATATATATATATTTTTTAATATATATATATATTTTTATTGATTTTTTACAGAGAGGAAGAGAGAGGGATAGAGAGTTAGAAACATCGATGAGAGAGAAACATCGACCAGCTGCCTCCTGCACACCCCCTACTGGGGATGTGCCCGCAACCAAGGTACATGCCCTTGACCGGAATCGAACCCGGGACCCTTGAGTCCGCAGGCCGACGCTCTATCCACTGAGCCAAACCGGTCTCGGCTCCTCCGCATCTTTTTATTGTGTTATAGTTAAAAGCATTTTTAGGTGTCTGACATTCCCCAGTGTTCTGCCTTTTCTGACTCAGCTTGGTTATGCTGCCTGACTCACTGTCCACATACCTGTCCACTCTGCTTTGTATGTGATGACCTGGCATGAGAGAATCTGCAGGCTTGTGCCCAGGCATTTCCATTTTCATGACTTTATTTGCCAAAGAAGCCATTGTTTCCATGGGACAGAAGAGAATGGAAATCATCTTGGAATGTTCAAAGGTCTCAGTGACCTCTAATCCAAGTTCTAATGCTTGGCGTTTGAGGCAGTTTCCAAGGAGAGCTGTGACACAAGGGCGTTAATCTACCTTGTGACAGCATGGGGTTTTAATGCGTTTTCTGTATGTGAAGAAAGAGCCTCCTGTGGAGGTGGCGAAAGGAGTTATGGTGAAATCAATATCTTCATTTCACTGGGGCACTGACAATTTGTAGCAATGATACGAGGAATCACTGCACAGGGAGAGCTTGGTGGGCAGAATCTGATGCACGGGACATAGACTTTGGAAAATCAACACAAAGGCTTGCTCCCATGAGTTAAAGAAAACAAAGATGAGGGAGCTACACGGAGACATTATCTCTCTAGAAATATGTAGATAACTTGTTGTAACACTAGCAATGTGATCTGGAAAAATGAGGATTTCACTATATAGAACTCTGTTTTGCAGAAGGCATGTGATCTCTAAAGAAAGATCAATTTCATAAAGCTTGTTTAGGAGTCAATGGAACATATCCTGGCTACACTTTGAGGTATCCAAGTAAAAATATGATGCTTCATAGTCTGCTAAAGGTACAGACCAATGAGGAAACCATACAGTAAAATGCCAGGAATAAGGCCATTCAGCCTTGTCAGGAAGATTGACCAAAGAGAAAAGTGGGGACATTTTCAAAGATATGATGGGATGAGGGATGAGTCAGAGTACTAACCAAACCAGACTCTTCAATCTTTTTCTCAACTACAGATACTAGATTTGATGTTAATGCCAGTGTTACCTGAAAATGAAATTTAATAGCCAACCACTGGTCTATTTTTTCCCTGGAAACTATTGTTTAACTTGCCCTGATTTGTGCGATATTCCAGTGTTATATGTATACTGCTATAATTAGCAGTAATGCTTTATATATCCCTATATACCTCTTTCTGATATCTTCTAAATAAATAGACAAGAAATATGGATGCATATTTTAAAAAAATATTTTTATTGATTTTTTTACAGAGAAGAAGGGAGAGAACAGAGAGCCAGAAACAGTGATGAGAAAGAAACAACAATCAGCTGTCTCCTGCATGCCCCCTACTGGGGAACAAGCCCGCAACCAAGGTACATGCCCTTGACTGGAATTGAACCCGGGACCCTTCAGTCCATGGGCCGACGCTCTATCCACTGAGCCAAACGGATTAGGGCTGGATGCATATTTTAAAGGTAATTACTTACTGTCTTGGTATCTTCATAGTTCCCACAAGGTTTAAGTATATACAAGGACAAGCTTTTTTATATCTCACATGAATGTATAATTTTGTTACCCATAGAAATCATTTATCTTATTCTATATGCACAGAAAAGTAAAATGGGAATGAATAATTTCTCAATACTCACTATACATTTTATTGCTTCTTTTTTTTCTGACAATGTCAAGGAATAAGAAGTTCCTTGTATTTAGTACTTTTAAGGTTTTCTTTTCCCAAGCCATACATTTTGTTTGCTGTGTCTCTAGATATGATAGCTATCTCCAAAGGTAAAGACAGGATATGTGTGAGACGCAGATATCCAACAAAATACAGCCTGCTGCAAAATTTCCCAAACTGGTATTCCATAGGAAACTGGTCTTAAAGGAGTTCTGTCGCCAAATAAGTTTGGAAGATGCTGCATCTTATCTTTCTTCTTAGAGATTTACAGCATGCTTGGGAGTATTTAAAGCTTTGGTAAATTCTGTAGAAAAAAAGAAAAGAAAGAAACTGGTTTAACAAAAGCCCAGAATAACTATCTTTAAAAATTCATGAAATGCCCATTAACATCCTGCTTAATTGTGGAAAATTTGAGTTTTATATCCTTTGCAAATTTATCCCTTACCTACAGGCACGATATCCTCCACATAGACTCGTGATGTTTAACATGTACAGTCGCTACTGTGTCATACTCTTTGCAGATTAGGATAGAAGCAGCAATGTGAATTCCTCTACCCCCCGCCCCCCACCCACCTGCCTTTATGACTTGATTCCCTTTTGAGACCTTCTGCATTAGTGCATAAAATTGTTGTGAAAAAATGACCCAATTCAATGGCTATTTGGCTTGTCCAATTAAGTGGACCATTAATTGAGCACCCACTGCATGTCAGTCAGTGGAACACTAAGCCAGACACTTCACGGAAACGTTCCCTGTTCCACACAACAGCTAGCAGAAGGGACATTGCATCTACACAGAGGATGTGAGGGCACTATCTGGGAGAGATCACATCTCTTGCCCAGATTCCCTTGCTCCTACAGTGTTGCATCTGTGACTCTCTCTCTTTTGTCTCCCAAGCCCCCGCACATTTCACTGTCTCTCTAACTAACGTGAATTCAGTCAGTCCCAGTGAGATAATAAAATATGAAGTGATAAGGATAATGATGCCAATAGTGGTAATTAATAACAATTAGAAAAGTATTATAGCCTTATATATGGTCATTGCATAAAATTTATAGTGATGCAATCTTTTAATAGTATGGTGCTCACTCTCCTTTCTCCCACCTCCGCATCCACTTAATCACTAACTCTGGTTGACATTTTCTCTATCTCCACAGTCAATCTACTACCACTAACTTTTGCTCAAGGCACCATCTTTTCTTTTTAAAAAAATGTAAATTCTTTATTGTTTAAAGTATTACATATGTCTTCTTTTCCCCCCATTGACCTCTCCCTGGCTGCTCCCAACCCCCAGCACATGCCCTCACCCCACTACTGTCTGTGTCCATTATATGCATGCATACAAGTCCTTTGGTTGGTTTCTTAACACCCCCCCCACCCCCACTGCCTTCCCTCTGAGGTTTGATGGTCTGTTTGATGCTTCTATGTCTCTGAATCTGTTTTTTTTCTTCAGTTTATGTTGTTCATTATATTCCACAAATGAGTGAGATCATGGGATATTTATCTTTCTCTGACTGGCTTATTTCACTTAGCATAATGCTCTCCAGGTCCATTCATTGCTGTTGTGAATGGTATCAAGTCACCATCTTATCTGCTCTGGATTTTTACTGCAACCAAGGCTCAACTGGTATCCTTGTCTTCCTCCAACCCATTTTGTGCACTGCAACCACAGTGGCCTTTCTAAAGTAGACCTGATTAGTTGATTACTCACTATTCAGTGTAAAACCTTTGTAATTTCCCACTGACAATAAGTTAAAGGCTGAACATAACAGGTTTCTAAGATTCCCTCATCTTTTGGGCCCTGTTACCTTTCCAGCTCCAAACTCCACACTCTCTTACCTCCTTCTAGGCCTTATCAATATCAAACTAACAACGTCATTGGTTCTAAAATGCACTTTAGTTTCATTTCATAACTGTATAACTCTGAAATGATGATGTGTTTTACAATCAATAGTTCATCATATTTAAGTGGCAGCAATTTTACTTTTTTGGTCATATATAAAATGAAGGGTATCTGACAATTGATAACTTAATAGATTTGTGAGATCTTGCACTTCAGATACCCTATTGTGTCATACTTTCTTATTGGATGAAATATTTCCCTGGTTCTTCCTTCTGCCTGGAGTGCTTTTTGAACTCCTCTTCACTACCACTCCTAGTCTCATCTTTCCTGTGGGAAGACTTTTAGGATTCTCTGAGCCTCGTTTAAGGATGCCAGTTTTTTCTGTAAGAGCATTACTTTATCACATTTATGAATGGTGATTTGAAAGGATTTCTATAGCTCTTTGATACTCCTTTCCGTTTTATGTGAAGCCTATATTGCCTTCCCCTTGAGTGTGGGCTCTATATAGTGACTCACTTCTAAAAAATAGAATGTGGTAGAAGTCACCATGTGTCATATCCAAGAATCTATCTAATAAAAGAGTAACATGCTAATTGACTGTACCTTCGTGATGCCCACCAGCCAATCAGGAGGGCGTATGCAAATTAACACAACAAAGACGGCAGGTTAATTTGCATACACAGGCGCCGAGAGGCTGGAGATGAGGCAGGGGTTTCACACCACCCCAGCCGCTCCGGGCCTCTGGGCAGCGTGGGAAGGTGGAAAGGTGGCTCCGTGCCTGAGTGGAAAGGCGGCTCTGGCCAGAGCGAAGGCAGTGCCGGCAGCCAGGGGAAGGAAGGCCCATTCTTGCACGAACCTGTGTGCATCATGCCTCTAGTCTATAATAATAAAAGCATAATATGCTAATTAGACTGGACAGCCGAACGACCTTCCAGACAAAGCCACGGCAGCAGGGGCTGAGGCAGAGGCAGTTAGGGGTGATCAGGCAGGCAGGCAGAGTGGTTAGGGGTGATCAGGCAGGCAGGCGAGCGGTTAGGAGCCAGCGGTACTGGATTGTGAGAGGTATGTCCGACTACCAGTTTAGGCCCAATCCTGTGGGGGTCCCAGATTGCGAGAGGGGGCAGGGTGGGCTGAGAGACACCCGACCCCCCCTCTGTCCATACAAATTTCATGCACCGGGCCTCTAGTATGTCATAAAAAGGCATTAAGTTTTCCTCCTTGATCTCTCTTGGATTGCTCTCTCGGAGAAGGCTAGCTGCTATGTCATGAAGAAACCCAGACACCTCTGTGGAGAGATCCCAGGACAAGACACCGAGGTCTCAGCCAAGAACTGTGTGAGGGCACAATCTTGGAAATGGATTCTCAAACTCCACTCAAGCTTTCACATAACTGCAGCCCTGGCCAACATTTTCCCTGCAAACATTTGAGAGTCCCTGAGCCAGAACGACCTACCTATGCTACTCCCAAATTCCTGACCACAAAAATTGTGAGATGATAAATGCGTGCTCATTTTAGCCACTAGGTTGGGGTTAGTCCCATGAAGAATGCTAAAAAAAACTTAATCATAAACCAGGAAGAAAGGGAAATTTTGGAAGTTGAAGCAGGTTCTCATAGCCATTCTGTGTTATCAGAATTTCTACTCCAAAGAGTATTTCCAAAGCTTTCCCAAGTTGAACTTTCTGTCTAGTTTTTAACAACATAGTATGTAGTTGGACACCAACCTTGCAAAAGATCATTCTTCAGCCCCATGTTGCCTCTGTTTTTCAAGGGGTTGGGTGCACATTATGGAACATACAAACTTAATTTTCAGTAGTGGTTATTTTTTTTTAAGAATGGGCTCTCTTTCCTCCTGAGATCACTTATATTTACTAATATTTTTAAGGGCAACCATTAGTGGTTTCCCACAATAATTTTGTACACCTTTTATTCAAAGCGGTTTTTGTTTGTTGTTTAGTACCTTAAGTATCTGGAATTAGAGAAGTTTGGTTCAATGTGAAGAAACCATCCATTGGCAGCATTTGTTTAATTTCCATTATCCATCCCCAGTTGTGGCTACACAATGATAACTTCCCATCAGCTTTGGTGACTTTGTGTCACCATTAGCACCAGCAGAGATCAGTTGGAGCACATGATTGGTTCTGGGGGGGGGGGGGTGCCCTGTCTATGTGTAGGCTTTCAATTTGCTCATAGGCTTGATAACATCCAAATGATTGTACAGGGTTGGGCAAAAGTAGGTTTACAGTAGTTTGTAGGGAAGACAATATAATAATGAATAAATAATAATACAAGAATAAGCTCTGAGTTTCGCCTACGCACAACTGTAAACCTACTTTTGCCCCACCCTGTATGGAAGGTTCCAGAGCTTCACCATAAAACTCCCGGTTTTTATTTGGCATTTGGAAAAGTGACCTGTATGCTCAGGATCAAGCTTGATTCTCCAGGTCACTTGATGTGTTCACAAACAGCTCCTGAGTTTCAGCTTGAGTTTCTCCACAAGAGGATCCAAGGTTCTTCATTGTAAATTCCTTGGGGATTTTGCCTTTGTAGCTCTTTGAGAGCACTTATCTGTTAGCAGCAAACGAGATAGCAGATTGCAATTCCTCTCTGCCCTTCCAAGGCAGCTAATGAGATCAGAGCTGCTCTGTCCCTCCACCTTCCTAACATATCACATGAGATAAGACATCAGGGTTTCCCCTAAAGCAAACCAACAGGAAGCATAAGGAAACACTGAGGGTGAGAGGACAAGTTGAGACAGGTGGACTTGAGCCTGTAGCCTGCCTGTTCATTAACCAGAGCCATGCTCTAATCATGTGTCATGAACAAGAGCAGGAAGCAAAATAAATTGTGGTCACTTCAAATGAGCCCACGCATCAGGCCAGTAACAAGTTAATCCTTTTTAAATTGTTTTATTTATTGTTGAAAGTATTACAGATATTCCTTTCCCCCCCATTGATCTCCTCCACCCAGCACCCCCCCACCCTCACCCCACCAGGTCTACCACATTATTGATTATCTGTGTCCATGGGTTATACATATCTATATATATAAAAGCCTAATATGCAAAGTGTCCCCTCAGGAGTTTGACCTGGAGTTCGATCACTCGCCATGATGTGTGCTGACCACCAGGGGGCGGTGCGGAACAAAGGGAGGCCCTGGCCAGCAGTGGCAGCCTCTAGGGACCCTACCTGTGCACGAATTTCATACGCTGGGCCTCTAGTATGCATATACGTTCTTTGGTTAGTCTCGTCCCCCAGCCCATCCCTCTGAGATTTGTCAGTCTGTATGTTTTTGTGTCTCTGGATGTATTTTGTTCATCAGTTTGTTTTGTTCATTAGATTCTACATATTCTTAAGCATTTTATGAGTCAATTGGCACACAAACAAGGAGAAGCAGAAACAAATGGTGTCGTCTTTGTAAGGTTGTTAACATCAATTAAGCTAATGAATGAACATTTCTAGTCTTTCCCCAATGTGTGTTGTATAAATACACATTTCCAAATGGAAGTTTAGTGTCCTACTCTGTGGGCTAGTCTCAGTTCACCGTCACTTACTTGGACCATTTTCATAAACTTTGTGTGACTCGGTTTTTTAATCTATAATTGGGGATAATAATAGCAGCAATACTTATAAAGATTAATAATAATTATACAGGTCTAGACAATTTGGCTCAGTGATTAGCGTGTCGGCCACAAACTGAAGGGTTTGATTCTGGTCAAGGGGGCGTACCTCAGTTTCAGGCTTCATCCCGGGACCTGATAGGGGTGTGTACGGGAGGCAAGCAACCGATTTGTCTCTCTCACATCGATGTTTCTCTCTGTCTCTCCCCATTCCTTCCACTCTCTCTCTAAAAAAAAAAAGTCAATGGCAGAAATATACTCAGGTGAGGATTAACAAGGAAGAGAGAGAGAGAGAGAGAGAGAGAGAGAGAGAGAGAGAGAGAGAGAGAGAGAGAGAAAAGGAAGGAAGGAAGGAAGGAAGGAGGGGAAGGAAGGAAAGAAGGAGGAAAAATATAATTATACATTTAATGCACTTAGTAAATACTAAGTTGATATTAGCTATTATTATTATTTCTGTATATTCATATTTGAGACCCTGAAAAACAGAAACTTTAAAAAATCTCACATCATTCTTTGCAGTGCCTGGTTTTCAATCAGGGATAGGTGTTCTGTTCATGCTTATCTATTGTTAACGGTACTGAACTCCATGCTGAGCAGACAGTAATAATTTCTCATGGTAGTAACATCAACATCTTACTAGAAGGCATTTCTCTATTCCATTAAAATATTTGTTATAATTTTATATTTCTTTCTCTCCTTCTGTTATATGATTGATAGTGGTATTTTAAAATGTTGATCCTTGCCTTTCTGTCCTCACGTAATTCCTCTGAGAGCCATGGCTCTGACTTTCCTTCTGCAAAGTGCCATCTGTGTGCAGGGGATCTTTTGTTGACTCCTGAGATTCACTGCGACTCACTGCAACTGTGATGGCCCTCTCTCTCTCTCTCTCTCTCTCTCTCTCTCTCTCTCTCTCTCTCTCTGGCTCTCGCTCTCTTATAATAAGGAACAGAACTAACATGCCTAGGATCCCTTTGAACACCGGCATTTCTTCTGAATATAGTTCTAGCTAGATTTGCATTTTTGTCCTGTGGGTGGAAATGCCAGATAAGAAGAAGCAGATGAAGACAGATGAAAGGGTTTGGTGGAATGAGGAAAGGGTTCGGTTACTTGGATTTCCTTAGGTGGGACATTTGTTGCAGAAATGGCTACCAGCTCTTCTAAAGAAAAACATACACTGGGGTTCAGAGCCATTAACAATAGATAAAGAAGGAGGCAAGTAGCTCGGTGGCGTTAATCTCAGCCCTCACAAGTAATGGCACCAGTGACATTTGACCATGTGACAGATGAGTGGGTGGAGAGCCCTGGGACTGTGATAGTGACAGTTTTCTTTTTCTGCCCTTGTAAATTATTCAGCACTGGAGCGGCACAGACCAGGGAAAGGGTAAGGGAGGAAAGGGCTTCTATTGCAAATGAGAAGGGCTGCTGACAAGTCCATTAAAAAACAACAACCCAACAGTCAAGCTGCGTCTGCTGTCTTCCAAATGTCCTTCGCAGGTTCGGTGCACTAACCTCTTTTAGACGTGCAGGAAGGTAGCAGAGAGGAGAGCTCAAAGCATCCCACCTTGGTCTGAGTGTGTCTGTGCCATTAGTAAAGATAGGCTGGCACGTCTCCTAAGATCATATGGGCGAGTAAAGCCCAACTTGCTAGCCACACATTTCCATCCCAGAAATTACTTCCTGCCGACGGCAGTGCTCCCCGTTGCTTTTGGTGAGATGTGCTTGTCTTCCATCCCTTTCCCTCCGCTGTGTCAAAGCTCTCACCCCAGTAGAGTCTGTGTTTCTAAATGTGGTTATAAAACTTCACAGACAAGTTGGAAAACTGTCATGGCAAAAAAAAAGAAACCCACACGCAAAAATAAAGCGAAACCCAAAACCTTGGTACATCTTTTTTTAAATTTTATTTTTAAAATTAGAACATAATGTTTTCTCAATGAGCTTAATTCCTTCTTTTTTCTCTGCATGGGAGGTAGGCAGGGCCGTTTTTCTATGTAAATACTCCCAGCTGAAAGGGGGTCCCAGTAAAACACCTTGAAATGAGGTCATGGATGAGAGCTCTAGCCCAGAGCCAGACCAGTTGCTCTTGCCCGACGTCTCTCCCCCAACATCTGCCGTGCAGCTGGAGAGCTGAGGACGTGATGATTTCCATTGCTTGTCCAGCGAGGGTGGCTAGAAGCTGCGACCCGTTCCTGTCGGATCAGGTTATCCCCCTCCGATCCATCCTGCCAAAGAAAAATCCCCAGCAACATCTTGTATGTCTTTAATAGATTTTATGTGACATTTCCCGAGCATTTTACATCCACGTCTGAAGCTTCCCTTGGTAAAGCATAATAAGTGAGCACTTCATCTCCATTTTCTGGAAGGGTGAAATGGTACAACAGCAGGCTCAGTGAGGAATAAATCTTCTGTGACGTCCTGCACGGCCCCCAGGTGCTCCTTCCTCTGTGCCCACCTCCCCACAGCTCTAATATTTCTCGTCCACCGTTTTTTCTCTACAACAACGGTATGATTTTTCAAAGCATGTCCTTTATCGGCCCTTGGCTACCAGGAAATAGCACGACAGGGGGGTGGGAATATCGCAGAAGGTTGCATGGTTTCATGTGTGCAGCCGTGGTGACTACAGGGTGGTCTTCCTTTCCTTCCCGAGTGGTCCAGATCTTCCCGAGGTCACCGTGGCCCTCTGGAGTTCCACTGGGGCTGCACCCCGCTAATCCGGTACAGCCTGGCTCTGAAATGTCCATCTCCTGAGCTTTCCATCTTTTCTATTTCATTTGGCACGACTTACCTCCCTCCCCCTCCCGACTCAGCCCCGCACATCACACTCTACAACTTTGCCCCTGAGCAGACTAAACAGCTTTCCGTTAAACTTAAATAAAACTTTTATTATTCCCATTTCTTTCATGCTGGACCAGGTTAATCCAAATGCGAAATCCCTTTTCTGCTAAGCGAGGCCTACGCAAACACAGGCTACTGAACCAAATAATCAGAAATAAAGGCAGTGCAGTCTAGAATGTCCACCTACATGTCTGCGACCACAACTGGAGTCCTTTGCAAAACAAACAAACAACAAACAAAAAACCCTACTATTTAGAAAAAGGTTTGGGAAATTTTTTTCATACACTATTACATTATTTGATAAGTAAACTGTTTTCCTGTCTCTACTTGTCCAAGAGGAAAACAGGAAGCAGGGATTGAAGGCAGGAAATGCTAGTATAACAAGGGTCTTTTCTCGAGGGGTTTTAAGTAAGGTTACAGAGCAATTCAAAGATCAGAGGGAGGTATGGACAGTCATGATCTCAGACAAACCCGGGATGCCAACAGAGGCTAGGACAAGGTAGAAATGTAGTTTTATATAGGAAAACATGTCTGCCTCAGATTCTCTTCAATAAAGCTGATCCCGTGATTTCCAACCTCTTACTCTAGATTTCTTTTAGGCCCCTAGATGGTTCTCATCCGCCAAACTCACTCCGCATGGGCTCGGGAGACAGGGTCTGGGGTAGGAGGACAGTCTCTGTGTTTGTTGATACCAGGTAAGACTTAGGGACACCAGCAGTTGCTCTAATCAGTGCTTAGGAGAAATCAAAAGCTTTGCTTAGATTCTGTGCTTCTGTTGAAAATTAAATGCTCAAAACAGTAACGAATGGTTAATTGCATTTTTCTGAAACTTTAAAGACAGAACAGCCCTCAGAGGGTAGGCTTTCTAGTAGGTGCATTTTCGTTAGAGGTCTTGTCTTTATTTTTTATCAAGTAGAGATAGTAACGGGGAAGGAGACTGCTGCGTGGGGGAAGCCGTTATGCAATTCCCTAGTCACTGCATGGCCCGCATCCCACCCTGCAGGACCTGGGTCGCCCTGGGAGGGCACTGCTGCCTCAGCGTTCCACAGGAAGAGGCGGGCACGGCTCTCGTTTATTTTCTTATTCAGTAGGAAGTACCTTTTATAATCCCTCTGTCAGGAAAGGTGAAAAGTCTATGCCATCTTCTTTCATTGGCAGCCCACGATTTCTCAGCTTTCACCAGTTCTGGGTAAACCTAGAGCCACTCTAACCGTAACACACATCTGCCAGTGTGGGACCTTGAGCCTCTTATTCCCCCCAAATGATTCCTAGGCTTTCTCTGCAAGTAGGTTTCATCAAACACCTGCTGGAGAGGGTCATTGAGGAGGAGGTAGGTCCTCCCCATTTCATTGGACAGTCAGACTGCTGCTGCTCATTGTGACCATTCAACAAATGTTTGCCAAATACTTACGCTGTGTCAGAAACTGTGCTACAATTAGAAAATCAGTGACTGTGACACAGCCTTAACCTGGGTGCCTTGTTATACTTGGAAACCTACCTATTTGCTTTGGAAGTGACTACTGTTTATGAAAATGGGGGGTTTTAAGTTATCGGTCCGCAAGTACTAAAGTATGGTGATAAGAGGGTAGTTATGTACATAACTAGATAGAATAATTAGGCAACAATGACAAGTTGCCTGTTCCATTCTTAGACTTGCCAAGTCTAGTCTACCAAACCTTTGCAGGCAACATGATGCCTTAGTTTCACTGTGGCCAAAGTAATACTCTCATTTTTCCAATCAAAAGGGAGAAAAAGGAAGTGTTTTAGAGAATATTAATTGTATAACTTCTTTGTAAAGGAGAAAAAAGAAAGGTGTGATCTTCTCATTGGAAGGATGACATAATGGCTCTGGCATTTATCCTGTTAAATTGGTGATCCTTTTAGCTGTATTTACATTTTCATTACCTAGAAGCTGTGGAACCAATTGATTTTTAAAAAATATACATTTTTATTAATTTCAGAGAGGAAGGAAGAGAGAGAGAGAGAGAGAAACATCAATGATGGGAGAGAATCATTGATCGGCTGTCTCCTGAACCCTCCCCACTGGGATCCACCCCAGGCATGTGTCCTGACCAGGAATCGAACTGTGACCTCCTGGTTCATAGGTCAACGCTCAACCACTGAGCCAAGCCAGCCAGACTGAACCAATTGATTTGTTTAAAAATGTTTCCAACTCTGTGAACATAGTTGACTATTTCCCAGGTTGAATAACTCACCCTTCAAGTGGCATCAGTCCTGGTGCTGCTGAGAGCCCTCACCTTTGCTCTTCCTCAGGGACCACACAAATTAGGAAGGAACTAGTTGCTGGAAACAGTGACATGGGTGACTACCAAAAATATCCCTCGAACTAACTTCAGAAAATACTTTCCCCCAAATTATAAATGAAAAAAAAAAAGTTTGTATAGGCATACAAGTCTAAAATGTACTTCATTTTTAAATTTTAGATTGTATATGTGGGGTGGGGGGGAGCAGAAACAGTTCTTCAAGGTGATTTAATGGTAATAAAACCTCAAGAGAAATATGGACAGAAGGCCTTGTCCAAGTTTCAGAAACTAGTTGCAGGAAGAACTCAGTATCTGATCCGCTTGAGCAGGTTGGAGTTTGCTACCAGCTTTCTATGTTTATGAGGTTGGAGATGAAAATACTGTTTCTGGGCTGAGTGGGTGGCGTCTCTCTTCAGAGGTTGTGTCCAAGAAATGACAGTCACAGTGGCAGTGGAAGTTGTGGTTCTGCTCCCTTGTGTCGTGTAGGGCAGAGGTTGTTTTGATGAAAGTGAGGAAACAATGTGTGTGTGTGTGTGTGTGTGTGTGTGTGTAGGGGGAATTGGAAAATATGTCGAGAAAGAAAAATCCTGTGAAAATTACATTATCATTAATTTTGTATTTTTTTCTTTATTAAGTCTATATTTTCTGAATGACTTTACAACACTATAAAACCCTAATGTAACCCAAACTTACTCATTTTTAATTTAGCTTAAACTTATGCCTTGGGTGGTATGGAATACCCAAGATTCATGGAACAGGTTCATTTGCATTCGAGTCCTTATGATGTGTAGCATTTGTGGCTTAAAAAAGTTCTCCATCTACCAGAATTTTGAGAGAGTAGTAATAGTAGTAACAGCACTTCTCAGATGGCTTATACCAGGCGTCCTCAAACTACGGCCCGTGGGCCACATGCAGGTGTTTTTGCCGTTTTGTTTTTTTACTTCAAAATAAGATATGTGCAGTGTGCATAGGAATTTGTTCATAGTTTTTTTTTAAACTATAGTCCGGCCTTCCAACGGTCTGAGGGACAGTGAACTGGCCCCCTGTTTAAAAAGTTTGAGGACCCCTGGCTTAGATCCTAGGTGGAGTATGGGTGGTTGAGGGTAAGATGCTATTCTGAATTGCCTGAGATACCACAAAAAGCCACGGACTGCAAAGTCTACTCATAGGGAAGGGTCTTAGCTGCTAAGGGTCCAGGACAGATGGCTCCCTTCCCTGTCAGGAGGGCAATGTCTCAGAACTATTTCACTTATAGGTGGGACTTAAAAACACCAAATAAATAAGCAAACAGAAGAAACAAACCCATACATACAGAGAACAAATTAATGGTTGCCAGATGAGAAGGGGGTTGAGGGGTGGGTGAAAAGGTAAAAAGGATTAAGTAGTAATAAAAAAAGTCAAAGTGATGTACAGCATAGCCTAGGGCAGTGGTCGGCAAACTCATTAGTCAACAGAGCCAAATATCAACAGTGCAACGATTGAAATTTCTTTTGAGAGCTGAAAACCGACTTCTGCGCATGGGCCACGAAGTTTCAATCGCACTGTACGTGTGCGCCCGCACGTGGTATTTTGTGGAAGAGAAACACTCAAGGGGCCAAAAAGCCGCATGTGGCTCGCGCGAGCCGCAGTTTGCCGACCACTGGCCTAGGGAATAGAGTGTGGAATACTATAACAACTGTTACATGTAATAACGATCAGATCGGCATTAGACTTATTGGGGTGATCACTTCATAAGGTATGTAAATGTCTAATCACTAGGTTGTACACCTGAAGCTAATAGAACATAGTATGTCACTGTAATTATAACATACATTGAAAAATATTTTTTTAAATGAAAAGCATGAGGTCTCCTCAGGATATTGTGGAGACTTAATTGGCTGTGCTCAGCGTGCAGCTGAGATAGGCTCCACGCCAATCATGTAATGTAAATAGTACCAGGCAGGCAGGGGCTGTAATTACCTGGTCTTGGCTCCTCACTTTTCCTCCATGCTAATTGCTGTAGGGTGTATAACACGCATAAGAAAAAAAGAAAGGATAACATTTAACATCCAGACAGAATGCAAAAATGAGAGAGAGAGAGAGAGAGAGAGAGAGAGAGAGAGAGAGAGAGAAAGAATACCTTTTATTTTAAGAATGATTCCAGAAAACTCCAATGGCATGGGTGAAATATTTTGAATATATTTTTTTCTCACATGAACAACTGATTTTTTTAGAGAGCGTGGAAAGGAGGGAGGGGGAGATAGAGAGGGAGAGAAACATGGATATGAGAGAGACACAATGATTGGTTGCCTCCTGCACATGCCCCAACAGTTGTATAAGTCAGCTTGTAAACATATACATAAATGATACATTTAAAACATTCCAAATGGTAGTTTTAAAAAATTGTTCACCGCTTTGAAAGCTCTTTTATATTGAAAACAAGCATTTCTATTCTCATTATATTGAAAGATGAGTACAAATTATCTGCCTAAATGCTTTTATTTAAAGTTTGTATTATTCAAACATATACATTAGCAGAAAAAATCTAGTATAATAAACTTCCATGTACCTATCATCTAGCTTCTACAATTATCAACACTTCGCCAATCATGTTTCATCTATCCCCCATAGTTTTTCTTGTAATATTCTAAAGCACAAACATGCAACCCAGGTATGTGCCCTTGACTAGGAATTGAACCTGTGACCCTTAGGTGCCTGGGGTGACACTGTAACCACTGAGCAACAGTGGCCAGGGCTAACTATGGTTTTAATGGGCATCATGACACATCGCCTTCTCTTGCTTCTTGAATCATCTTTCCTAGTCTCCTGCTCTTAATTCCTCACCTAGCCTCTCATGTTTTAGTGCTTGGCTTCTGTTCTTTTCCAGATCTTTCCTTTGTTGAACATGTCTACTCACTCATGAAACCAGCTACAGCTTTGGTAGCTAGCTTTATTTCTGGCTCTGATCTTGTTTTCCAATTATTACCTTTTATCTCTCCTACTGCCTAATGGACATTTCTAAGTATTTTGCTATTATCTTAAAACCAACAAGTTTATGATTAATTTATCATCCTCCCCTCCCCCTTAGCCTAGTCCTGGTTTCTATTAATAAATTCATGATATTCCCAGGTTCTCAGCCTCAAAACCAAGAAAAAATTTGACTTAGTCCTCTTTATCTCTTATTGTCAGTCATACTTCCTCAGTCTTCTTTGTGTCTTTTCTTCTGTTTTTCCCCCTTTTCTAACTGCCACCCCACAATTCATCTGGCAACTGAACTTTTACATTGAACTGTACGAAGCTGCCACTTTTTTTTTGGTCAGCATGATCGAGAATGGCAATTTCAAATGGTTCATTCTAATGCAGTAGCTGCTCAGAGATGTCTACTTGGATTTATGGGGAATTAATAAAGTTTGGATTACAGTCCTTTACGAAACTGCTCAACCTTGTCTTAACTCTCAGTATTGGAAGCATTTTCTGGTACTCTGAAGGGCGTATAAAGATCTTGGTTTTCCAGCCATGTCTACATAGTTCAGGCATTCCTGTGGCCATGTATCCTACCTACCCCCCAACAATCCTACCCCCAGTTTCCTGGCAGGTGGCCCTGAGAATATATTTGCATGATACGGCTTCAAACACTTTTTGCAAGTAGCAATGGAATACATTTTTAATCAGTCAGTCAGAGCTTTAATACCTGCACTTTGTTTACTTGCTTCTGCCAGAAGGAAAAGCTCGCATAGGGAGGACCTGCGACTCGGTTTGTTTTGCCCTCTGCTCTGGCAGTCAGCTGGCCTTCAGGGCACAGCTTCAGGCCCATCTGTTCAACCAAGCTTTTGCCTGATTGACATGGAGAATCACTCAGGTGAGGGGGCCCCCGGATTATCTTCTCTTTGTATGTGTAACCAGAGACCCCTGGTGCTGCCTCCTCCTCCTCCAAGGGACCTAAATAGACAAATTCACAAACGATGTTTTCTGTAGCAATTCTATCTGTTCTCATAACGTCTTCCTCAAATCCTTTGTGAAACAAGTCAGCTTCTAAACATATACATAAACGATACATTTAAAACATTCCAAATGGTAGTTTTAAAAAAAATTGTTCACCTCTGAAAGATCTTTTATATTGAAAACAAGCATTTCTATTCTAATTATATTGAAAGATGAGTACAAATCATTTTTCTGCCTAAATGCTTTTATCTAAAGTTTGTATTATTCAAATATATACATTAGCAGAAAAAAAAACCAGTATAATAAACTTTCATGTACCCATCATCTAGCTTCTACAATTACCAACACTTCGCCAATCATGTTTCATCTATCCCCATAGTTTTTCTTGTAATATTCTGAAGCACAATAATCCATTTAACCTATAAATATTTTAGTATATGTAGCTAATGGAGCACAGCATATAAAGATATAGCTACTATGTTATTTTCACACCTAAATGTTTAATAGCGATTATTCATTTCGTTGAAATGCCCAGTTCACATTCAAATTTCCCAGATTATCTTAAAGCCCCACCGACTGCAAATAGTAAGTCTCTAAAGCCCCTTTTACTTGTTAGCCATGTCCCACCACTCTCTTTTCTCTGCCATTGTTTCATCATTTATCCAGCAGCTCTTCCCACTCTCTGAATTTGACTGATGACTTAATTTTGTAGGTGAAAATATTTTGTGGGTGATGCTATAGATTTGCTATTTCCTCATAGTAGGAGGCATATAAGATCTATTTGTTCTACTCAGTGTTGCTAAAATTAATCAGAGGAATTTTCAAGACCTCCATTTCTCATACTTTTCAAAGGAAGCTTTAAGTGTGTACATAATGAACTGTACCTCCCCGTTCAACAGATCTTTCCAGAACACAAACTTCAGAGCCCGGTGCTCAGCACTCAAGGACAATTGAAAAACCTAGGAAGTCCAACATTGAGCATTTGCCTTTAAGAGATTTATACCCTCTATAAGAGAGGTAGGGAGACAAAGATATGTATGAGACTGAGCAAGTAACATTGTAAGCCTTAGAAACCAGTACAAGCAAGGCACCATGTGATTAATAGAAGAATATATATATATATGTGTGTGTGTGTGTAGACATATATATGTGTGTGTGTATATATATATATATATATATATATATATATATATACACATACATATATATATATATAATCTGTGTGTGTGTGTATTTATTGATTTCAGAGAGAGGAAGGGAGAAGGAGAGAGAGAAACATCAATGATGAGAGAGAATCATTGACCAGATGCCTCCTGCGTGTCTGCTACTGGGAATCGAGCCCGCAACCCATGACCTCCTGGTTCATGGGTCGATGCTCAACCATTGAGCATCACTGGCTGGGCATTTAATAGAAGAGCTTTACAGATGTTGTTTGGTGTAGAATTACACAGATGGGAGAAAGAAATGGTGTTGGAGTACAAAAATGGGAGAGGGAAATCATAGAGCAACAGGGGACATGACAATTTAAATCTAGGTGTATTTAATTTCAGAAGGTGGTCTCTTAACTGCAATTCTAGTTTTACCTTCGAACACACGATGACAATGTTTCTCCTTTCTCATAGCCACACACAGTTCTTTTCTCCCCTTTTTGTGTTCCCATTTCCCCGGAAGAAGTGCCTCTGAGCTGGAGTGAAAGGGTTTGCAGGACTTGCCAGCAGAGAGAAGAAAAGAGACAGGGTACCTAAAATGACCTCGCTGAAGACAAGAGGGAGAGAAAACACAGTGAGTTCTGGGGACAGTTTGTCCCATTAATACCATTTTCTCATTAACTCTGAACCCGGAGAAGTACCTGTGTGTGAAGGAACCCCGCGGGGGTGGGTAATGACTGGCTCTGTCCTAGTTCAACGCACTTGGTATCAGGGCCCCAGGCTTCGGAGGATGGGCTGAGAGGTGACTTCATTGAGAACCATGGTTTTCAAACTTAGCGAGCTGGTTAAAAGGAGAAAAGTAAGAGATTTTCTTTCTGGCAGAGGCAAGTAAGCAAAGCATCGATGCAAGGTGTCTGGGGGAAGCCTAGGAATTCACACTTTTTACAAGCACCCTGGATGCAGGTAGTTCAAGAACGATGTTTTGAGAAATACGACCCGGGAGAACGAATGTCCTGGGGAAGAGCAGCTAGTTTGCTTCTGGAGTGCACTGGAATTGTCTGAGCCTCCCTTAGGAATGAGGATGATCTTCGCATGTGTATGCCAGGAGCCGCGCTAAGCTGCCGAGCTCTTTCCCACTGAATTCCCACCATGGTACCCAAAGAGGTAGGCACTGTTTGTATCCCCATTGCACCCACGAGGCAGCCAAGGCTTAAAGAAGCTCCAGTCTGGGACAGTGTTTCTCCTCTTCCATGGCCACACAGAAGCTCTTGGTGCCACGGGTTTTACTGTCTCCTCTGGCAAAGGACCATGTTTTCGTTGGCTTGTTTGCACGTTAGAAAAAGAAGACTCCGTGATCTGACAAAAACCCAAATTCTCAGGTGAAAAGTGTGACATGAATGAAAGTTCACAGGCCCGAACCTCCGCCAGCGGCTCTGTTCCCGCCTCAGCCCCCGCAGACGTGCAAGTCTGTTGTCTCTTCTTCTTGCAACAGGAGAAATGGCGTGATTGCTGTAGGGGCTCAGTAGACAGTCCAAACTGCAGTGTATCCAAAGATTAAGCTTGCTCTTCTCACACATGGCTTTTAAAGAGATGGAGCTGGGGGTGGAAACTGTAACTATTTTAAGAAATAAAATGCAATTTTATATTTATATGATATTTATAAAATACTTTATGGCATATCTATCTATCTATCTATCTATCTATCTATCTATCTATGCCATAAAGTATTTTATAAAATACTTTAAAATTTATTCTGTACTTTCATTGTGTGGAAGCTGAAAAGAAGAGAAGGAAACCTGCACCTCTGCAAACATCTTACGTTTCAAATAAGTGTTTAATAAGACTTTCTGTAATGTCAATATCTGGGAGGTTGTGGGGGGCGGGGAGTTGAATTACTCGTAGTAACTTCAGCCCATAATTGGTTTTAAAATGTACCTCCGATAAAGATAATAGGGAAAAAAGAACTATACAGACTTGCTGGGGTGCTTGGCTTGAAAGAAACGCTTATCAGATTTACTTAAAGCAAATCTTTACTTTATATAGGTACTGTTTATTCTTTGGTTCTAGTGAAATGCATAGGAGTTTAGGAAAGTCACTGATTTCTCAAGATGGGTTGGATTTGCCCTTCATGTCTAATGGGAAGATGGCATTGAACTTTCCAATTCTGGCACCCCCATGCAGAGAAATACACTTTAACTACAAAACAGCATGTTCTGAGTCTGTGTTTTCTCTGGATAGTAGTAGCAGGAACACAGTGTTCATTTAAATTAAGCCAGTTCCTCCGATAATAACAAAGTAATTAAAGAAGCCACCAAGGAAAAAGAACCAATTTATTTGAATCCTGTTCATAAAAACTACAGCAAGAGCCTGGAGGTACTAAAGCATGTGGCTAGGATGGCAGATTGATGATGCTTTAAAATTCTGCGTGGAATGCATCTTGATATTAATTCAGAAGAGTATTCCTCATCTGAAAATAATACAAGATGCAAAATACTTTATCCTTCTTAAGAGAAATGACATTCTATTAAAATACCTAGATAAGAAATTGTCACATATCTTGAAGTCCACTTGACCTCTAGTAATACTTTCACATCAGAAAATTTCAATGTACTCATATTTTTTTACAGTCCCATTGGAATTGAGGGGCCGCTGTCTTTAATGCTGGCAAGGGTTTGAAATTCATACTGCTTTATCCTCAATGTTATTAACTGAATCACAAGGATATATTTGGAGGTTCCTATTTTTTGTCGGTAACAAAAACCTAAATGGAGTTGAAGATGTGTCACCTGTTTCCACATTACCATTAGACACTGAAAGCGATTTAAAAGGAAAAATACACGAGTAAAATACCTCTCGCTTTTATACTCAATAAATGCAGCAGCAAAACATTACATCTAGGTCCTCACACAAAATTTCACAATTTCTCGTCGTGCATTTTAGCAGAATGCAGAATGGCTGCTCCCTTGTGCAAAGCAGCGCTCTGCCACATTTTACTTCTCCCCCTGAAACACGGGTCCCGTGGATGGCATCTGTCGGCGAAGGAAGCAGAATAAAGCAGATGCATTATAGGGTCTAGTGACTGAAAAATGGCAACCCTGTCTTTCAAGAACAACTTATAGAATAATATTAATTTTGAGGAACTTGAACTGAACTAACTTGAGAGAGGAAAAAAATCCTTAAAATATCCAACTTACCCATTAATAAAATGAAAAACAAAAAACTTAAAACTATGCCATGTCCATACAGTAATAAAAATAGACCTCAGCTCCTTATTATAACCAGTGAAACAAGAAGAAAAGCCGATAGGAAAAAAATTATACATGGAAATAAAGTAGAGAGAGGGGAAAAGAGAAAAGGAGGGGAGTGGCATGGACAAATAGAACAAAAGAAGAAGGATAATAGGACTCAATTTGTGAAGAAAAAAAAAAAATCTAAGAGGAAGAGGAAACTCTCACAGGGCAGGAAGAATTCAGTGCACCTTTACAACCAGTTCCCTGCTCTCTGCAACTCCATTTCCTGAGTCCCATTTGCCATCCTCTGTGCGATGGATGGACCCCCTTTGAGACAGTAAACTCTTCATCTTCTGAGTCTCTCGTGCCGACTGGCTTGCTCAGTCAGAATCTGTATCCAGCCCTTCCTTCAAGCAAAGTGTGACAGAAGGAAGACTTTTCAGAAGTTTGACCTAAACGCTGTGTTTTACCTATGGAACTTTTTCCATTTTAGCAGGTCACACTGTTATCTTAAATCAGGAATAGTTAAGACATTTACAAAAAAAAAAAACCCCAACAACACACACACACACACACACACACACACACACACACACACACACACACACACACAATTGCCCCAGTTAACATAAAATTCAACGAAGAACAGATCTAATATGGTTGCCTGCTCATTCTTTAACACTTTTATACATATTGAGGGTTTGAATTTGGTAGCTGTTTCACTAAAAGAAGTTTTATGCTGGAGATCTCTCAGTTTTCTGTACGTAATGTGTGTTGACTTATAAATGTTCATAAGAAAGAGCTTAAAGGGCCAATGCTCTTGTCATTTCTGATTCAGTGTTCTGGGGCTGCCTTGTTTTTCTGAATCCTGGGACAGTGGCTACATCTACCATGGAATATATAAGCAAACGGAACAATCTGCTATGCTCCCGAAGATTCTGATGAAACAACATTAAGCTATGCAGGCATGTCAACATTCTCATGTTGCTAAGAAAAAAAATTACAGAAATAAGTGTACCAACCTTTAATGTCTCGGTTGAGAGAGTTAAGAGCTATATTTTCTAAGACTAATGGAGGGAAAAAAAATCCCAGAGCCTTCAAGAGAAGCTCCTGAACAATTAAACAATGTTCATGAGTTCTCTTTTCTGAATGATATAATCAATCAAATTCTACTAAGTTCAATGAGCTGTACTAGGTTCTGGGGACTGAAAATTGAATTTATACATAATCCCATGAAGGCCTATAGAGAGAGAAACTCTGGTAGAATGTCTATACACCAAAAAAAAAAAAAAAAATGATAACTGTTACAACTATTTCTTCTCTAAGATAGAAAGAAGACAATTAGGTAGAATAGTACTCATTTGAATCTGTATTTTTTAGTATTTATTATGTGCATACATTACTATCATTTGTTCATTCACTCATTTGTTCAACAAGCATTTGCCCTAGCAACTTGACCTCCTTAATTAACCAAATCAGCTTCCTTCTCAATTAAACTGCAGAATCAATAAAGTAAAAATCAGCATCAGACCATTATAATGACTCAAGATTTAGTTCCCTGTCAAAACAATTCAAGAGCTTGAGTTTGGTCCTTTTATGTTGTGCATCTCTGTTGCTAGGAAATGAATTTGAACTAAAGAAATCTGAACCAAACATCAGACCCTCTGACTTAAAAGTAGAAGACATTCCACCTTATCTGTTTAATTGGTTTCACTTTGGTATTTCCAAATCAAGCAAGTATCACCTCAGGGAAAGAACAGCACAGCCCCGTTAACTTGTGTGCTTGGATTTGAATGCTAGAGTGGCGGTATCGGGAGAATGAGGGTGAGAAACCAGTTATTGTTACACAGGCTTCAGGAAGTTAAGGTCCTTAATACAGGTTGGGTGTGGTTTGTATATTTTAATCTTACTTTAAGTACTAGCTAAATAGTTTTTGTTTCAAAAGTATATATAGTGGTTTCTACTACCAGGTTACCCTTAGGTTGCTTGATGCTTTAAGAATTCAGATGCTCTGCAATATAATTTCAATATCTGAATTAATTTGAATAGGAAGAACAGTTAAATATGGATTGTTCACAGATTATTTCAAAAGGCAAGACCTTATTGTTGCCAGCCCACATGTCACTAGCTGCTGAGTGACACCACGCATCACATTAGATGGAAATTAAAGGAGAGTTCCTTTGTTGTAAATTAATTCATATACTCTTGGGAAATTAGGACACACAGCAGATGTAAAGCAGCCTTTAATCCAAGTCCCAGTGTGAATAGTGCAGAGGACAGAGGTGGCAGGAGTTAGGGGGCAAAGAGACTACAACGGTGCCAAAGAAGAGACGAGAATATCCTGTTTCTTGGGCCAGGTTGGACCATTGTTATTGGTTCCCAGACACCAGATTACCTCTACATTGTTGAATACTCTCCTTCTTTCTTATTTACTGAAGTTGGAGAGGAGGCTGACCTTAGTCAGGGCCTTCTTGGCTTAAAACACTGGGGCTTCCTATCACAGAGGCACCTGCTCCCAGGCTGTTCCTCTGGGAAGGCCTGCCTACCAAGTGCAGGAATCCTGTAGGGCAAGACACTTGGTGGGCTGTAGAAGGATTATTTGTAGACTTTCTTAAAAGTCTCTAGCCCGGCCGGCGTGGCTCAATGGTTAAGTGTTCATGGATGGACCAGGAGGTCATGGTTCAATTCCCGGTCGGGGCACATGCCTGGGTTGCAGGCTGAATCCCCAGTGTGGGGTGTGCAGAAGGCAGCTGATCAATGATTCTCCCTCTCCCGTCCTCTCTGACATTAATAAAAATATATTTAAAAAAATAAAAAGTCTCTGAGTATGGCCCATTCAAAGGTACACATTTCTCGCAGACGAAGAAGCCTTCTCGGCCTCGGTGTTGAAGGGAGCACTGTCTTCCCGGGTCCCTAGGGAAGCCTCCTTCCCCTCTCCAGCTGCTTCCACACAAGCTTGCGTCTGCATGAGCCTCTCGCATGGGCCCGGCCGGCGGAGATAGTGCTGCTTTGCTGCTTCTCTTCAGCTGCTCTCTGGATAGTGCGTCTCCAATGCAGTGCCTCCAGATTTCCAATCTCATTCTATCAGCCCCATCACAGCATAATCCTACTTGGATGCAAAATTAGCAGCCGCATCATATTTTACTTTTAGTTTCTAATTGGCAACCATCACGTGCTTTTATTAAACTCTTCCAATCAAGCCTTCCCAGCATCATACACTTGGCTTATCACTGGGCCCACCTGCAGCCGGCTCTCCTCCTGTCTCTTATCAGCAGAGTCATGGACTCCCTCCTGTGCCTGCTTTCCCGTTTTGTTTACAGGCGCCTTCACACCCCACAACTCAGCCCGCAGGGTATTTAGGTAAATTCTATTCCAGAACCGCCCTCTTCCCTTCATCAGTCGCTACTTTGCAGGGATCTGTGAGTATTTGTGTCTTCCCGTCTACAAAGTGATCACAGCATTACTATTATTACAACGTTTTCTTGTTTTTCTGGGTCTATCTATTGTTTGACCACTTCTTCATTATGCCTCCTCTGACTCCCTGCCCCCGCCTACTCTTTAATCAAGTTTCCAAAGCCTTTTCTAATCCTCAATTAATAATAATTAAAAAAATACAATAATTGCTTACAAATACCTGTCCCAAACAACTCCACTTTTTTATTAATTGGTATGTTTCTCTGGAGACGGTACTAAGTAATGAGAAAAGACAGGCGTTTTGACATTGAACAGAGTTGGTCCCGTCGTTTTCTAGGCGGATAAATTTGCTCCTGGGAGCCTGCCTTGGTCTCAGTTTCTTCATCTCTCAGGTGAGCTGGTCATGCCTGCTTTTGAGGAAGAGGGTTACCTGAGCTCTGAGGTGAGGCCACTGAGACTTGTGTTTACTGTTGGCTAACCCTTCAAGGTTTAGCAAGTGATTTTGTTTGTTTAACAGTCAAGTAGACTGTGGACTAAGAAAGTTTGGAGGAATGAAAAGTGAATAAAATGATTTGTGAGTTGAGTTTATAATAATAAAAGCGTAATATGCTAATTAGATCGGACAGCTGAACGACCTTCCGGACGACCTTCCAGATGTCCTTCTGGATGACCTTCCAGACAAAGCTGGGGCTGGGAGGGCCGAGGCAAGCCACCGCAGCTGTGAGGGCTGAACCCCTTGCACAAATTTCGTGCATCAGGCCTCTAGTATATATATATATATATATATATCCTCACCGAGGATATTTTTCCATTGATTTTTAGAGAGATGAAGAGAGAAGGAAAGATAGAAATATCGATGTGAAAGAAACAAATCGATGGGTTGCTTCCTGCACGAGTCCCTGACCAGGACCCAGGTTGGGGAGGAGCCTGCAACCAAACCGAGGTATGTGCCCTTGACCCGAATCAAACCAGGGACCCTTCAGTCCACAGGCCAATGCTCTATCCACTGATCCAAACCTGCTAGGGCTGGAGGACTTTTTAATGGAATGAATTAAGATCAGAAGCAAAGTCAAAACCAGATCTAAGAGAAAAGGTCAATTATGAAACAGGCTTGTAATTGACTTAAACTTCCAATACATTGTAACAGAAAAGAAATATCGCCTTCTAGTAGTAAAGTCATACAGCTGATTATTTGCCCCTATTTCTCCTCCTCTTTACTGGGTATGTCCCCCTTCAGAAACCATACAATTAACAGCAATACTATCAACAGTAACGTAATTAATATTAGTGAAGCAGTCTGAGGCAATAAAGTGGCATAGGAAATAAAAATGGTATCCATGTAATATTCATATTACATTTAATAACTATTTAAATATTTATAAATTACCTTACATTTTATGTTTGCGAAATGCTTCACAACCACTTTTTATTAATTATTACATACCACTTATCCCTTGGCACTCAGGTTTCCAGATGCAGCACTGCTGTTTTTTTGTTTTTCATTAATCTTAAAGAAACATTTAGCTTTATCAAGCATTTTCCTAAGTTCTCATATCTAAAGTGTTGGGTCACATAGAAAACCATTTTTTAATCATAACAGAAATAGACATTGTTTTTGCAGCATCTAATACCATTCTTTTAAAGCTCAGGAAAGTGAAATGACTCATCCAGGGTCACAGAGCTCGTCCTATTAATGGCTGGGCATATCGAAGTCCTGATTAGCTTAATCCTTGGATGGAAACCAGAAAACTGTAGCTGTGCTCACTGGAATATGTAGAACTAGAATTTCGTGACCAAATCTGAGCGACATGCTTACATTTTCCCAGTGTTTGAATAAATCAGTCCTGTGTGACTAGAGTAGCATCTAGAACTGCTGAAGTTTAGGTTCACTAAAGCCATGAATGTTTTCATACTAAATGCGCTTTCCTATATAGGTTCTGATGCCATGAAATGGGGATCACTCATAACTTTTCCCTACTGCCTGTGATCTCCAGTGCCTTTGTTTGTGCTTTAATAGAATATGTATTACTAGAGGCTCGGTGCATGAAATTCATCCACTCGGGAGTGGGGGAGGGCGTTCCTCAACCTGGCCTGCACCCTCTCACTGTCCGAGTGCCCTCAGGTGATGTCCAACTGACAGTTTAGGCCCACGGGGAGCGGGCCTAAGCTGGTAGTTGGACATCCTTAGCACTGCCACGGAGGCGGGAGACGCTCCCACCATCGCTGCTGTGCTTGCCAGCCACGCATTGACCACCAGGGGGGCATCTCCTGCGTTGAGCGCCTGCCCCCTGGTAGTCAGTGCACATCATAGTGACTGGTTGTTCCTCTGTTCAGTCGATTTGCATATTAGCTTTTTATTATATAGGATGTGATCAAAGTCTGTTTCATGTTCGTCTCTCATTAACATCTTCTGACCCCTTGTAACAGCAGCCACTCTCAGAAGGTTATCAAGTCGTCTCAATCTTGGAAGGTTGACATCTGCCTTTGCCCTTGGTTACTCTAGGAAATATCAGACATTAGAGGAAGGGGAATAAAAAGCATGATCAATAAGTGAATAAAATAATAAACATTAAAAGGCAAGACGAGAATGAGACTTGAAGATTTGTTGATGTAACAATAGCTAAAAGCAATTTTTCTCTGCTCCAGCAGGCCACCCCACAGTCTCGCCAGACTCTCCTGTGACTGAAGTCAAATTTCTTAATTTACCCTTTTTGAAATATTTAGGTCACATCTACTCTCCATCTTAGATGCAGGAAATCAGAGGCCCCTGAGTAATTTTCACAGAAATCAAATGGGATGTCGCTTATGGGTGGAGGCCAGGATTACTGACCTTTAATTTGAACTCAAGTAACCTTAACTCCCCATGAGGGTAGAGAGAATAAAAAATCTGGATGGGGACAATCAGTTTCCCACATACAATTTGGTGTTTCTTTGCTGATAGGCTATTTCTGCTAATAATGATCTATTTTAATTTTTTTTAAAAGCTAAAAAAACTACTTTTGGGGTGCTTCAAAATGCTATGCACTTTACTGATCCCTTATTAGAACCCTGTGAAGTGGGTTGGGGTTTTTTTTCTTCATAGTATCTTCTTATAACCCTTTATATTTCTGTGGTGTCCGTTGTGACTTCTTATCTTTCTTTACTGATTTTATTTATTTGGGTTCTCTAGATTTCTTGATGAGCCTGCTTAATAGTTTATATATGTATTTTTTATCATTCAAAGAATCAGCTCTTGGTTTCATTGATCTTTTATATTGTTTTTCATACTCTATTTCATTTATTTCCACTCTGATCTTTATTATTTTTATGTCCCCATGGTACAGGAGATTGGTTTATCTAACTTAGGCTATAAATATGAAAAAGTTACAAGATGGTAGGAATACAAAAACAAACATTCACCATTGAACTTTCAGGAAATGGTTACTTAAGGCTGAGATAGCATTGAAAGTGCTGGCACTGTGGGCAACAAACCCATTAGGCTTCTTCTCAGACTGTGGTCCTGAGTAGACTTGCATTAGAATGACCTGGGGGAACCAGGAACACGAACACGCTATGATTCAGGTCATATGCAAGCTAAAACTTGCAAAGTATTGGCCCACACAAACGTGGCATTGAAACTGTAAACCCCCGAACAGCTGTGGTCAGGAGGGACGTTGACTGTTGTCTCGCAGAAGGCATTGTAACTTCGGTGACTGGCACCAGTGAAGAGGATTGTTGTTTCTAATATGAGATTCAATCTAAAAGCCTTGCTCCTAGTCCAAAGCTTACTTCCATCACTGCATCAAATCCAGGAGAATAAGGAAATACGGTGACAGAGCTATGGTTATAAAGAGAGACAAGCGAGTGATGGAGAGTACCCACTTCTATGGTGCTTTATTATGCCCTGCGGCCATAGCCCGGTCCTGGATAGAGAGACTTTGATTCTCAAAGAGCTGTGACCCAGTAGCTCTAACTCAGGAAAAGAAATAGAACGTTGCCAATACCTCAGACACCCTCTCCCCACCCTTGAATGACTCTTCCCAATCACCATCTCCTAACTTCCTCCCACCACAGTGACCACAAACCTGCCTGCCATGGTAACTACTTTCTGCTTGTTTTGGATGATTTTACCACCTAAGCAGTCATCCCTCTCCCCATGAGGCAGGGTAGTGGGAAGCTAGGCAAGTCCCTTGACAAGTGGAATAAGGGAAATGAGCCATAATAATCAAGACCAAACGGTCTGAGCATTTACAGTCAGCTGATGAGCCACAAGGTTTTATCTTCTCTAACCAAGGACACTTCAGAGCAAATGGTTTACACATTCTAGACCATTCCGGGACAGAACAGTCTCAATCTGGGTCCCTCTTCAATGATATTTTTGATGATATTCTTTAAAAATGAAAATAACCAGAAAATAACCCCTGACACCTCTATATGCACATTTTGATGAATCAACGTATTGAAGGACACACCGAAAAAGCTAATGAATATTCTGTTAAGACCCACGCCTGAGACCTCTCCTAGGATTCCGGCTGCCCAGAGGAAGATAAGAAGCCTTGAGACAAAGGAGCCATGGTGTGTTCTTGCTGGAGCATACCCACACCTTGAATCTCTTCTGTTTTTCTCTAACCTCTAAGGCAATGGTTCTCAACCTTTCTAATGCCGTGACCCTTTAATATGGTTCCTCATGTTGTGGTGACCCCCAGCCATAAAATTATTTTCGTTGCTACTTCATAACTGTAATTTTGCTACTGTTCATGAATCATAATGTAAATATCTGTGTTTTCCGATGGTCTTAGGCTCTAGCAGCGATTCTTAACCTGTGGGTTGCGACCATCGGAAAACACAGGTATTTACATTATGATTCATGAACAGTAGCAAAATTACAGTTATGAAGTAGCAACGAAAATAATTTTATGGCTGGGGGTCACCACAACATGAGGAACCGTATTAAAGGGTTGCGGCATTAGGAAGGTTGAGAACCACTGCTCTAAGGGATCCCACAAGACTTGCAACTAGGGGAGCAGTGGGCAGCGGCTGCTCTTCCCAGGCTAACCTCCTGACGCAGTTTCGGAGGCCCCCCTTTTGTCTGACTCCCCAGTGAGCTCACTTCTTTTACTGTGACTGGCGAGGATGCAGGCAGAGGGGAACCCTCGTGCACTGCCGGGGAGAATGCAGACTGCTGCAGCCTCTGTGGAAAACAGTGTGGAGTTTCCTTATAAAATTAAACATGGAACCGTCATTTGACCCAGGAATTCCGCTTCTGTGACCATAGCCTAAGAATCCCGAAACGCCAGTCATAAAGAATGTATGCACCCCTATGTTCATAGCATTATTTACAATAACTACGATCAGGACACAGCTCAAGCGCCCATCAGTAGATGAGTGGATTTAAAAGCCGTGGCACATTTACACAATGGGATACTATGCAATCATAAAAAAGAAGGAACTCTTCCGCTTTGCCATGGATGGGCCTGGAGATTATTACGCTAAGCGAAATAAGCCAGTTAGAGAAGGATAAATATCACATGATCTCACTTATATGTTGAATCTAATAAACAAAATAAACTGATGAGCAAAATAGGTCCAGAGGCATAAATGCATGGAACAGAATAACCTATCTCCGAGGGGAGTGTGGTGGGTAAGAGATTAGCCAAAGAGTATATATGAATATATGCATAACCCATGGACACAGACAATAATGTGGGGAAGGGTGGAGACTGGGTGGAGGGTGGCAAGGGAGATATCTGTAATACTGTCAACAATAAATTTATTAAAAATAAGTATTTAGATTGATTTCCTGTGGTTTCTTTAAATATTTGAGTAATTTAAAAACTGATCACTAACCCTAAAGAATTTGATATGGAAATGATTATGAAGGTCAGACTTACACATTAGATAACAAACAAATGCAATTATATTTGAAAATCTATTACAAATTCATTGAGTTCATAGATCAGATCATTAGACTGTTGTTCATTCATGATCATTTCTGTGTGTGTGCTGGAAAAGTCACAGCTTTTTAATTTTTAAATGACTTAGGATCAAGTAGAGTTGAGTGTACATTTTGTAGTAACAGTTTTTTTGTATTTTTCAGTTTGAATATGTACAATAATTTGGCTTTTCCCAATTTCTCGCTTGTAAATAACAACATTTTCTGAAGTGCAAAAGCTAACACTTCACTCAAAAGCTCTCAGCTTTTCAAGAAGAAACATGTTTACAAAGATTAATAGCCTAGAAATATCCTTATTAAAAAAAATTGTCGTCAAAACGTAAGCAAAACTTTTCTTTGTAATCACTAACTTGCTTTTATTACGGAGTAATTTGCCACTCGATGAATAAAATAGATTACTTTTACTGTAAGATTATTTGTTGCTATTTTGATATAACAGCAAAATAAATGGGGTACTAAATTTGCCATCTCCTCATAGTTACTATATCCCTATAATATATTCACAGTGTCCCAATAATGCATCTGTGAAATTACACACATCGATTGGCCCTTGATACAGAAAATTTTAGAATGAACCTAGGAGGGACCCTTCCCTTGTCTGCCTGTGTAATTGGAGATTAAACCCACTTAGCTCTTCTAGCCCGAAGCTCTTGATGTTCTTTGCTCATCACTCAAGACAATGGCGAGTTATTGTCAGAATTCTGCTGTAGTTGGGGAAGGGACTCAATAACCACAGAAGTTGGAGGGAGGTGAGAATTCTCCCCAGCCTAGTGAGTCTGGGAAAGTTTCCAATCCTGCAGTGCTATAATAAAGCCCAGAAGCAAGCTGAATCTTACAATGTAGGTGACATTAAATTATACTTGAAGGTTCACTGACAATGTTCTTCTCAAGAAACTCATTGCAAGAAAACATTTATTTTCCAAACTGGTTAAATTCAACATAGATTTTTAAAATTCTTTTCAGTTAAATTTCTCACTTTTTCAGAGAAAATTATAACAAAATAATAAGTCCATATTATTATTAAGAAGAGAACTTTTGTGATATAAATATTCTGCAACCATCTGGAAAAACAAATGCATAATTAAAAAGTGTAACTAAACTAAACGTTGTTATTGATGTTACTAAAATTGATGAGTTTGTGCTCTCAGATTTGAAAACTTAAGTGTTTTTCTTGCTCAAGTGGGGGACATTTTAAACTTTGGAGTATAGTGTTTATGATTAAAAGTCAATCACAAACTATCATCAATATTTTCCAACCCACAATCAGACAATTTATTCAGGATGGTTTTAGGCATGTTTTTCTGTTGTATAGAAAATTAAAGTCGAGGGGTCCTCTACTTCATTTATCAAAGATATTTATTTCTTCCAGGGAAAACATTTGTGAAAATTACTTTATATCCGATTATTTTTCTCTTTAATATATTTTGCATTTAGACTTGCTACAGTTTTAGAGTTGTAAATCACACGTGCTCCTCCTCCTTCTTCTAGCAAGTTTTCTTCTCTTTTTTTTCTGCAATATATTTTTATATGATTATTTCCTGTAATCCCCTTCAGGTAATTAACTGGGATTTTCTTCTTAGCATAATTTTTTAACATAAGACCTTATTCTTCCTTTACAATGAGTGTTTTCTTTCTTTTTCCTTCTTTCATCTTTTTGAATTCTGTAGCCTTTTACCTAAGTGACGCAGCCCCAATTTTTCTGTGCTCTATTGTCTTTATACACTATCTAACCTATTTTAACTTGTTTTGAACTCATTACACTCCCTGATCTTCCTCCTAACTATTTTATCAGCCCATCAAAATGGACTTATTGAAGATGGACAGTAATGTTGATAGGAGATGATTCCCAATATAACCTTGCTTAGTGAGATAAGAAAAATGCATACCAAGTCATTAAAAAGCATCAATTAATTAAATACTAAACGATAGTGGAAATTCCCAGAGAGTCAACATGGTTGTTTTGCTAAAAGTGCTTTTCTAGAAAAATTGCTCAAAAGTTATTTTTTTGTCTACAATTTATCACTTTTTAATGCTATGGGATCTGGCTACCCTGGTCTACAACTGATCGGGCCAAAACCTCTACCTGAGCCAGCTGCAGGCTAACACGAGACATCCACAGGAGGTCAGCAGGGGGCTCAGCATGAACTCGGCCCCACGGAACATTCCATTGAACACAATCAGCTTCTTCCTTTTGTGGCATTGGATATTACAACAGCAGTAAGAGAGAAACAGAATGAAAGGATTAATTACCAATGGGAGGGAAGCAGAGTCTCCCATCCCAAATGATGCCTTTTTGGGATATTGGTTATTTTAAGCTAATAATTTTGGAGAAACAGTAGACTCAGGAAAAACCTTGGACCTCCCCCCGAACTGCCTAAAAGGAATTTAGGTAGAGTACCCGAGAAAGGGAGATTTTTTTATATATAAACTATCATTTTCTGGGAGTGAGAATTTCATGGAGATTCAGAAACACAACTCATTGTGGAGTTATTACTAAAATGTGTTATTGGGTAAAAGAGGTCCATAAAATAAACCAGAGTCTTGAAAAAGATGATTAATCCATCACTGTGATTATTGTCTTGACTCATGAAAAGACAAATGAGTGAATAGAGTTGCATGTAGCCATGTAGGAATCAGAGTGGGAAGTGTTAGATTTTTTCCCCTCCTTATTTGAAAACATGAATCTCACCCTCTGTGGTCCATGCAGACATTTGAGAGTCTGAAAGGTGCAAAGGACCCTTGTACTATAGATATACTAGAGGCCCCGTGTACGAAATTCATGCGTGAGGGTGGGGAGCCTTCAGCCCAGCCTGCACCCTCTCCCAATCTGAGACCCCTTGGGGGATGTCTGACTGCCAGTTGAACATCCCTTTCATAATTGGTGACCGTTGGCTCCTAACTGCTCACCTGCCTGCCTGCATGATTGTCCCTAACCACTCGTCTGCCTGCCTTATCGCCCCTAATTGCTCGCCTGCCTGCCTGATTGCCCTTAACCACCTCTGCCTTGGCCCCCACTGCCACAGCTTTGTCTGGAAGGACATCCAGAATGATGTCTTGAAGGTCGTTCAGCTGTCTGGTCTAATTAGCATATTATGCTTTTATTATTATAGATATATCCATGTCCTATGTCTCCTACTGGATTTTATGGTGCAAAGCAAGGACCATTGAGTTCTCTATGCTGTTCTGCATAGAGAAAAATCTCAATAAGTAATTATTTAATAAATAAATATTAGGGTCTTCTCCCTGTCAAATATTAGAAGTTAAATCAAGGTCAAGGTATTCCAATCCTCCTACTCCTTGTTATCACAATTAAATTATTTCTGATATGTATAAATATCTATGACTACACAGTTTTTAGAGTTTCAGAGGGTGGTGCTCAACCTTGGCCACACATGAGAATTACCTGGAGACATTTAAAACCACTGATGTCTAAATCCCATTCCTAGAGATTCTGATTTAGTTGACCAGAGATTCTGATTTAGTTCAGCCCGAGCCTAAATTTTTTTTGGTGTTTTTAAGACATCTTTCCATATGAGTGTAATGTTAAGCCAAAGTTGGGAACAAGTATGGAAAAGCAACAATGGCAAATAGACAACAGAATTTAACACTATAAATTACTTATGGGCCAAAACCCTGTGGAGAACATAAAGATAAGCAAAGCCTCAAGAAACTTACCATTTGGGACATGTATGAATAGTATCACCACCATCATCAATACAAAGAATGTATTAAGTGTTATTATCACCGTACTAGGTCTTGGGTTAAAGAGATGCAAAGATTCAGTCATTTTGCATCTTTGACTATTTTAAGGCATTGGTTATTGTCCCTCATACAGCAAAACATACAAAGCTTCTTCAAAGAAATGGAGGTGGAAAAAACCAAAGTATTCTTCCACCAGTAAATTTATGTAAAAAGAATAAGACAGCCACCTCTCAGACCCAAAATGTCAAGCTTGTAAAAATAGTATTCTTGGGAATTATATTTGATCATTTGTTAAATATGGGGATATAAAATGTAGAAATCCATGTGTAATGCTTCAAATCCCTAATCTGGTTTAAAAGGTCAGTTGAACCCTAAAAGGACTTGACATTTTACCTTTAAAAGTCTGACTTTTGGACATAAGAGTTAACATTTCAGCCTGAATGACCTGAAGGATAAATACAAAGCTGGTTTCAATTGAACTATTTAGAAAGCAGGGGATCTTCTAATTTGTAAGATAGCATTCAGAGAGCTTTTCCCATTAAGAACTCAATCGACTGAAAAATTATTTCCTTGGATATTCCACAGTCTTTCAAGGCTTGTGTAAATTTTACGCAGGAGGTGGGCAGTGTTTGAGGCTCAAGATATAAAACACCATGGTACAAAGGAAGAAAAACACCTTATGAGCCACAGAAAACTGCTAAACCTGTAAGCAATGCACATTACCTCTATTTACCAGGTGAAGCACAATTCACATACTAGATATTGATTATAGTTTCATTCTTCAAGCAAGTTGAATGGCTGTTTCAAATGATCATTATCATCAATTAATATTTATTGATCAAGTAACTATTTTGCTCTTTTGTGTGGTTTAGACTAAAATGTCACTCATGTGAACACAATCAAGGCTTAGAATTGTAATTCTAGAAATACTTTGTGTGTATGTGTAAAGCATAAAACAAAACTTAGGTCAAGATTTTGGGGGACACGTTAGTTCTGTTATATCATTTAAAAATAAAATTTAATTTTTTATCTCATTGATAAGATTAGCAAGTATTCTTTCAAAAGTAAAAATGTAGAGAAAATGAACCAAATATGATGATCATCTTCAGAAAATTCATTTTATAAAATAAAAATGGAGTTCTGAAGAGTTGGAGTTTCTTATCTATGAGGGCCACTTCATTTTTTTTTTTTAGGACAGTAAAGTGCATTTAATGAACTAGAACAATACCTTAAAAATAGAACAAAGTTAATTATGATGACAAAAGTGAGAATGTCAGGGTAATTCATTGATTTCTTTTTAAAATGTTTTTATTGATTTATTTTTAAATTACAGTTGACATATAATATTACACTAGTTTCAGGCATGCAACATGAGGATTAGACATTTATATACCTTACAAAGTGATCACCCGTCTGGCATCACACATAGTTATTGCTATATTATTGACTATACTAGAGGCCCAGGGCATGGATTTGTGCACTGGTGGGAGGGGTGTGGCCTGTGGGGATCGGCTCGCTGTGGGAGCACCACTCATCCCAGTCAGCTGAGCGGTTGTGGACCCTGAGTGGCTGCTGAATGAGGAAATTAGTCTGAGCTGATATTTCGGGGTAATGTCTTGTGTTCGGGGTAATGTGTTCTGTGTCCTGGAGGAACCTGGTGGAGAGCTTTGCATCCCAAAGCCACTCAGTGAATGTCCTTGATGTGTGATGCCAGGTGGGTGACACCATCGGGGATGTTCAGAGCAGCCATGCTCCAGAATCCTCAGCCATCAGGACAGCCTCCCCAGGGGGTCCACAGTGACGTCCCTCTTGCCATCCGCCTATGCCAGCTCCCCACACTCTTTCTAGAACACACCTTAGAGGGCCTGCATCAGCTGGTGGGGTCAGGCCAGCATCTGGATTGTCTCAGGTATTTGATAGGTGCAGAGACTTGGCCTCACCCTGGGCCTGCAGGAGCAGCTGCTCATCCCAGTCAGCTGAGTGGCCCTCTCACTGTGGGAGCACACTGACCACCAGGGGGCAGCTCCTGCATTGAGCATCTGCCCCCTGGTGGTCAGTGCGCGTCATAGCGACTGGTCGGCTAGTCCTCGTCGTTCTGCCATTTGGTCGCTGGGCTTTTGTATATATAGATTCCCTATGCTGTACTTTAAACCCCTGTGGCTCTTTTTTTGTTTGTTTGTTTGTTTTACTTGCAATTTGTACTTCTTAATGCCTTTTGCCTAAATTGAGGCTTCCATGAAAGTATTTCCAAGGATTATTTAAGTACAGATCAGACTTTCAGACTTGTTTGTCTCTTACTCAGAGATTCACCTAGGCTACTAAGGAAACATTTCTTTCTTCTTACTTAGAATCATGTCCCTGTTGGAAGAGAAGTCTGAGATGGTCAGGATCTAAGGTAGCTTGCTCAGATCTCATAAAATAATAGAATTTTCATATTTTTCACACATTTTTTTTGTTAGCAAATGATTATTTATTGAAAATATACTATATACAAGTCCCTGTGTACTAACTGGTTGATAATCCAAAGATAACTCAAACACTTATAGCCTGCCTATGATGTGATTTCCCTAAATTGCCAATGCTTTATAACTTCCACTTTCTTTAAAATTGTAAACTCTATTAATCTGGCAGCAATTTATATAAAAATACTCGTAGAAAACTATAATCTTTCAAGCATGGAAACTACTAAATAATAATTTGTAGGAAAAAATGCAAAGTCTTGAGTTGCTGGCCATGAGAGACTGTTCTAAATTTTTATGTTTGTATTGTTATATTTTCAGCTGTACAATGCCATAGGGGTAAGAGTGAAGCTGGAGTATTGTGCTTTTTCTAGACGCTAGTGAGACAACCATGAATGTTGTTGTTGAATTCATATTTTCCAAGACCCTATTCAATGAAAATTGAGCTACGCATCTAATAATGATGAAGAACATTCACAGGCCAGTGTCGTGTCCTTCATGGGAACCTAGAGGAACTTAGTAACAAGCATAAAGGATATTAAAGTTCAGATGCTGGGATAGGAGGAAGAATAACAGGTCTATAGAGCTGCTATGCTCTTCTTTCATTTCAGGCTTTGAAAATGCATGTAACAGTGCTAAAGGGAAGAACAGGTTGTAAATAAACCCCTAGAAATAAATTGGACTACAGCACATCAGGTTCTATTTAAAAAAATAATTATGTCAAATTCAGTCAACAGAAATAAAGTCATTTTAATAGAACATTATCACAGGATCAATGTCTCTAACTTAGAAAAACATCACCATTTTCCTTTCACTTCGACGCTTATTTTTGATAAATGCTTTTGCTTTGCCTCAATATTAATTTCTCAGCCAGGTACTATTATACTGTGACAACCTTCTATTCCATTGTCATTGTGTCAGGTTATTTAAAAGGATTATAGGTAGATATATTTGCCTTTAGAATGCAAAGAAATAAATGGCTTTTCTATTCCTTATTTATCTAGAGTACTTAATTTCAGAGAATGGATCTAGTGATAATTACTACATATTTACAATGGTAGGAAACTGAAACATATGTTTATAATAGTACAATATGTAGTTAGGAATTGTTTTCTTCTAAAAATATAGGAATTTAGTAATCATTAGTAAGATTGCTCTATTTATTAAAATCTGAAAATAACCCATTATCTCTTGGAGTAATCTGATCATATCTCTTAGGTAATATAAACAGGTATTAGAAGTTTGTCTTGTAGAGCAAATAGTCAATTTTTATCATTGATGTATAGTTTCTACATAATAAATTTTTCCCATTGTGTTTCTAACAATTTCAACAAAGAACAGAATCAAGAAAATATAAACAACTCTCAAGGTACTGCTTAGTGTGTATCTGAAAGTTGTAGTAAACTAAATAATTGAGAGATGTGACAAATATTTTGATCCACAAATAGTTTTGGGGGTATTTTCTGTTACGTATTTGAGAAAAATGAGCAAGAATAACATTGAGTTATGCTGTCAAAATCTATTCAACTTTTGAAACAACTTAAAAAAAACAGAAAAAAATTCATACTCAGAAGATTTGCAAAAATTTTAAAATTTAACCGTAATGGTGATGAGAATGTGAGGAAATATAAACAGATATATAGTTTGAAATTTAAATTTGAGAAATAATTTAGAGAGTAAGTTGGCAAGGCATAATATAGTTGAATATATACATACCATTGAATATTCTATATATGTTAAAATAAATTAACTAGATTTACACATTTCAACATTAATACATTAAAAAAAACAGGTATAAAACACTTTGCTGAAAGATAACTACAATAGAAATACTATTTAGTTAACTTTTTAAACCATACAAAATAGTACTTCTTAATCTCTTTTATCCAAATCAAGGCTATAAGTTATTTGTGGAGACATTTTAAAAAAATAGCTTGGAATGATGCATACATATAATAAAACATCCTAACTTTGGAATAATGATTATTCCAAGTTCTCAGGAAGAAAGAGATAGTATAATTGGTGAGGATAAAGGAATATCAATGTCATTTTAATGTTTATTCCTTAAAGAGAAAGATTTTTAAGGAAATAAGGTAAAGTATTAATATTTCTAATTCTTTGTTGTGAATACATGTTGTAAGTTTTAAAAATTACTATTTGCTTTTTTTTAATTTAAAAATATAATTTTATTTTTTAAAAAAATTTTTTTCCACATTTTTTTTATTGAGGTATTATATGTGTACATATCTTACCATTGCCCCCCACCCCACACCCATACATGCCCTTACCCCCCAGAGTTTTGCGTCCATTGGTTATGCTTATATGCATGCATACAAGTCCTTCGTTTGATTTCTTATCTCCCCCACCTCTCCCTAACCTTCCCCCTGTAATTTGACAGTCTGTTTGATGCTTTACTGTCTCTGTATCTATCTTTTTGTTCATCAGTTTATAATGTTCTTTGTTATCCATAAATGAGTGAGATCATGTGGTATTTTTCTTTCATTGACTGGCTTATTTCACTTAGCATAATGTTCTCCAATTCCATCCAGGTTGCTGCAAATGATGAGAATTCCTTCTTTTTTATGGCAGCATAATATTCCATTGTGTAGATGTACCACAGTTTTCTGATCCAGTCATCTGCTGACGGGCACCTCGGCTGTTTCCAAATCTTAGCTATTGTAAATTGTGCTGCTATGAACATAGGGGTGCATATATCCTTTCTGATTGGTGTTTCTAGTTTCTTAGGATATATTCCCAGGAGTGGGATTACTGGGTCAAATGCGAGTTCCATTTTCAGTTTTTTGAGGAAACTCCATACTGTTTTCCACAGTGGCTGCACCAGTCTGCATTCCCACCAGCAGTGCACGAGGGTTCCTTTTTCTCCGCATCCTCGCCAACACTTGTCGTTTGTTGATTTGTTGATGATAGCCATTCTGACAGGTGTGAGATGGTACCGCATTGTTGTTTTGATCTGCATCTCTCGGATAATAAGTGACTTTGAGCATGTTTTCATATGTCTCTTGGCCTTCCTTCTGTCTTCTTTTGAAAATATTCTGTTTAGGTCCGTTGCCCATTTTTTTATTAGATCATTTATCTTCCTTTTATTAAGTTGCATAAGCTGCCTGTAGATGTTGGAGATTAAACCTTTATCAGTGATAGCATTTGCAAATATGTTCTCCCCTAGAGTGGGCTTTCTTGTTGTTTTGTTGATGGTTTCTTTTGCTGTAAAAAAGCTTTTTATTTTGATGTAGTCCCATTTGTTAATTTTCTCTTTAGCTTCCATTGCCCTAGGGGCAGTGTCAGTGAAGAAGTTCTTTTGGCATATGTCTGAGATTTTGTTGCCTGTGGATTCCTCTAGTATTTTTATGTTTTCCCATCTTATGTTTAAGTCCTGTATCCATTTTGAGTTTATTTTTGTGTATGGTGTAAGTTGGTGGTCTAGTTTCATTTTTTTTGCATGTATCTGTCCAATTTTCCCAACACCATTTATTGAAGAGACTGTCTTGACTCCATTGTATGTTCATGCCTCCTTTGTCAAATATTAATTGAGCATAGTGGTTTGGGTCGATATCTGGATTCTCTATTCTGTTCCATTGATCTATATGTCTGTTCTTGTGCCAGTACCAGGCTGTTTTGAGAACAGTGGCTTTGTAATACAGCTTGAAATCTGGTATTGAGATCCCTCCTACTTTATTCTTCTTTCTCAGGATTGCTGTGGCTATTCGGGGTCTTTTTTTATTCCAGATGAATTTTTGGAGAGTTCTTTCAAGGTCTGTGAAATATGCTGTTGGTATTTTAATGGGAAGTGCATTGAATCTATAGATTGCTTTGGGTAGTATGGACATTTTAATGATGTTGATTCTACCAATCCATGAACATGGTATGTTCTTCCATCTGTTTACGTCTTCCTCTATCTCTTTTTTCAGTGTCCTGTAGTTTTCCGTGTATAGGTCTTTTACCTCCTTAGTTAAGTTTATTCCTAGGTATCTTAATTTTTTTTGGTGCGACGGTAAATGGGATTGCTTTTTTAGTCTCTCTTTCTGTAAGTTCACTATTGGTGTATAGAAATGCCATAGATTTCTTGGTGTTAATTTTGTATCCCGCTACATTGCCGAATTCATTTATTAAGTCTATTAGTTTTTTGATGGATTCTTTTGGGTTTTTTATGTACAATATCATGTCATCTGCAAATAAGGACAGCTTCACTTCTTCTTTTCCAGTTTGGATGCCTCTTATTTCTTCTTCTTGCCTAATTGCAATAGCTAATACTTCCAGTACTATGTCAAACAGGAATGGTGAGAGTGGGCATCCCTGTCTTGTTCCTGTTCTTAGGGGAAACGGTTTTAGTTTTTGCCCATTGAGTATGATGTTTGCTGTGGGTTTATCATATATAGCTTTTATTATGTTGAGGTATGATCCTTCCATTCCCACCTTGTTGAGAGTTTTTGTCAAGAAAGGGTGTTGGATTTTGTCAAATGCTTTTTCTGCATCTATTGATATGACTATGTGATTTTTATCTCTCAACTTGTTTATGTGATGTATCACGTTTATTGATTTGCGGATATTGTACCATCCTTGCATTCCTGGGATAAATCCTACTTGGTCATGGTGTATGATCTTTCTGATGTATTGCTGGAGCCGATTTGCTAGAATTTTGTTGAGGATTTTGGCATCTATGTTCATGAGGGATATTGGTCTGTAATTCTCTTTCATTGTGTTGTCTTTATCTGGTTTTTGTATTAGCGTGATGCTGGCTTCATAGAAGGAGCCTGGAAGTGTTCCTTCCTCTTGAATTTTTTGGAATAGTCTGAGGAGGATAGGTTTTAGTTCTTCCTTGAAAGTTTGGTAAAACTCTCCTGTGAAGCCGTCTGGCCCCAGGCTTTTGTTTGCCAGAAGCTTTTTGATGACTGCTTCAATTTCTTCCATAGTTACTGGCCTGTTGAGCTGTTTAGATTCTTCCTGATTGAGTTTTGGAAGGTTGTATTTTTCTAGGAATATGTCCATTTCCTCCAGGTTGTCCAGTTTGTTGGAATAGAGTTGTTTGTAGTATTTTGTAACAATCCTTTGTATTTCGTCGGGGTCTGTTGTTATTTCACCTCTTTCATTTCTGATTTTGTTTATTTGGGTCCTCTCTCTTTGCTTCTTGGTGAGCCTGGCTAGAGGTTCATCAGTCTTGTTTAACCTTTCAAAGAACCAGCTCTTGGTTTTGTTGATCTTTTGTATTGTTTCTTTGGTCTCTATGTCGTTTATCTCTGCTCTGATCTTTATTATTTCTTTCCTTCTGCTTACACTGGGCTTTTCTTGTTGCTTTCTCTCTAACTCTTTGAGTTGTTGGGTTAGGTAATTTATTACCATTGTTTCTTGTTTTTTGCAGTAGGCTTGTAGACCTATGAACTTCCCTCTCAGGACTGCTTTCGCTGTGTCCCATAGATTTTGGATTGTTGTGTTTTCATTGTCATTTGTTGCCATGATGTTTTTTATTTCTTCCTTGATGTCTTTGGTAACCCAGTCATTGTTTAATAGCATGCTGTTTAGTCTCCATGTGTTTGATTTCTTTGGGTTGTTTTTATTGTAGTTGATTTCCAGTTTTATGCCACTGTGATCTGAGAAGATACTTGATATGATTTCTATCTTCTTGAATTTGGAGAGACTTTGCCTATGTCCTAACATATGGTCTATCTTTGAAAATGACCCATGTGCACTTGAGAAGAATGTATATTCTGTGGCTTTGGGGTGAAATGTTCTGAAGATGTCGATTAATTCCATCTGGTCTAGTGAGTCATTTAGGATTGATGTTTCTTTGCTGATTTTTTGTTTAGAGGATTTGTCCAATGGTGATAGTGGGGTATTGAAGTCTCCTACTATGATTGTATTGCTGTCAATCTCTCCTTTGATATCTTCCAGGAGTTTTTTAATGTATCTTGGTGCTCCTGTATTGGGTGCATATATGTTTACCAGAGTTATTTCTTCTTGTTGGATTTCTCCCTTTAGTATTATGAAGTGGCCTTCATTATCTCTTGTTATGTCCTTCACTTTGAGATCTAATTTGTCAGATATAAGTATTGCTACCCCAGCTTTTTTTTCATTTCCATTCGCCTGGAAAACCTTTTTCCATCCCTTTACTCTCAGTCTGTATGCGTCCTTTTTTTTGAGGTGGGTTTCCTGTAGACAGCAGATATATGGGTTTTGTTTTCTTATCCAATCTGTTACCCTGTGTCTTTTGATTGGGGCATTCAATCCATTTACATTTAAAGTTATTATTGATAGGTACTTATTTGTCGCCATTTTTTATTCTATAACCTTGTGTTCCTTCTTTGTTTCCTATTTCTTTCTTTTTCTTTTTTTTTTTTTTTTACAGCAGACCCTTTAGCATTTCTTTCATTGCTGGTTTGGTGGTGATAAACTCCCTTAGTCCTTTTTTGTCTGTGAAGCTCTTGATTTCACCTTCAATTTTGATTGATAGCCTTGCTGGGTACAGTATTCTTGGATTGAGACCCTTCCTTTGCATGACTTTGTATATTTCATTCCATTCCCTTCTGGCCTGATGAGTTTCTGTTGAGAAATCAGTTGCTAGTCTGATGGGGGTTCCTTTGTATGTAACTGTCTGTCTCTCTCTGGCCGCTTTTAAGATTCTTACTTTGTCGTTGGTGTTTGCCAACTTAATTATAATGTGCCTTGGTGTCGGTCTTTTGGGGTTCATTTTGCTTGGAACTCTGTGAGCTTCTTGGATTTGTGTGTTTTTTTTCTTCCCTATATCAGGGAAGTTTTCTGTTATTATTTCTTCAAACAGGTTTTCTATTCCTTGCTCAGTTTCCTTTCCTTCTGGTACCCCTATTATCCTGATGTTGTTTTGTTTCGTGTTGTCCTGAAGTTCCCTTAGGCTCTCCTCATGCTTTCTAATTTTTGTTTCTAGAAGCTGTTGTACTTGGGTATTTTTTTCCATCTTGTCTTCTAGCTCACTTATGCGGTCCTCTGCTTCTTCTAGTCTACTCTTGATGCTTTCTATTGAGTTCTTTACAGCAGCGATGTCATTTTTCATTTCTTCTTGGTTCTTCTTCATTTCCTCTTGGTTCTTACTCATATTGTCGAATTTGTCTTCCATCCTTTTCAGCCACCTTATGACCATTTCTCTGAATTCTTTCTCTGATAGGTTGTTTGCCTCTAATTCGTTTACTTCCTTTTCTGGTGATGCCTGCTTTTCTTTCTTATGGGGGCTATTTCTTTGTCTCCCCATGGTCTCTCTTCTCTGGATGTCTGGTTATGTAGTTCTCTCTCTCTGGCGTTGATTTAAAGGTACAAAATACAACACAACCAGGCACAACACACAAGGCACTGAACAGAATTGTACTCACGATATTAATAACCTCCAATAAAGGTGACCACCAGAGAAAGACAAATTAGGGAATAGGAGAGGAAGAGGAAGAGTAAAAAGGAAGAACAAAAAAAAAACAACAAAAAACAAAAAGCAAAAAAGAATGTGAATCTGAACTTGGGAAAAGAGAAGAAAAAAAGAAAAGAAAAAAAAGTAAGAGAGACAAGAACGATACTAAGAGAGACAAGGGGAACAAACTATATATATGGGGAGTAAACTTCAATATAACAACCACTAATCCCAGCAAATTCCAGCAACACGAGCCTGGAGATTAATACAAACTGCAACACCAACTAATATCAAGTGAGGCAAGGGAAAACAAAAGTAAAAAACAAACAAAAACAGAGCAAATAAAAGAACCAACCAACCAAACAAAAAGAATAATCAAAACAATCTCATAAGAAAGCATAAAAATTCAATCTAATCAACATTCAAGCAAACAGCAACAAAAGGCCAGAGAGAAAAACAATTTTTTAAGGTAGCGTAGAGAGAGGTATATATGGACTTGGAGCAGGGGGTTGGGAATTAGATATATAAGTAGGGTGAAATTTTAGCAGAGGGTAGACTGAAAAAGTAGGGAAAATCTAAAGCCAGAAAGGGTTAAGATAAACAGGAGACCAAAAGGGGAAAGGTTAGGAGGAGAGTGATGGCAAAATGTTAGCATTGAGATAGGGTAAAACGATTGTAAGGGAAAGATGCAAATAGAATGTAGGACACTAATCCCAAAATAAAAGAAAGAGAAAATCAAATGACATTAAAAAAAAAATTAAAATAATAGTAATAATAATGCTGATTGAAAATAAAAATGTAATAATTAAAAAGGTGAAAATCAAGTGAGGAAAAAGAAAAAAATTTAGTTTCTTAAGTAAAAGATGCAACAAATGAAAATAAAAAATAAAAAATTAGAATAAAAAAAATAAAAATAAATTAAAAAAATGTAAAATAAAAAATAGGAAGACTAATATGTACAGTAGTGGCTGTCATTCACTTCCTCTATTATTCTGTTTGGTATGCCTGTTTCCTAGTCTGGGCGGTATTTCAGCTCCCTTCGTTCCACTGCTCCTCAGTGTTGTAAGCCAGTCCTGATTTTTAAGCTGGCCATGTCTTAATTTCTCGTATTTATTTTTGATTACACCAGAGGCAGTTAGCGTTTCGGCCCCTGGGTGGCAGTGTTTCTGTATTGATTTCCAGGCCCCTCTAGCTTTTTTTTTTTTTTTCCCCCTCTATGGCACTTACTACCGGTTTGTGGAGGTGTGCGCCTCAGAGCTGCCTCTCCGATGTTCACACCCAGCTCTGCTCTTCAGGTTCCGGAAAAACAACTTCCCCCTGCAGTCTTTCAGGTTATTCCCCAACTGGGTTTTCCTATGTATTGGGCTTAGTAATCAGAGTCGGAAAGAGCCCAAGTATGCTGACAGTGGGTTTGCGCGCAAGACTAAGGAGCCTGCACTCCTTTGAAAATTCTTAGTCTGACCCTCCTCGTCAGATTAAAATGAGTTGCTTTTAAGAGATCACTTCTGTTAGCAGCTCAGAGGACCCCCTTCCACATTCACGGGTCACGGCAGCTCCAACTGCCGCAGATTTTTCTAGGCACAGACCTCCCGGGTCCTGCCGGTCCTGCGGCTCGTGTGCTTCCCTCTCCCACCGTGGGGACGAGAAACCACACCTTATTTCAGGCGAAATCTGACCTTTCCGTGGTGCAGTGAAGAGTTCCTTTGAATCCGAATGTTTGCGCCGATAGGGGGCCGGTGTTCTGGTGCTCACAGCTGTTCAGTGTTTGCAGTTGTCGCGGAAAGTCAGGTTTCCAATAAAATCCTCCTTTCCTTACAAGATGGCATGGCCCCTGGTGCGCCTGTAGCTCCGGGAGGGGACCCAGCCCCTGTGGGTGCTGCACGGTCAGGGGAACCCTGCCCAGCACTCCCCCGCCTTCTCCTGGAGTTTATCTGTCCCTTAGCTTGCCAACATACACTCCCCCTGCGAACCTCTCTCGCTCCTACTCTCCGCCCAGGACCAGACTCCAAACACGACTCTATTCAGCCGTCATTTTGAGCAGACCCCTTTAGTTCTATTATAACATTCCTTTGACCACTTTAATCCAGAAGAGCTGTTATCCTCATACCTTGATTATTGATGATGCCAACATCCTCCTAATGAGTGCCTGCTTCCAGCCTCTCCTTGTGCACTCTATCTACCCTCTGGAGTACAACTTGATTTTCTGCTGTCTAAAACACAGCCCTCCATACCAGTGTCACCTCGAAGAAGTACTATTTGCTTTTTTCTTTATGTTTTAAATACATTTGATACTAAAAAGCACCATATTAGTAAAATGTACAAATTGCATCTTTTTCTATACACCCACCACCAGTAAGTTATCTAGGTTAAGTATTTTTATTTGTTTATTCTTTCATTAAATATTCATCGAATAACTGTATTTCTCTTATTTATAATTGGCGATCATTCTTCTATGCTCCAGAGTAGTAGCTTCACTTAGTTAAGAAATGCATTATTCTATTCTAACTAAAATATTTTCCTTATCTTTGCTCATTTAATTTATTGAACTAGAGCTTTGCTAAGAACTAGAAGTTACACTAATACAAAGCTAGGCTCCTTCGTGTCTATAAGGTTCATTTAGGATGAATAAGTGGTCTCTAGGCTGATTTCTGGAGTTCATATATCAGAAAGAATTTCAAAGAACATGAGTTACTTAAAAGAGGATGGCTAGCATATATTTTGCTGTAATAATGTTACCACCTATTAACACAAGTCATTTCCCAGAAGAAATGACATTTTAATATAAAAACTATAGTAATATGGACCTTTAAACTAAATGCACTTAGCTTTTTGATAAATATGCTACATTGTCCTTCTTATTTATATGTTACTGTGAACCTGTAAAAGTTCTACCATGTACCAGCCCTTGAAAACTGCTACCCTCAATGATCCCCATGCTATTGACCTTGTGTAACCATATGGAATGTGTGAAATAGATATATTTTTCTGAAAGCTTATCGCTGGTTTGAAAGGGACTTCCTCTCTTAATCACTGATACAAGTTGCTATAATGCTTGCATGTATGCTTATCAGTGAAGGGAGATGAATTTGAGGTGAATATGTATTTTTAAAAATATATGATTCACTCAAAAGTTAACATGGACACTGATAACACTTTGCTTGTTTTAAGACCTGTACATTGTCTCTCTGTCATGCACAATCCTATATAGTAAAAGCATAATATGCAAATCGACCAAACAGTGGCACAACCAGTGGGTGGGTGGTGCCAGGCCAGCCAGGGCGAGTGCCAGGGGGCAGAGGGAGGAGACAGCGATGAGGGAGGGGATGGCTACTGGCTGGGAGCAGGCCTAAGCCGTCAGTCAGATAACCCTTGAGGGCTCCTGGACTGCAAGAGGGTGCAGGCTGGGCTGAGGGACGCCCCCCTCCTCCCGCGTGCACAAATTTTCATGCACTGGTTCTCTAGTGCTAATAATAAGGCCAAAAGGACAAGAACAGGTGGAATCCTCATTAGGTATGAGGTTCCTTGTGCCCTAGTATCTGCACTGAGCTCTATTCAGAATCCAAGAACCAGGATAAACTCTCTTGAAAAAGACCCTAATGGTCAGAACGGTGTCCCTACTGCACCTGGATGGACGCGCCTCTGACACAGACATGCATTAAGGCCTTCAGAGCTGGGGCCCCACAGATAAGCTTGTTTCCAACAGAATCATTTGTCTCGTTGTATTTAAAGAATATAAATATTCTTCCTCTCCCCAAGGAAACCAAGCCTTCAATAATTAGGAAAATTACAGTGGTCTCTTGGACATGTCCCTGCTTGTTTTCTATTCTATAGGTGATTCAAAACACCCTTGGAAAGTTACAGGTTGTGCATAACTAATGCTTAGAGCAACAGGACCCATAGACTCTTGTTTATTCTCTTTCATTGGGGTTTCCAAAACTTGACGGAAAGCTGTGGAATTTCAGGGGCAATGACAGTCATAATCCTTAATTCAAACAAAGCAGAAGGAAGAGCATTCCAAATATCTTAACAAAAATGTGGCAGGTATATAATATGCAAGATTTAAATGTCTTTGTACAGGGCCCGGCACTAAAGCAGCCGTTCAAGTCTGATCCTCTGCCTCTTCCGGATGTGGTAGGTCGGGATGCTATCAGGCACTTGGTCCAGATGCATTTCGTTTCAAAGCACTTACGCTCAAGAACTTTTTAAAGTTTGGCTGGTACTGTTTTACTCATTGACTCATGTTTAGATTAGAGGAACAAATGATCAAGCTGAAACTCATTCCGAAACAAAATTCCTTTCCTCCCACAATAGAGCACAGAAACCAAGCTGCAGCCTTTGCATTTTTCGCCATCTGGCCCACAGTGTGGGATGATATTAGTAGCATGTTGGGAAATTCTTTCCCCTTCTCTCTTCAAGACACAAAAAAAAATAGGAAAAGAAAATATAATCCCAATCTATAGTATGAAGAGTATTAAATGAAACATCTGTCTCACTAAATGAGTAGATGAACTTTGCAGGCTTCAAGCTGCTGGCATTTATCAAGTACATGTTTTCATTGCTGAATGCTATAAATTTTCAAGATGGTGACATGAAATTGACTTACTATTTTATTGAAATCTCAAAATACATGTTTTGTTTTATGTTTTATTTTTTGGTCTTTTTTTCTCCTTTGATAAACTTGTCCTTTAAAAAAATGTTTTTATTGATTTCAGAGAGGAAGGGAGAGGGAGAGATAGAAACATCAATGATGAGAGAGAATTATTGCACCCTCCCTACTGGGGAGCGAGCCTGCAACCCAGGCATGTGCCCTGACCAGAATCGAACCTCAACCTTCTGGTTTACAGGTGGATGCTCAACCACTGAGCCTCACCAGCAGGGGTGATAGCCTTATTTTTTATGAAAGGCAATGCCCATTGCAATGGTGAGAGGTTGCTGAGATTCTAGTCAAGCTGAAGCCATTGAATAATTAAAGAAAAATTACATAATAATATCTGCCAAGAGCTAACACAAACCTTTGCTAATACCAAACTAGAATCTTAGTTGCTAAAAGAGCCAATAAAAGCATCACAGAATTTAGGCAAATGTCATGAAAAAGAGCCAAGATGAAACTTCAAATATTTTAAAGGAAAGATACTTAAAAAAAACAAAAACATATCTGCTTTATGGATGATCATACACGGTACTAAATTCAGTACTGCTCAGTGAATACAGATAAAAGGGAGAGTGTCTCTCAAAGTCTTTCTAAAATATTATCACTTTGGACAAAATATTGCATAGCCCAGTTAGGGATTTGAGCTTTATTAAGGACTAGAGGCCCGGTGCATGAATTCATGCACAGGGTGAAGAGAGGGGGTGGAGGAGGGGAGATGGTCCCCACAAGGTTGGCCAGCAGACCTTGATCTAGTTGTGAAGATGTGCTGAGGTAGCGGCAAGCAAAGACCACAGACAGAGTGCTCCAAAATGGCCTGAACACCAGCTACACTCTGAGGTGGAGATACAGCTCTACTTCACTGCCCGCGTGGGCCGCCTCACTCTCCCTGGGGCGGAGTTGCTGACAGATAGACAGGTTGTCTCTCCTACCTCAGCCGCACATTTTCTTGGGGCTCCGCCCCCAAGCATGATAGGTAGCTGACTTCAGCCTATGGTGGCACACCACCATAGGAGCGTTAGCCAATCAGTGGTTGGGAGCCCAGAAAGGTGCAAGGCCGAGCTAGAAGTGGCTGATGGGGGCAGAAGGGCGAGTGCCGCAGTGCGATGGCAGAGGTAAGATGGCGGTGCTTACTTTATGTCTTTGCAGTTAGGCTGCTGCATTGCCCCTTCTGCCCCCTCCAACCTACTACTCTGTCTTGATCAATATTGGGGTCACTTTCCTCCTACAGGCTTTCTGGACCCAGATTCTCCAGTGCCCTGATGCTTAGCTGGGGGGAGGGACCTGCTGGGGTGAGGGACAGAGGGAGGTTGGCTGGCCACTGGTCATGGGAGGTTGGCTGTGGAAGTGCACTGACCATCAGGGGACAGGTCCTGCATTGAGCGGCTGCACCCTGGTGGTCAGTATGCATCATAGCAACCAGTCATTTGGTTGTTTGGTCGTAATGGTCGCTTAGGCTTTTATATATATACTAGTAGCCCTGCACACGAATCTGTGTGCCAGTAGCTCCCCAGTAGCTTGCTGCCGCCCTCCAGTAGCTCTCCGCCCGCTGCCCCGCCCTCCTGTAGCTCCTCCTGCCCCGTCCTACCCCCCCTCATAGCTTGCTGCCCTGCCCCCTTCTGTAACTCTCCACTGCTCACTTGTAGCTCGCTGCCCCACTGTCCTGCTGATCCGTGATCCGGTCATTATGTGGTCGGTCATTACGCTTCACAGTGTAACGACCATTTGTATATTTCATCTTTATTATATAGGATAGATAAGTCTTAGTCTAAGTTTCAAGTTTCTTTTTTCCTCCGTATAAATACCATATTTTCTCTATCAACTCTAATGTCAATACACACACCAAACACAAAGATTTTTTAAACTTGTGCAATATTCATAACTCACAAATATTTACTCAGCTATCCCTCTAGAAAGACTGGTAAACTTGCACTAATATTGAAAACAACAACACTATATCCTATATAATAAAGAGCTAATATGCTAATTAGACTGAACAGCAGAACGACCGTCCGGGTGAAGCCAGGGCTGCAAGGGCCGGCCAGGGCTGCGAGGGCCAGCTGAGGCAGCCGGGGTTGTGAGGGCTGAGCCCTTGCACAAATTTCGTGCATCGGGCCTCTAGTTACAATATATGGTCTAGAGAAGAAATTTAAAGCAAAATGATGAGAGAGAATCATTGAATGTAGAGAAGCTGACCTGCCAACTAATTTCCAATGAAATATAATTTTCTGCAGAAGACTGGTATTTTATTGATTGCATTTTTCCAGTGTCTACTGCTGTCATATTATTCCTACCTTGTGTTTAGATAAGGGGGTGTGGATCTCATTTCTACTACCCTACTTCCTTCTTTCCTTTCTTTTCACCTTCCTTCTCCCTTCTGCCTGCTTTCCTTCCTTTCTTCCTCCCTCCCTCCTTCCCTCCCTCCCTCTTTCCCTCCCTCCCTCCTTCCCTCCCTCCCTCCCTCCCTCCTTCCTTCCTTCCTTCCTTCCTTCCTTCCTTCCTTCCTTCCTTCCTTCCTTCCTTCCTTCCTTCCTTCCTTCCTTCCTTCCCAAAACACCCTCAGTCTTATAGATGATATAGATAAGTAAACAAGCAAATACAATGCAGCGTGAAATGGGCTGCAATGGGAATAATTAAAGGCTGTGGAAGTGCATACGAAAGGAGTTTAAGTCACAGGGGTCAGAGAAGGCCTCTAGAAATAAGCAGCATCTAAACAGGGACCCAAGAGACCGATGAGTTAGCCAGTAAAGGAGTGAAGTGGACGAGCAAAGGTTCCAGGCAAAGGTCTAATTCAAAGGAACAGAATCCAGAAAAAGCATGAATCATTGTGAGACTAATAAGCAGTTCAATGCAATTTTAACATGTGGTGTGAGTGGAGAAATGGCATGAGATAAGTTTAGAAAGCCAGCCACCTAGGGATGGGGTGAAAGGTCAGACAAGCTGTGCTGTCCAGAGTTTGTTTGTTTCAGAGGGCAATTAGCAGACATTGGAGGCTATACTTGTGGTACAATAATAAGAACGCTTCTCAGTCATTGTAGATGCTATTCCATTCCAACCTGGCCTCTAGTTGTATGTCTCAGAGAAGATCAAGGATACTAATTTGGATGCTATTTATTTAGAAACTCTTCCCATAACTAGTTTGACTATTAAGATTATTTTTATAGTTGCCGTAGTTTAGGGAAATGTGGAACTTCATTTTCTGAATCCCTTTCAAGTTTTTCAGGGAAAATTAGTGATGAGGAATAAACTGATATACCATATGCAAACTACGCTAAAGAGTTTGGGTCACACTTTCTTTTCATCACTACCACTCCATCCCCCATCACTTCTTTGGGTCATTCACATTTCCGATTCAACTTTACTGATTTTCACATGTCGACAGCAGTAAATTCTAACATTCTTCTAGAGCATATTCATTTTTCAAGATAAAAGTTTTGTCTATTTTATTGAATACTGTATTCTCAGTGCCTAGAGCAGTGAGTGCCCGGAACATAATTATAGCTATTGAATGAATGAATAAAATTTAACATAAACATTGGAATAGGAGATAAATGCATTCTTCACACTATCTATAAATAACTTCTGACTTCAATAAGAATAAAAATTGCACACTGTATAAATTGTTGTTTTTGAAAATAAATAAAAAATAATATGCATGATTTCTTTATTTTTATTGTTGGCACTATTACAGATGTCCCCATATCCCCCCCCACACTTTGTCCCCCCCCCCCCATTTAGCCCCCACCCCCCTTCTTTCTGGCCATCTCCACTCTGCTGTCTGTGTTTATGGGCTATGCATACATGTTCTCTGGCTAATCTCTTTACCTTCTTTCATCCAGTCCCTCCTCTCCCATCCCTTCTGACCTCTGTCAGTCTGTTCCATGTAGCCATGCTTCTGTTTCTATTGTGTTTGTCAGATTATTTTGTTCATTAGATTCCACACATATGTGAGATTATATGGTATTTGCCTTTCTCCGACTGGCTTGTTTCACTTAGCATACTACTCTCCAGGTCCATATTGTTGCAAAGGTAAGATTTCCTTCTTTTTTATGGCTGCGTAATATTCCCTTGTGTAAATGTACCACAGCTTTTTTTTTTTTAATTACTTTATTGATTAAGGTATCACATATTTGTCATCAACCCCCCCCCCCCGTTCCCTTCCCAAACCCTCCCACATGCATGCCCCCCTCCCCCTATTGTCCGTGATCACTGGTTAGGCTCATATGTAAGCACACAAGTCCTTTGGTTGATCTATCTCCCTTGTCCCCACCCTCCCCTACCTTCCCTCTGAGGTCTGACAGTCTGATCAATGCTGTTCTTGTTCTTCAGACTATGATGTTCATCTTTTCCCCTAGATGAGTGAGCTCATGTGATACTAGGAATACACTTATAGGAACCGAAAATGAGACAAGCAATAATAGTTATGCTGAGAGGCAAATGAATCAGTCTATAGTGAGTTTCTTTCTGGGCCAACAGTTCTTTTGAGTCCCCCGGTTTCTATGTCCAACAGTTGTTTATGTGTTCATAACAGCAATGATATTTTCAGTTCTGGATGGTGGACAAATGGTGGTAATGCAGGTCCGACCCTCTCTGGTTTGGTCCTGGGCAATCTGCAGTGACGCATATCTGCTGACTGCTAGTATGGCAAGGCATCGTCAGCATCTTCCATCTCTGGACTGTTTCTCTTCTGACTTCATGGCTGGAGCACTCCTGTCAATTCCTCTCTGTTGCAGGAATCCACATGTCTCGGAGTTGTTTTCTGAAAATATACAAACATATTCTCGACCAAAAGTTAATAAAGGAATATTTTCTATAAATTTGACTTGCGATCCTTTTTCATTTTTTCACCCAAACGATTTTCCTTTGGCTTGTTTTGACACCATGTATGTTTTACTTGGGTGACTTGCTGTTAGCATTACAAATGAAAGTTAATTTTCTAAAGTAAAAATTTTCTAGATGTAATTTATTTGCAGGATATTTTTCCTTACATGATATTCTTCTACTATCCCCCCTTTTTTGGTTTAAGTATTGGGAGGCTTTTGGAAATTTTATGCTGTAATCTTGATAGCTTTTAAATTTTACTTTTTTGCACTAAAATGTGACTGCTTTAGGTTCATTATATGTTACGCACTTTTACCATGAGATGAACTACCAATAAAAATTATAGTTAACACTTAGTAACAGCTTTTTTGTCCAGTACAATTGATTTTTCTAGAGTATTTGCTTATTTTGATTGGCCAATTTAAATTAGTCTGAAAACTTGACTACTATTTTACTGTCAAATTTAATACTCTAACAACCATCTTGTTTTACCCTGTAATTATTAGTGGACAGGATTATTTGCCTTCTTGAGCAGGCCCTGAGCATTCTTGGTGCTAGGCTGGGTTTAGATATCATAGATCCCAGTTCCCCGGATCATGGGTGCAAGACATCTCCATCAAGTCTTGTTGCAGTGAGAGGGCATCTGCTGTCGGCCAAGTCTCTGTTACCTGGGTCCCGATGTGAGCTGGGCATGTGAAGCTGAGCAGCCATGGGGGCAGGAGATCTCCTTCAGCAGGGGTGAGGGTTCAGGCCCCTGCAAACTTGGGGGGGGTGAAGGTCTGTGCCCCACCTCTGTTGACCCCCAAGTTCTCTCCTGATGGCCCCTATGCGACTGTGCCTGTCTTAGGTTGTTCCTTCCCTGAGGAATCTTACCCGTCTCTGGCTAACCAGCCATCCTCCGGGGCCAAGCAGCGTGATGTGAGGTTTAGTTCTGTCTCCTTGGTCGCCTATGCCCCCATGGCCTCCACGCCCAGCACCTGCCTTGGGATCCCCTCGCCTGCTGGCAGGGTCCCAGCACTGATCACATATCTTGTGGAACCCAGGTTTCTTCTCCAAGGAGGCCCAGCTCACCCCACTGGGCGAGAGACAGATCCATGGTACCAGCCATCATGAGGTTTCAACCTTGGCATGAACAGAAGCTCAGGCAACAGCTGTGGACAATTGGATTGTGAGAAGCGGGTCCCTCTTGGCCAAAAGGGCAAGAGGGGCCAATTTAGAATGCTCAGGTGCCTTCCCAGGGGGCCCTCTACACAGTGGAAGGGATTAAACCCTTTCATGTCCTTTTTAAATACCACAGCTTTTTTATTGACTCATCTACTGATAGGCACTTGAGCTGTTTCCAGATCTTTGCTATTGAAAATAACACTGCGGTGAACATAGGGGTGCATATATTCTTTCAATTGCTATCTCAGGATTCTTAGGGCATGTTCCCAGAAATGGGATTGCTGGGTCAAAAGGCAGTTCCATTTTTTATTTTTTGAGGAAAGTCCATACTGTTTTCCACCAACAATGCCTAGGGTTCCCTTTTCTCTACATCCTTGCCAACACTTGTTTGTTGATTTATTGATAGTAGCCTTTCAGGCAGGTGTGAGGTGATAGTTCACTGTGGTTTTAATTTGCGTGTCTCTGATGACTAGTGATGAGCATTCTCTGTATGTCCTCTTCGGAGAAGTGTCTGTTTAGGTCCTTTGCCCATTTCTTGATTGGATTGTCTTCCTGGTGTGGAGTTACATGTTTTGGAAATTAACCCTGTATGAGATGTATCATTGGAGAATATGTTCTCCCATACAGTGGGATCCCTTTTCATTTTGTTGATGGTTTCTTCTGCCTTGCAGAAGCTTTTTAGTTTGATGTAGTCCCATTTGTTTATGCTTCCCTTTGTTTCCTTTGCCCTAGGAGACACATTGGCAAAAATATTGCTACGAGAGATGTCTGCAAAAGTATAATTTTATAAACATGTGTGACTTTTGAAATATAACATTATTAGTCTTAATAGTAACATAAAATAATACATATTTACAAATTCGATATTTTGAAAAATAATCCATATGATGTGACTAAAATGGGAATAGAATATTAAGTTGTTAAGGAAAAATGTTCAATTTTTTCAATCCCTCTGCCAGTCATTATTCCCTTCAAGTTACTAGAGTTAGAGAACACCCCTGATAGTTGCTCCCTGCAATATTAATGCTTCTCTAACAGCTTACACACATAATATTAGGTGCTAAATATTTCACTAAGGGCATCGTTTCTTAGCAGGCTTCAACCAAGTGGCTCCTGCTTCAGTCATTTATCTAAAAGATGCACGGTGAGAACCCTCTTCTTCGTACAGGAATTTTCCCGTAAAGTTTGCATGGGTATCACCGAGTGATGGGCTTGATATGAATTTGTTTCAGTTGGAAAGAGCTCTGCCAAAGAAAACACACAGGGAGTTGTTTGCATAGTGCATACAACATTTTTTTTTGGTTAAATATAGCTGCACCTGTGTAAACACAAACTTTATTTCCAAGAAGTATCCTTGCAGCTGCAGAGGCTTTCAGCTGCAGCCAGAGCAGCTATTTTTATTGTATCACGTGATGTATGGAATAGGTTTTGGTCAGTTGTCAATCTCAAAACTCAAATAAGAAGGTTCATTTATTTTAATGTGGACATTTTACTGTAGTTTTTTCCAAAACCTTCATAGGAGGTTGACTTTATTTTCTATTTATGTTTCATATGGACTTATTATAAAAGTTAAAATTAATCAGGGAACAATGTTTTCAGTCATGCAAAGTACATTAGAGAGAGCAGTTTTTCTTCATTCATTCGTTCATTCATTCTTCATTCACTTGTACGTTCTTATATTTGGCCCAAAGTATAGCCAAGAACTATGGTAATCTTACAAATGACTTGATGCAGACCTTATTACTCTTTCCCCCAAACAAGTGCACTGTTATTGATGGAGTGAACTCTAATTACAGAGCAAAATTATCGTCATGAGATACCCCAACCAAAGAGAGAACATTCTTTTCCTTACAACACTGCTGAAGTGTAGTAGGCAGTTAGACAGACATGAACCGAGCAAGGACAATGGGCCAGGTACAGAAGGGCACCAGTGTGAACAACACTAGGTGCCTAGAAATTGGTAAAATAAGGAAAACAAAGACCTTGACAATCCCCGTCTCCCATAAACTCCCCCACCCCCGCCGCCGCCCCCAAGCATATCTCTGATCATGTGGTTTAGACCCCCTCACCTTTCCTATTGCTGGTCATGCATATGGGACCCTCCCCTGCTCTTTTCTCCCCTGGCATGTTGCTAGTCATGTGGTAGACCCCCGATGAGGAAGAACAAGGAGCTGGAAAGTGGCCTCATGCAGCTCCCACAGAGGCCCTTGTGCGACCACGCCCTTGAGCATGAATCCCTAGCGATAACTTCTAGGCCTCAGCAGCAAGACCAGACAGCAAAGTCAAGGTTGACATCAGGACCAGCTGCATTGACCATGACCCCCTGCCCTTGTGCCAACCAATTGGTGGGAGAACACAACCCGGAAAGGACGCACCTGGAAAGATGATGAATATTTTCTTGAGATCCTCCCCTGGAGCTCCCCTGACATCCGGGCCTTTGGAGAGCTGATAAAAGGCCTTTGAGAGGAACCCAGTGCAGGAGCACGCCCCAACTCCCCTTCTTATCCCTAGGTGCATTACCTTTACCTTTTTTTTTTTTTTTTTTTTTTTTTTTTAAATATATTTTATTGACTTTTTACAGAGAGGAAGAGAGAGGGATAGAGACTCAGAAACATCGATGAGAGAGAAACATCGACCAGCGGCCTCTTGCACACCCCCTACTGGGGACATGCCCGCAACCAAGGTACATGCCCCTGACCGGAACCGAACCCGGGACCCTTGAGTCTGCAGGCCGACGCTCTATCCACTGAGCCAAACCGGTTTCGGCTACCTTTACCTTTGCCTTTCTCTCCCCTAAGCTTCCAGGATTCTTCTTTTGCCTCTGTGACTTGTTTCCTGACCCCATTCCTCTACGGTTCGCTTCTTCCAGCTCTGTGACTTTCCAAATAAGCTTTCTCTTCTAGTTTGAGTCTTGGCTCTGAACACTTTCTTAGCCAGAACTCCAGCTCTGAGGCTGCTGAACCAAGGCCAGGTATGACTCCCGTCAGTCTAACACCTGGTGGCGTTTTCACACATTGCCAACAGAAGAGCTCCCAGGGCTTCCTAAAACATTATTCATATGCAGTGAGTTGTGCATCAATCCTAATGATATCAAAATAGATGCAAAAAGCTGTAATTTTAAGTTCACTGTATTTACTTACTAAAACCATTTTAAGTATCATCTTCTTTTTATTTTATTTTTTAAATTTCTTTATTGATTAAGGTATCACATATTTGTCCTCATCCCCCCATTCCCATCCCACACCCCTCCCCACGCATGCCCCCACCCCCCTGTTCTCCTTAACCGCTTGTTAGGCTCATATGCTTGCACCTTCTTAATGTGCATTTCATCCTTTATATACTTTTGTTGCTGTTGTTGTTGTTAATCCTCACCCGAGGGTATTTTTCCATTGATTTTTTTAGGGAGAGTGGAAGAGAGAGGGAAAGACAGAGAGAAACATTGATGTGAGGGAAACACATCAATTGGTTAGCTCCTGCACACGCCCTGACCAGGGCCTGGGCCATGGAGGAGCCTGCAACAAAGGTATGTGCCCTTGACTAGAATCGAACCCGAGACTCTTTGGTCCATAGGTTGATGCTCTATCCACTGAGCAAAACCAACTAGAACTCATCCTTTATATACTTTTAAACATCCATAGTCATATTCACATAAATTAAACGAAATCTCCTAAGTCTTTGTTTAAGAAAATCAAGAAAACACTATTTTTGCCCTAGCTGGTTTGGCTCAATGGATAGAGCATCGGCTTGCAGACTGAAGGGTCCCAGGTTTGATTCCAGTCAAGGGCACATGCCTGGGTTGCGGGCTCAATCCCCAATAAGGGGCATGCAGGAGGCAGCCGATCAATGATCAATGATTATCTCTCATCATTGATGTTTTTCTCTCTCTCTCCCTTCCTCTCTGAGATCAATAAAAATGTTTTTAAAAAAATTAAACACCATTTTTAATATTGCAATGAACTTTTGATATGGAAGGACTTGAAGCATTTATTTAAGGACTGCATGCACTCTGTAGGAGATGCCTCTTCTGTCTGAGAGTCCAGATCTCTGCAAATCCACACGCTAGTAGAAGAGAACATTGGAGTGGGACAGAGATGTGCCGTTTCTTCCCTCCAAAGGCTATTTACAAACCTACTTCATCCTGAGAGAAGGATGTCGATCGCCATTTATTGAATATGACATCTACTAGTACAATAGGCATTTTATAATTTCAAGCTCTATAACAGTATTAAGTACTAATAATAGTCTCATTGTGTAGACTGCTCATGGGATAAAATGGCTTTTAATGGGTTTTCAGTCTTATTTTTTTTACATAAACTTACTGGAAATTGAACATTGTAAATGTAGGTTCATTTCTTTTTATAGTTAAAAAAAATACAAAGGTGTGTCTCTAAGCTCACATTTCAGGGTTTTTAAATGACTCTTTGTATCTGATTTTTATTACACTGTGAATGTTACAGCAATTTTTGGTTTCAATATATAAACTGGAGCCTGTTTTATGTATAAAATCGTGCAGTTCCATCTCCAAATACATTGCCCACCCATGCATGAAAATTAATTTTTTATTGAGCAAAGCCTTAAAATATAAAGCATTAGTTGATTATGGGTAACCAAATGATCTTAGATGTCCAAGGGCCATTATGATAAAATATTAAAGTAATTTTATATCAAGCAAAAATTAAAATATAAAGCCACATACTCTTGATTCCGTTCCTTCAATTCTTTTGCCCATTAAAAATGTATCTAAGCGCTGGCAGCTCCATTGCTTCTAAGATGCAGTTACTTTCGTCTTGAAAAACCCCGATTGTTGAAGTGCATTTGAAACTTCAGGAGTCCAAAAAAGTGGTTGCCACTAAGCCTCCTCCAACCCAAGACGAGCCCATGATTCTCCCTTCCATAATAAATTTAGAAACCTTATTAGAAAGTATGCCATCGTGTAGCACTCAGAGATAAACTCTGCTGCAATCATCTCTTTTGCGGGGGGGGGGGGGGAAGAGATAGAAATAAGTTGCTTAATAAAGTCTAAATCATCCCTTAGGTTCGCTAATAGAAGCACCCATGGTTATAAAATTAATCAGTCTCTGCTATTACAGAAAATTGGTGAAGATTGTATTGACATGTCTTCATCTGCATGTCTCATCAGAGGGGCCGGTGCCAGTTAGCCGCGAAGCCCCGGAGGCTTTCCTGCACGCAGAATCTTACAGCACTTCAATTAAGGGACACTAAGCTGCCAGCCAGACAGCAACACATTTATTTCTTGATGACTCTTTAAGTTGTGCCACAGGCTTATCATTAAGAGAATATTTTTCACAGCAGGTTGCAAAGATCCTCATGCTATTAAGAGGAATTGAAAAAGCATCACTTTGTTGCTTCCACCTCACACAGATATTTTTCATTGCTGGAATAGCCATTAAAAACAATCTGTTTTATTGCATTCTAAGAGGATCGCATGAAGTACACATAATGATTTATTTTTAAGGCTGACACGAGCAGGGAAGCCACGGTGGAAACGTAGTGTTGCAAATGAATCTCCAGGAAAACAAAATCTCAAAGACAGGTTCACAGCACATTTTTGGTAGAAATGTATTGATACCTCGAATCAGAGTTTGCAAATGTTCCCAGGGGATGGGGAAGGGTACCCCTGGGGCGTGTCTCAGGAGAAGGGCATGCCTTAAAATGTCAGTGGAAATTCTTTGGAAATGAGTAAACCAGAATAGCATGCTTTGAAAACATAACAGATTAGATGCTTCTATGAGGCAATTGTGTGTGGCATTATTATTATTATTATTTTTTTTTTTGGGGGGAGGGCTGTTGAATGCCATTATTACACTGTATTGACTTAAAATACTATTTTCCAGTCACCAGAGTGGGAGAAAAATACCCAATTCTGGTTATTTATCTCTGTGATGACAGCTGCTGACGATGGGTACCTCCCAAAAATTGCAGTTTGACATAGTGGCTTATTTTAAAATTTATTTTCTCAGTCCTGGAGTAGGTTGCTATTTGAGTCTGCATCCGCAATAACTTAAAATAAGAAAAAATTCCTGTCCATGAGGCTCCTTACTGCGACTGCTCAGAAAATTTTAGAATTTTTCATAAGTTGTTTTTGACAAAAATCAAAGAAAAAAAGTAAGTTAATCATGCAATCCAATAAGGGTTATTATACCGTATTTTTTACTTCATTTCCTAAAGAAAAACAATAATTTTCTATCATCAAGGAGGACTTTATTCTGTCTTTCTGCTTTAAAATGTTGATTACACTCTGGTGTTACCAAAGTTGGGGTGCCTTCTGTGAAGGTTGACCTCATTGAAATCTACTAGGACCTCAACATGGTAAGTAGGATGGGGTTTAATAAAGAGATGTAGTGGACACTTTAGGATACGGTCAGATGGCCCCTTTAATATATTTTATTGATTTTTTACAGAGGAAGAGTGAGAGATAGAGAGTTAGAAACATCGATGAGAGAGAAACATCGATCAGCTGCCTCCTGCACACCCCCGTACTGGGGATGTGCCCACAACCAAGGTACATGCCCTTGACCGGAATCGAACCTGGGACCCTTTAGTCCACAGGCTGACACTCTATCCACTGAGCCAAACCGGTTAGGGCCAGATGGCCCCTTTAGGACTCAGACACTCATTCCCCCTGATGTCAGGGGTGTTGGCCTGAGCTGACAGGTCTCAGCTGATTCTCTCTCCGAATATTGTCCTGAGCAGAAGCTCATCTCTCTGTCCAAGGTCACTGCTCCTGCCTGAGGACAGATCACATCCAATGACTGATCTCGGGGTGAGGTGTAAAGGCCCTGTCACCTCGATGCAGAACCAGACATCCCTGAAGGACCATCTTGGCTCTAGAGCAGTCCCCGTGGGGTTGGTGGGGGCCTTTGTTGTGAGCGGATGGCAGTTCAAATGTTTCCTCTGTCCAACCCAACCCCTCTCACTGCACCACGGGCGTGGGCCTGAGGAGCACACCCTAGTCAGCTTCTGACATGCAAGTCTCCATCTCAGATTTGGTGCTGAAGAGCCAACCTCGAAGGCAACAGTGCCCCATGTTTGATTTATAGGATTTGATTCGTCCTAACAGATTACGCACACAGGAGCAACAATAGAAAACGGTGGAGGCATGGGGCACCTATTGAAAAACAAACAACCATAGATAGGTTTGGAATGCCTGAGATCTTCGGAGCTCAGCTTTTGTAATATTGACCTCTTGAATCCTCTCCTCCATTCTCTCTCCTGCCACCGACAGAATCTCTCCCTGTCCCCGGTTTGCCCCTATTCCAGCTCAAGCATTCTCCTCACGGCTGGCGAGATGATCTTTCGAAAACGCAGACTTGGTATTAGAACTCCCCTGTTTAAAAACCTCTCATGCTTCCACATTGTTACAGTTTAAACAGGGTGTTTTATCCCTGAAAATCCTTCTCCTGGTGTTTATGTCTAAACTTCACTACCTGTAACGTCCTTCCTCTAGTGACTGATCCCAGAGTGCCTAGTATAACCTTAGCACCTGTGTTAGAGTCTTTGAATGTTTCACTATTTCCAACATACAGCATGTCTTTCTGTGATTCAGTATGTGCTGTTGATCCTTAATACCTTTTCTCTATCCTCTTGTCTTGTTCCATTGACCCTGCAAGACTCCTCAAATCTTCATGATCTACTTAATTGTTCTCTGATTCTTCAATCAAAAAACAGCTGTTTTCCAATTTTATGTGAGAATTCATCTAACACAAAAGCTATGTTGTGTTATAATGATCATGTTTACATTTCTTTGTATTCCACTAACGAGTGCATTTTTCAAGGGCAATGGGATACCACTTAATTTGCACTCCAGTGCCCGGCTCTGCTCATATTAACTAGAGAAATAAGGACATGGGCATGTCTTAACTTAGGTTTCCCCAAAGCTGCCCCTAAAACAAGGGCGTGGGTGTAGTTTATGTGAGAAGTGAATTTAACAAGCAAGAGTGAGTGAGAAGGAGGAATGAGACAAGGAGGAGGAGGGCAATTCAGTAATGAGTTAACCAGGTTTTGAGACGGTCACCACTGTGGATAGGGGTCAGAACCTTTGAGGACTGCCTAAATTCACCACGGAAAGTATGTCCAAATTGTCCTATGAAAGACAAGACGGTGGAGGCATTTGCCCACTCACTCCATCACACATTAGTTATTGGTTGCCCAGGCCATATGAACTCCCCCTCTCTTCCAGATTGTTCCTGTTCCATGGCTGGGTGAGACCTGGGCTTTGGAAACAGTCTGAAGGAGAGAATATTAACGATTCTGCAGTGTGTACATAAATGCCCACTGTAGCTGCAGATGAAACCACAGGTAGGCTATACAGACGTAGTCGAGGGTACCAAAGCATATGCTACAGGGCATTCTAGAGCTAACGTTTTGAGATTATTAATTTTAAGGAAGCAGTGTTGGATCTGATCGGGTACTCTAAAGTGGAAAACGTAACTAAATACATTTTCAGTGCAACTAAATATAAACCAACATTTATATTTATGTCAAGGATTCTTAATCCCTTTAAAGAGTTTTACTTAGTTAAACCTGGCTTTTTTTTTCATCTTCTTTATTATCTCTTCCATAGATAATGGGGCATATATTAACATGGCAATTTAAGCTCTCTGAGCCTCAATTTTCTTATAGATAATGACAGTATAAGAATCTGTTTCACAGAATTATTTTTTTGTCTATCCGTTCACTTATTCATGATACAAATACCTATTGAGCATCTACTATATGTCAGTCACTATTGTTCTTAGGACTATGGATCTAATGGAGAGTAAAAACAAGACAAAAAACAAATCAAAGATTCAAACGAACAAATTATTTACCAGTCTTTGACAAAATAAATCTGGTGAAGGAGAGACACTGAACAAATAATGACACAAATATGTATAACATTAAAAAAAATTAGTTAATGCCAGAAAAGGAAAGCATAATTTACAGTTTTCACAAGGGTGTATAGTAGGGGTACAGACTTTACTCAATGGCCTCAGACTGTCCATCTGTCAAACTAAGAACTGCCTGAAGATTGATCAGGAGTTTGTGAGCTGAGGAGCAGGAAATGAAGACGATGAGCACTAAGTGAAGGCATGACATATGCTAATGGAGATGAGGTTTTTCAAAAAAAGTGAAAAAAGTAGAGAGAGTCAGCAAAAAGCAAGGCTGGAGAAGTAAGCAGGGACAAGAACATTTGGGAGGCTGTAGGCCCACCAGTCACCATGAGTGGGAAGCAAAGGGAAGACTGTGAAAGACTTTGAGCGGAAGAGGGATGTGGTATAACATACTTGTAGAAGTTTGCTTTTTCTGCTAACCATGGATTGAATGTATGCTGGGATGCAGGCAGTGTAAATGGTTAGGACCATAGTGCTATTGAAAGGTGACTGACTTCGTAAAGCATCACCTGTGTTGGGGTTATTTAGGACCTACATAAAGTTGATAGGACTTGGTGGCTTTCCGCTTTTATTATCTTCCATTCTTCTTTCTTTGTTTTTTATTCCCTTAATTTCCCCCCTTCTTTCCTAATAACTTATTCTTAGCATCTCAAAGAGAACTTCAGGAAGAAAATGAAGTTATGCCATTCATAAGCAATGGCCCATCACACATTTCTTTTCCTGCTCCTGGGTGATTTGTGCTACTGAAAAGGGCAAAAGGGGATATCGAGCCATACTACTCAGGATTTATGGGGCGAGGAGAAGGAGTCACAGTCTTCATGGTGTTGTTAGAAGTGAAGCAAAAGATGTTAGGAATCATTTGGCCGATAAAATTATGCGCAAAGAGAGGTCAAGGGTGTTGGGTAAACGAGAAGTGAATTAGAGGTGTGAGTATCAGCGATATGGTAAGAGACATCTGGACATATTCAGTTCCAAAGAAGCATAATGCAATCCTTTCATGATAGAAAAAGGGAAATGTGAAGAAATTCAGGTAACAAGTATGATGGTAATTTTTGGTATGTTAAACTGGTATATCTATGAATGTATATATAACGTGAGTTTTAATTCTTAGAAATAATTGTAATGATAATGAATTAGAAATATTTTAAAAGCTTCCAAACAAAAATTAAATATAGTGAATGTTGTTTGATGAGAAATAGCACAAAATCAAGGAAGGTGCTAGGCACAAATGTATACAGGAAACATTACCTAAATTCTTTTTTTAAAAATAATTTTTTATTAATGAAAGTATCCGTTTTCCCCCATTCACCCCCTCCAGGCAGCCCCCTCACTCTCCCTGCCCCAGGCCTTCAGCACCCTATTGTCTGTGTCCATGGGTTATGCATCTATGCATACAAGGTCTTTGGTTGATCACCTCCCTCCCACCCACTCTTCCCTGCCTTCCCTCTGAGGTTCCGCACTCTGTTCCACGCTTCCATGCCTCTGGTTTCACTCCATTCATCAGTTTATTTTGTTACTTAGATTCCACATATGAGTGCGATCATGTGATACTTGTCTTACCCAGATTCTTTATAGAAAAATCAAAGAGCATCTTTCCTTTAGTATATTAAATCTGAGCTTATTAATCATGATGATATCACTTCGTATTTTGTTTTTGTTTTGCAACTGTTTTGATGCACACTAAGTTTCACATGCCTGAAGTGTGTATTTTGATGGTTGTGACATATATACACCTGTGGAAACATCACCATAATCAAGCTAACATACAATTCCATCAGCCCCCAAAGTTTGCTCGTGCCCTCTTAATATACTACTTTCTTCCCTGAACCACTCCCATCCCCAGGCAAGCACTGATGTGCTTTCTGGCACTACACATTAGTTCGCATTTCCTACAGTTTTATAGAAGTGAAATCATACAGTATAATTCTGGGTTCTTCTACCCAGCGTAATCATCTTGAGATTCATCATACTGTTGTATGTATCCTCATTTCATTCTATTCTATTACTTAGTAGTAGTACATTGTATGAATATACTACAAATTATTCATCAATTTGCCTATTAATAGACAGGTGAGTTATTTCCATGTTCTATCTTTTATCAAGAAAGATCCTATGAATATTGGTGTACAAGTATTAGTGTGGGCATGTGCTTTTATTTCTTTTGAGTAAATACTTAAGAATGTAATGGCCAGATGTATATTTAACTTCAAATACTATTTCAAGTTGTTTCCCAAAATAGGAGTGCCAGGCAAGATGGTGGAGTAGGTGAATGCTGTACCCACCTCCTCCCATGAGTACTTCAAAATTACAAATAAATTATAGAACAATCAACCTGGATAAACATCTGAAGACTAGTTGATCAGAAGTCCTATTATTTTTTGTTTTTCTGTTAATCCTCACCCAATTATATTTTGTCATTGATTTTTAGGGAGAGTGGGAGAGAGAGGGAGAGACAAAAATAAACATCGATGTGAGAGAAACACATTGATTGACCCTGGACCTGAATCAAAATTGGGACCCTTTGGTCAGCAGACCGACACTCTATCCACCGAGCCAAACCAGCTAGGGTACAGAAGTCCTATTATTAAGGATGTAAGGAAGAAGCCAGTTGAGACTGGTAGGAAGAGAAGAGATGTGAAACAGGTTGGCTTCACACCCAGGTGTGGTGGTTGAGAATCAGGAGGTATATCCCAGTTGTAGGGGTCTCCCCTGAGAAGCAAGGTGTCCCAGCCCCACACCAGGCCCCCAGATTGGAGCACCAGGGCCAGGAAGAGAAACTCCCACAACATCTGGCTGTGACACTCAGCAGGGATTTTATCTGTCAGTGTGAGATGGATGGCATCTGGAAACCCAGACATTCTCTTGAAGGGCACGCACACAGACAGACTTGCTCACAGGCTCTCACCCTGAGCTCCAGAAGCGGGGCAGTGGCTGGTGGGTGAGGTGCCAGAGACATACAGGGAGAAACCCAGTTGTGCACCGTGAGGGAGAACAGGAGGAACAGCCACCATTGTCCATGTGGCAAGCCCTCCTCTCACACAGCCAGCAGGTGGGCACCATCTTTTCTGTGTTGAGCCCTCCCCCTGTGACCAAAGCTGAATCTGCATTAGCCTGGAGAGGACCACTTGCCTCTACCCTAATGAAATGCTTACAACCCCCCAACCCAACTCTTATGCGCAACTGGCAGGCAACTGTGCATGAAGGGTTCCTTTTCTCCACACCCTTGCCAACATTTGTTGTTTGTTGATTTATTGATGATAGCTATTCTGACAGGTATGAGGTGATATCTCATTTGCATGTCTCTGATGATGAGTGATGTCGAGCATCCTTTCATAGGTCTATTGGCTATCTGTATGTCCTTTTTAGAGGAGTGTTTATTCAGGTCCTTTGCCCCTTTCTTTTTTCTTTTTCTTTTTTTTCTTCATTGTTCAAAGATTTACATATATTTCCTCCTTCCCCGATTGACACTGCCCAACCCCCCCCCCCCAGCCATTCCCACCCCGGGCAAGCCCCCACTGCCCTAGTGTCTTTGTCCATTGGTCATGCTAATATGCATGCACACAAGTCCTTTGGTTGCTCTCTAACCACCCCCCACACCTCCCCTGCCATTTGTCTCTGGATCTACCTTTGCCCCTTTCTTAATTAGATTGATGTTTGTTTGTTTATTTGTTTGGTCTTGTCTCTTCATTTTGTTGATACAGATAATATATTATAGAATTGTATACCTGAAACCTATATAATTTTATTAACCAATGTCACCCTGATAAATTAAATAAATAAATAAATAAATAAATAAATAAATAAATAAATAAAAAGGGCATTCTTGGGATAAGTGGAGAAATTTGAATAATGTCTAAATTAGAAAAAAAATATTGTATTATGTTAAATTTCAGGATGTCCTTAGAAAATATACTCTAAAGTGTTTAGAGGTAAAGAGAAAAAAAGAATGATAAAATACGTAAGACAAATGGTCACATTTATTTATTTTTTATTTTTTTTATTTTTTTTCAAATGGTCACATTTAAATGGCAAAATTGGGTGATGGGTATCAAAGGGTTCTTTGTAACAGCCCTGTGAAATTTTCTGTAAAATTTAAAGAATTGCAAAATAAAACAGTAAAAACAAAAACTAACTAACTAACTAAAATATACAACACGTACAAATACCAAGCATAAGTCTTTCTTGGTGGGACATACGGGCAAACCAAAAAGAGAAAGGTTACCAAAGCAATCATTTCTGGTAATTAGAAAAATAAGATTAAAATGAGGGACAGAAGGAATTTTTTAGTTATCTCGATCACAAATTAAATATGTAAAATATTCATGGAGTACTGGGGAAATAACATGGCAAATTTGACATTTGGAGATTTATTCATTTTTTATTCATTCATTTACTCACTCATTCATTAATTATCCCATCAGCATTTCTTGAACATTTACTGTCCATTGTACCTTGGATAAAACAGTTGTTTCAAAATATAATCCTTGTCTTTGAAACTAGTAGGCCACAGAAACACGTAAGTTATTACAATACGATTTGGTGAGTGCTGTGTTAAAGGTTTATGCAGCCAGCTTAGAATTCAGAGAGGGAGGAGTCAAACCCATTCTGAGCAGGGAGGAAGAGAGGTCAAAAAGCTGTCCAGAAAACTTTTTTTTCTTTAAATTTAAATAATAATTATAGTAATCTAGAGCGTCAAAGACCAGAATATTTCCTTATCATGAGCACTGCATCGATTACAATTACCCATTATTTGCACATGCTCACGTGCCTTTCCCTTGACTATGTCATCAGTCATATAAAAAAAAAAAATGGGGGTCACCACCTTTTCAGACTATTTCCGGAAATGCTTGCCTCCTTCTCCCTTCTCGTGGCCAGTGGGGTTTTCCAGGAATAAATGATGACATGGTCTCATATACTTAATATATGAAACTGAGGGACTATTCCTGGAAATACTGCGTTCAGGTATTGACATATAACCAGAAGCCTGAACAGGCAAAAATTTGACTTGTTACTCGGACCCCTGAAAATGATCTTTCAAAGCAGACACGGTCTGTGGAGGGAACTTGACCAGACTTCCACAGAGAAGAAATATTTCAACTAGTTTATAGGGTACAGTTGATTGCTACAGTGATTTCCACCTAAAGAGTGGATGAGCATCAATAAAGGCTCATTCACGCTGAACTTTCTGTAATTGACTCATAAGGAGCTTAAATGTAATTTGTTCTTATATAATGCAGGCTCATAAAATGCATCATTTTTCTGACCCAGTGGAATATTTATCATTAAGAGGTTTTATTCAAGGCTAGACTCTTTAAAAAAAACTGAACTTCCCCCCAACCCCCCATTCTAGAAAAATCCTCCAGTTAAAGAACTGAAGTGCTTCAAGCACCCTAGTAATGGTACAGTAAATTACATTTTCTCATTTGGAACATTGTAAAAGATTTCTCTGCAGAGTGATTTATCACGCAACAATTAGGAACCCAAGGGAATTAGATGACCATTTTAAATTTTATCAGCTTGTTTCAATAAACTGTTAATGTGACCCTAATGTTTGGGAAGCACTTTAATATAATCAGATTTTGGTTGTTCAGTCTACTGACATTAATGGCTACCTCATTAATCATAGCATTCTCACTGAGACCTTGGAGCCTGGGCTAAGTTCAGGGAGCCAATTCTTGCAATAATAAAAACAAGCAATTTTTGATAGGGAAATATTCTCACCTTAACCATGAAATGCATTTTGTTATTTCTTTGGAACTGACGGGGGTAGCTGGAAACTCTAAAAGCTTATAAAATAACAATTAAAAACACTTTAGACTTAATTCCCAAATTGGTCCATCAAATCAAGGCCTCTTATAATCATTACCTGCAATTATTTTCTATTATTGAAAAAGTATAGAGCTTATATAGCAAGACCTAACAAATCCTATCTAATAAAGAGGGAATATGCAAATTGACCGTCATACCATCACAAAAGATGCCAGCGCCCATAGCCACAGGATGGTGGCGCCCAGTGTCCACAGTCCTACCGGAGTCCCCCAGTCCTTTCAGCCCTGCTGCGGGGGGGGGGGGGGGGATTGGCAGGCGCCCAGTGTGGCCAGACCCGCCCTCAACCCCCCAGCCACCCAGGGCAGGCCTGAGGCGCAGGCAAGGCTTGGATGGCAGCTGCCCAGCCGCCCAGGGCTGCCCGAGGCTCAGGAAACCAGGGCCAGCCAAGGCTTGCGCTGCCGTCAGTGGCAGCAGCAGGGGTGTGATTGGGGCATCACCTTCCCCTGATCACCAGGTCACCTCCCGCCCCTGAGGGCTCCTAGACTGTGAGAGCGGGCAGGCTGGGCTGAGGGATCCCCCCTCCAGAGCATGAATTTTCATGCAGCGGACCTCAAGTACATAATAAATGTCCATCTCCCAAGCCTGGGTAGCATCTGATGGTTTGCACAAATCCTGCAGAGCCTTCAGCTTTTAAAACCCTGGAGTTGATTCCTCAGTGGCTTTTCCAGAGAGGTGTGAAAAAAGGTACCGTGGAGTGATTTATAAGATTTCAGGAAGTTATGTGTAAAAGTAGAGCTTGATTTTAGCACTCCTGGCTTTTTTACATTGTGATTACAGACACTCTCCCAGTCTCTTAAAAGTCTATAGAATTGAAAGAAATAAGATTTTTTAAACCATAGTATCACTGTAGTTTCCTGCTTGGATTACTACCATGAAATGCCTTTGTATTATATGTCATGACTGGAAAAGAGGACCAGTGCCATCTGTTTCTCAAGTTATGGTTTTGTTTTATTAATTCTCCTTAGTAAACTTAATATAATATGATCTTACTAGAAACGGAGTTTATAAAACCATACAGGTAGCTGGAAACAGAAAAATCAGATGGGTTTCAGTCAAGCTAAAAAGTCCCCGTGCTTTAAAAATATTTCATTTGGGGGTTCAAGGAAATCTCATTATTAAGTGAGTAGTTTGTATTCTGGGTTTTAGATTATCCTCAAGGATTAAACTATAGAAAATAGAGCCTTAAAATCAAATTTGAAAATTCATAAAAACGCAACCAAACATTTCTTCCCAGAGTAGATTTCTTTTTTTTTTTTGGGGGGGGTGGGGGGGAGGCGGGAATGTAACATGACTGAATCACTGTTCATAACTATTTCAGTTCCCAATTTGTTATAAACTTAAAATACATGATTTTAAATAAGGATGCTAAGGTAGCGATTATAGGTGATTGTATTGAAAAGGGAGTGTGAGACCGCTGAAAAACTGTTCTGGTACAATGTGCCTTCTCAAGGTGACTGAATGGCATCGCCCAGAATGGTGCCAGTTCGCCCATTCGGTCACCAAATACTTGTGGAGCGTTTTCTAGTAGATAGGATTTTGAAATTAATTTGCTGAGCCCATATTCCGTGCATGAGAGTGCTTTCAGGGTTGGGAAGAAATCGTGTCTGCTTTGCCTTGCATTCAGTAAGCACTTCCTTCATTACTTTATGATCATCAGATAGATAAACATATTATGAGAATGACCAATTTTGCAAAATGTGAACGACATAATTCTCCATGCAGCCAGAAATCCCTCAATGGAAGGCTCCCTGTTCAGGACAGATTCCTTAACAGGGAGAGATTATGCTCTGACAGCAAAGATAAAGACGCTTTTTTTTTTTTTTTTTTTTTTCAGGTTAATGCAAAGGTATAAGTGAAGGTATTGTCTGCCAGGGTAGGATTTTTAACAGTTCTCCCCCAATGAAGGGTTTTCCTGTTTGGAAAGTGTGGCAACTAGGAAACACACTGCTCATATCTGCTGCTGAGGGAGCAGAGCTGACCGACAGCCCCAGCTGCTCCCTGGGAACCTATAACGGGTGCGCACCCAGGGTGCTCTTCCCCCAGGCCGCCCCCAGGTGGTAACATGCAGGGATTGGCGGGAACAGGATTCCATGGGTAGGGATCTTTGGCTTAGGGACTCCATGGGACTGGCCACAATTTTCTTCAGATTGCATCACAGTCTGAGGACTTTCTACCTGTCTCCTTTAAAAAAAAAAAAGTTATTTAGTATTTTTTTATTGATTTCAGAGAGGAAGGGAAAGGGAGAGAGAGATAGAAACATCAATGATACGAGAGAATCATTGATCGGCTGCCTCCTACAGTCACCTACTGGGGATTGAGCCCGCAACCAACCGAGGCATGTGCCCTTGACCGGAATGGAACCCCGGACCTTTCAGCCCACAGAACTACAATGTTCCATTCACTGAGCAAAACCAGCTGGGGCTACCCGTCTCCTTTCTAGCTCTGTGGTGTGCAGGCTCTCCCTTCCTAGTCCTGCTTCCTGCCCTCATCCTTCACACCAGCTTCCCTCATTAAATCTCTTGTACATCCCATCCTTCCTTGGCTTCTACTTCTCAGAGGACCCAAACAAAGAAAATGTGTTCGGTAATCCTTGCAAGCTCTTTTAACATTTATGACAGGAAACCGGGCACTTATTTTATTTGAAAGAGTATTAGCTGCTACTGGAAGGTTACAGTCATAATGACTGCTCTCTCTCTTCAAACATGTAGAATCTTTTTAAAAGGCCTACCGTAGACCTTTGTATCCCATTTTTATTGGTGCGAGGCATTTTTTACTATAAGCAACCTGTAAACTAATAGTTTGTGTCACGTCACAAGCTTTGACTCTGTGGCTTGGTTTCAAGTTATGGATGGGTGATATACATAGATGCCATGTTGTAAAACCATGTACTCTTGCGCAGTCTGTAGTGCATATTATGCCTTAAATTATTCCTTAAATTCATCTTGCAGAATTCTGTAAACAGATGAAAGTTTATTCTCAGTAAACACTGCCTTATATTCTGCTACTGCTTTAGTACAGCAATTTTCAAACCTTTTTAAGTATGGATCAAAAGCATAACAACAAATAGTTATCTATTAAGCAAATAAAAATGTTAGTATACACTGAGTGGCCAGATTATTATGATCTCTGAATGCACTCAGTGGCCAGATTATTATGCATTCAGAGATCATATATCTATAAATCAATATATATATATATTAGAGGCCTGGTGCATGAATTCATGCATGGGTGGGGTCCGGCCAGCCTGGCCAGGGGGAGGGGACATGGTCAGTTGGCCGGCCTGCCTGCTGGTCGAACTCCTGGTTGAGGGGACAATTTGCATATTAGCCTTTTATTATATAGGATATACACTGAGTGGCCAGATTATTATGTGTTCAGAGATCATCATCATCTGGCCACTCAGTGTATAAGGGCCCAGAGACCCAACTGTTTAACCTCTCTTCCCCAGAGACTCCTAGAATTCTACCTTGAATTTTGAAAACCATCACGTAGATTATTCCAATCTCTGAGATCACAAACTAAATTTATAGCCCCACAAGCTTTAGGAAGGTAGTCACAGACCTTGTTCCATATGGTGTCTTTTTAAATTTTTTTCAACTGTGACAGAACTTTCTATGAATGACAGGGAAAATTACATAGCTGAAGCAGGTGAAAAATTCATCTCAGCTGGCACCAACATTTTTCCTGGGAGATAATCGTCCTTGTTTAGTACAATACTTAGGTATGCCTTTTAGAGTTGCACCTGAGACCTTCCAGTCATGAGCTTTGAAGACAAATTTTAAAATGATAACTAAACTGCTCTGTTGAACAAATGTACAGGAAACAGAGGGCTGGAAAAGAATGAAATGGAAGAATAGGGTGGTGGGGGGAGAAGCAATGAGAGTCAGGCAAGACAGTCAGGGACAGACTCCTGAGTTATATTTTTAAAAGCCAAAATGTATAACTCTATCCCATTATAATTTTTTATTTGTTAATCCTCACCCGATGATATTTTTCCATTGATTTTTAGAAAGGGTGGAAGGGAGAGGGAAAGACAGAGAAACATTGATGTGAGAGAGACACATCAACTGGTTGCTTCCCAAATGCCCCAACCAGGACCAGGGATTGAGCCTGCAACTGTAGGTGCCCTTGACCAGAATCAAACCCAGGATCCTTCAGTCTGCAGGCTCTATCTATTGAGCCAAACCAGCTAAGACATATATCCCATTATAATTTAAATGATCCTATATAACAAAATGCTAATATGCAAATAGACCGAGCAGCAGAACAACTGGAACAACCAAACAACTGAAAAACCGGTCGCTATGATATGTGCTGACCACCAGGGGCCGTGTGTGGAACATGGCAGGCGTTAGCTGCGGCGGGATGGTGGAGCAGGTGAGCCGGGGTGCCAGACCAAGGTGGGGCACCGGTCACTATCATCAGGGCGAGCCTCAGGCAGTTACTGAAAATTCTTTGCTCCCATGTGTGATGGTCCGCCTGGTGCTCATACCCGCTGCCGGTGCTGGAGCTGCTGCTCACACCCTCTGCTGCTGCCTGGTGCCGGCCCCGATCACTCAGTGCTGTCAGCGGGTGCGAGCAGGGGCTGCTGGCCTCTATTGCCCCTCAGGGCTTCTCCACCTCCCCCTGCTCCTGAGGGGTGATCGGGGCCGGCAGCTGCCTCTCGCACCTGCTGTCGGCGATGGCCCCGCTTGCACCCGCTGCTGGTGCCAGAGCCGCTGCTCGCACCTGCTGCTGGTGCCCGGCACCAGCCCTGATCACTCAGCGCCATCAGCGGGTGCGAGCGGCGGCTGCCAGCCCCCATCGCTCCTCAGGGCTTCTCCACCTCCTCCTGCTCCTACGGGGCAGCAGCCGCCACTTGCATCCGCTGATGGCGCCAGCCCCGCTTGCACCCACTGTTGGCACCAGCCCCAATTGCTCTACACTGGCAGCAGGTATGAGCGGGGCTGGCACCATCAGTGCATGGGAGCGGCAGCGGGGACCAGGGGTGCAGAGGATAGGCCGAGACCCACCCCTGTGCCCACTGCAGCCTCGCGGCCCACAGTTCCTTTCAAGGTGCACGAATTCGTGCACTGGGCCCCTAGTATATTATAACTATGTATTGCTCCCACTTTATGGAGCATCAGTTATTGCTACAGATGTTTAGGTTCTTTATCTATTTTGTTTCTAATCCACATAAATCTTCTGTAATGCACAGGATGTTCCCACTTTATGGACAGGGTATTGATTCCATCAGGCAAGTACTTATTGACAGCTTACTGGTGGATACACACGATGTTAGAGTCTGTGGTATAGTCGAGAACAACGGAGGTTGACCTTCGTGGTCTCAGGGAGTTTCACTTATCTGCTTTATGCTGGTGCTGAAAGATCCAATCCTAGGTATATTTTTAAAAATAAAATACACTCTGGTAAGTCAAACTCTTTAAACAAGTTAATAATCTTGGCTTTTCCAGTTCTTTGTGTTTTGTAACAGATCCAAAATGGAGAGAGAAACTACTAGAACTACACACCTTACCATGTGTTATTGATTACTGTAGGCACCTTTCATAGCTACTCACAGGTCTTGGAACAGTACTTGGAATTTAAAATGTCGTCTTCTGTGCTTGATGTGCTTAATTATGTCAGCACCAGCTGGATGGAGATATTGACAAGAGAGTACAACACGGCTGCATTCCCTCCATAATTCAAGTTCAGTGGCAGGCTTCCACCGCGGTCTCCCCTCCCACCTCCATCTGCATAAAGTAGCTTGAGCCTAGTGCTCCACATTTAAATGCACACAAAGAAGTGCATGCAGAGACAGGTGTTGCTATGGTTTCAATCTTCAGTATCAAAGGTCTCTAATACAAAAATTATCGTCAATAATTAAATTGCTAATAGCCACAGGAAGTGCATACCATGTTAGGTTCCAAATGATGTTTTAACGCCTTACTAACTTGTTCTCTGGTGACAAATTTTGATCAACTTCTTCCTCCTCCTAGGGGTTAAACCGCAAAATATCCCATCTGCTTTCATCACCTTTGGAGCGTAATGGCCTTATAAGTCTAATAATAATGTAGGTAGATATTCAATGGAGGTATTTGGTTTCTGCCATAAGCTTAGAAGGAAATGTATCATTTGCAGTCCTTTAAAAGGTGTTTTTTTTCCCCTACTTATGTAATTTAACAAATATTTATTGAATGACTGCTATGTGCCTGATGATGGAGCTATAAGATACAGAAGATACAGTTCTTCTCTAGAAGTTTATCAGTTAGCAATGGACACTGGCAAGCAGGCAAGAATTCAATAGATAGAAATTCATAGGATACTTGTGGAAGGACTCGGGAGGACAACCAATATTATAGTGGCTTATTTTGCTATTTAAAAATAAAATGTTTACATACTCTCCATATAGGAAAACAAAATCATCAATACCTAGAGAATAATTTTAAGTAAATGAACAAAAACTCAATCTGTGACTGCCTGATGCAATGTGTAAAATACACTGAGTGACCAGATTATGATGATCTCTGAACGCATAATAATCTGGCCACTCAGTGTACTTCTCTTGAGTACCTCATTTACTTGAAATCAAAGATACTATAAATCGTGCACCTGATCAATTTTCCCCTTTGCACTGGCTGATAGAAAGCTCAGGGCAAATAGGTGGTTGATCTCCAGCAGAAGTCTAGAATACTTTTGGTACCCATTTGAGATACAAATACACTGAGTGGCCAGATTATTATGCATTCAGAAATCATAATAATCTGACCACTCAGTGTCTATATTTTATAATAGCTGAGGAGACTAATCACTTTTTTATAAGTTAAAGCACAATAGATTTTTTCATAAATTCCATATCCTTAAAATTCTATAATACAAACAATGTAAATAAAATAGTCATATTTTAAAATCCTATATAATAAAACACTAATATGCAAATCAACTGAACAGTAGAATGACCGATTGCTATGATACGTACAGACCACCAAGGGGCAGACGCTCAACGCAGGAGCTGCCCCCCTGGTGGTCAGTGTGCTCCCGCAGGGGGAGCACCGCTCAGCCAGAAGCCTGGTTCACAGCAGCGCTAAGGACCCCTCGGGGGATGTCCGACTGCCCTGCAAGAAGGTACAGGCTGAGGGACACCCCCCTCCCAGTGCATGAATGTCGTGCACTGGGCCTGTAGTATGACTATAATAATGATTGTAATTTTGCTATATGAAATGAATATAAGTAGCTAATTTGTTATATCTTATATAAATGCTTAAAATATGGACCAATTAGGAAATTTACTCAGAAATTCCTCCATGAAAAGCAAACAAAAAGATTTCGCTATAATATGTAAAGGATTGTCTAGTATTAAAATACTGTAAATGAATTTTTTCCATAATTGATCATAGGTACACAAATAAATCTCACTAGTATGATGCATATTTTAAGTCCCAAAGTTAACCACTTTTAGTGTTATGTTCGTTCTTATGTAGTTTTTTTTTTTTTTTGTAAGGAACAGAGATTTATTCAGGTTTCCTCATACAGGGAATCCTATAAAAATAAGAAAAACTGGAATTTTAGCCAATCATCAAGGAAAGCCAACCAACCAACCAACCAAACCAACCAACAAACAAATTGTTTTAAGTAAGAACAAGAAACCATGAACAGCCAGGCCTTGTGGCAAACGGGATTCAGCCTTAGAGCCAATGCAATTCTCAAGTTACCTCATTGCCTTCTCCCTGTGCGGGCCCCATTCTTCCTCAGTCAGCATCTAATTTCCAGCTATTGGGGCTTCCCTTGCTGTGTTTTCACTTCTGCTCCCGCCACCCATGAGCTATTCTACGCACCTCCCAATCCAATCCCACCCAGGAGGAAGATCTGATTGGTGTGGGTATCAGTATCTTGACTATGTGGGTATCAATATGTCACGCATGCTCTCTCAGGAGCCGGTGGATGCCTTGGAGTTCGCTGCCCTCCCCAGTGAAATCACTGTGGCCAAGACGTCAGAGTCCGGTGGTGGATAACTCGACCACCTACGACTGAGCTGCCACCTGGAGACCTCTGGGAAGACCTTTGCTAAAGGAATAGCACTTGCTTCTGATACGTGCAGTGTATGACACAGCTGCTCTGTCGCATGCTGACATGAGCACTCTGCCTATGACAAGCTGGATTCTTCTCAAAGTGCTTCAGTTTTCTCTAGAAACACGAGAAGCCTGTAGAGACAAAAATGGAACACCGAAGCACGTGTGCTGTTTTGCAGTCTACAAGAACATTTTAAACAATCCTCAGCATCGGGCATTATAGAAAGTAGAAGAAATACAAATAGGACTTAAGGAGCTAGGGATGTTCCAGGTGAAGCTTTATCAAGGCAAAATAAAACAGTTAGTGGCCTCACTGAGTTACCTAGAAGCGGAGGTCAAGAAGCGTGCACTCAGATCAGTGTGTTAGTTAGCCAGCGTTTCCATCGTTCCCATGTGTTTTGATTTTACATACCTATCACGTAGAATAGATATGCCGTAAAGGTGCAGAGTCATGTCACTTACTATTAATAATTTAAAATGTTACCGGCCCGTTTGTTAACAGTTATTGACTGCTTATTATGTGTTACCTACAAAATAATGTATCAAGTTATTTTGATAAGGTAACTTGTCAAACAATAACCCAACCCAATGATTTAACAAATCTCAATTCATCCTGGAAATGGACTTCAGGCTCATCAAGTTCAAAAGCAGTGTGTCTTCAATCAATTTTTGTTATGTGTCCTACCTACATTGTACCACCTACAAGGTATTCCAGTGACTGAGATCTGTTCCTAGCCTACCTTCACCGCTAAGATTATGTCTAGCCTCATGCTTTTTGTACAGATATATTCTAAACTTAAAGAAAAATAAAGCAAGTTACACTGAAGAATTTTTCATTAGGATAGAATTATGTGTACTGACTTAAAATCTCTCAATGATATCAATACTGCAGGATACAGTGAAAAGCAAGACATTTGTCTTTTTGAATTAGCAAGTGGACAGTATTTTGTCTTAAAGAAGGGACATTGCTTTGTAAAGTGTATTATGTTCGTTTGTTGTGTACTTTGTTTACTTAAACTCCAGCAAAACTAACTCATACACAAACTAGAACCTGGCTACCTGGGCCTGGTATTTTGTCCCAACACCTTTTTGAAATCCGATGCTCTGAGGGGTGACATCTTTCTCAATGATCCCTGTTTACAGATGAGGAAACTAAGTCACAGAGGGGTTTAATTATTTGCTCAAGGTCCATTCACAGCTGCTGAGTGTTGGGGCCAGGATTTGGTGATAGGCACCCTGAGTCTAGAATCCATTCTCTTCATAATCACTGTTTTATACTAGGCCCTAGAGAGAAATGTTTAAAAAAATAGAATATTCTGACTTTGGAGGAAAATTTAGCTTTCCTGTATGCTTCTGCTTAGGAAATACATTTTTTTTTCTACTTTTAAAGGTCTAGGTCAGTGGTCGGCAAACTCATTAGTCATCAGAGCCAAATATCAACAGTACAACGATTGAAATTTCTTTTGAGAGTCACATTTTTTAAACTTAAACTTCTTCTAACACCACTTCTTCAAAATAGACTCTCCCAGGCCGTGGCATTTTGTGGAAGAGCCACACTCAAGGGGCCAAAGAGCCGCATGTGGCTCGCGAGCTGCAGTTTGCCGACCACGGGTCTAGGTGATCAAATTTCAGGAACAAGAAAGGAAACTTCGCCCTGGCCAGGTGGCTCAGTTGGTCAGAGCATTGTCCAGTACACCAAAAACATGGAGGGTTCGATTCTTGGGTAGGGCACATACCTAAGTGTGGGCACGTACAGGAGGCAACCAATCAACATTTCTCTCGTTCTCTCTCAAGTCAATAAAAACATATCATTTGTTGATGATTAAAAAGAAGAGAAAAGGAAAGGAAAGGAAAGAAAAGTTTAAAAAGAAGGCAGAAAACACTTAGGGAAGTTGATTCTGATGGATTCTGATGATTGATTTTTAGGAAGAGTGGTTGGTCTGCCAATATTAAGACTTCCTGGTTTTCATACTCTAGATGCATATACACATTATACTATTTAAAGCATTTACCCTCAATTTTTTGCTACTATCCACATGTCCACTAATTTTAACTGTTGTTTTTTTTAAAAGTTATCTTTTGTACATAGGAATGCCTCTGTCCCACCTGGTCTTAGTACTATGGGATTCTCTGTTCCCCAACTTGCAAAGGGTAGCTGACTGGTTAAACCCATGCTAGGTCCATTTTGAGGTGTAGGAATTGGGGAAAGTAAGAGTGAGCAAAGTAAGTGTGTGTTGTGGGGGAGGATGTCTCTGTGTAGTTTTGGGATTCTTTGATAACTGGCTGCTTAATTATAATGTCAGTGAGCCCTATATCAAGCACCCTTAACCTAATTTGGAAGCAAGGATAAGAAACTATCAAAGCCATACATTTTTTGTGACTCATCCTATCTAATAAAGAGGGAATATGCTAATGGACCCTCACACCATCGCAAAAGATGGTGGCGCCCACAGCCATAAGGAGAGAATATGCCAATTGACTGCCCTGCCCTCAAAGTTGGCGGCACCCACAGCCAATAAGGAGGGGATATGCTAATTGACTGCCCTGCCCTCAAAGATGGCGGCACCCACAGCCACAAGATGGCAGGGCCCAGTCCCCTCAGCCCTGCCGGGGTGGCAGGCATGCGGCAAGGCTGGTCCAAGGCACTGGCAAGCCTCGGATAGCATCTGCCCAGCCACCCAGGGCCGGTCCGAGGCTCAGGTAACCAGGGCCAGCCCAGGCTTGCACTGCTGGCAGTGGCAGCAGCAGAGGTGTGATGGGGTATCGCCTTCCCCTGATCACTGGGTTGCCTCCCGCCCCTGAGGGTTCCTGGACTGTGAGAGGGGCAGGCTGGGCTGAGGAGCCCCCCCTCCTCCACTCCAGTGCATGAGTTTTCATGCACTGGGCCTCTAGTTTTACTATAAAAACCCTGCCTTTTTGTGGGATAAAAGAACTCTCTCTTTTTTTAAGTTTTTAAAATTTTTATTGATTTCAGAGAGGAAGGGAGAGGGATAGAGAAATAAAAACATCAATGATGTGAGAGACTCCTCAATCCACTGCCTCCTGCACTGGGGATCGAGCCTGCAACCCAGGCATGTGCCCTCACCCAGAATCCAACTGTGACCTCCTGGCTCATAGATCTGTTCTCAACCCCTGAGCCACACAAGCTGGGCAAGACCTCTCATACCACTGCTGGAATATTGGCTGTTAGAACACAGTCTCCAGCAAAACTAACTCATACACAAACTAGAACCTGGCCACTTGGGCCTGGTATTTTGTCCCAACACCTTTTTGAAATCTGATGCTCTGGGGGGGTGACATCTTTCTCCACTCATGGTTTTCATGAGAAGGGGTTTTCCCGAAATGCACCCCAAAAAACAGAGCTGGAAGGATACAAAAATAGCACCATCATTTCTGCCACAATTTTTCCTTTACCAGATTTCTTTCTCTTTTTTCTCACTCCTGTCCCAAATGATTTCTCATCCTGGAAATGGACTTCAGGCTCATCAAGTTCAAAAGCGGTGTGTCTTCCATCAATTTTTGTCATGTGTCCCACCTACATTGTACCACCTACAATGTATTTCAGTGGCTGAGATCTGTTCCTAGCTTACCTTCACTGCTAAGATTATGTCTAGCCTCACGCTTTTGGTACAGATATATTCTAAACTTAAAGAAAAATAAAGCAAGTCACACTGAAGAATTTTTCATTAGGATGGAATTATGTGTACTGACTTAAAATCTCTCAATGATATCAATACTGCAGGATACAGTGAAAAGCAAGACATTTGTCTTTTTGAATGAGCAAGTGGATAGTATTTTGTCTTAAAGAAGGGACATTGCTTTGTAAAGTGTATTATGTTCGTTTGTTGTGTACTTTGTTTACTTAAACTCTAGTTTAAATTATGTATGGTGATGCTTTATACCTTATTTTATAGTCTGAATAAAAGTAGGCCTCACTGATGTTCTTTGCTGTTAACTCTTTGCTAAGAAGCATTCATGATCACTGTTATCAGAGAGGCTTTCCAGAATAAGTAAAAGAATTAGCATGCTTTTAGCATACATTATACATACTGAATTCAGTGCTAAGGAATATGAATCTCTATGCATAGCCCAGGGAAGTTTTGTTTTGTTTGTTATTTTATTCTTTGAGAAACGATGTTTTTGTTTTCTGACGCACAAGGTATTTTGTGGATAACACTCGTTAGGGTTAATGGCATTAAAATGCAAAAATCTCTCCTGCTTTGTGAGAAGAGCAGGCCCCATAATATTTCCAGGAGGAATACTCTGAAACCTTCATAAAACATTTATATCATTTGGATAAAAAAAAAAAAAAAAAGAACAGAGAAACCTCCTTTAATAAAACATTTGCCCCTATTACACTATGCTGCCATGAGCATTTTACTGAAGAATCATACAATACATTTACATTACATGTACATTTTGCAAACAATGAGAGCACACCAATACCTTCGTGTTAAAGAAAATTGCCTCTGCACAAGGAAAGTGAGGGTTTTGGTAAAAACTTGCATGTTTCTCCATTGTCCTGGTTTATGTGTATGCCATTCCTAGTTTGGGTTCTAAAACCGATGTTAAGCTATGAGTCTCCAATGAACATGATAAAGAAGAAGAGAAGCTTATTTTTATTTAATTTTCTGAGTGCAGGGGAAGTAAAACTATAAAACTAAAAATTTATAATGGGGAAAAAGTAAATAAACACTCACAGAATAACCACACACTAAATTTATTTTGCAGTATGATTTTCATTACATGTTAAATGTGACTTAGCTGAAATTTTAGCAATATGAAAAGAATTTTCAAATAATATTAAGTACATTTTGAGTATCTAAATAAAAAATAAAATTTAAAATATTACAATAAACTTTATGTATTACTGCATATATATATATGCATAATTTCATAAATTCTAACAAAATATTTCTGGTCAGTTTTGGGTAGAACAGTATTCAGTTAATATTTATGTACCTTGAGTGAAATATTCCACTCTTCTTGAGGAAATGTTAAAGTGTTAAACATCTATGTTCTCCACAAGTAAATAACACATTATATGGTTACATTATGACCAGATTATATCTATTAGTTACTGCTGTGTACCATGTAAATCTCTAGACTCCCCTGGGAAATGAGAAAATCACTTCAGACTTCAATAACTAACCATCAGTTATTGCTCTGGGCAATAATAAAGCTGAATGCAATTACCTAAAGTGAAGTTAGCAGTGTAACAAATGAAACACAGATTTTTCTTCCCCTCAAAATAAATGTGGCATCTCCTCACCCCACACTATTGTGCATTATAATAAGATCTTCTAAACAGTGCATTATCCGAATAGTCTATTTGATATTTGAAATATATGGCATTAAAATTATTAAACTACTTTTCATGGCATCAGTGGGTTGGTGCTCAAAACAGCAACAGAATCACAAATAAATAAATAAATAAATAAATAAATAAATAAATAAATAATAGCTAGTGAGTTCCACAAAATTGCAAAATGTAAAACATTTCTTTTATATAATAGACTCGTGTCTTTAAAAATATTGAATTTTACCAATAAAAATGTTAAGACTTTTTACTGGTCTGTTTATGTAGCACAGTGACTAGGATGGCAAATGATAAAATCATTTTCAGAGTTAGCTATACATGGGCTTCCATGGTTAAAGTGTTTATTGAAACGAACATTAAAAAAAAGAAGTGGTTCAGAATAATTGCTAATTTATAAATTTTACTCAGACTTTATTTTTTTCTATAGCACTATTTATCCAAAATTGATTTTTAATTTATTATTTGTATGTATTTCCTATTTGTCACAACAGAATGCAATTATACTGAAAGAGATTTCCCAGTAGAAAGTTAATCGTGCTGTTTCACATTTTGTTTAACCATTTTTTATGGATAATTGTAGTCTGTGTTTTGGCATAGACCATTCCGAAACAGTAGAGGTCCTGGCAATTTGGCTGTTAGCATACATTTGGTGGTGAATATAGCCTTTCATTAGCTCTGTATTCAAATAGCACTGCCAAAGTATTTTTCATGTTCTTTGCTCATTTCTGTTTATAATAAATCCTTGGAAGCTTGAAGCTGACATCTGTTTTCTGAAGTAATCCTTTCTCTTTCCTCTATGTGGGCACATACTAACTTATTATTGTAGGGCTGTTTATTAGAGTTGGGCTGCGAGCAATTATTATTATTAAAGAAAAATGGATTGTTTTGTGGGGGGAAAACACACAGGAAAACTGCATGAATACTGTTACAAAAGGATATGTAAAAATTGGCACCTACACACACTGACAGCATCTGCTTAACTGCATATTTATATTCTGTAGTTTTATTATATGTTGAGTAATTTGAGGGATGTTTAATTTCATGGACCACACACGATTTGAGAATAAAATTCATGTAACAGAGTAAAATCTTTATTGAATTTGCTTGTCTGAAAACCCTCTGTTAATTCCTTTATCTCATTCAAATTGGTTCCTCTATCTCTCCCTCCTTCCCAATCTCTCTTCCTCCCGTTCTTCTTCCTTTCATCAGCATGTATTGACCACATACTGTACTGTGCTCCAGACTCTGTAAGCTGACAAAGGCAGTTCAAAGGTCAGTAAGACATGGTCCCTAACCACAAGAAGCTCACCATCTAACGAGGAAGAGAGACACATACACAAAATGTCCATTATTTTTAAGTTACTGAATAAAGCTTGAATTAGGATGTGTCCTGGCGGCGCGCGCGCGCGCGCGCGCGCACACACACACACACACACACACACACACACAGATGGTAATCATTTTAATGCATGAAGTTCAAATGATCTTTACCCTCTCACCAAAATTCTTGACTCAAGATGTACAGGATATGATCCAATTACAAGAGTCCAAAATCAGTCTATATTTCCTCCCACTCATTTCTTCCTCTTTTTTAAATTGATTTTAGAGAGAGAGGGAGAGAGAGGTCGATTTGTTATCCCATTTATTTATGCATTCATTGTTTGATTCTTGTATGTGCCCTGACCAGGGATTGAACCTGCCAACCTGGCGTATCCAGATGATACTCCAACCAGCTGAGTTACCTGGCCAGGGCCCTCCCACTTATTTCTAATTCCTATCTCATTCCCGTGGCTTAGAATAAAATTCTTGCCTTAATAATAGTTCTGCAGTAGATATTTACTTGATTCCTCTCCAGATAATTTTCTGAAGGCTTACAAATACTTCCTCTTTCTCCCCTCAACTTTCCATCGTGTATTTTTCTCTCTGCTCTTAGCATTTTCCTGTATTTGGTTTGGATGTATTTGTGGTTTCAAGTAGAAGGATAGTTGGAAGAGAATGGGCTTTCTATTCAGATTAAATTTGAATCCTATCCCTTCTAATTAGTAGTGTGCTACTTGAGTCAAGTTTTCTAACCTCTCAGTTCTCAGTTGCTTCATTATACATAGGGTTATTTCCCACTACACAGTTTTGGGGTAATGGTTCAATGATCAATGTTTGTAAAGTACAGCCCAGTGTTAGGCACATAGTAAATGCTTAATTGATGATGTTGCTCTTTCTTCTCTTCTCTCCCACAACTTGTGTCCATACTAGACCTATATTGCTAGAATCTCCACTACCCCATCCCTTCCACTGTACTTATATACTTATTTACAACTCACCTTATGTTACACATAAAATACCTGCCCGTTTCACAAAATAAAGATGTTTTAATCTTATAGTAGTTCTCAAGTTTCTTGACAGTTTTTGATGAATTATGAACAGAAGTTTAAAAAGTATTGATCTAGTTTTATTTTCTACCTTCCTACTGTGCTAACACTAACTCCTTAGAACTTTCCCAGTCTCTATCAGTAGAATGCCTTCTTATCCAACAACCTTATCCACCTATTGTCTTTCTTAAACTACATATAAATACTCACAATGAAGCTTAAAACTATATCTCTTACAACATTTTTATTATAACACTAAAAAATTAATAGAGAGATTAAAATTAATATGGAAAGGGAATTACAATATATCAATATTAACTAGGATAAATATTTAATATTTGATTACATAATGTAATTATTAATCATTCATTCTTTATCTTACAAACTCCAATTTTTAACTGTGCTGAAGAGCTTTATTCAGTATCAAAGCATATCAGAGGCAAAAAGCAAACTAGTCTTCTGGTTTCTATATTGAAATATATTGCTGTAATACATTCTTTAAATATGACAAAAGATAGATGGACCCACAAAAGATTTGTTTTCAATTATTCTTATTTATAACTAGAGGCCTGATGCACGAAATTCGTGCAGGAGTAGGCCTTCCTTTCCCAGGCTGCCAGCACTGGCTTCCCCCTGGCACCCGGGAACCGCCTTCCCTTGCAGCCTCGGCTTCCGACATCTTGTCTAATTAGCAGGTTACACTTTTATTATTATAAATTATTTTCCATCATATCTTCCTAGTGTTGACATATACAAGATAGTTGGCCAGGAGAGAGGGTAGGGATGATAACACAATGTTCAAAAATCAAAATAAAAAGACTAAAATCATGAATAATATTCTTTGTTAAAATAAATGTTTATTTTTAAATTAGAGTTAATATACAATATTACTTTTAGGTGTACATCATTGTGATTAGACATTTATATAACTTATGAAGTGATTACCCCAAAAAATCTGTTACCCATCTGACACCATACATAGTTATTACAATATTATTGGCTATATTCTATATGTTATATTTTACATCTCCATGACTATTTTGTAACTGCCAATTTGTACTTAAACCCATTCCACTTTTTTACCCAACCCCTCAACCCCCCTCTCATGTGGTAAACATCAAAATGTTCTCTGTGTCTATGGTTGTTTCTGTTTCATTTATTTATTTTGGTTTATAGATTCCACATATAAGTGAACTTGGTACTTGTCTTTCTCTCCTTATTTCACTAAGTACAATACCCTCTAGGTCCATCTATGTTGTTGTACATGGCAAGATTTCATCCTTTGGATGGCTGAGTCATATTCCATTGTATATATGCACCACTTCTTCCTTAACCATCTATCTATTGATGGGCACATAGGTTGCTTCCATAACTTGGCTATCCTATATAATAAAAGACTAATATTCAAATAGACTGAAGGGTGGAACAACCGGTCGCTATGATGTGTACTGACCATCAGGGGGTGCACGCGGAACATGGCAGGCATCGGCCATAGTGGGATGGTGGAACAGGTGAGCGGGGGCACCAGACCAAGGTGGGGCACTGGTTGCTGTCATCGGGCCAAGCCTCTGATGGTTACTGAAAATTCTTTGCTCCCACGTGCCATGGTCCTGCCCGATGCTCGCGCCTGTTGCTGGCGCTGGCCCTGCTTGCACTCGCTGCCAGCACCTGGCACCAGCCCCAATTGTTCAGCATCATCAGTGAGTGCAAGCAGCAGCTACTGGCCCCAATTGCCCCTCAGGGCTTCTCCATCTCCTCCTGCTCCTGAGGGGCAATTGGGGCCAGCAGCTGCCTCTTGTACCCACTGCCAGTGACAGTCCCACTCACACGCACTGCTGGTGCCAGCCCCAATCGCTTTGCACCACCAGCAGGTGCGAGCGGGGCCGGTGCCATCAGCACGTGGGAGCAGTGGTGGTGGGAGTGGGGCTGCTGCCAGACAGGGGCCTGCGACCACAGAGGGAGGGGCCAGGCAGGGGTGTGGAGGATGGGCCAAGACCTACCCCTGTGCCCACCACAGCCTCGTGGCCCACAGTTCCTTTTAAGGTGCATGAATTCGTGCACTGGGCCCCTAGTAAGAAAATAATATAAAGTATAATCAATGGACCAGGAATTTTAAAGAATTTTGGAAGAATCCTATATAATAAAAGCCTAATATGCAAATTGTCCCCTCGACCAGGAGTTCAACTGGAAGTTCGACCACTCACTATGACATGCACTGACCACCAGGGGCGGTGAGGAACCTGGCAGGTATTGGCGATGTGGTGCTGGCAGCAGGCGGCAGTGGAGGTGCTGCTGGCCCTGATGGGCCCTGATGAGAGTGGGACCATGGCGGGATTGTGGAGCAGGTGAGTAGGCAGCACCAGGCAAAGGCACGTGTGAGTGGGGCCAATCGCCCCACTGATCACCCTGCAGATGGCAACCAGCGGCAGCAGTGGGGGGCGGGGCTGCCGCCCGGCTCCCAGGCACTGAGGGAGCTGGGCAGGAGGCCGATGACTCAGGTGGAGGGGGGCATGCAGGGGCCCGGGGGCCCAGGGCTGCCCTGGGCCCAGAGGTCAGCTGGGACCTGCCCTTCCACACCAGACACTCACACTTCAATCGTCAGCCAGGCCTAGGGACTGCACCCATGCATGAATTTCATGCACCGGGCCTCTAGTAGAAAAATAGAACAGAAAGACAAAGTACAGGCATGGTACACACTAAGGCTGGGGAAGTAGACATCACCTAGATCAGGCAAACTCTGCAGGCTATGGAAAGGACTTCATATTTAGTTCCAAGTGCAATGGAAAGTCATTGAACAATTTTAATCAGGGAAATGATATAATCTGATTTATATTGCTATAAGCTCATTAAGGGAGATTCTTGGAAAATGACATTCTGGACTCAAGTTCAGGAAACCCACATTCCCAATATCCTACCAACTAAATGCTTTCTAAAATGCAGGAAACAGGACAAGTAGCTCAACAGAGTGGCAACACTATGTGTCTGTTCAAGCGCTTGTTCAAAACTTTTGGAGGAGGAAATGTGTGAAATCCTACAGGTGGGAGTAGGGCCACAACAATTCAGGGTCTTCCCGGACCCAGAAGTACTGCAACGAAAGACACACAGGTGAACTAAGATAATTTTTATGCCCAAGCCTGGAATTGCATTAAGACTTTGAACTGAACATAGATCGGAGAACCCTCCTTCTGGCACCTCCTCACAGTTGATGGTTACACATCACCTGTTCATGGGAAGCCAATCTGTGTACCTACTATTTAGATTTTCAATCACATGAATAATTCAGGAAGCCTGGCCTCGCCGGCAGAGTTGAATAAAGACATGCGTAGGTGAGGGAACACGTGTGCTCTCAGAGACCAAACAGAACCTTTAAAGTAGATGGGCCTATGAACTAAAATGGCAACATGTAAATATTAGGACTTCTAAATTAACAAAGGCAAAAACAGGAATAAATGATCTAGGAAAAAAATAAGAAAAAAGAAAGAAAAGAAGCAATCAAGTAAGCATTTATTCTTCTAAATACCAGCCTGGGAAGAAAAAGATGTTTTGTAATTATTTTATATGAAACAATAGAAACAAAGGGATTTAAAAAAAGGTGAAAACAAAGGAGTGAGCAAATAGATACCAGGGATATATAGACACAGCAAGGGCAGTCACGCCTACAAGAGACTCAATTGAGATCCAAGGACACAAAATGTGTGAAAGGGAAAGTATGGGGAAAATGTTTATTGCTTTAAAAACCTTTTAATATGAAAAAAATTAAATAAAAATAAAAGGACATTCATCTCAGTAAATTAGAAAAAAATAAGACTGAAATGAGAAAACTGTAGGCAGAGATTAATAATTTAAAAAATTGAAAGCAAGTTATACAGAAAGACCACTAAAATAGCTAAACCCCTAATGAGCCTGATTTAAAAAGTTATCAGAGTAAAAATACAGATGATTTGAATATTAAAAACAGCATCTGAGATATGTAAGCAATCAAAGATTTAAAAGAAAAAAATTGCAATTTTTGGCAACAAATTTGAGAAATTAGAAGAAATGCATGTTTTTCTAGCAAAATTTAAGTTAATAATATCAACCCAAGAGGTAGAAAGTATCAGTAGACCAGTGACAATGAAATAAATTGGAAAACCATATATAAAGGGCATCACACTCAAAAGAACTTCAATATGCTGTGTAACTTTTATGTGCTTAGGTTTTCTCATCCCGTAAAATATGGATAATTATGTGTCCCTTATAGAGTTGCTGTGATAATTAAGTTAATATACATAAAGTGCTTGTAACAGTCTGTAATATATTACTCTTCATATAAATGTTGGCTACTCCTATATTTAAGATATAATCTAAAGCTATTTAAATGATTCATGCCATAGAAAAAAGATGGAAAATTTCTCATTGAAGTAATTCTTAAATTTGATCACTATAAGACAAACAAAAATGTAGGTCAATTTTACTCATAAATAAAGCTATAATTCAAGAATATTAGCAAATTGAGTATAGCAAATTAAAAATAATCATACATTATTACAAAATATAGTTTGTCAGGAAAGTTAGGATGAACTTATATCCATAAATTAATTTCATTAATGAATTAAAGGAGGAAATCCTTATGAATATATAATTACATGCTTTAAAGTATTTGATCAAATTTAGCTGTCCTTAATTTTTAAAAACTAAAATTGAAAGAAAATAAATATAAAAAGGAAAACTTACTTCCAGCAACAACTAATATTCATTCTAAATAGTGAGAATCTATATTCTAAAATGAGTAATAAAATAGGTATTCTCCTTGTTATCATTCTTTTTAGCTACCCACAGCTAAATGTGAACATTTTGTCCATGAACCTCTATGTTTTACTGTTATCATCAGCACTTAAAACTGTATAGCACTAGCTCTGGCCAGTGTTCTAAGTGGTTAGAGCATTGGCCTGTGCACCAAAGGATCTCGGGTTCAATTCCTGGTCAAGGGCGTGTACCTGGGTTGCAGGTTTGATCCCTGGCCACCTAGTTGGGGCTCATGCTGGAGACAACCAATTGATGTGTTTCTCTCATATCAGTGTTTCTCTCTCTCTCTCCCCCCCTCCCGTCCTTCCTTCCACTCTCTCTAAAAATCAATGGAAAATATAGTGGGGTGATGATTAACAACAACACTAAAAGAAACTATATAGCACTCTGTATATTTTGCTTTTTTTTTTTTGGTTTATTGTCTGTCATATTGACTTCCAAAATATAAACTCCATTAGGAGAAATTTTTTCTTGTTCTCTGCTAACTCCTCTGAGCCTTGTACAGTGTCTGGCATAAGAATTAAGTAAGCAGAAGAATTAAATAAATTTGAAATTTAATTTAAGTAATTTATTTCATTATACTTTTGAGGTAATAACTAATGCAATAAGAAAACTGGGTTAGCATTCTTAGAGACACAGATGTTCTGGTTAATTTAATTTTGTTATTGAAAAATATAAGAGAAGTTTCCAACATTTGAGAAAATCTTTATGAAATATATTTCATTTTATTGTTTTAATAAGCAATGTAAAAAGAATAATATCTGGTTTCTTTAGTAATTCCAGCATTGTTTCAATCTTACCACATTGTTTCAATCTTACCACCAATATTTCATATTGTTACACCAATATTCTTATACCAATATTCTATTTTTAACCTATGTTAATTTAAACATTTTTTGAAGTGTAATTATTTAGAAAGATGCAGGAAGACTACTTTGCAATATTCATATTCCTATGACTAGCTGGCTAGTGTCCATTTTACAGATCAGTAAACTGTTTTCAGAACAACTTGCTAGGACAAGCTATTTCATAAGGATCTGTTCAGTGGCAGAAATCCATTATTCACTGTTTTCAGCTTGGTTTTTTTTTTTCCACTCTTGATAGAGTTTTAGGATGTATTCCTGTGCATATTCAGCACAGTATTTTCTACTGGATGATTAACCAGATACCAAGGTGTCGAGTTCCAGAATTCTGAATGTATGCTTCAAACATCTGGAGCTATACATATGGGAATGTACAGCTGTGTTTATTTCAATGATTATGCATTTACATGACTATAATACATTTATTTAAATTTATAATCTCATATATGTGAGAATATTCAAACAAATGTATTTGATGTACTTATTTAATATGCAGTTGAAAAATAATTCAAATAAATAATTCACTTTTATTTGATCTTACAGTATTTATTTATATAATGTACTTCTTAATATATATTATAGCTTTTTATTTTTAGTATAAAGCCAAATATTTTTTAAAGAAACAATGGGGTTACAAGTCATACAAATAAAAAAAATTTTGGATAGAGGTATTCGTAGTTAGCAAGCTTTCAGAAGAATTTGGAATGTTTCTTTTACTCCAATAATTTTATAGTATGGTTAATATTTAAATCTCAAAGCAATTCTCCAAAGGTATTTTTGTTTTTCTTTCTTTCTTACTACCACTGTATCTAACAAGGTAAACACTTTTGGGTATTGGTTTAATATAGTTGGAAAAGGGTTTTACTATTTTAACTCCGCACCCCCCAATCTGGTGATCACTAAGATGATCTCATTTAACTGTACCTTTATTTCTGTGAGAGGAACTGGAGACCAGCAAATGATTTAAAAGGAGAGAAGAGAAACCTCTTACTCGGATTCAATTCCTGGCCTTGATTTCAGAGAACCTTCTAGTTAGTCTATTTGTTCTTTTGTATAGTATTTCCTTTCTTAAGGCATTTTTTTTAAAGCTATACTGGACTGGCCTAAAGGAAAGTCACATTTGACCAAGAGAAAAATTAAATTGGACGTTGTATAAGTGTTTGAAATAATTTTAAATTCAACGTACCACAAGTATAAAAATAATGACTATAGGCACTTTTTCATTAGTTAAATTATTGAATACATGTAACTTTTCTGAACCTCAATCTCATCATTTGTAGCCTGTGGATAATAATATATCTCGTTGGGTGTTGTGAGGATGACCTGAGTCCAACGTATAAATTATTCAACATGTTTTCCAACTGATTCTGTAAGTGTCAAACTGGATTCCTGGACCTTCCTGCAAACCTCAGCTGTTGGTCATGTTTCAGGAATCACCTTTCCTATGGTGATGCATCTTCATGGCTTGGACTGGCAAACAACATCGTTTCCTGAGGGCGTGCATACTTGCATCCAGGATGCTCCCTGGAGACAGTGGATAGGGTCTGTGTGTGTGGTGACAAGCGTTCAATAATCGAAGGAACGTACTTTATATTTATAAAACAAGTAGGTTTCCTTATTTTATTTTATAAAATACATTTTTATTGATTTCAGAGAGGAAGAGAGAGTGAGAGAGAGAGAGAGAAACATCAATGATGAGAGAGAATCATGGACTGGCTGCTTCCTGCACGCCACACCCTGGGGATGGAGCCCGCAACCCAGGCAGGTGCCCTGACCGGCAAGTCCATGGTGACCGCCTGGTTCATAGGTCGATGCCTAACCACTGAGCAACACGGGCGGGGCGGTGTCCTTATTTTAAACGTCCAGTCTTACTTCCAGGTAGGTGTCTGAACCTAGGGTTCAGGTCCAAGGTTAAGTTCAGGCCTCAGGGAAGACGCATTGGCGTCCTCCAGGACAGCCCGGAGGCGGGAGAGAGACCGGCCAATCGGAACTCGAGGCTGAGGCCTGGCCCCGCCCCTTCCCGGGAGCCCCGCCCCCTTCCGTCCCGCTCTCTGGGAGTGGGAGTGTGTCGGCCGGCCGCCCGCTCGTCCAGCCACTGCCTCGCAGTGACAGGGCCCTGTGCACCGTTGGCAGCCGGCCCCGAAGTTTGTCGGCCCTCGCCTCGGCCGAGCTGAGGTGTGTGTGTGTCCGGCGAGGGCGACGCTGGGAGGCGGGGAGGCCCTTTCCCGGAAGCTCGGGATCCGGGACTGCAGGCGGGCGCACCCCCAAAGCGTCTTAGAGACCATCTCTCCGCTCCTGGGGGCGGCGCTGGGGCGGGCTGGGCTGAGGGGGGCTCTGGAAGTGGAGGAACCCGGGCCTCGGGACACCCCGTGGGCATGGTAGCGACTTAGGGACCGCGGGTGGGAATAACCCGCGCGGACTTGGGGCTGAGGGAGGCGTGGCCGCCACGGTTGCTAAGGAACGCGCGGTTTCCGCTCTGCCTGCGTGGAGGGGCGGGGCCTGCCGGGCTCTGGAACCTGGCCCCGCCCACCTCCCCAGACCGGCCGGCTGGCTGGCTGGCTGGCTGGCTCCTTTGTGCTGTCTGGTAATTGGCGTCGGTTTCTTTTTATTTTTCAGCTCTCTGCGTTCCGTAGTTCAAGCTCAGGCCTTCTTTTGCCATTTTACGTCCCCTCCACACTCCCCCCCCCGCCTTCCTTTCTTAATCAACAAGTATCTGCAGACCAAGACATGTGCAGAGAAGAGCTGTGGGGTGGTTTTATTAGGGGGTGGTGGTGGTGATGGGGGGGGGGTAGGGTCTGTTCCCAGTGCTGGATGAACCCCTGAGCCCACAAGGTGTTGGTGTCCACGTGGGTGACTAGGAGTAGGAGCAGAGGAGATCTGGTTTCTCCTCTCCCGAATTCTTTTTCTTGCTGCTGCCCCGTGGTCTCAAAGAGCTTTTCAGGAAGTTGAGGCAATGCATTATTGGACAGTATATGTGTGATCTCCCCCTTTCAGTTCCTACGGTGGGGAGGGGGGATAGTAGCGTTTGACTCCCCCCCCCCTTTTTTTTTTTTTTTTTTTTTTTATTTCATCGGCCCCTATTAAATAATTAACTCTGAGATGGTAACCACAAATAACTATCTCTTCTTTGCGCACATCACCTGGTCCCACGTGATTCGGCAGAATAAACATTCCCGAGAGAAAACGAAGGCGCCGAAAGTCTGCTTCTACTTCCTTCTGCGAGGCTTACTGTCTGCATGTCCAAGAAGGAAGCTTTTCCAGCGTGTTAACACAGGGAAGGACTGGGGCCTAGAAATCAGGAAACGCAGGGTTAGGGAATGTTGTTGGTCCTTGGGCAATAGACCGCATGATGGTTATCTATAAAGTGAGGATGCTTACGCGCCCTTTGTTCCTATGTAAGGAGGATGATTGGTTGTGAAAGTAGTTTTAAAGCAATCATCTCCACAGGTGTCAAGTGTTACTGATGACACTTTTAACCTCTCCTTTTGTCTATATGATCTGAATTTGCAAACACACGTGATTATGATCCATCTGCTTATAGTTATTTTTCAAACTTCATCCTCGAGTTATTTAGAAATGGGGAAGAAACCCATTCATCAATGGGTTAGTTCTGGTTAGGTAGCACCAGAAATGTTCTGCATGATACCTTTCCCCGCCCCCCCCCCTTGACATCACTAGTTTTTTATTCAAGAATATACATACCCTGAAAGTATTGGAACAGAGTACTTTGTAATCCAATGATGAATGATCTTTTTAGTATCATATACCACTGGGAGATGCCAAGGAAAGCTATTGACTCTACTCTTAGAAAAAGACACAGACCTCTTAGAAAAAGACACAATTTGAACAGTAAGTGGAAGCTAGATTAAGAACATGTGTTTTCTATCAACTTCTGAAAACATAAGGAAATTACTCTTTCCTTAACCCCAGAGAGAGACTGGGTAACTTATATCCAAAGCTACATAGCCGGGAGCAGAATTGGGTATTTTTTTCTCTACCATAGTTTACCTTAGTTCAAGGTCTTCAGCCAATCCCCAGTCTGTTTTCTTTTTCTTTTTTTAAATCGTTTAACAGCCCTAGCTGGTTTGGCTCAGTGGATAGAGTTTAGGCTCCTCCCTGGCCCAGGCCCTGGTCAGGGCTCGTGCATTAGGCAACCAATCAATGTGTTTCTCTCACATCGATATTTCTGTCTCTCCCTCTCTCTTCCACTCTCTCTAAAAATGAATGGAAAAATATCCTCGGGTGAGGACTAAAAAAACAAACAAAGCAAACAAACAAACAAAAAAAACGTTTAACAAACAGGAATTACCAATGTTCAATAAATTATTGTCTTTCAAAACCATGTCAGCTGTATTTTATCCCAAATGCCCTTTGATTATTCTCTTAAAGTTTAAGACTTAAACCATATTTCTATATTTAAGGAAGTGAAGAGAGAATTTATCAAATATTTTGGGAAAAGATTAAATTGTATTTTTGAAGTAAACATTAAATACATAAATTTTCTCTTTAATCAAAGTCCATTCTGGACAAAGGAAAGTTGGTTACATTTAGTATTTGCCACTGAAATATCATTACCTGACTCCTAAAACTCTTTTCTTAAATTTAAGTGAACAATCTTCTATAACGTTTTGATTTCCTGTGCCTAAAAACATAATTGGGATGGTTCCATTGTGGCTCTTTTCCTGATTTCTGTTTTAAAATAGAAGGCTAAAAATATATATTTTTTCCTTTGCTCCAAGTTCCTTTATCCAGCTTTATCAATAAAAGTGGGCATCAGTAAACATGTCATTAAATATTGTTTCTTTAACACGTAATTTTATTCAAACTGTTAAGTTTGTTAAAAGATAAACTGAGAAATATTGAAAAGTTTGAGAGTTTATTTGAGCAAAAATTGGTTTGACTTGGGCAGCATTCAGTCTAGCTGCTCGGAGGGCTGTACAAAATGAGAAGCTTCTAAGTAGAAGGGAGTGGGAACAAGGAGTTTATACAGGCCAAAACATGAGTTGATTATTGCAAGTTACTTTCCTCTAGGACAGTGGTTCTCAACCTTCCTAATGCCACGACCCTTTAATACAGTTCCTCATGTTGTGGTGACCCCCAACCATAAAGTTATTTTCGTTGCTACTTCATAACTGTAATTTTGCTACTGTTATGAATCATAATGTAAATATCTGTGTTTTCCGATGGTCTTAGGCGACCCTGCTAGCGGTTCTCAACCTGTGGGTCGCGACCCCTTTCACAGGGTGGAGGCATTAGGAAGGTTGAGAACCCCTGGGAGATGGCAGGGGCCTATGAGGCAGATTACCTAACTAGTTAGGGCTGATCAGGTGATTCCTGATAAGGGTGGGTTAAGATTCCATTTCTGGGAGAGCTGACATTGTATTTGTCTTGGTTTGGTGATGTGGGGCCTAGCATGAGCAACCGAATTTTGGGCCTGTTGTCTTGTTTTTAACAAGTATTTAACTATTCCTTTCTTGACTCCATTTCTGGTGGAGAAATTGGAATAGGGACAAATAGAGTAGAGAATTACAGTTTTCAGGGGATTAGTAAATAATAGCTCTTTTCTTCTCTTGGGTTTGTGAATGAGCAGGTGGAGTTTGCCATACCAATTTTGTTAGCAAAGAGCTGATTGGACATATTGTTGTAGATGGGAGACCAAAAGTGAGAACTAGTATCTCCTGCCCTCTACTGCTTCCATTCCCTTTCTCAGAACCTAGACTTTAGTGCAGCTGGGAGAAAATGTCATTGTGCAGAACAGATACACTTACCTAGAGTTTTGCTCTGAATGGTCGGGAGGGGGCGGGGTGGGATGGCAGGCGGGGGGTGGGGGGAAAGAGAGAGAGAGAGAGAGAGAGAGACAGAGAGAGAGAGAGAGCGAGAGCAAATGAGAGAGCAAACCTTTAGTGTTTGCAGGTTTATATTAGGTTATCTCTACTTATTGGAATAATATGGACCAGTGGATTTCTGCCATCAGTCTGATAATTCTTATTGGGAAGCAGTGAATAAGGAGTGGAAGGCCAGGACTGCTAATCTGGTGCTCCCGTTTGCCACCCTGGGTGATACCTCTGGGCCATTGGAAATATATGGAGGTGATCTTAAATGTTAACAATGTCTTCAAAAAACTTTACTGGCTTTGAGACCCTACAGTTTAGGGATGCTAAATATTTACGTAGAGATCCACCAGCTCAAAGACTTTCCTTCTACTTCAAGGCCAAAAACATCTCTATTAAGGACCACAGTTCTAGTGGAACTCGCATAGAAACACAAAGCTAGTCTTTCGCCCTAGTCTGTCTGTCTCTCTGTCTCTCTGTCTCTCGCTCCATATATATATATATATATATATATATATATATATATATATATATATATATATGTATATATGTGTGTGTATATATATATATATCCATGTTTTTGATATCAGTAGACCTGGCTCTAAGTGTGAAGGTCTTAGTGAACATTCTGCTTAGAATATAGTTATTTTTATTCTTTCAGAATGGCTAAAATGATAATTGAAAATAGTGATACACATTTTATCATATTTGATATCCTCAGGACACTTTTTACTTAACAGACAAGGATCATAGAGCTTTAGAGACAAGTTTTTAAATACATAGTACATACATTTAATCCTCTTGTATACGATAGAAATGTTAAGTCTGTTTACAACAATAGAGTGAGATAGATGTACGTTTTCATGAAAAAGAAAAGGTGATTTCTTAGCTTACCTCTTACTTTTGAAATGTTAAGCTGCAATAATAGAAAGGTAATACTCTGTACTGGAAGGTTTAACTAATACTGTTTTGTTGAATCAGAAGGTGGAAACTGTTTGATAAATGATAGGATCTTGTTAGTTTTATGGTTTTCAAGCCACTGAACATGTAGAGTGATGGTAGGAATAAAAAGTTTGGTTCTTCTGTAGTAGTATTATGTAATTACATAGCTGCAAAAATAGCAGACCAATTAAATGGAACAACTTAAAATGTAGGCAAAGACAAAAGGAAGATCTTTTAATCCAAAGAACATTTTTTTACATACTTTGAATATTAAAAAAATTAAATATCAGAGGATGTAGAATAGTAAATTATATGAATACTTGTAGCAAAATCCTTATTGTGTATTAAAGTTTATAGCCTATTCCAGGTAGAAACGACACTGGATTGAAAGTTTTAGACTTGGCTCCAGTGTAGATGTGTCCTTTTTTTTTTTTTTTTTTTTATGGACCCATGTTTCCATTTCTCTTGGGTATATATCTAGGAGTGGAGTTGCTAGGTCATATGGTCATTCTATTAGTATTTTTTTTGAGGAACTGCCATTTTCTAAAATGGCTGTACCATTTTACTTTCCCACCAGTCATTTATGAAGATTCCAGTTTCTTCACATCTTCACCAGCCACTTCTTATTATCTCTTTTGGTACAGCCATCCTAGTGGATGTGAATTGGTTTCTCATAGAGGTTTTGATTTTAATTTCTAATGACTAATGATATTTCATGTGCTTATTGGCAATTCATGTTTCTTTTTTGAAGAAATGTTTATTTAGTTTCTTTGCCCAGCTTTTCATTGTATTTCGTAGTATTTTTACTATTGTGTTGTAAGAGTTCTTCATATATTCTGAGTACCCTTATCAGATCTATGATTTGCAAATATTTTCTCCCATTCTGTGGCTTGTCTTTTCCTTTTTGTTAAATCGTGTACAGTAGAGCACAAAAGTGTTTTTCCCCCCCACTTTGATGAAGTTCATTTTATCTATTTTTTACTTTTGTTGCTTGTGCTTTAGGTGTTGTGTCTAATAAACTGTTGCCTAACCTAAGGTCATGAAATTTCACTACTATATTTGCTTCGAAGCCTTTAATATGTTCAGCCTTTGGATCTAGGTCTCTGATTTTATTTTATTTTTTTTTGAGTTGATATTTTGTGCTAAATTTTGTAGATGCTGTGAAGTAGGAGTTCAACTTCATTCTTTTTTTTTTTTATAAATATATTTTATTGATTTTTTAGAGAGGAAGAGAGAGGGATAGAGAGTTAGAAACATCTATGAGAGAGAAACATCAATCAGCTGCCTCTTGCACACCCCCTATTGGGGATGTGCCCGCAATCAAGGTACATGCCCTTGACCGGAATCGAACCTGGGACCCTTGAGTCCGTAGGCCGACGCTCTCTCCACTGAGCCAAACCGGTTTCGGCTCAACTTCATTCTTTTGCAGCACATTTTAAAAAGAAGACTATGCTTTTATATTCTGATGCTTGACCTGGATTATTATCACTATTTAATATTAGTCTACAAATGATAAGCTATTATTTAATGATATGATTAGAATGAGTAAAACTTGTGCTTTCATATATTTGGGGTCATGTTTTGAGTTGGTATAACTATTATTACATAGTGTTTGGAACCATTTAAATTTGATATTCAACTATATGAGAGCAGATGTAGCATAAACGAGATAATTTCAGTGGCTGGCACATGATAGTTATTTAGTAAATATTCATTGAACAAAAATGAGTAAATCATACATTATTTGATGATTTTCCTTGTTGCTCTTTAAATGAACATTCAGTTTAAAAATTAACATATACTGAAAAGTTTATGTTTGAATAAATATAGTTATTTTTATAGGTCAGCTCTGTACACATTGCAATACAGAAAATAAATTTGTATCAGTCTCTTTACATTCATATTCACCTTTAAAATACTGTGGAAGCATCTTTCTCTACCTTTCAGATATTTGCTATACAATGTACCATTTGTAAAGTATAGTGTGAAAAAATAACATTACTATTTATTACAGTAGAAAGGGCTCTTCACTTAAATAAATTTGGGGCACACTGGATGACGTAAATTTAAATAGGGTTTTCTCTTCTAGCACTTCTCAAAGCCTTTTTATGAAAGCGTGTCTTGTGAAAAAAGGGGCATATTATGCAGCATTTTCCAAGTGTATTTGGCCATAGTAACTTAATTCAATTGAACATGGGTCAGAATTAGCACACCTTAAAAGGAGCTTTTGGAAAATGCTACCACGGTGATTTTATTTTGTGGACAATTAGGGAACTGCAGATGACCCGTTTAATGTTCATATTATATTTTGAATTCCAGTAAGAGAAGGCAGCTAAGAGTGGTATCATTGGTATCTGGAAGTGAATTGGCGAGGAATGGGAGCGCAGCTTCCTCCGTAGAAATCCTGCCTCTGGAAACGCCTTACCCCTTGGCGGCTTCCCGCAGCTCAGACCTGGCGGTGTCAACAGCACAACGCAAGGTGTGTTTGTTTGATTTACGTTTGGCAAAAGGTCTTTGGACTTGAGGTTTGTTTTATTTGACTTCGTTTTTCTTGTTTTGGTTGGTTTGCTTCTGGCAATGAACCTGGGTTCAGAATGTTGTTGTTTTCTTATGAAAAGCAGTATAACAATGTGAAAATGATTTTACTTGTATTATTTTGTGGTCTTTGGCCATAAGAAAAGATGAAATACTGCCATTTGTGACAACATAGATGGATCTTGAGAATATCATGCTAAGCAAAATAAATCAGAACAAAAACGTAAGAACCATCAAATTTCACTCCTGTGGATATAAACCTGAAAGCAACAAATGAGTAAACAAGAAAAACAAACCAAAGCTCATGGACAAAGACAGTGTGGTTTGCCAGAGGGAAAGGAAGTGGGTGTAGTAAAGGGTAAAGGGGGTCGAATATATGATAACAGAAGATGATTTGACTTTGGGTGGTGGGCACACAATGCAGTATTCATATTATTATCAGAAATGTATTATAGAAACCTATGTAATCTTATTAACCAACTAGAGGCCCAGTGCATGATTGAATCATGCACGTGTAGGGTCCCCTACACGCTTTCACTTTTCGTGGTGGAGCTGGGTGCCTGTCCGCTGGTGCCGGAGCAGACAGGCACCCAGCTCCCCCACTTTTGATGGTCCGCGGCCGCTGAGGGGGGCTACCCTGCTGTTGAGAGGGGCTGCCGCGGACACCTGGCTACCCTGCCATTGAGAGGCGCAGCTGGGTGTCCGCTGCAGGCCCCCTCAGCGGCCGCGGATCTGGCCTTTGAGAGGCACAGGGGGCGGGAATCCCGCCCCCTGCGCCTCTCAACAGCAGGGTAGCCCCCCTCAGTGGCAGCGGATCTGTGCCTCTCAATGGCCGGATAGGCCACCCTGAGTCCCGCCCCCCAGCCTCCCACCGCCCAATTGTGGGTGTAGTGGAGTGATGGTAATTTACATGTTACTCTATTATTAGATAGGATATTACCCAAATAAATTTAATTAAAAAAAACAAAAAATAAAAAGTGACAGAACCAGAGAGAAAAGAGTTAATTAGACTTATATTCTCATAAAAGCAAGTTTATGGTAATATATTAAAACTAAAATTGTTTTTATTTTTTACTAGAGGCCCGGTGCACAAAAATTCGTGCCCTTGGAGGGGTCTCTCAGCCCAGCCTGCGCCCTCACACATTCCGGGACCCCTCGGGGGATGTCCAACTGACGGCTTAGGCCCACTCCCCGGGGGATCAGGTCTAAGCTGGCAGTCAGACATCCCTCTGGCAGTCTGGGATCCCTCAGGGGATGTCCACCTGCTGGCTCAGGCCCGCTCCCCAGGGGATCGGGCCTAAGCTGGCAGTCAGAAATCCCTCTGGCAGCCTGGGGGGATGTCTGACTAACGGCTTGGGAGCCTGGGAGCCCTCAGGGGATGTCCACCTGCTGGCTTAAGCCGCTTCTCCTAAAGAGAGCGGGCCTAAGCCGTTAGTCGCACATCCTTAGTGCTGCTGCGGAGGCAGGAGAGGCTCCCACCACTGTCGCTGCACTGGCCAGCCATGAGCTGGCTTCTGACTGAGCAGCACTCCCCCTGTGGAAGTGCACTGACCACCAGGAAGCAGCTCCTGCATTGAGCATCTGCCCCCTGGTGGTCCGTGCATGTCATAACGACCGGTTGTTCCTGGTCATTCCACGTTAGGATCAATTTGCACATTATCCTTTTACTATATAGGATAATAATTAAGCATAACATGGATGTTTAAGTTAACATAACTGTCTTAAGGAGAACATTTACTTAAAATCTGAGTATCTACTATATGCCGTATTGCTTGGATTCTTTAGTGAATGAAACAAAGATCCCCGCTCTTGTGTTACTACACTCTAGTGGAGGGAAGTTAGAAAATAAACAGTAGACTTAATGTGATACGAAAAAAGCCTTTTACTTTTAAACTAATAGTTGATAGGTCTAAGGTAAAATAGCTTTTCTATTGTAACACCAATAATCTAACTGTTCAGTCATTTGTAGTGCCTACATCAAATTACAAAAAAATATGAAATATTGATTGCTGTAAAATGGTTATTTTAAATAATTAATTTGAGATTAAATATTATTGACCATTACGTTGAAGAAATCTCCTTCTTTCCTCCCTCACACCCTGAAGTTTCAGCATTCCAAGAAAGCAATTAAACGTCATTTATCATTTGTAAAATAACATATATATAATTACAGGCCTAGATGGTCCATAGTTAAAACAGAATGAAATTGAATTTAAAAAATGTCTTAGGACATATTTTTCCTATGAAGGACACACTGACGTGCAGCCTTAGCACTTTAAAATAACTGCAAATGCTCGTGATTAAGTGATTTGATTGTTTTGTTTTGTTAGTTTGCAATATAGTGGTGTGTCTTTGTGTGTGAGTGAGAAAAAGCGGCAGGGGAAATATGCCGGGCTCCCTACGTGCCTTTTTTTCAGGAGCTTTTCAGAGTCCTGCCCCTGGAATTGAGAACATGGACTAAACATCTTCATATATTTTAAACAGAGAGGATGTTATTTTTCTCTACCGTATGCTTCTCCTCCTTTCTTTAAGCTATCCAAGTGTTACCATACTGGATATTCCTTTATGTAGGCATATCTAGTATACTAGTCGGAACACCTCTTCTTGGATAACCCATCTCGCATTAATCCATTTTTTTTTTGTGTGGTTTTTTTTTTTTTTTTTGTGAATGCTTTTAGGAGTTAAATAATGAATATGGTTTTGGACTTAATTATTGAAGTAGTAATGATGTGGTAGAGAAAAAATTAAAATGTTCACTCACAAGGTCGTTAACAAAGAAGGAAAAATAATTAAGGGCAAAAGAAGAAAGAAGGTTTTAAGATAAAATCCACACTCGAGTATTAGAACCCACTTTGTTGCGTGAGGCATAGGAATGATTTTTGCAGAGGATAGAATCTGTATTAACGGAAAAGTTCAGTTCTGTTAGTAACATTTTTTTTGTACTTAAATACAGTGACATGAACATATTTGAGTGGGCTGTAATAAAGTTTTGGAAAAAGTAGATATAAGAAAAGTCACACAATTGTAGTTAAAACTTCAACAGTGGTGTGTATGGCACATGACAGAGAAGATTCTTTTTGGTCTTTGTTCATTACTTCAGGCAGGTTTTTCATTTAGTTAAGAGTCGTTTACTTTCATGAAACGCATTTTCTGACTTGAGGTAAATAGGACAGTTTTAAAGACAGGCCTCAGAGTCATTCATAGCCTTTTTACTGCATTCATTTTTAAATGCCTTATTTCAAGCAATGTTCTGGTTTATGATTTTCATATGTTTTCCCTTTTAAAAAGAGGCAGATGGTATGAAAACTGGACTCTCTTATTTAAAGGGAGTGTTGATATTTATAACAGGCTTATCTCCAACAAGATTTATTTTTTTGCAGCTGTTTTAGGTTGGAAAGAAATATTGCATTAAAGCCATGGCTTGTTTTTCTTTCTGTAGTTGGGGAGGTGGGGATTGTCAGAATGTGAAAGAGTGATGTTTGATTTTTAATGTGAATACAGTGTAAACAGTTTTTTCTTTTGCTTCTGTATGTGAGTTTTTCTGTTTGTATGCTGTTTTCTCACTGAGCTATTTCCTAGATACATCACACTTGAGAAATAATGTACTCATCATTTTCATTTTATCAGTGTATTCTAGGTATTGCAGGAGATTTTCATTAAGAGTCAGCCTATGTCATTAAATAAACCACTTTCTAATTTTCCATTTTGATAATTTAGTCATTTTCATTCTCCCCTGAGCATCTGTTTCATTGGGAAATTAACTTTTTCTGTTCTCTTATATAATTACATTATTTACTATAAGATAACATTTTCTTCTTTTTATTTTCTATTCTTTGCCTCTATTTTTTTTTAAATCACAAATGATGCTATTTTTCTCTGGATATATTTTAGAAACTTTATTTTATTATTTAATTGAAAATTAATTATACTTTATGCTCTAAACTTAATGCATGGAGCTATTTCTTTGGGCACAAGATAACACTAGGATGACTATCACACATACTATCTTTGTACTTGTATGTTCTGTATATGTACTTACACATAAAAAATTTTCCAGAGTATTTTTATAATAAATATATTGATTTATTGTGAATAAATGTGATTATGGATTTATGTAGAGATAACTTTTATAGCTTGCTTATCAAATTAAATAAAGTTTCACTATTTACATAGACATTACCTTCCTGAATATGAAATATGATTATGTCAGATATGTATATTTTTCCTTTTTAATAATTGAAACCAAAAAACTATTATTTAAAAGTTTGTATTGCTTTTTAGCACTCACATCTAAATTATTTACAGTATCATCATGAAGACCAGAATATTGCTTAAATCTGTGAAACCTACCATTAGGTTTCAGTTGTGTATTAGCTTCTATTGCTGCATAACAAATTACCATAAACTTAGTGGCTTACAACAACAACCACTTATTAAGTTCACAATTTTATATATCAGCAGGCCAACATAATGTCTTCTGCTCAGGGTCTTACAGACCTGAAATCAAATGTCAACCAGGCTGTTCAAGGCTCTCTGGAAGAATCCCCTTCTAAGCTCATGTAGGTTGATGGCTGGATTTATTTCTTGTGGTTGTACGACTGGTGTCCTCATTTCCTCCTTGTCTGACTAACCTTTTCCAGGCCACACACATTTCTGGCAGTGTGGCCCCAATCAGCAGTAGAGAATTTCTTGTGCACCATATCCCTTTCACTTTGAATTTCTCTGACTTCTCTGACTCTGACCTCTAGATTTAAAGTACTGATATTCGATCAGTCCCACTTGGATAATATCCCTATTTTATTTTATTTCTTTAAATATGTTTTCTTCCCCACACTTAGTATTGTTTAATTTCTCAAAATGTTTATTGGATTTATTGGGGGTAACATTGGTAAATAAAATTATATAGGTTTCAGGTGTACAGTTCTATAATACATTATGTGTATACTAGGGGCCCAGTGCATGAATTTGTGTACCTTTAAAGAAACTGTGGTCCACGAGGCTGTGGTGGGCACAGAGGCGGGTCTCGGCCCATCCTCCATACCCCCACATGGCCCCTCCTGCAATGGCCCCCAGTCCTGTCTGCCGGCAGCGGGTGCAATTGGGGCTGACGCCAGTAGTAGGTTCGAGCAGGGCTGTTGCTAGCAGCAGGTGCAAGCGGCGGCTGTTGCCCCGATCACCCCTCAGGAGCAGGGGGAGGTGGAGAAGCCCTGAAGGGTGATCAGGGCAGGCAGCCGTTGCTTGTACTCGCTGATGGTGCTGAGCATTCGGGGAGCAGCGCCGGCAGCAGGTGTGAGTGCTGGGTGGGACTGTGGCATGTGGGAGAATTTTCAGTAACCACCAGTGGCTTGCCCCGATGACAGTGACTGGCACCCCGCCTTGGTCTGGCACCCCAACACTCACCTGCTCCACCATCCCGCTGCGGTCAACGCCCGTCATGTTCCGCACGTGCCCCTGGTGGTCAGTACACATCATAGCAACCAGTTGTTTGGTTGTTTCTCTGTTCCGTCTATTTGCATATTAGGGTTTTATATATATAGATATAGATTGTATTGTGTATTCACCACCCAAAGTCAAGTCTCCTTTCATCACCATTTATATCCCTTCTACCCTCTGCTACCTCCTTACCACCTTTCCCTCTGGTAATCACTGTACTGTTGTGCATGTCTAGGAGGATTTTTTTTTTTTTTTGCTTAATCTCTTTACCTTTTCACCCAATCCCCCAAACTCCCTTCTGAAAGCTGTCAGACTATTCTCTGTATTTATGAGTCTGTTTCTATTTTGTTTATTTTTCTCATTAGATGCCACATATAAGTGAAATCATATGGTATTTGTCTTTCTCTGACTGGCTTATTTCCCTTAGCATAATACCCTACAGGTCCATCCATGCTGTCGCAATAGGTAAGATTTTCTTCTTTTTTATGGCTGAGTAGAATTCTGTTGTCTAAATGTACCACAGTTTTTTTTATCAATTCATCTGATGGGCACTTGGGCTGCTTCCAAATCTTGACTATTGTAAATAATGCTGCAGTGAACATAGGGGTGCATATGTTCTTTTGAATCAGTGCTTCTGGTTTCTTTGGATGTATTCCCAGAAATGGAATCTTTGGGTCATAAGGAAATTTAATTTTTTAATTTTTTCTTTTATTATTTTTTAATAAGGTATCAGAGTTTCAGTTGTTTTGCATCCTCCAATTATTTTGTGTATAGTTAATCTTTATTTGGACCATTCTAGTGGGTGTGTAGTGGTACCTAAATTTTAATTTTAATTTGCATTTTGCTGATTACCAGTGGTGTTCACAACTTTTTAATGTGCAAAACCAGCTTAAGAAAGGGTATTAAAAACAAAAACTCTTTTATTCCTCAACCGAGGACATGTTTATTGATTTATTTTGAGAAAGAGAGAGAAACATTGATGCAAGAGAGAAATATCAATTACCTCCCGTATTTGCCCCATCAGGGGATTGAACATACAACCTCTTGGTGTTTGGGATGATACTCCAAAAAACTGAACCACCCAGCCAGGGCAAAACAAAAACACTTTTTAATCTTAAAAGTTCTAAAGAGTAGAAAGTTTTAATTACATAAGAAATTATGATTGCCGAAACCGGTTTGGCTCAGTGGATAGAGCGTTGGTCTGCGGACTGAAAGGTCCCAGGTTCGATTCCGGTCAAGGGCATGTACCTTGGTTGCGGGCACATCCCCAGTAGGGGTTGTGCAAGAGGCAGCTGATCGATTGTTTCTCTATCATCGATGTTTCTAACTCTCTATCCCTCTCTCTTCCTCTCTGTAAAAAATCAATAAAATATATAAAAAAAGGAAAAAAAAATCATGATTGTATTTTAATATGCAATTTTAGATATTAAATAAAATTATTATCTCCTTCCTTAAGAATGTGTTAAGTTTCAAAAATGTTAAAATCTCTGATGATTTAATCAAATTATTCCTACAGCAAAGTCCATAAATAATAAATACTTTCTTATTCATATTTTAGTCGTTTTAGGCATCAGAGCAAGTTAGTTCCTCAGGGAATGTAGTGTTCTTTGTAAAAGAAGGTGATGAGATGTCCTCTCCCAGGAATCAGATTGTGAAAACAATCTTGGTATTGTACATGCTAATATAAATCTGTTATTCCCTTTCCACATCTATCAGAGCACATTTTAAATTGTGCTGATGCTGTATGCAAATAGATGTCTTATTAGAAACTGGGGCTGTATGTGTTAATGTCTCCCTGGATTTCTTGGGAGTTTGCTATCCATCAAAGCAATAGAAAAGAATGGTGATTACTGTAAGGCTTTGAAGAACAAAGAAAAGTCAGAATATTTTAGAGGTTGTAGATGTCTGAGGCACTGACAGTTGTCACCATACACATGAATGGGTATCTCTTTAGATAATTTAAAATAGCCTCAGTGTTTTTATTAGGAAAGTAAAATATTTTCTAACCTCTTGTGTTTGTTGTAGCTAATAAATTGTGAATCCTTTGTGCATGCCTGCATTCTCTAGGCACTTTCGTCTTAAAATTTGGTAGAATGTCATTTTGCTCAAAGAATCCATAATAATAAAAGCAAAATATGCTAATTAGACTGGACAGCCAAACCACCTTCTGGACGTCATTCCGGACGTCTTTCTGGATGAAGCCACGGCAGCAGGGGCCAAGGCAGAGGTTGCCGCCACAGCAGATGGGGGCCGAGGCAGAGGCGTTCAGGGGTGATCAGGCAGGCAGGGGAGCTGTTAGGGGTGACCAGGCAGGCAGAATGGATAGGAGCGATCAGGCAGGCAGGGGAGCAGTTAGGGTCAATCAGGCAGGCAGGCCAGCAGTTAGGGGCGATGAGTCAGGCAGGCGAGTGGTTAAGGGCAATGAGGTAGGCAGGCAGGCAGGCAAGCAGTTAGGAGCCAGTGGTCCCAGATTGTGAGAGGGTGCAGGTCGGGCTAAAGGGACCGCCCCCCCCCACTTCCCGTGCATGAATTTCTTCCACCGGGCCCCTAGTAGACTATAATAATTTCAAAGACAAGATGAAGATTTTACATTTTTGACATTTTGATTAGGGATTACCAACCACTAAAAAAATAGGAACAAAAATTTAAAATTTGTTTCTCTTGAATTAATTTCCTAGGTTGAAATTCTTTTAAAGTTTTAATATTCACATAATATAAAATGTGTTTGTTCATAAATGATATGTCCTTATAAAAATTTAGGTTCTTGAGATTTTTTCTGTATAATTTTTTATTTAAAGTGCATTTTAAAATAAATAAAACTCAATTTACTTTGATGAAAAGATATTGTCTGTGGATCCCTTATTTTATTGTTTATTATGTGTAATGAATCAATAAAATAGCAGCCTCTAAATGTTATCTCTGGTAGGAATGTTGGTTTAAATGACCAGGAAGGAATCGGAGGAAAAATAGTGAGTGACTGTTTTAGTAGATAGTGTCAGTAATTATTAAAAATTTAAGTTATTCTATAAAGGTGAAAAGCAAAACTAAATTGAAGAGGAAGTAATGTTTTCTGTGTTTTATTAATTTATCCTAACTTTTAAAATGAAGTGATATATTTTTTAGCCCCACACAATTAAAATAAAAATAAGTTGACTCCTCTTTACAATTAAGAAATACAAAACACTATGCAAATAGTTTCTATATGAATAAATATATATTTTGACATTTTTATGGTTTTTATATTAACAGTATTAATTTTTAATGTTCTGAATTATTAAAAGTGAGACTATTGGGTTAGGTGATGTCCTGGTTTCATTTCTGGAATTTTAAGGATGTGTTAGCTTGTATTTAATAACTACATGGTTTATGAGGAATGAAAATGTAATTTATTTGACTTTTGTCTTCCCTTGTATATTCTTAAATATTACCATAATATTAAATCTGAAGATTTTTATGAATAGAAAATGGATTTTTGCTGAGTTTATAATTTTCTTAACACACATATAAAAATTATTAATTTGGGGATGCCTTTTACTGTACTAGGTGGGATCATTGTTAACATTGCTCTTTGTGACCATATACATATGTGAACAGTACAGTTTGGTCTGAACGTATTCAAATTCATTTGGCATTTGAGAACCTTAATACTTATTAGTAGAACTATACCTTGACAATTATATCAGTTTATATGGAGATATCTAAACGTAATTATTTTAATTAGGGTGATACTACTTACTATAATTAATAGATACAAAAAAGGACAGAGGCCCATATGCTACAATTTATTTCTTGTTCTCATGTCAGCATGAAAGAGGAAAACAAGTTGGTTGAATAGCCCTTTTCTATGCAGTCACTCCGGAGCCAGGATGTAATGTCTGCCATCTTCATCACATTTTTTTCAGTGTCACTCTGGAGGCCGCCTCCATTTTAGCCAGATGAATGAGTAACATATGGAAAGTTCTTATAGGTTAGTTCTAGAAGTTGCAGACATTAATTTACTCATATTTCATTGGCTGAAACTCAGTCATATGCCCACAACTAGCATCAAAAGAGGCTGGAAAATGTGGTCCAGTGTGCTCAGTAAACAAAAGAGAGAATGTGTACTTCATTGAGAAGCCAACAGTTTTTCCTATACTCCATCTTTCTTGTCATGAAATAGCCATACACATCCTCTTTCCTGCCTTCCCAGAAGGGAAATCCTAAAGTTCCTATCTGTTGCATCCAGTAGAAAGTCAAGGATCTAAAGCCAATGCAGTCTCCCCTCTCAAACTGGAATGCGGTTCCTCGAAGTTTACTGACTATGAAATTTACCTACTCTTTTCCAGTCTCACCAATCTATCTATATAAAAGGCTAATATGCTAAGTGTCCTTCCCTCCATCCGGGTAATGACATCACATAGCAACGCCTGGCTTCCTCTCCCTAGCAACACTAGCCTCCTTGCAGTTTCTTCATAGCCAAGTGCAAACATTTCACACTTGAACCAAATGTCTGTGAAGCGTTTTCCATACCTCATCTCATTTGATCCTCACAGAAGTCCTGGAGTAGGTAGATAGGAGACTCGGTGGAATCCTATTTTCTTTTCATTAGCCGGAAAATGGAGATTTAAAAAGCTTAGAAACTTGACCCGACAGAAAAGAATTAAGAAATGGTGGACCTTGAAAATGACTTCAGGTTTTCTTACTGTGCAGAATATAGTCAAACACTGCTGCAGTTAAATATTTTACCCTTTGTTCTCCCTGCATGATCTACAATAATAATGTGCTTCATGTTAATATTTACTGCTGTGTTGCTGACAATTACCTGAAAGAGAAGTTGGGGTGCTTCACTGGGCTGGAAAAAGTTTAGCTACATCAGAAAGCAGGTCTAATTAAGCAAGTTTATTCTATATACATATAAAAAAGTCTAAGTTGACTCGCGCATGCGCGATACATGTAAAGATTTTGCTGGCACCAGTCGCACACATGTGTTCCAATCTGTCATTGTTGATGGTGAATTTGGTTGACGCTTCTATTATAGAGAAAGGGCAAGTAGCAATATTAAAATATTTCTTCTAATTAATTTCCTGGCAATGTGCATGAATCCATGCACCAGGCCACTAGTCCCCTAATAAACAATGGGAAAGCAGAGGATAACTGCATCTTACCTCCAATAATTACTGCTGTTTTGAAAGAGAAGAATGGGGAACACACAGGAGTCCTTGATCCATCATGATGCTGAAACCTGCTGCACAGGAGACCACTAAGAAGGCCCATTATACTGACAGTAGAAGTTATTTGCTTGTGTTATGGAACAGAGAGTTTGTCTGCTCAGCACTACAAGAGCCAAACACTCACTAAACATGGAGAATTTCAGTGGAGAAATTAGAGTCACTTTATTTGCAGAGCTCTAAGCAAGGAGAATGGGAAAGCTATGGCTCAAAAGCCTGAGCTTCCCAGTCAGGCATTCAAGTGAGTTTCTAGGAGGTTAAGGGAACAGGTATGTGGAAGTGCTGGTAGGGTAGGGGGGAGGTTCTTGTTTTGTTTTTATCCTAACCCAAAGATACGCTTTTATTGATTTTTATAGAAAGGAGTGGGGAGAGAGAGAGAGAGAATCGATGTGAGAGAGAAACATCCACTGGTTGCTTCCTGTATGTGCCCTGACCAAGGATTGAATCTGCAACCTAGGTTTGTGCCCAGACCGGGAAATCGAACCCACAACCTTTTGGTATAGGGGACGACGCTCCAACAAGTCACCTGGACAGGGCTGGTGGGACAGGCTTTAATTGGGAGGACCTTGGAGCTGTGCCATTTATTCCAGCATCTGTCTTCCTGGAAAATGGACCCTTTGCTTCTGAAAGGGTTCCGGTGTTGGGGGGGTGGGGAGGAGATTGGGTGTGACTTTGGTTCCGCATGTAGCTGGAGGTCAAAGTTCTCTCCTTTGTGCATGCGTCGGCTGCATGACCTGTGGTTTGGGTCTGTTGTCTGAAAAGCTACTCAGTGTCTTGTTAAATAAGATAGGACCATTTTGAGCTGGTTCTGTGTTTACACTTAGACCCTAATTCTGTTTCTGGATGGTTCTTCCTCGTCAAGTGTGAAACAGATGTGCAATGTTTGCCTTGTTTGAGGGCTGCATTTCGCTGCTCTAAGTTTAGAGGCCCAAGGATTGGTTTTTCATTCACAGAGATTTTTAGACAGAATTCCTGGTTTCCTTGTAAATACAGTTTCCTCAGATTTTAGTAGCCTTCTTGGCCTTTCTACTTAGTTCCATGTACCAGTAGTCACACTGCAATATCTCTCCTAGACATGGTTCTCTTGTCTTCTTCCTTTCTGTACTTCAGGACTTCTGTTCTTTTCTCCTTCCACCCAGTAGTGGCTGCTTCCAGCTGATTTGAAAGGATAGGATAAGGTGAGAGAGGAATATCCTTAACCTACTCTTTGTCTCTGTCTCTTTTTTTAACTAAGAAGTCTTAATAGGCCTTTGTTCTTCAACACCTTTTTCACTTTTATTTCCTAGTATTTGGCTTTTAGAAGTTGGCTTTTCCAGCCTTGTTAGTCTCCAAATTATTTGGCTCTGTATTCCCTTGCTTAAATACAGGTCAGTTATTGTCAGACCTCATCTTTACCTAGTAGCATCCTTACTGGAAGCAGAAGAACAACCTACAGGCCACTCGGGAACTCTTAGGTCTGTAATAAGACCCCACCAATGTACGTAATGTGCTCAACCATAATAGAAGTTCATTCCATTTTCAGTAGAGCACTATGATGGTAAGCAAGTTAGAACTGCCCTCCAGCCCAGGCTGACCCAGGTTCTATGTTCCTGTAAATGTACCCTTACGGTTTTTCTGGGGATCATTTCCATTCTAGCTAATTAGATGGGGAAGGAAAACTCAGGACTCAACAAGGGAGATCTTTAATGCTCAGGTCTGCAAGTGACACATCACTTCCATTCATACTCTATTAACACCAACTCAGTTACATGTTTGAACTGAGGTTAGGAAATACAGTTAACTCTGTGCCAGGAAGAAAAGGAGAATATGGATTTTGGTGAGTAGCTTGTCTCTGCCACAGTATTTAAACTCAATAAAAATAATAGGATTTGAAAGATATGTGGTAAATTGAATCAAACAGGGCTTATAATGTAGTAAGGATAAGAATATTAGTAAACGGTGGTAGTTTCAACTGTTTACTGAAGAAAGGCAGAACTAGAGTTCAAATTCATGCACTTTTGTTACCTTTGTCATGTTTTATAAAACAAAATTTGAAGTACCTGGGATTCAAAGTTTAGCCTTGTTGTGTGCATAGTAGGTAATTGGAAAGAATCACACTGTCCAGAGCATGCCTACAACTTCAAACCATGTGAATAAATACAGTACTACCTTATTTTCACATTCACAGACAGTGCCCTCTCTGTGTGGTTTAATTAAGCATTGATAGTTCTTGATAAAACGAGTGTTACCAAGAACAAATGATAGGGAAATTTAATTATCAGCAATTGTATCCTTGATAATGTATTTGAAATAATTTTGTGTTCTTTACTAATATCTAATGGGAATGAGTCAAAGGCACTTTTACCCATTGCTTTAAAAATGAATTTTATGGAATAAATTATTCCTGAAGTTTGTGGACAGTGCTTTTGATTTTTTAGGATTTCATCCTAATTTATTTTTTTCTTTGCAGAAGGCATTTTGGAGATCAAAGATGGGTAGAAAAGATGCCTCCACTATAAAACTTCCTGTTGATCAGTACAGAAAGCAAATTGGTAAGCAGTAAATTTTCCTTTGATACATTTCTGCAAATTAAGGTAAAGAAAAAAAGCACTTATATGTTGTATTAAGAAAATAACTTTCCCCTAATACATATAACATATAGAATATGGTTAATAAAAGACTGTATAGAGTTTTTAAGGAGCAAAAATGTGCAGTCCTGCCTACCAATGGAGAAATACATTTTGTGTAACTATAATTTTTTCAAACCTTTTATAGTTTTTATTAGTTTAATAAAAGCAAAAAATATGTTTATTCTTAAGGCTAGATGCTTTTATATAGGCAGTATTTTTAATATTATCATCTATTAAATCTTTTTTATCCATGTAACAACTTGTAATTCTCTTGTTTATTAATGGCAATAATTTGATAACCTTCCAAATTCTCCATTAAACGTTTACTGTAGTAAAATGGTGGACTGCCACTCATCGGCATAGGAAGATAAGAAGCTTATCTGTTTTAGACTATACTCTATGTAGGATTTTCTACCCATTCTTTTCAAGGATGCGTGGAGTATTTATAAAAAATTACTTACATACTAGTTACAAACCAAGACCCCCAATTTTAAAGAATCAATATACTACAACCACAACTCTGAACAAATTGTGATAAACTAGTAGTCAGAAGCAAAAAAGGTAACTTCTCCTTACCTAACCCCCACTTTCTTTCACATTTCTTCCTATTCCACTTTTTTTTTTAATTAAAAAAAGTTAATAAAACACCTTCTAAATAACTGAAGGATAAACAAGAGGTTGCAATGTGAACATTTTTTGGCTAAGTGCAAAGTAAATGTTGATATATTTTACACCATCTTCTACTTAGTTACATTTCCCTGTGTGCATAATAAGTTGTTGCTTGGTTAGCATTTTTAATGTGATTATTTTGGAAAGTAATTTATATCTCATGAGCAACTTGTTGCTTTATCTTTGTAGCGAACTAAAGCATAGTACTTGTTTCTTAGTACTTAATGTGGTATTAAGTGATGGTGTATCCTTTGCAATGCATGACTAATATTAAGCTGTTCTGACCAAGCATTGAAAAATTATTAATTTGAGTTGCCTCTATAACATAATCTTAAAGTCTTCATGAGATTTTTATTTGTAAGGGTTAATTACCAGCTTCCTCTCCTCTGTCCAGGTATTTCTAAATAATTTTGAGAAAAATACTTTTTGCAAGTTTTACTTCTATAGATAACACACACACACCCTTTTTTTTAAGTGACTATGTGGCATCATTTTGTATGTCTTGCTGACAATAAAAGTATACTATGAATTTTTTATTGTGTTTCTGGTTTTATTATTTTCTTTTTATCAACTTGACTAACATTTTCATTATTTTGCCTGTGACCATGCCATTTATGATTTTATTCATCTTGTAGCTATCAAAAAGCAGACCCTTTGTTTATTGACATAGCTACTGAGTTTGCTGTAGGACTCCATAAGAAAGACTATTGACGCTTGCTTTTGTAATGAATTTTCTACAGTTATTTGTAGTGTTTATTTATTTATTTTAATATAATTTTATTGATTTTAGAGAGAAAGGGAAAGGTAGAGAGAGAAACATCAATGATGAGAGAATCATTGGTAGGCTGCCTCCTGCATGCCCCCTACTGGGGATCGAGCCCACAACCCAGCCGTGTGCCCTGACCGGGAATTGAACCATAACATTCTGGTTCATAGGTTGATACTCAACCACTGAGCCACACCAGCCAGGCTATTTGTAGTTTTTAATGTAGTAACTAAAATTGTGTTCATATGGCAGTTGAGAAATTACTTTATATGCCAAATTGTACTGCCCTTTCATAAGTAATTTTGGTAACATGAGAAAAATAGGATGCCAAATAGTGTTTTGCTTTTTCAGGAAGTGGGTAGGGATTTGGAGCAGTTATTGAGAAACTATTCTAAAAATGTTGGAGGAAATATAAAAGTTTTTACTGTTGATTACCAAATTTTATTTTTTTAAAATATTTATGACATGCTGTAAATAACTCATCTTCCAGTAATTTCTTTGAGCAATTAAATTTAGACTGCAATTTTTTTTCAAATATTTTGACTCATCTCTGCTTTTGTATTGTATCTTAATTGTTGTGGTCTATATAAATGGACAATAAATTATATATCTTTGTTATAGCGATCAGGCAGTGAATAGAACTTGGTATTCATCCCAAACAGAATGATGATTGAATGTATTTGCAAGATTAAGGCACTGAGTTTACTTTTTTCTAATTAAAGGCAATTAAAGATTTCCAGACACAAATAAAAAAGACAATGAATTGAGGAATAAGTGTAGGAGCAAGTCCATTTGCAGGTGAAAAGATGTGCCTTTGAAGCAGAACCAGCTGTATTTTCATTGAAAGAATAACAGTTTAGGAGGCTTTTCTGCATGTGCTTGCTTGATAGCATAATGTACTCATAAGCAGCTTATGTAGTATTCAGAAAATAATGGTGCATTAATTTTTAAAGCAGCTAAGGCAGAGGAAGAGCACTGCAGCCACAGGGTGATAATGAGTGTGGTTAGCATAAAGTCCACTGACGAGAAAGAAAAAATCTGGTCTTCTGAAAGATGAACATTTATAGAACAATAACCAGATACTCACATGATAATGAACTTAGGGAGCAATACCAACCAAGGGCCAAGATGCAGCCTCATATGTGGGCAAAACTAAGGAATTGGAAAGCAAATACAAAAAGCAATTAAGTAATCTATTTTTTCATTAAGCAGTGGCATAGGTGTAAGTGAGTATTGCATTAAATATCAAATAATGACATAAACATAGGTTTTACCTTTGTATTAAATAGAGGATATAAATTATTCCATCCTTTCCTAAGTATAACATACGAATAGTAAATGGTAATATTAAGGTACCAACTTATTTATGATCTTGATTAACTATATGTTTTTATAGCTACTGTGGTTCTTTATAGAAACAGCGCCTGTGCTAAAGTTAAATATATTAATTATACTGAATAAGATAGGACTTGTAACACAGATAATACCTACTTATTAGCAATTACTACTGAAAATGGCATGTTAAAATATTGTTTGAAAAGCAGATACTACATAGATTGTCTGCAAAGTATATATAAATAAAAAATATGAACATGGGTAGTATCATCGTTGCTATAAAAAAAAATCCAGGCATAATTTGAAAATTCTTATGCATCAGTGTTTTCTTTTTAGTTATGATTTTGCTTTTAGTTGATACTCATACTCCCTGTTTAGGACTTGAAGCTGAAAATTCTGTTGATTATGTACGATGAGTTTTCAAGTATATCTTTTCAATCTATGTTTAACAGGAACAATTGGAGACAAACTACTTTGATTTGTTAAAGTTGGTTGCAGTGGAACTAGACACATTATCTTAGTCTTCTGTAATTGGAAGAAACTTGATAATCGTTTTGGGTATAAGAATAATTAAAATGATTCCAAGGAAAAGTATCCATTACACTTTGGTCTTAGTTTTAAAGGGGTGTGAGCCAGAGCTGGATATAGCCATGATTCCAGAGTGAAGCAAGAAATAGAAACAGGTGATGTAAAGAGAAAGTTCTGCATAGTCAGTCAAGACTTGAATTCATGTCAATCGCAACTAAACTCCTATGCTTAACTCCTGGAATCAGTCAATAATCAGTTAATCTTTTCATCTCTCTCTCTTTTCCCTCACTCTTCCTCATTTTCATGCTATTTCAATTTGGATTTTTGTCTTTTCTTTTATCATGAAAACTAGAGGCCTGGTGCATGACATTTGTACACTCAGGGTTGAGGGGGGGGGGTCCCTCAGCCCGGCCTGCGCCCTTTTGCAGTCCGGGAGCCCTTGGGGGATGTTACCTGATGGCTTAGGGGGAGCGGGCCTAAGCCTGAAGTGGGTCATCCTTAGCCCTGCTGCACCACCGCCGCTGCACTCACTAGCTGTCAGACTGGCTTCTGGCTGAGCAGCACTCCCCCTGTGGGAGCGCACTGACCACCAGGGGGCAGCTCCTGCGTTGAGTGTTTGCCCCCTGGTGGTCAGTGCATGTCATAGCGACCGGTCGTTCCACCGTTTGGTCGATTTGCATATTATTTTATTATATAAGATAAACCCGAAGAGGATCTAAGAAGAGCCTCAACAATTACCCAGGTGTTTCCCAAACCAAGCCTGGGACTGCTGTTCTGTAAGGCCAGGATCTTGAATGATACTGAGTGATACTCTCCCTTCCTCCCTCCCTACTTTCCTTCCCTCTCTTCCTTTTTTCCTTCCTTCCTTCCTTTCTTCCTTTTTTCCATTGTGACCCAGCCTAAAGGAAGAAGAAGAAATATTTTTTAAAATTTGAAAATGCTGATTTTACAAAGTAATTGGTTGTGTGGGGAAACGGGCATTACACTCTAGGAGCAAGCAAATAAATATAGGTTCAGGTTATCATCAGTTCTCTGGTTGGTCATCGTAGTTGTAATTTATGACCTGTCTCCTCCAATATTCATTCTAGCTAGATCTTCTTGTCTCTATTAAGTATCTTGGTTTGATGAGCCTTTTGCCTTTAGTGAGTAATCCAAATCTTTATTTCTGAACGTTGTGCTTTATAAAAGCAAAACGAACAGTGGCAACAAATTCTTAAAAACAACTTTTTTCAGATATTTGGAAATTAACCAAAATCTTACAGCAATCCATAGAATGTTTATTCAAGAAAAACAGCTGAATTTCAGTAAGAATACTGTGCTTTGTTTTGTTTAACTTGTTGTAATTCCATTTTCCTCTCCTTCGTCTTGCAACTATAGTGGTTGTGAAAAACCACATCCTGCAGGCACTGGAGAAGGCAGGAATCCTCCGAGGACTGTCACTGTCTGACCTGCCTGGCAGCCCACAGAGAAGCCCACTCTCAGAACGTGTCTTTATTTGACCTGTTTAGAGCTCAGTCTTTGTAAAAAGCCCTTTTCCCATGTCATTTGACCAAAACAATGAATGTGAGGTATTTAACATTACAACCACCTTAGTCAGCATTACTAGTTGGGGCTAGTATGTGGCTGACCTAAAGAACCTAAAACAAAACAAAACAAAACTGGGCAATAAGATGTCCATAGAGTCTTTAAAAATCTTTGACATACGTTTTGGGAATCATAGAAAGTCAGAAGGCTATGCACAGCTATACCACGTCCAAGAAAGACAGAAAGGGCTATAATCTCCTCTCTTGATGATCTTGAAGAAGCTATCGGGAAGTGAAGGCTAAGGCAGATCTATAAACTCCTGTCAGATCCAGGAAAATATATACCCCCCCCATGCCCCACCACACACACACACAGCCCCTCAGTGAAGCCAGAAGACTTACTGTTCAAGGCATTTATGAAAACTGTTGGTCCGTCTGATGAAAATTAAGCTAAGTGCCTGTATATGACAAAGAATATAAACTTTACAGAGTTAGACCATAAAAGTAATTAAATAAACAAACACTAACACCAACAAAAGAAGATGAATAGCAGCAAGAAAAAATCCTAGGGGGATGCGATTTGCAGAGTTGCCCCTGATTGGCTTCATAGGCTTGGATTATCTAGGTTTTCCCTCAGATAAAATGTAATGAACAATTGCTAAGTAGCTACTTTGGTTATTGCATTATTAATATAACCAAAATCAGACACAATGTAGCCAAGAAACCATCTATATCTAAAATCTAGATTGTGTAAGTGTATATTTTCTAAATGTAAGTACTTAGAAGAAAGTAGGGCCTTCTATATTTTATATATTTTTTTACAATCGTGAACATATGGCATCCTTTATTTTTTTAATCCTCATGAGGATATATTTTTATTGATTTTAGAAAGAGAGGAAGGAAGAGGGAGAGGCAGGGGGAGAGAGAGAGAGAGAGAGAGAGAGAGAGAGAGAGAGAGAGAGACAGAGACAGAGACAGAGACATTTGTGTGAGAGAGAAACATTGGAACATTGATCAGTTGCCTCCCATATGTGCCCAAACCAGGCATTGAACCCATGACCTTTCTGTGCACAGGATGACGCTCCAACCAACTGAGCCACATGGGCCAGGTGGTTTCCTTCTTGAAGCCATAACAAAAATAACATGTTGAAAACCTCTTTGGATATAATGGAAAGATCTGGTTTTAGTTATAAATAACTTAATAGATGGCTGCTGTAAATGTTTTCACTGAGCAGACTGAAACCATGTGTTGCAGTATATACTTTTGGATATCATAGTCAGCAAGGAGAATGCTGAATTAATGACAGATTCACTATGTGGAGCAGTGCCAGATGTACAATAATTTTAAAAATCATCTACTTATAATACAGTTTCAAATGTTCATATTAAATGTAATGTACATCTGCAGTATTATTCTCTGAGATTATAGGATTTGAATCGAAAAATAGAACACATTTAACCAATGGTTATATGGGATGTGAAGGAGAGGGATGAATTCTCACTTTAACATTTACTCTTTGAGGTATATTTGAATGTGTTTTATGGCAGACACACCATCCAGAATATTGCATATATGTATGAAAAGCGTGCCAGTTAATATAAGATAATCTTTTTTCATTTGCTTATTTTCCCCCCTTGCACCTAGAGATTATTATAGGGCACATATGAGATAGAATACGAATACCTGCTTAACCTCAAATCTATAATCTGTTAAACTTGTTTGAAGATTCTCATTAGAAACTTGCTTTGTAACCGTGAGTGTTAGAGGCAGCTGATGTGTCACCATTTTCATTGTTCTGGAAAGCTTCATATCTCAGCAGGAATGATGGCATGAATAGTTTGACCAGTGAGATGTGAAATCAGAGTGAATATTAGTCAGTGAATATTACTTTTTAAAAACAGACCTCCAGCCAAACAAACACGTTTATGTGTCTAATGGGCACAACTAGAGCATTTCTTCAGCGCTCCCATCCATTTGACTCCTCTCTGCCATTTCTGATTTTTAAAAATGTTATTTAGTTACATGTTTATTTTTTTCCTTTTTATTGAATTTATTGGGAAGACACTAGTTAGCAGAGTTATGCAGGTTTCAGATGCACAGTTCCACAACACATCATCTCTACACTGTGTTGTGTGTTCATCACCCCAAGTCAAGTCTCCCTCCATCACCACTTATCTCCCCTGTGCCCCCCTCCATCTCTCCCCAACCCCCTTCCCCTGCAGTCACCATGCTGTTGTCCATACTAGTATCCATGAGTTTTTTTCTTTTCTTTTTTTTTTTCTCATTCCCTCTACTTGCTCACACAGATACATTAAGAAATATATCATGCATTGCATGCTCATGATGTATTTTAGTTTAGATCAACTGCTTTCAAATTTATTTTACTGTGTGGAAGAAGTGGAAATTAAAGAAAAAAAAGAGGTGATTTTTGGAAAGAACTGATCTCTAAAAGGGAAGAGAGTAAGATGGAAACAACAAGGCCGAATAACAGAATATAAAATAGCTGAAGGGATTATGTGGTCAAATGTTAAGTCCCATTCAGAATAACATACTGTTATGTTTGAGACTCATTTGACCCAGTTCTTAGTTAAGAGTGTGGCTAACAAAAATAAATATTATTCTAGTCAGTGCTTTTGTTGTTACTGTTGTTAAATCGATTTTCTTTACAGACTAATAGCTTTTATTACTCAGTGGGGTCATGCGATGGTACACAAAAGAGATATTTGGTGGCACTAAGTTTTCATTTTTGGCTGTGAAATGTGGTAGAGAAAATTGAAACTAATATCTAAATGTAGCTATCCCATATCTTTTATCTGGCCATATTTATTCTGTCTTCTATTAAAAGAACCAAAAGTTAAATACATATGTTCTGTTCTCTAAAAGATTCAGTGACTAAAAGTTATTTATCTTTTTGAGTTTCTTACTTGGAAAACCTTGACAATATTTCTCAAGTTAATTACTTAAATACTTAAAACATCCTTAATAAGATAATAAAGTAAATTTATAATGAATGTTATTCTTCAATTATGAAGACAAAGCTAGCTTTACCTATTAATGGGACCTTATGTATACTCATTTATTTACACATTTGTTTCCAAATGTTTCCACCAGGTTTACTCTCTGTACTTTAAACATCTTATTCTCTAAAAGAAGTTTTTGTCTTTTCTTATAATCACTGCTTAGCAAATCAAAGATGCCTGTCAAATCTTCTTCCTGAAAAAGTAAAGGAGGAGGAAAAGTTGATCTTGGGAGACAAGTTTATGGTTTCCATAACTGGGAACTACTTTGCAACTGTGTCCCAATTTTACTCTATTTAAACATTCTTTGACATTTCAGACGGCTGTTAAACTTGAAGTATATATAAGCATAACTCATTGTCTGAAATTATTTCTTTCTAGGTAAACAGGATTATAAAAAAACCAAACCTATTTTACGAGCAACCAAATTAAAAGCAGAAGCAAAGAAAACAGCAATAGGCATTAAGGTACCTATATTTGATTACTTTAAAATGTGATGTATTCATGCCACTTTATTTTCTAACACTGGATTGCATAAATGTTGAGTTCTAAATGTTTTATGACATTTCAAAATCTAAGTTGAATGCCAGAATCGAAGGTTTTTATAAAGAATTTACTTAATGGGAAACATCCTTCTTATCCTGAGATTTTACCAGTCTTAAAATAAAACACTGTGTCACTTGCAAGAACCAGTTATACTTAAAGTTGCAATTTATTTTTCCAACTACTATATACACATTTCAGTGATTTATGTGGCCTAACTAAAAAATTCTCATTTTCAGTAAATTTCATTTGACAGTTGTTTAAATTTTAGTTGTAATTATATATTCTTAGGTCATTAATATATGTAAATTTACTCTTTGAATTGTTATTGTTGTCAGTACTCTCTATGATGGAATTCTAATCATGTTCCCAAACTTGTTCTCTCAAAAAAGCAACTGAGAATGATATTAGAAGATATTAATCCATTGTGCTAGCACAATGAAATTCAACAAAATTACATTTCCATTATTACCCATGTCAATTCTTTGCCAAGTATTTATACTCAAATTAAACTACTAATAGAAAAATTAATTTGGTGGCTTTACTGTCAAGTGTGTCAAATTATAATCACTAGTACATATATTTTATTTAAATGTTAAAATGTTAAAAGGAGATTTTGCGTTTTATCTGGCAGATGAAAAATCAATTTTTCAAAGTTCTAGCTTATAGCAAATGCCAAGGTATTACTACCAAGCTGTAACAGCTGTTGAACTGCCAGATGATATATTTGGTTGTCTTCCAGAATTTGCTATTATGATGAAACACTGCTTCTTTTTACTCCTGATTGCTGATTTTGATCAAGCATTGCTGTATGATGCGATATGTTTTTATAATACAGTCTCCTCAGTTAGTGCTGTGTCAGTTTTTAATGAAAATAAAAAAAGTAGATTGCCTTTTTGTGTAAAAGAGAGATGATTAATCTTTTGAAGTTTTCTTCTAATTTCATATGAAATTTCATTCATTTTAAAAATTATTTCCATAACATAACCTTTCTAAAAGTAGTGCTTAGTTTTTTCTTTTACAATTAGTTACCTGATGGTTGTCTTTTGTAATGAGAACATCACAAATGTCATTTTTCACCAAGGTACTATGATATGTACTTTGACCTTTCACAATGTTGTGTTCTTGTTTTTAGAAAATATTGGGGCAGCTAACTCCACATGTGGCACAATCCAATGAACATCTGTAACGTAAAATTTGAGAAATACTGCAGCCATTTATCTACATTTATATGCCACTTTCTCATACACAGCCTCCTTTGTATTTGCTCTTATAATTTTTTTGAGTCCTCACCCAAGTATATGTTTACTGATTTTAGAGAGAGGGGAAGACAGACAGAGAGAGAGAGAGAGAGAGAGAGAGAGAGAGAGAGAAAAATCATGTGAGAGAGAAACATTGATCTGTTGCCTCCTGTATGCACCCCCAATGGGGATCAAACCTGAAACCTAGGTACGTGCCCTGACTAGGAATGAACCTGCAATGTTTTTATTGTATGGGAGGATGCTCCAACCAACTGAGCCACCAGGCTGGGCTGCTCTTATAATTTTTGTTGTTGTTTTAATTTAAGGAAATAACTATGTTCCCAGTGTGAGATGAGTCTACCTTATAGTGCAATTATTTGCCTTTTTAAAAAGCGATGTGGAATTTGTTTATCTATTTATGAGAAAAATTTTTCTTAGATTTCATTTAGAATTTGAAGTATGTGCATAAGAGTTTCTGACATCAGAACATAACTTTTTAAAAATAAGGTAGCATATCATTTTGGTTTATTAGCGTATGGGAGAAAAGCCTTAACTTTAAACATTGTTTACTTTGCTTGCAAATTTATGTAAAGAGCTCATTAAATAATATGAAACTTTTTAGAATCAGAACCGTGGAGGTGTTTTACATTTCAAATCTGGCATACCAATTAGTTTGCCCTGTCAAAGTTTGATTACATTGTCATTTTAGCATAGGATTTTAAATAACAAAGTTTCTTTTAGCAATTGCTGTTTAATGCTATTAATTTCCCCAGTGAGTCATTTTATCCATATTGATAATGTCAGAGAAGCAACTAGGGACTAATGAACATCAAACATGTTTGACTCTTATCTGGTTGATACAGGATGGCCATATCTGGTTGATACAGGATGGCCATAATATTACAATACTTTACCACCTCAAGACTTATTCTTTAAAATGAATTATCGTCATGGTCTTAAAATAATTTAAATCTACATAAACTATGAATAGCTGCATGGAATAGAAAAATCACAGAAATGACAACTGTGAACACAAAATAAAGAGGCCCAGGACCAGATCCCTCTTGCCTCTTGCTCTTACCATGGTCCAGCTGAATTCAAGCTGGCACATTTGTAAGTGGAGATTATGCCATTTACTTCACGGTGTTGTTAGGAGAGTTTAATTTTAAAGGAAAATACTTAACATTGAACCTAGCACATAGAAGTCATTTATGAATTGTTAGCAGACTGAAAAAGTATTTATTTGTGTTAGTTATTACTGGTTTGTATAAATAAGACTTTCCTTGGATGTTTGTCACTGGCCAGATGATCCCCTATTTCAACTAAGTCTGCATTGTGTGACTACATTATAGATTACCAAATGTTCTCAGTTGTGCTGTGGAAATAGTGTTATGTACTAGTATTATTACTGTTGTAAAGTTTCCAAAGCATTACGTAATTTTAATATACTTTACATATAAATTGTATAAATCTTAATTCTTTGTTATTAACTTAAAAATTACTATAAGTACCATGATGTTGTAGAACCTGTAGAAGGATTATTAAGACATGATTATCTTACAGGAATGTATACAAAAAATAATTTCCAGATTTTAGTACCATGTAAAGTCATCAGTATTTATTGAGAAGTTATGAACTGGAAATATAAAGAATTTTACAATAGGGTCTTTAACTTCAGAGGCTCTAGCACTTTCTGTAAGTGTATGTTTAGAAATAGAAAATGTTTTGAGGAAACAGTCATGATTTAGAATAAGATGTGATATGGCAGTCAGAATCTAGGATTAATTTCTATTGAGAAGCTATTTTTATTTCCTGTATCTTATCAATGTAAACAAAATGCCCTAGTATATGACCCACTAATGCAATGAGTACCACCTAAAATATATCTGCACAGTAATAATGTGCTATTTGGCTGCTGTCCAATTAAAAGATTATATTTCAAAAATTACAAAATCACTAAAAATATTTATAGAATGTAAATACCTATGTTTCCTAGTATTTAAAAGAAAAAAGATAAACTGAATTTGTTAAATAAATAATTAGTTTATTAAAATGTTTAGTTGAAAGGTATCCTATCTAATAAAAAGGGAATATGCTAATTGACCCTCACACCATTGCAAAGATGGTGGTGCCCATAGCCAATAAGGAGGGAATATGCTAATTGACTGTCCCGCCCTCAAAAGATGGCAGCACCCACAGCCAATAAGGAGGGAATATGCTAATTGACTGCCCTGCCTTCAAATATGGCGGCTCCCGACAGCCACAAGATGGCGGCACCCAGTCCCCTCAGCCCCGCCAGGGCAGCAGGCATGCTGCCTCCAGAGTCCCTCAGTCCCCTCATCTCCCCAGCTGCCCAGGGCTGGCCTGAGGCGCAGGCAAGCCTCGGATGGCAGCTGCCCAGCTGCCCAGGGCCTCCCGAGGCTCAGGTAACCAGGGCCGGCTGAGGCTTGCGCTGCCGGCAGTGGCAGCAGCAGAGGTGTGATGGGGCGTTGCCTTCCCCTGATCACTGGGTAGCCTCCCGCCCCTGAGGGCTCACGGACTGTGAGGGGGCAGGCTGGGCTGAGGGACCCCTGCAGTGCATGAATTTTCATGCACTGGGTCTCTAGTCTATATCTATAAAAGGCTAAGTTGACTCGCACATGCGCGATACATATAAAGCTCTTGCTGGCACCAATTGCACGCGTGTGTTTCCATCTGTTATTGTCGATCATGAATTTAGTTGACACTTCTATTATAATGGGCGAATAATGGTATTAAAATATTTCTTCTAGTTAATTTCCTTTCAATGTGCACGAATTTGTGCACCGGGCTACTAGTAATCATAATGAAAGAATAAAAATAAAAAATTTAGTATCAAAAACTTCTCTTTTATATAAACAAAAATATTCAAGTGTCAACCAGATCCTTCTAACAACCTCTTCAAATGAGCCAGCTGGAAACATTTTATTATTTTTTTCTTTTTTGTTATTTCTGATTTAAAACTAAAAATTGCCAGAGGGGTGGAGCCATAAATGCATACAGGTTTCTAAGTTATAGTTAGTGTCACCAGCATCCTGAAAGAAGTATTTTCTAACTTTACCGTGTTTTAACCCTCTAAACATGCAGTTCCTATATTACGCATCTTCTTAACAGAATAGGACATTATGAAAAAAATTATTTGCTATACCTCCCCATCCAATACTTTTTAAGCCCCACCTCCCACACCATATATTGAATAGACTTAATTGAATTAATGGGTCCTCTGAGCTTATATCCTATGAATGTTCTCTTCTTCCTACCCTTAAGACCTTTTTCCATGCCTCTGGATATTCTGAAAATGTACAGTAAGTTGATATAGAGTTATTTGAAAGGACAAGATGAGGTTGAAAAGCACCAATTAGAGGCGATTATCAATGAGATGAGAATCATGGCCTCCAATCAAGAGCACAAAAGTTATTCTTGCGTTAAATACGTGTGAATGGTCATCACTGCTGATGGATAGTTTTGTTGTCTACTCTAGGGAACAAATAGGCTTTGCAGATGTGTGCCACTTGTTTATACATCCTTTTAGAGTTGGTCGCTGTGTAACCAGATGGCTCTGGGAGCACAGCTGTGGCTGTAAGAAAATAAATGAAACCTGTCTGATGCTACCATGCCCTTTGGAGATGCCAAAACGTTCCAAACTGTAGCAAAGAAAAATTCACTTTCATTTGACATTATATATCAGAGCAAAGAAATCAAATCTTAGAAAAATAGTTGACACTGAGTCTTCCAACCCCATGGCTTTTATTAGTATTTATCCTTATAGTTTGGAAATCTAAGTAAATGTAATTATAAAGTTAACAATCTGTATAAGGTGTCAATTTATAATTTCAACAATCAGGTAAACATTAAATGTTGATTATAAACCATGTTTGTTAGCATAGGCAGCAAGTTAGATATGAATGAAAGAAAATGGAACAAAATTGGCCATGCCTAAGCCTGATTAAGTCTGGAAGTTATAGCTTCAGATACCATTGCTGAATCTCTGCCAAGGGGACTAACACCTTCCCTCTCCTATACTCTTCCCGCACATCCACCCATACCCCAGTGGGTAGTGGGGGAGGGACTGGCTTTCCAGTCTCCCTGGGGGATGATCAGTTCCCTCCTGGGAAATTCTTTGCTAGGCACATGGGCAGTAGAAACCAAGATGGCACAGGGGAGGAAGCATGTGTGCAGCGGGAACCAGATGAGGAGGCAAAACTCTGAGGCATGCACCGTAGTAGCCAAAATAGCCACATAAAGAGCAGAGTCTAATCTGGGAAACCTCAGAAGAGGATGTGATTGGATAAGGGACAGGAAACCCAGAAGATCCTGAAGAAGGATTGGTTAGGGGAGGGCCCAGCATAAACCTGGGAAGGATTAGGAAAGAGATTGGTGAATTTGAAAGAAAACCTGTGCTCTCCCAAAAGCAATGTAATATAAGCAAAGCTTAACAAAGGCCCTTGGGAGTAGCACATGTGCCTTCATTTGTTCATGTGCTTGCTCTCTCTCTCTAGTACTCACGTGGCCCAAGCTGAGGCCCAAGTGTGGCCCCAGTGCAGCATTGGTGAGGGGTGAGCAGATGGAGAAATGAGACATAGTGAATTCGGCATTAGTGGGCCCTGGCCCTCCTGGGCTTGGGGAGCACAGGTGCAGGTCTGAGACCCCACAGCAGGACTTCCACAGAACAGAGCTGTGGATGAAACACCGACACCTGGGCACAGTTTGTTTTTGCTCCAGTAAATCTTGACATTGCACCTTATCTGCCCGCCGATGTGTGGTTCCCGAAATGCTTTTCTCATGACCCCCCTTTCACCAGCAACATACTCATTTTAGTGTTTTTAACGTTTATTAGTTGGCATATGTTGAATTATTGCTTTTGCATTCTAATGAAATGTAAAGTGCACTCATGTGAGTGCAAATAAATTACTGCTTCATAAAATAATGCCAGGAAGGGGTGTGAGAAATGAGTGAAAATTAGAAGGCAATGGTAGGCCCTTTAGGATACTGAGCTGGCACTATTTGCTCTTTTTTGTATTTAGCCAAGTTATCTATTACTGTTGAGAAAATTCCTTGATGGTGTGTATATATTTTAAAATTTTATAGACTTTTTGAGAAAGAATATGAATATTGCCATTTATATGTAATAATTTTTTTTACTATTATTTCAACACAATTGATTAATATGACCCACATTCAATCACCAAGGAAAAATCCAGGGCTATTTTTCACAGTTGTGATAAATTATACTGTATCATGCTTCATGAGCCGAGTGTTCAGTTTTGTCCTACCACATTATATAAGCTATAGAATTTAGAATAAAAATTAGAGGTTCAACAAAATAATGTATCCTATATAATAAAAGGCTAATATGCAAATCAACCGAATGGTGGAACGACCGGTTGCTATGACATACACTGACCACCATGTGGCAGACGCTCAATGCAGGAGCTGCCCTTATTGGTCAGTGCACTCCCACAGGGGGAGTGCCACTCAGCCAGAAGCCCTGAGCTGGGCTCACAGCTGGCGAGCACAGTGGTGGTGGCAGGAGCCTCTCCCACCTCCTCAGCAGCACTAAGGATGTCCGACTGCCCCTGAGGGCTCCCGGACTGTGAGAGGGCACAGGCCAGCTAAGGGACTCCCCCACAAGTGCACGAATCTCGTGCACTGGGCTCTAGTCCTATATAATAAAGAGCTAATATACTAATTAGACTGGACGACGGAATGACCTTCCAGATGACCTTCTGGAATAACCAGTGGGCTGGGCTGCGGGGCCACGAGGCAGCTGGGGCTATGAGGGCTGAGGCAGCTGGGGCAGTCGGAGCTGCGAGGGTCGAGCCCCTTGCACTAATTTTATGCATCGGGCCTCTAGTGTATATATATAAAAACCTAAGAGACCATTTGACTGTTTGACTCATAGCTAGGACATGCACTGGCCACCAGGGGCAGACGCTTAATGCACAGGCATGGAAACATGGAACAGACTGATGAATCTCAGAGGATAGGGGTGAAGGGGAAGGGCGGGAAGAGATTAACCAAAGATCTTATATGCATACTAGAGGCCCGGTGCACGGATTTGTGCACCAATGGGTTCCCTTGGCCAGGCCTGCGGGGATCTGGCTGAAACCAGAGAGGTCCCGGATTGCGAGAGGGCACAGGCCAGGCCGAGGGACCCCACCATTCATGCACCGGGCCTCTAGTATTTAATAAAGATCTTAAAGAGGCATAATCTAGATATTGTTACAATGGTTTCTTCCCATTAGAAAAGAAATGATCATTTTTTTTAAAGATCTGTGACTCAGTACTATAACTAATAATACATTTATTGAAACAAGAAATAAAATTAAACATAACCAAATAGAGAACAGATAAACTTTGTAGGCACAAACAACATTTCTTGTCCCCAACATTTTGATATCCAAACTATGAAAATATATTTAAAAGTATAAATGTTAATTTTACTATTAGTGAAACACGGACAAATTAAATAAAAATAATATAGGATGACGCACCCACTGATGTACTTGCCATTGAAATGGATATTGTCAAAATATGCTTCTTAATGGCAAAAGTGTTCAAATGAAAGTGATTATTAGTTTCATAATGTTCATTCGAGACTGGAATTATGTGGTTATTTTATCTGATGAAACTGGTAACCTTAACCAATCTCATTTTATCAATTTCAAGTCTACTTTCTTTTTCTTCCTCAGGAAGTTGGCCTTGTCCTCGCAGCTCTGTTGGCCCTCCTCCTGGCTTTCTATGCTTTCTTTTATCTCAGACTGTCCACAGATGTTGACCCTCATCTGGAACCTGATGAAAATTAGCTCAGCAGCAATCAATGCATCATAAGAAAACATTTTATAAAAGGACCTTTTGGGAGCAATGCTTTCTGAATACTGAGACTACATCATCTTGAGTTCTTCCTGCTAGTATTTTCATTTCGGAGAAATATTTTTTTAAATAGTTGCGTAGTATATCAAGAAAAGAACCTTAACCTAGCAATGTAGTGTAATGTATGCTACCGAATACTTTCATAAATCCTCCCACTTACACAGGAAACCTGTTCATGGTGCATTTAGATAAAATGCGAAACAGATCCCAAATCCTTCAGATGTCTTACCAGTTTACGTGGATAACTCCATCACTTGCAGATTACTAAACCTATTTTTGTTCCATGCATGTATCAGAAGCCAAAGTATATATCCTTATTTACAGAAACGTACTCAAATCACATCCAGAGCCGAAGAAGGAACGAAAAGTCATGGGAAATTTGTCATTTTACAAAGAAGTCTTGCTTTCTATCCAGACATATTTTGTATCATTAGAGAGACTCTCTGCACAGACAGCTACAGTAATCTTTTTCCTTCTTTGCCAACTGTTCAGTGCACATGTGCTCCCTCAGAAATGGCACCTGGATGACAGAAGCGCAACGAGCCACATATGTCTCTAAAATAGAGTTCCTTTCCTCATAGGCCATCTAAGCTGGTGTAAACAGAAAGTTCAGTTGATCTTGAATTTAATTAACTTATGAGACTATTAATATAAACTTGGAATTCTATTTTAATTATGTTGTTCTGGCTGCTTGTGGTATCAGTTTGCTTCTCTTGTTAGGGGTTTATGCGGCAATCTGTCACATGATTATGCAGTCTTTTTCACATAACGGTAGTAGGAGAAGTCCTACCTATTCAGAGTAATTTTCGTGGGTTATGGTTATCTTTTAAAGCTGAACGATACAAAGTATTTTTCAAAATTACATTTTTTTTCTCTTGACAGATAACCAGTTAGAACTCTTTTATGAAAAACAAGTAAGAAATATATGTCTTATTACTAGCATATACAGTTTTTTTTTGTTTATATAATTTTTTTCAAGTATTTTGCATTTGTTACACTATAATGACAAATATATTCAATATTTTTACGGATAATGGAATTTCTTCATATTTTTAGAACACATGAATACATAAAGGTTAGAAAATGGAAGAATATGTGTTTACTGTTATATAAAGATTTATAGAAAAGGAATAGTTTGAAACATGTGCACAAAATGTTTTATAGTATATGCATTCTATTTATGAAGAATAAATAAAATGTTAAGATTGTTTTCATACTTGCCAAGGGAAGAAAGCTTTCATAAATACCCTACATATTCTTTGAGACTTTTGCAAATAGTGGATGTGACTATAGCATTATGTGCTGCAGAATGTTTTTGAGTTGCATAATTATTCATCAGTGTGAAAACAGCCAAAATTTCCAATATTCTCACAAGTCATTTATGCCAAACATCTGAGGGCAAAATTCAGACAGTGTTATTTTACTGGATTCTTCCCCTTGAAATCACAAACTCAAGAGAGACCAAGAGTTCTTATACACTCACCACAGCAGACCAATCCAAATGGCATTTTTTAGGAAAGGTTACAGCATTTAATGCCATGTGGTATGTCTGTCTGTGGAGTGGGTGGCAAGGGAATATCCAAGCTGGCATTTTGGATATGATGGGCCTTTTACTTTCCCAAGTGACAGGCCACATGTCAAGAAATACTTTTTTTCCCACTCCTATTCCATTTACGTGAACAGTTTTCATTTCGTTATTTCCCCTCCCATATGGCATTAAAAACAGTCTTACTAAAGTTATTGCTAATTTCGGTGATAATTTAAATGAGAGGATATGTAGTAATTGTTTATTAAATACCAATCCAAGTGACATATAACAGAATTCATAGTATATAAAATAGATGATTATACTCTTGGAAATGTTTGAATATTATCGTGGAAAAAAACCCACAAACACTAGGTAATAATAAAGTTTCATTACCTAGTTTTCTGATACCCTGAACCTGTGGCTAGTCCATTTGTATGACTGATTGACTTATGATAGCCCCAGACAACCGTAAGTCCCGAAGGATAAACTCTGATTTTAATAAATAGCAGGTGAAGTGAGACAATATACTAGTATGCTTATATAATACTGTTTTTGTGAAGTGCAAATATTTCATACTCACGTTAACTGGGAAGCAGCCAGTCCTCTGCAGAGAAATCCCAGATCGTAGTCTGGTTTCAATCTCTGAAGAGGTGGTAGCCAGCCTGCAGTTCCAGGGGACCACACGTTTGAGTAGTAAGTGGTGTTTGGCATAAATCTGCGACTGGCACCAGATACTAACTTTAAGCACGGGTTTTCCCCCTCCAATAATTGACTGCTCAGAGTAACTCGGAAGACAAAAACAGAAAAATTATAATGACTTTTCAGAATGTTCAAATCTTTTCACATATTCTGCAGAATAAATTGCAACTAATGCAGCAGACTTAACGGATCGCCTATGTGAATGAAGCTTGGATATAAAATAAAGACTATAAAATTCATTTGAGAAGAAATATTGTAAAAAGATAACCTCATCTAGAATTTCTTTTAAAACAAATGAACAAAAAGCCTATCTTACTAGTAGTAGCAGCATGGGGTTTGTTATTGTCTTAAGGTGGCAAAACACTTGAAGATTTCCTATCTTTTCAATATTTCATAAAGATGGAAGGAGTACTCCCATCCCAACCAATGATTGTAAGATACTGGTAATATGTTCTTATTCATTTTTATAATTTCAATTATATAATGATCTACACGTATTTAGTAAAAGCATGTTAAAATTTCAGTTAATATTTTATAGTCCTCTAAGAGTCTGGCACAGTTTTTGTATGTATTGGATGATCAAACTTATTTGCACCTAATAAATAAAACTTAAAAATCACAATATTCATCAACTCTTAACACTTAGCATTTATGGTCATTGGTTGAATTGGGTCATATATATGTTTCATCCTGGTTCTCTTTAATATCAAGAAACCAGCATTGCATTTACTGTGGAAAAGACAAATAGCTCTTGTCTAGGAAACCAAATACGCTGTTTTTATCTCGGTATCGTTAAAAACCATACTTAAATGTTTTCAATATAATTTAGTATGCATCTTCATTCCTAATGAAAGTAAAGCTAAATTTCCATTATGATGTTTATATTTATATGAATGCGAAAGCACTATATTTTCCAGATTCTAAAATATATAGTTAATGATAATTCAGTAGTGCAAATTATGCTTTAGATAAATAAACTTCAAAAGTAAACTTCTATACATGGAAATTTTAAATTTTAATGTGTTTTTTTTTTTCTTTCATAATAGAAGGTTGTCAAGCCAGAGATTATCTAAAATAAGTTTGTTTTCTTTTTACCAACCATTAGTTGACATTTATCTGAGGCTTCTCTGGGGAGATTTCTACCCTTCATTTGCCCTTAGCAGCACTGCCTTCTTCTATCTGACTGGCTCCCACGCGCCTCTGTAGAATGCTGTTTGTTAGAGTTTGTTCCATTAACACCATACCTGGATTCAATACAACCCACAGTAAACAAACAAACAACTGTAACAGATGCACTCAGTACCTACATAAACGTTCTTACTATTTTGTACAGGGTTTAGCTTATACAGGTAAATATAGAGGGAACAGGGGGAGTCACTTAAATAACTATAGCAGTGTGGAAATACCCATAGTGAGTCAGTAATTTCATGTAAAAAACATGGCACTGCTGCTGTATTCTGCATTTTCCTCCTTGTTAATTTTTTTTTTTACCAGCAACAGACTTGAGATCCTTATTTCTAGAAAAATAAGATACTCTAAATGCCAGAAGATTTTTTGATGACAGCACCTCCCTCTATTCTTTATTTTTTAAAAACAACAACCAATTTGGTGGGGAGGCAGCCAAAATTTGAGGTACCAGTGCCTCTCGAACAGATGTCACACCATTATTTTTTAGCTCGTTGGAATGAATAAACATGTTAAACTGTGAAGTATTACATTTTAGATTTTTTTCATTAAAGAAAAAAGAGACAGTCTGTTTACTGTCCTAATTGAGACAACAATCCTGTAGTTGCCAGTTTTGGCAGTCATAACAATGAACTGTAAATATTTGGACCAACCAAGTAAATGGTGACTATAAAGGCTATAGCGTGTGGAAAGTTCTGTTTTTATGGACACCCATCTTAGCCTGGCATTTTTCCCCTGACTTCTTTCAATGCAATCATTTGTGTAAATCTGAAATTTCATGGGAAGCCTGAAAGAAATATATTTCAATATCTAATTTCATTCTAATTTATTGTCCATTTTAGTGTTCAACACTCCGTCTGCTTGTAACGAGTTGCTTCTGCTGCTGTTGTATGGAATGTGACAAGGCAGGTCTTCATTGGTGTGCCCAACCTGTACACACTAGGATAACATGAAATTGAGAGGATTCTTCTTCCGTCTTCATATTTATATAGTGAGATTAAACACATTCGAAAGTCTCTTAAATTTCAGCAATCCATTTGTTTTTTTGATATACGTAATTTATTACAAAACTTTAAAAAATGCAAGTCTAGAAAACCCAGAATTTATTACTGATACTAATTCCTGTGAGTTTGCTGTGCTACCATACACAAGTCAAGAAAGTAAAGAAACCATTAAATATTTAGAAACGTTTAACAGCAGAAGCCTTAAAATCTAACTGTATGGAGTAGCCCCTCAAAAAGCTACAACCTGTAGCTTTTTCATGTTTTCATAATCATAAATGGCCTGGCATCAGGTTGTTCCTAGTAATGAGCAGATCAAGAGGAGGCACTTTTTTTTGAAATCTAATAAACTATCCCATGAGCCTCTTCTGGGAACATGGTGACCCCCTAGAAACATTTTGAAAAGCAGAGCTGACATGATTTAAAAACCTCACAAGAAGGTTTTTAAGGTTGAAATAGAAAGCCACGCTTGGCTTCATGGCTAGATCTGAACACTAAAGAAGTAATTTCAGATCAATCTGTCTAAAGATTTTACCTCTGATCATGAGCAAACAGAGGCCTCTCCAGTAGGTGTCAGGAGTCATGTGATGGATACTAATGATGTCTGCGGCCTTTTATCATCTGTCAGGGACAAGTCACGTCTATTGCCACACAGGCCGGGAGGACATTTAATGAAACAAAACAGCATTATTGAGCTCCATGTTTCCCAAACTTCTTTGGTCCTTGAAATGAGGCTCCAGGTTCATTAAATTGTAGCTCCTGGAGGTATACCACAATTTTATTTTACTGAACCACAATGATAATGATTCCAACTCAAAGCTTTAATAATGCACTTACCCACTCTCTGTTTCAAAAGAAGTTCAAATGCACAAATGTAGTTTTAACATATAATTGTATGTTTATTATAGAAAAAATACAAACTGTAAGTTGTGGCTGGGTGGCTCGGTTGAAGTGTTGTCCCGTACACCAAAAGGTTGCAAGTTCAATTCCCAGTCAGGGCACATACCCAGGTTTCAGGTTCAATCCCTGCTGCAGGCACCTACTGAAGGCAACCAATTGATTTTTCTCACATCAGTGTTTCTCTCTCTTTCTCCCTCTTTCCCTCTCTCCCTTTCACTTCTTTCTCAAATCAATAAAAGCATATTCTCAGGTGAGGATTAAAATAAATACAAAAAATAATTAAAAATTCAATCCAAGTCATGGTATCCAGAAATATTCCCTAATAATGTTTACATATTTGTTATTTTGCTTTTAGCCTTCTAAACTTTATGATACATTCATATTATAAAAATATGCAACTTACTTGTCTTAGGCCTCAATGGCTTGTGACTACAGTAATACCCCAATTTTTGCTATTTTAATAAGAAAATGCATACATATAGAAATTACCATATTCTTATTTATTCATTCACTCAACAAATATTTATTGCACTTCTACTATATACAAGGTACTTTTTAGCACCTGGAAATAGAGTAGTGAATTAAAACTAATAAAATCTCTGTCAACACAGAGCTCACATTCTGGAGGAATAAGTAAGCAGACATGAAATAAACATGAAAATAATGCAGATATATACACATAGTATGTCAGGTGGTGAGAAGTGCTACTGAAGAAAAAGAAGGAAGGGAGGCAGAGAATAAGAGTCCCCACTCGTCCTAGTTGCTCAACCAGAGCACAATTCAGACTATTTTCAATTTCTTCAGACCTGCTTGACTTGCCCTGACTACCTCTGGAACTCACTCTTTCACTTCTTCCTAATCTTTACTCAGATGTCACCTTCTCAATTTAAAATTGTAACCCGATGCCGCCTGTCCTACCCCAGCACCCACAAAACCACTTGCTATAGTCTTAATTTACTACTTAACACTTTTTACTTTTGAACATTGTGCATATGTATTTTACTTAGCTGTTATGCATATTATCCATTTTCCGCCTCCCTCTACTGGAATATAGGATTCAAAAGAGCAAAGATTTTTGCTTTGTAACGTATCACAAATGCTAAACTTAGTGCCTGGCATGTAATAAGTTAAAAAATATATATATTTGTGGACCCAGGTGGCATGGCTCAGTGGTTGAGTGTTGACCTATGAACCAGGAGGTCAGGGTTTGATTCCCAGTCAGGGCACATGCCTGGGTTTCGGGCTTGATCCCCAGTAGGGGGCATACAGGAGGCAGCTGATCAATGATTCCCTCTCATCATTGATGTTTCTATCTCTCTCCCTCTCCCTTCCTCTCTGAGATCAATAAAAATATATTTTAAATATATATATATTTTAAAATATATATATTTAATATATATATTTAAAAATATATATATATGTATTCAACATCTCTACTTTAATCATCCCAGAAATATATATTTGTGGGATGATTAAAGTGGAGATGTTGAATACATGGTTGAATACCTAAGATTTGAGTTTAGGAGGAAAAGTTCATGCTAAAAATACAAATGTTGGAGTCATGTGGAGTGACATTTTCAGTCAGAAAATTTGAGGGGATCTCGGGAATGAGTGAAAATAGAGGAAAGGAGAGGTCTTTGGAAAAGCCCTTGGGCATGCCCATGTTAAGAAATCTGCAAGAGGGGGAACCTCTAGGGAAGAGGCCTTAGAAGAGTAGGTAGGAAAAGGAAAATAAACAGCATAGCTCCCTATAATCCAAGCGAAGAAAATGTTTCAATACAATGTGAGCAAATTTGGAATCTCTTTTATGTTTGTCCCTCTTTTGGTACTACACGGCAAGATAACCTCTGTGTTTCTAAGTCGTAAATACATTTTTATTGTCATTCTAATCTTATTACAAAGTGTTATATTTTAATTGTCATACAATTAGCCACATGCAACACATGCACGCAAACTGCAGGGTATCCCAGTCAACGAACAACGATCTCTAAAGTCTTAAGATGCACAACTCCACTTTGGAGACCATTGATCTACAAAAGAAGAGTTCACGGGACTTCAGGTGGAGACTGTCTAAAGAAGAGTTCAATACCTGCTTTCTGGATTATCTTTGTTCTCCAGTGTTTTCTGCTCCGGTCAATGGCACATCTTTATGGAGAAGCCTGGCTATCCGACACTATTCCTCTTCCCTCCCTTCTAGCCAAGGGACTAGCTGTTGGCTTCGCATCCCGGCCTCTTCACCTCTGCACTTCCACTTGCTTTCTGCAGACATCTTCCAGGCCCTTCCTATCACTCTTCCTGTCTTCTCTTCATAACCCAGTGCATCTCTCTTAAGGTTCATCTGTATTCACTCACTCTCCTCTTCATCCATTTCTTTACTCCTCTATCGCATTTGACTTGTGTCCTCACATCACCACCAGCTCTGATCTAGCTGAGATTACTAAGACTCTATTACCAATGCAATGGACAATTTTCAGTCTTGACTTTGCCTATCGGTAGCATTTGGCACTGTTGGAAGCTATCTTCTGCTTGACACCCTTTATTCTCCTGGCTCAGTCACACCATATTATCCTCCTTCACTTCTCCTGATTCTTTGCAGCCTCCTGGGTGTTCCTCCGAGTTCAATCCGTAGTTCTCTTAGTACTCCTTAGTCTTTAATCCACATGAAACCTTTGTTCCAATCTAATTAAACTCATTCATTCCCCAGTGTTCACTTGTGTCTTTCCTCTTGTTCTTTAATAAGCTATCCCTGGTGGTGATGTGAGGATATAAGTCAAATGCAATGAGGAGTAAAGAAATGGAAGTGAAAAGGAGAGTGAGTAAATACAGATGAACCTTAAGAGAGATGCATTTCTAACCCACTCCAAGATCTATAGAACTGGGGGGTTCAAGACTCAACTGGAGTGGCATTTTCCATTCCTCCCAGAGCACTTCAGCTGTACCTTTCACAAACACCACAGCTCTACATAGATCATATAGAGCTGAAAGTCAAGAAATGAACTGAATGGAGAATAAATAAAGAAGAATGTACTAATATTACAATGACATAGTATAGTCACTATGGAAAGGTCATTTAGTTAGCCACTTCCAGAATTGCCTCGCACACGCCCAAATTAAGGACTGAGCAAACGAATTCCTTGCCTGTTTTAAATACTGTGCTTAACAAAGCATCTTGGTGAGTGACGGGTATGGCACAATTTCACTTAGAAGGAGACATCTCAAAGCTCTAAATACCTGGATGCCAACGTATGGAAACACAATTACAAATATGTGGGTCACAGTAGTTGTCTTTAGTTACTTTCACCAAGCCATTTATATGTATACTAGAGGCCCAGTGTACGAAATTCGTACACGGGTGCAGTCCCTAGGCCTGGCCGGCGATGGAAGTGTGAGTGTCTGGCATGGAGTGCAGGTCCCAGCTGACCTCTGGGCCCTGGGCAGCACCTGGGCCCCCAGGCCCCTGCACGCCCCCCTCCGCCTGAGTCATTGGGCCCCGCCTGGCTCCCTCAGCGCCTGGGAGCCGGTGGCAGCCCCACACCCCGCTGCCGCCACTGGTCCCCGTCTGTGGGGCCATTGGCAGGGCAATCAGGCCCCACTTGCAGCAGCCTTGGCCTGGTGCCACCCACTCACCTGCTCCACCATCTCGACATGGTCCTGCTCTCATCAGGGACCATCAGGGCCGGCAGTGCCTCCACTGCCACCCCTGCCAGCGCCATGCCGCCGACACCCACCATGTTCCATGCCACCCCCTGGTGGTCAGTGCACGTCATAGTGAGTGGTCGAACTCCCAAACTCCCAGTCAAGGGGACAATTTGCATAGTAGACTTTTATTATATAGGATCAATACTGTTATTTCACATTTTTATAATGTTTCAGACATTTATTATGTATGACTCCACAGTTCTCTGAGTATCTTGGCAAACCTCACTCTGAAATAAAATTAACATTAATGATTATTAATTATATTTTAATGGAGCATTAATATTAACATGTGAGATTAGAGCTTATTAGACTGATTACTAATATTCCTCATATGATAATTCCTTTAACAGTTTTAAAATTTATTATGCCATTATATTGGCCCCTTTCCCATGAGCATCCCTTGGGCTTGCAACTACCAAAACCATTACATTTAATTAGCTGGGAATAATAAAAGCAACAAAAGCTACCATTTGCTGAGCACTGCGCCAGCCCAGGCTCACTGGTGAACCGTTTATGTATATCATTTTCTTCCTCACAGAATCCCTGGAGGTAGATGATACTGTTTTTCCCATTTTACATCAAAACTGAGGCTGAGAAAAGTAAAGTGACTTTTTCAAGGCCATTCTAGAAATAATAGATCTGGGTTTCCAAAAATAAAAATGTCTGACCCCAGAGCCAGTCTTTGAACCATGCCTATTTCGCTTCTAAATCTGTTTGCTTTCAGCAAGACATTATTTGAATAGGTGATACCACTTCCATTTACTTTTCCAGTTTTCATATTTAACCTCTGTAAAGTTGTATTGTATTTTGCTCTAGGAAAAAAAAAGAAATGTTCCTAAATAGGGAACTCATTAAACGTATTATGGTATGCAGTATGTTTACTGCATTTTCCTAACCTTTTATTTGAGAAATTCTAGTTTCCAAGAAAATGAGCCTTAGGTAGGTTGGCTTCACTTTAAGTGCTCATGAGCTATAGTTTAAACAGTCCATTTCAGCTTCTTGACTTCAGTCAAGTTCTCTGACCTGCTTTAGAATATCAGAGCTAAATTTGCTCACCTCCAGTCTTCTAAAATTTCAAATCTTCACGATCTCGTAAGGATATCCAGGCTAGACCAATGAACTGATATTACGTTTCCTTTGAGTTCCAAATAATATTTGAAGCTAAGATACAGGTGCAATTGATACAGATAGGAATTCTTCCAGTCTTTTATTGACTTCTGGCTTCCATTTCCTCTTCCTAGCATTTGTCCTACCTTTCCTATCGGAAGATCACTGGGCAACCCAGGCAGGAAAACAAGTCATATTTTATCACATCTGTCATCATTTATCATCTGTCCGTATTCTACAGTCAGACCTGAGCAACAGCAAACCTGGACCTTCCTGGCTATTATTTGAAATATAAGTAAGTGAACCGTTTTAATATTTGTCTTTAATGATTTTCACTAACCTCAGTTCTTTAGGAGCTAAGTCTCCCTGATGGTTTTGTAGAAATCTCTGCTACATTTTCTCCTCCAAGAATCCCTTTGACATTGAAATGTATTAGAAAGTTTCCTTTGGGGACATGTGCAACTTCTAAAGAGATGGTTCTAGAACGTTTTGAATGAGCAAACTTTGGGAATCTGATGGAAGCTCTGGACATCCCTCCCCTACACATTCACATTTAGTTTACGTTCAGTGACTTTATTTGTATTTTTGAATTAAATGTATTGAGATGCATTGGTTAATAAGATTATAAGGTTTCAAGTTTACAATTCTATGGCACATGATCTGTATATTGCATTGTGTGTCCACTACCAGAAATCAAATCTTCTTTCGTCACCATATATTTGATCCCCTTTCCCCTTTACCTCCCCCTCCTTCCCCTCTGGCAACCACCATCCTGTTGTCTGTGTCTATGAGTTTTTGTTTTTCTTGTTTGTTCGTTTGCGGCTTTCAGTTTTACATCCCACATATGAGTGAAATCACATGGTTCGTAACTTTGACTTATTTGCTTAGCATGATATCCTCAAGATCCATTCATGTTGTCACAAATGGCAGTGTTTCGTTTTTCCTTATGGCTGAGTAGTCATTGTATATACCTGCTATATTTTCTTCAATCATCTATCGAAGGACACTTTGGTTGTTTCCATGCCTTGGCTATCATGAATAATGCTGCAATTAGCATAGGGGTGTATATGTGTTTGTGAATAAATGTTTTCAAAATTTGGGGGTGTGTACAAAGAAGAAGGGGTCTTATGATAATTGTTCTTAATTTTTTGAGGAGCCTACATACTCTTTTTCACCATGGTGATACCAGCTGACATTCCCACCAGCAGTGAATGAGAGCTTCTTTTCTCCACAACCTCACAACCTTCACCAACACAGCTTTAGTCATTGTATTCTTCTGGGAACAATCCCATGAGCTATTTTATTCAGAACCTGTTCTACTCTCTCTGCCATACTCTGAATATTGCTTATGATCCTCATTAGCAGATGCTATTGTTGCTGACTCAGCAGCCGTTTTCTCCTTTCTCCTTTCTAACAGAACCAGAGATCCGTTTAGGTGTCCTGACATCCACACAGCCATTGCTTCAGGGGAAGTCAGGCCAGCCCCAGTCCCAGTCCCAGTCCCAGGGAATGGATCATATAATCCAATTTAGTCATATGGTTTCATTCCCTTTTCTGGTGAATGATTTTAATATGGATATGTGACTCAGTATTGGCCAGTGAGGGGCATTTCTTGAAGTTTCCATGAACTGGTAACAACACAGACAGAACAATATAGACCATGTTATAACCTTCAGAGAACTCTAGAGAGCACTAGCATGTGCGAGTACAAGAGAGCAACAGTGACAGAAAGAGAAACAATGAACAGATAAAAGAGACAGAGAATCAGAAGTGAATGAGAGGAGGAGAGAGAAGCTAAAAGAGAGACTGTGAGAGAGAGAGAAAATGAGTTTGAGAATAAAAGAGAGAAAAGTAAACATAAAGACGAGGTAACTGAAAAGACCTAACTCTATACTATTTTCTAAGAGGATGTGCACATAATAAAAATTTACTCTCCTATTGAGCTGGTAACGAGAAGCTTCCTACAGAAGCAGCACATTCAAAGTGAATCTTCCTAACTGCTGCTTACTATTCAATGACTGTGTAATAAATGATTCAATTTATTAGATTGTCATAGAGACCCTAAATACATCTTCAAAGTACTTATTGAAATAATTTAACAAATAAGCTATGTCTTAAATAGCCAGAATCCTGGAATTTCTATGGAAATTGTATTATTTATTTATTTACTAGAGGCCCAATGCATGAAATTCGTGCAAGAGTAGGCTTTCCTTCCCCCAGGCTGCCGACACTGACTTCCCTCTGGCACCCGGGACCCGGGCTTCCCTCTGCCCACCGGCAGGCACCCAGGGACTCAGGCTTCCCTCGCAGTCCCGGCTTCATCTGGAAAGTCATGCAGAAGGACATCCAGTCTAACGAGCATAATATACTTTTATTATTATAGACGAGAGGCTTGGTGCATGAATTCATGCACCAGTGGGGTCCCTCTGCCTGGCCTGCAGGATCAGGCCTAAACAGGCTCTCTGACATCCCCCAAGGGGTCCCGGATTGCGAGAGGGCATAGGCCAGGCTGAGGGACCCCACCAGTGCACGATTGGGTCCAGGCAGGGACCCTGGAGGTTGGCCAGCCAGGGAAGGTTGCGGGAGGGCTTTAGGGCGTGTCAGGCCCATCTCACTCATTCCCGATCAGCCGGACCCCAGCAGCAAGCTAACCTACCGGACAGAGCGCCTGCCCCCTGGTGGTCAGTGCATGTCAAAGTGAGTGGTTGAGTGGCCTTAGCATATCATTAGCATATTATGCTTTGATTGGTTGAATGGTCGACCGGCCAACCGGACACTTAGCATATTAGGCTTTTATTATATAGGATTTGTAATTGTCAGTATCTGCTTGAATACCATATTTATACACCTCTTGTGGAGAATGCCAAGGAATGGCCACAGGTGTCTGGCACATTCTGGCTATGGCCAGGAGAGCCACATCGTTAGGATAATGACCATGAGTCATTTTACTTGGACTGTGTGTTTGAAGTCAAAATAAGAGGCAAAACCCAACATAGGTATAGTTAATTGAAGACACTTTCTATTTACTAAAGCTCATTGCAATTCTGGCTTAATTAATAATTGCCCAAAGGATTAACATGCTCACGTCACATGGCACTGCTGCCTGGATTTAATATTTCCCGGAATGCATTTGATTGCCTGTGAGGTTATAGCTGGAAAGAGTCTTGCTGCAAAATAAGTAGCAACAATATTTTGGCAACACCGTTTAAAGCAATTTATGATTTCTATGACAGTCTATACTGGTGTCTAATACCAAAGCGATGCTGCTGGAGGCTAATGAATAGATGCAGGTAGGATGTTCCATTCTGTAAGAGGGAGGGAGGTTGCCTGGTCCCTCACCGGCTGCTGGCTGCCACTGTCACACTGATGACATGTTGCCAGTGTTGCCACCTCATTAGAAAATTAGCTTTTAATTAACTTTGGAAGCTGTTGCATGGGTTTCCATAGGAGGCATACATTTGTACACATCTCATTGCAGAATGAAACCACCCCTTCACCATTCTAATGGGCCTCTCCTGCCTTGCACAAAAGCAGCAGTCTAGCCGCCTCCGGGCAGCAGCTCCATGGGTAGTGGTGGCCACGCAGCTCCAGCCTGCTCCCAATTACAAAGAGATGTTCTTTAGTGGCCTCCTGAGCAGCCACGTACTCCAAGGCCACTTGAGACATGAAACAGCAACAGAGAGGACCACCAACCCAGATGCTCCCCTTTCATTCTTCTGACCCCCAACCTGGCTTTAATGTCACCTCGCCTGGCACATGTGCCTTACCTCATCTTTCTATTTAAACGCCTCTGCCTAAGCACCGTGGTGATCAACCTACAGACAAGATAAATAGCTAGATGATTACTCTCCTCCCCAGGGAAAAGTCATGCTGTCAATTAGGCTAATGGGGGTTCTGGGTTTAGCTCTGGCATGACCTAACACCAGGGAAGGCTTTTTGCTCTGAATAGCTGCAAAGCCCAAAGATGGATTTGAAAAGTGGCTCCGACCCTAGGGTGGCCAGCCAGAAAAGGGGGGAAGTCAAAAACCTGGTGATTGATCATCTGCCACGAGGAAAATGAAGCCCACGAGGCCGGGTCTTGGGAGCTTCATTATAATTATGCCTGCCCTCTCTCCATACCATTTGTTAGCTTAAGAAGAGATATGGGTGCTTTCTGCTTAAGGAGTGAGGCTCCATCTTTTACTGGCAATGCGTTCTTCTGTCATACTTTTTCAAAGCACGTACTCTGACATTCTCGTTTGATCTTATTACCAGTCTCTGAGGAGCTTAGGGCAGGTGGCATTTTCTCATTTTGCAGCTGATGGAGCCGGGTGACACAGCAGAGCTTAGTAATTTCCCTGTGATCACACAGCCAGCTGGCGATGGCACCAGGCTGAGCATCCGAGTAATTTAACTACCCTTATTTACGGTTCTCCATTGCATCGTACATCACCCTACAACAACAGAAATTAAATTATGACCTGCTAGCCATCCATTTTTGTAATTTCTACCCATTGTCCTATCGGTTATGCCTAGGTGACAAATCTATAATGTAACTTCACCTGGCAAATACAATCTGCTAAACAGTGAAATAGTTTATTTAATGCGAAATTGGAGAGAATAATATTAGCCCTGGTTTATTCTCCAATTGGGGGAAGTACAGGGATCATTGTTTTAGATACCAGCAGAAGATGACAGATTGTGCCATGTTGGGATTTTCCATTTCAAAGACAGGCTCTTTGCAGGATGGAGGTTGGACTATAAACAGGGCAAGTCGTATAGTCTCCTGATTTTCCTGGGAAGATCCCAATGTTCATCTGTTGTCCACTGGTTTTAGCATTTGTCTTGGACAAAAAAGGCCCGGTTGGATAGCAAATTTCATAGCACCCCAATTTTAGATCACAAATCTACTTTCTAGTTCTTGTCCCACTGAGCAACTAACCCTTCCACCGCTTCACTGTTGGATGTTTTCAAGAAATGCTTTATTAGTTGAATACTTCCAGTGCTTTCCCGAGAGCAGAGGACAGCGGCGATTGATGCAAATGACAGCCATTTACTGGGCAATCCTTCTAGTCCAGGGGTTATACTTTGTATTTTACTGCATCGTGATCTCCTTTAAGCACCCCCAAACCCTCTGAGGTAGCTATCATTAGTACCCACATTTTACACAGGAGGAAACTGAGGCTTACAGCGATCTAGTAACCACAAGATTCAACAGCAAGTAAGTGGCAAAGCCAGGATTGGAGTTCAAGTCTTTCTGTCTTGAAAGCTCAGGACTCGGAGTAGCTATGCCCTTTCAGAGGAGTCCAAGTCTCCGCCCAGATCTGCTCACAGTGTGCTTGACTCCTGCAAATGACAAAAGCCCAAGCTTTTGGGGCTCCCAGGCTGTTTTCACAGGGTTCAACCACATGATGCCTTCTCGTGTTTTAAAAAGAACAAGAGTCACATGGGGTGCTTTATTGAAAAGCATCTCTCTGGGCCCTTCCTCAAAGACTCTGATTTAGTAGAATCTAGGAATTCCCCTTTTTTTCTAATTTATTTTTTTATTACAATTTACATTAAAACTTTTGTTTTAGTTTCAGGTTTACAGCATAGTGGATAGACAGTCATAAACTTTACAAAGAATTTCCCCTGGTATTTCAAGGACCCACCTGCCACCATACATAGTCATTACAATACTAGAGGCCCGATGCACGAAATTCGTGCAAGAGTAGGCCTTCCTTCCCCCGGCTGCCGGCACCGGCATCCCTCTGGCACCCGGGACCTGGGCTTCCCTTGCAGCCCTGGCTTAGTCCAGAAGGTTGTCTGGAAGGATGTCTGGTCTAATTAGTATATTACACTCTTATTATTATAGATTATTGACTGTATTCTCTATGCTGAACTTTACATCTTTGTGACTATTTTGTAACACTAATTTGTACTTCTTAAACCCTTCAACTTTTTGAATCAAGCAGATATACAGGGTAGGGCAAAAGTAGGTTTATAGTTGTTTGTATGAAAAATAATACAGTAATTAATAAAGAATAATACAAGAATAAACTCTGTGCTTCACATACTTACATTGCAGATATTTCTATGGGACGGTGACCCTAGTGCTGCTTAACAAAAATTCCTACAAGGATATATTTTTTTCTGGCTTCCTTCCCTCTTCCACAACCTAATAGAACTGTCAGTACCTTAACTAGCAGACACTGATCTAAGATGATTTAACTCGAAGGAATTTCCTACCTAATTTAACTTCAGCACTTTGAAAACATTAGAAAAAAATAACTTGCTCATGTGCAAGTATGTAAACAAATGAATATAAATGTTGGACTTTGGGAAAGGAGCTGAAACTGGCCTAGCTGCCTAAAACAAGTTTACCTAAAAGGAGACACCAGAGCCTGCATATATATTTTGTTTGGCCAGGATTTTGCTTGAGTTTTTGTTGTTTATTCATTGAGCTAGTGTCCAACATTTAAAAATAAGAAATTTCCTTTAAAAAAAAAGCTGCCTGGCTTTTCTTAAAAAAATAGAAAAAGCTAGAAAACTGAGATTGCATCTTTTGATAGAAAAGCTTTGCTCATCCTTAGTGACCAGAGTGCCTTTGGGAAGGACTACAGGCTCCTTAACTGACCACTGTTCTTTACTACTTCACTCATTTCCGCCATCTGCCAGGCCCCTGTAGGCTTTTGAGTTTGTAACTCCTGCTCCCGGTCTAGAAGAACGATTGTATTTCATTCTAGCATACCCAAACACGCAAGAGCTCCCAGTTATCTTGTATTTGCATGTGTTTGACTATATCAACCTGCCTCAGAATAGATCTTTGACAATTACTTGAACTTGAAAAAGCTAAAACATCAATTAATTGAGTTGTGGTAAGATATTTTATTATGAGCATATGATTCTCTGCATATGCTTATTTCTGAGGTTTTATTTATATAGACATATTTATGCATCTGACAACTGTTGTTTTCAGGAAATTGAGTAGAGGTGAAGGTCCAGTCATCTTCAGCTGTTAGAAGCAAATATTCTCCTAACAGATGCACCAGAAATGGCTAACACTTTATCACTGTTTACACATGAATTGGGGAGGTGGAGAGAAGGAGCACATGTAAATAGACATAATGTTTTAAAGGAATATAAATGTTAAAACCAAGTGGCTAATTGCTTTTAGGGAAGAATACCTGACTGTTCTTCACATTTGACCTGGATTCCTTTTTCTTAATTAATTACGCAATAAAAGCATTAACATAACTAACTATTCAGATGAGGTGAAATGGCTTTTCTTCAGGGATATTGTCATAATAATTGCTACTTTAAGTTTGGACATGATTTACTTTAATATTTGGTTTCTTGACAACTTGGGGATAAGAAAAAAGTCAACAAGTTTAACATTTTGGGTGGTTAAGGGCAGGGCTAGAAAGAAGGGTTGATATTAGTGGGAATATTCCAACTAATAGGACACACTAAAGACTTCTTATGAAAACTAGAGGCCTGGTGCATGAAATTCATGCCAGTCTGCACGCTCTCCAATCTGGGACCCCACTGGGATCAGGCCTAAATGGGCAGTCGGACATCCCTCTTACAATCTGGGACTGCTGGCTCCCAACCACTTGCCTGCCTGCCTGCCTGATTGCCCCTAAACCGCTTCTGCCTGCCAGGCTGATCACCCCCTAACTACTCCCCTGCCAGCCTGATCAATGCTTAACTGCTCCCCTGCCTACCCGATTGCCTCTAACTGCTCTCCCCTGCTGGCCCGATCACCCCTAACTGCCCTCCCCTGCAGGCCTGGTCCCCCCCAACTGCCCTCCCCTGCAGGCTGGGTTGCTCCCAACAGCCCTCCCCTGCAGTCCTGGTCCCCCCCAACTGCCCTCCCCTGCAGGCTGGGTCACCTCCAACAGCCCTCCCCTATAGGCCTGGTCCCCCCCAACTGCCCTCCCCTGCAGGCCTGGTCCCCCCCAACTGCCCTCCCCTGCAGGCCTGGTTGCCCCCAGCTGCCCTCCCCTGTTGGCCATCTTGTGGTGGCCATCTTGTGTCCACATAGGGGTGGCCATCTTGTGTGTTGGAGTGATGATCAATTTGCATATTACCTCTTTATTAGATAGGATAAGTGAAGAATAGAAAGGCAGGAGTTGTGGGAGAGACACATCTCCAAACTGTGGTTGGACTTCATTGCTAACCAAAGGTGGGGGAGGATTTAGAACTTCTTTGGACACCATCTCTTTAGAACAGTGTGTTTAAACCTTCATTTTCTAATCCATTTGTAGGTCTTAAAATAACATCAAGAGATCATTTTAAGCAATATTTAAACTTTCTGTGGATTGGCTCTCTTGTGTGTGTGTTTTTTCCCCCCCTATTCTTTGCTTTTATTCTATTTTTTAAAATATGTTCTCTATGACTGTTCCATTCTCTTCCATGGTCTTTCTCTTTTCACTACACACAAAGGGATGAGGCAAAGTAAGAAGAAGGAAAAACATGCTACAAACAAACCATTGGCGGCCATCTTATCTGCTGCCTCAGTTGCATTTAAAAAAATTTATTTAGCCCCATCCTTTGTCAGGTTTTTTGAGTTTAAAGAGAAGTCAAACCCTCTGCCACTTCAGTAAACAAACAGCGAGGGTACACATTTTCATAAATTGTGATGTCTAATGTCTAAAATATTAAGGAATATTAAGGTGTAAATGATGTGGGCTGATTCACAAATTCCAATAACCCATTAAACTCACAAGAGTATCAATAATTCAATAACAGAGAAACAATCCATTCAGCTTCTTTAAGCAGGAAGGAGTTCTCTACAGGGAATTTGATGGGGTGCAAAATCATCCTAAGAGTAGAAAAAATGGACTCTTGGCTGAGCTCTCAATAATGACTCTCAATAATGACCCGTGCCACAGAACTGGGTCATCAAAGATGCTGCTGCCATTAGTCTTTCTTGGTGTCCCTGTGTCTAATCCAGAGCCTGGCATGTTATGGGGAAGGGCACTGCAGGGACTGGGCCCTGGGCCTGTCTCATTGCGTCTGTATCTGTGTAGCCACCACTCCGTTTAAGAGAACTAGACCCAGCCTTCTCTGTGTTCTTTGGCAGCTGGCTTGTTTTCTGAGCTTTTAATTCCTCATTCATAAAATGAACCCAATATACATGCCCATAAATTTCTTTTAAGATCAAGAAAGCAAATTCTTGTGTAAGACCTGTTGTAATGAATGTTAATGCCATTTCATTGTTAAAAAGATTATATGAACATGCAACACCTTATGTAGCAGTGTCTGATTCTAAAGCACAGAGTCAACTTGATAGATTGGGAAAAAATGGAAGAACCTTTTTGAATCCCAGAGTGTTTTTTTTTTTATCATCATACATCCTTTAAATCAGCATGGCTGAGTTGACATTAGTGTAGTTTCTCCCTACAGCAATAGTGCTGGTAAATGGCAGTGGACTAGAATCTAAATAGCTCAGAACTTCTGTTCAAATTAAAGACCAATGATCAATTTGATGAGTGTACCTTTTCTCTCACATGACGACAAAGTGACCACACAGAAACTTTATTTCTTTAATATGAACTTTTCTCTTTTCCTTCCTTTTGACTCTGCCTGGCCTTATCTATCCAGCACCTTGACTCACCCCTCTCCCTCTCCCTCTCCCTTACATATCCACTCATTAAACCCTCAGCACAATGAGGTTCTGGGTGCTTGGGTATCACTGAGTCTGAACTATCAAGCGAATAAAAGACACACAGCGTAGCGAATAAAAAACGCACAGCCTATATTTTCCTATGAAATGAATAGTGCCACACATAAATATTACAGCATTGAACATAAAACACCCTATGCAAAAATATAGACTTTGTTTAACTCCCCTAATGCTTTAACAAAGCTTACATCAAGATTACTGTAAGTACTATTTTAAAAATATAATTCAATTTAAAGGGTTCTACACTGCCTATAAATTTCTCTATTGAATTACTGCCTGTTTTTTAATTCAAGGAATTCATTGTTCTATGCCAACAAACCTTGTTAGGTACTTAATGATAGCAATGATATATAAGGATGATTAAAGCACTTGTTGAAAAATTAGTCATTATTAGGAATTGGTTATTACTGGCAACTTCTTCCCATTGGAGTTCAGACACAGTAGTTAAAGGACTATCCTTACTTTTAGACTAATTTTATGTAATACCTACCATGTGGGTGGTTATATTTAGGAGCTTTCCATGTGTACTTCATTTAATCATTTTACTAGTCCTGCCAGGTAGGTTTTTTAAGGAGGAATCCTTTATCTTTATATCCCCATACAAGGGGCCAGTTTGGGGAGTTTTGAAGGGACCATTTCTGGCTTTATAGTCTCTACTCCATACTCCCTTCTTCCCAAGGGGGACCAATAGGTCATATGACAGTTGAGAACCTGGTGGCCAGTAGATCACATCAAACATATCCCAGGCAACATTGTCCCTCAGTCATGCCAGACATTGAGCTCAACACTGGTGAAATGATGGTGAGCTAGACAAACAGTCAACTCTGGTTGAAGTGAAATCTCCATGAGGGAAGAGGCAATGAGTCAGTGTGTGAGTTAAAAGGCTGCATTAAAAAATCTATGCCATGGAGATCTCTGGAAGTAGCTGAGGGAAGAAGATACTTCAATGTTCTATTTTACGCATTCCAATTTTTGAATTACTGGTGTAACAAAAATTGTGCATTTTAAAATTGTTATTGTTGTTTCTCCTTTTGTTGTTTCTGTCTTTCTGACTGTGTGACTAATATTTGGGGATATTATTTTATTTCTAATTTAGGTGGTTGATATTTGAAAGACCTTTTCTGAGAGAGTAGATTTTTATTTGGACCCCAAATAAGAAAAACTTTGTGTGTGCATGTGCATGTACATGCATGCACACATGTTCACATATGTGGGGGGCATGTCTTGTGTGTGTGTGTATGCAGGTCAGTAGCAGAAGAGATACCATTGCCATAGTTCTTACAGCCTACAGTTTTGGTAGTATTTAGATGGTGCTAATACTTATTGAGTACTGAGGAGGCAGGTTGTGCTCTTGAACATTATTTTCTGTTTCATAAGGATGTTCTCTTTCAGTTGGATGCTGAGAGTAGACCACTGATTTCACACAGCTCAGTATTTCATGGTTAGAACCAGGTCTCTACACTAAGAAAGACTGCCGGGAACGCAGCTGACAGGTGGAGCCCCCTGTGTTCCCACAGCAGCCGTACCCTGAGACTGTCCCTTCCCCTGGAATAGATTGATGAATTTGGGGATCTTTTAAGCAACAAACCCCACTTTTGCAGCTAGGCAGTCAGCCTCACAACCTTCAGGTGTGACCCTAAAGTGCCACGGAAGAAGCCATTTCTCCACGTATCCATGGAAAGCAAACCCGTTCTAAGAAACGCCACACACAGTGCCATAAACAACAGCCAACACTTCATTTGTACCTCGGAACTCCAGGCTGTTATTCTCGGGCCTGAGGTCCCGCCTTTCCTGGAGCGGAGCAGTGTAAATAGAGTGACTGTGACAGCTGACAGGTGAGGCGGGTCCTTCTGCAAAGCAAGCAAGCTTTCTGATCTTGGGCCTGTGGGTCTCACCTGTCAGGAACTGCTGACAGGGCAGGGCTCACTGCCAAGCGCAGGTGTCCTGTGACTTTGATGTGGCAGACGGGAGTCAAGTCTAAGAGCTGACAAGTGAGATGGGCAACCCAGGGAACGTTTGGCTGCATTTTCCTGGGTCAGAGTGTAAATGGAAGCTCTGTGGCTCTGCCCAGCTATTTCAGTGGCTAGACCATCATCTCCTACAGTCCTAACAAAAAGGTGGAGGCAGAGAATCATCAGGACTTAGTGCCTATCATGTAGCAGATATTTACCAATACTTTCTCTGTCCTCAGAAGGACTCTCCAAGGTGACGGTCATTGTTTTGCAGGTGAAGAACGGAGGGTCAGTTGGAGGAGCACCTCAGGGCTACACAGCTCGGAATGAGAAGAGCTCAGATCAGACACAGTGTGCCCAGTCCCCAAGCTGGGTTGTTTCCAAGATTCTGTTGCTGGCTTCCCAGCAATTTCCTGTTTTTACAACTCGGTCAGTTATTTCTAGTTCACTTTCGTCGTGAAAGGGAGGGACTAATAATAATAGGAATAAATGATAAAGTAAAAAAGGAAATAATGAATTACAAAGGTGAGCATATGCTCACTTCTGCTGTGTACAATAATTGGTGTACTACATATTTAAATAGTACAACTTTTTCTAAACTTGACTTACCTCAGGCAACTGGCAGAACTTTTTCAAGTACCTGACCTAAGCATGAATAGGAATACATTTAGGAATCCCCTTAGAAGTATGATATGTCATTTGTATGTAATATATATATATAAAAGCTTAAGTGACCGTTACAACCGGTCGACTGAACGACTGGTCAACCAGCCACTATGATGCGCACTGACCACCAGGGGGCAGACACTCAATGCAGGAGCTGCCCCTTGGTGGTCAGTGCGCTCCCACAACCCACCTCCTGTGGCCGGCCAACCTCCAGCGGTCCCTCCCCCTGGACTGGGCAAGATGGCCTTGATCGGCCCCAATCACTGGCCAGGCCGAGGGACCACACCCATGCACGAATTCGTGCACCAGGCCTCTGGAATGAATATAATTAGAAAAAAGACAAATGAAAGATACCACTTAAAAAACAAAAAACAAAAACGGATTACTTTTCAAATTCTTGGGACAAGCAGAATTTATTATAGAATGAAAACTGGGTGTGTGTTTTTCTGTTTGTTTGGAAAACATTTTACTAGAACTTTAAGCATACCATGATAGTGTCAAGAATCTGTATGGAATGGGGAAGTTAAGAAAAAGCAAAACTAAATTGTCTGATCTAAAAAAAGAAAAATGTAGCCTTGTTGGGTTAGGAGAGGCACAGTTTGGGGGTGTAGAAATAGAAGAGGAAAGTTTTCCTTCTCTGTAACATAATTTCCTGTGATAAACAGTGTTTTTTTGTCAGTATTCCTAACACACCAACACTGTGTTACCAGCGCATTTGGTTTCGAGAATGAAGGAAGGAGGTTCTATACTTGCTCAGAAAAGGCCAGTGAAGGGACAGCAGCACAGCTCACACCCAGACTAGCATGATGCTAGCAACATCCATGCAAGGAAAAAACAGGGATCCTCTGTGAGTTCCAGGAGTGACCGGCAGCCACCATCACTCAGGGTTGGGTATGAGCTAGGTTGCTGTGTGGAGTGAGACAATTTGCCATTCTATCTTCTCTTCTCCATATAACTTACTCATTTGGTGATCTCATCCTGTCTCGTGGCTTTAAATACTGTTAATGTGCTAATGATATTTAAAGCTAATGTCCAGCTCCCACCTCTCCCCTGCCTACCTAGCATCTCCATGTAGATATGTAAGAGGCACCTCCAATACGAACCTCTGATTTACTAATTCCTCCCCAACAGTCCCCTTTCTTAATGTTCCCCATCGCAGTAAATCACATCCCCATTCATTTTCAGACAGAGAAAGAAATGTATTACCATAGTTGACCCCTTTGTAACATAGATCCCGCCCCCGTCTAAGGTGTTTCTTAAATTTGACTACTTCTCACAATATTCACTAATAATGGCCTAGCCGAAGCCACTGTCCTAACTCTAGATTGCCACAAAAGCCATGGACAGGATTCTCTGTCCTCCCTCTTGCTCCCTCCTCTGGCTCACCCACCCTGGGCACAGTCACACAGCAGTGAGAGTAACACTTTTATAACCTGAGTCAGAACAATCCTCCTTTGAATGGCCTTCTGGAGGAAGCTGTTGTCTCGGGAATCCTTGTACCTGTCTCCAGCACAGAGCCTAGAATAGAGTGTGTTTAATGATGCCTGTTTGTTCGCTGATTAGAAAAAAAAAATATTTCTACCCAAATGGGAAGGCAGGAGGAATTGGGGAGGTGTGTGCTGCTAAAGGAGGTGCTATGTACTCTTCAGCAGCTTTCATTTCAAGGATAATTTCACAGCAAACATGGGATTATATTTTTACAGTTTCTGAAAATGATAGCAAATGGGAGGAAATCTGTACATTAGCAACATAGACAAATTCATGGCTCAGGAAATGAGAAAATGCAAAATTGTGATAGCATAAATAGGGGGCTTTCTGTATATATAGCTCCCACTTAGCCTAATCTTGCATTTATTGAATATTCATTGGGGTATGTTAGAATACTGGATAGTATTTTATGATTTTGGTGAAGAGATAAATTGCTGAATGGCTACATATTTGCTATCAAGAAAGTACCACAGCTCAGCGGGTATGGCTCCGTGGTTGAGTGTTGACCTATGAACCAGGAGGTCATGGTTTGATTTCTGGTCAGGGCACATGCCCGGGGTGCGGGCTTAATCCCCAATAGGGGGCATGCAGGAGGCAGCCAAACGATGATTCTCTCATGCTTGATGTTTCTCTTTCTCCTTCTCCCTTCCTCTCTGAAATCAATAAAAAATCTTAAAAAAAAGAAAGTACCACAAAATGGGCCCAAAGTGGGTCTATAGCACACTCCAGTCAACCAACGGTGATTGAAAAGTAAATTTATTTCACTGCCCCTGTCATTTCAGTCCCCTTCTCTATTTGCTGAATCCTCCTATTTTGCACTCCACAATGACTAACATTTTTAAGTAAAGTTTTGTCCCTATTATATGTCCTCAAAACTCTTTATATATAAACCTCCAATCTCTTCTAATAACCCCATTTCCCTCTTCAACAACCTTTCCCCCTCCCCCCCAACTATTTTCTGCTGGAAAGAATTGTACTAATAGTCCCAGTTATTAGAGAATATATGAGAAAGGACTGTATGTCTTATACTAACCAAGACTTGAAGGACTTTTCTTGATATCCTTAACCTAATGGAATTTATTTTCTATGCTGAAAAAAAAATGTCATAGGGAAAGTAACTATTTATAGCCATCAGCTATTTTTTTTTAAAAATATATTTTATTGATTTTTTTTACAGAGAGGAAGGGAGAAGGATAGAGAGTTAGAAACATGGATGAGAGAGAAACATCAATCAGCTGCCTCTTGCACACCCCCTACTGGGGATGTGCCCACAACCAAGGTACATGCCCTTGACCGGAATCGAACCTGGGACCCTTGAGTCCGCAGGCCGACGCTCTATCCATTGAGCCAGACCGGTCAGGGCACCATCAGCTATTTGTTGTGGGGTTTTAAAAGGTACTTTGCTTATGGTAACAACACTCAGCGAAACAGTAAAACAGTGTCTGGCACATGCACAAAATGACTGTGAGAATAAATGAGTGATTGAGTATGTACTTTAGACTTGACATGCTAGTTTGTAGACAGATAAGAATTTTTAATTCAATTTGAATATGATATTTTAAATAGCCAATAATTTTAATATTATAATACATTTCAGAATGGTTTATGATGCAGGCCATAATCCTTTCACTAAACATAATATGACCATCACCTAATATAGTGTTGGAAATCTTGCCAGCCAAAAGTATCAATAAGAAGTCATTTTTATCCCAATTAAAAGCTAACTTTGTTTCATAACTATCTTACCATAACTGCCCGCTAGGGCTACCATCATACACACAATTAAAGCACCATTAACTCAAGGTATTGGTTGTGATTGTGCCTACTGTCTGGTCTCCCTTCCTTCACTTTTGTTGCTTTCCGAACTCTCTTCCATGCTACAGTAAGACTGCCCTTTCCGAAGCATAAACCAGTGCCCGTCATTCCCATGGTACACCCTATTCTGGCAACGTTCAGTAATAGGGTAAAATCTAAACCTGTTACACTGCCTGCATCTCCGACCTCCCCTTCTCCTTTCCTCCGTTGTCCCTATGCTGTAGCCGGAATAGCCTTCCTAAATAACGCCATGCCTCATTTCACCGGAGAGTCTCTGATCATGTTGACGAAAACATTCTTTCTACTCTTCCTTCAAGTTTTCTCTGAATGCAAGATGGTCCCACAAGTACAGTCCCATAACTGTCTTATTATATTATGGAAGACGTCATGTCTGAAAGGGATATTGAAAATCATGTAAAATGGGAATAACACAATGTGTAACTTGAAAAAAAATAGCAATAATGAAAAAAAGAACTAGAGCCAGATTTGGGGCTGTTACATGTTTGGAACTTTGAACTGAGGAAGCAGACGGTCAGAAAGCATGACAGCCCCTTTCTACACTCTCATACATAGGAGAATCCTAAGAGGGTCTTTCATTGTTTTCCACCTGTTGTTTATGAGGTTAAAGCACGAAATGTCTACTAAGAGATTTCCTAGATTCCTACTGCCTCATATTTATACTTGATGAGATATTTTCTTGATTCTGGTCGAAGGATGTTAACATGTCTTAATTTTGCATAATAGTGCTAATTATAAAACAATATGTGGGGTCTGCTTAGTATTTTAAAAGGAATTTTAGGGAAAGTCTATCAGAAACTATTAAGCAGACTCGATTTTAAACTGGAATTTCTTTGATTTTTTTCATTATTTTATCTCTCTGTATTTGACCTCATGCACCCATTTTTTTTTTATTATTCACAAAACAACCTACATAAAGATAAATTCTTATAACATTTTCTATTAAAAGTTTGTTGTTCTTTACCAGGAAAAAAATAATGATTATTTTTAATTGTTGTTTTTAAAAGAACAGCTAATATTATTACTGTGTACTGTGATTATTCAAACAGTAGGAATATGAAGGATAAAGAAATGTTATACTAAGCAATGACCACATGGGACTCATGTACAAAGGATATGAGCCACAACCAAGATCACTGAGAATAATGATTAGGGCTATGTATTTGACCTCAGCAAGGGACTAGCACATGAAATGAACTAAAACTTTGTCAAGTTTAGGGAAAGATCATAACAGATAGAGTAAAGGAAGGATGAGTCCCATTTGTTGATGAGGCTGAAAAACTCTAAGACTGTATAATAATAAGCAGTTGGGCAGAACTGAGCTGTTCATTCCTCAGAGGATGTATGGAGAAATAATGATGTCCTCCAATGGAGGTGAAAGGATGGAGCATAGCAGAAGGTAGTCAGTTTTGTGTCTGGATAGGGCTAGACCCTGGGAAATATTTCCATTAAAAATGGAAAACAACCCAGAGTGTACAGGAGAGGAGAAGAACATTATACTTTGAAAGTATCTGGTTGGTTGGATGAGTCTGGGATGTAACTGGGAAGCATACTGCTTTCAGGATAAATCTGAAATATATCCTTTGTGTAGTTTGCATTACGGTATTTTCCGGCGTATAAGACGACTGGGCGTATAAGATTTTCCTGGGTTAAAAAGTCGTTTTATACGCTGGAAAATATGGTATATTGGACTATATTGATGGGATTAGATATAAAGGATTAGATATATTGGACTACCGTATTTTCTGGTGTATAAGATGACTTTTTAACCCAGGAAAATCTTATACACCCAGTCGTCTTATACGCCGGAAAATACAGTATATTCATTCAAATAGTACATTATATTGGTTCTCTTAATTGAAGATATTAACATTAAATACAAAATATATATGGGATCAATTGACAAATGTATTCATTTATTGTTATATGCATTTTGTTTCAAGAGGTAAAATATTTCACTTTCAGAAAATTTAGTAAAAGAAAGAAGGGAAAGAAAGAAAAAGCATGACACTTACGATTTCCCTCTTGTGTAAAACTCTGTTTGTGTAATCTGGAATTTTGATCTTCTCATTGATGAATTTTATTATAGCTTATATACTCTATAGCAAGAGTTTTATTAATGACTTTGCCTCATGTTTTCTAACCATATAAAAATTAATTAAACATGATAATATACTTAAAAGCTGTTAATTTTTCTTCTAAAGCTAAATCATCCTCATTTTAGCTTTAGAAGAAAAGTTAAATTTTATATCATTTCACTTATCATCAGAACAAGAGACTCAAATTAATGTTAGTGTTTTCTGCTACTTAAGCTTTTATGTTTTATTTTTTAAGGAAGCAACTAAATAATATTTTATTGTTACGAACATAGCTTATACATAATCAAATTCAAATTTATTTAACAAAGGCTAAATCCAAAAGTGTATCAGCCTAAATAGTGTATAATCTTCCACAATAAGTTTTTTTAATTCCTCTTCTAATTAAATGTAAATTTACAGACTTAATTGTAATTTAAAACTCCCATCTAGACTTTATTAATGCTACTATTGTTTACTGGATATCAAAATCTTAGAGGAGTTCATATTTGGGACTTCCATATCCCAGTCAAGTTTTATCAACTTTTATGTGCTAAAATGTATAATTAAAGTTCTACTAAAAAGGAAAAAAATTCAGAAAATTGATCTTGATAACAAAATCTATTCATGATTGGCTAATTCCAGTCTTCTTATCTTTGAACATTACATATAGTAGCATAAAAATATGCTATTCATGATTGGACTGGAATTAGCCAATCACGAATAGATTTTGTTTTTGTTTTTATTCATCTTGTTATTTTCATTGGTTTTCCCTTAATGAGTTGTTTAGCATATGGTTAAAACAAAGGTTTTGCATTCACATTGTCCTGGCTTTAAAGTCCCCATTTCTTATCTCATTCAGTAAATTTTGATTGAGTTTCTAATTGGTGCTAAGCATTGTCTGACCTTGGAACTCAGTTTTATTTTCTCATCCATAAAAGAGAAATAAAATATAACTCATGGAATTATTGTGAAGAGAAAGTCAGATGATCTAAAAAAAGGGTTTAACACAGAGTGTCCCCCACACAATAAACATAGAAGCTATTATTGTAAAGCATCTGTTTCTATGGGTATATTTATTAACTGCTGCACACAGACTTATGTATATATTTATTTTTGTTAAGCATACAAGAGGATTTTTAATAAGATTTTTACTCAGCATGTGAAAGTCAATTGAACTGGATTTCTTTCCTTCAAAAACAAATTCAAGTCCTTTTGTACATTCTTAGAGTAGCATCTGTGATTATCAAGAGTCACAACATGGAATATTTAGCAATGAGGACAGGGAACATATTTTATTGTTTCTCTATTTCCTTCACCTATCATAGTATCTGCCACCTGGGTTGCAGTCTGATCCCCTGTTGGGATGCATACAGGAGGCGTCAGATCAATGTTTCTCTCTCTTTCAAATCAATGAATATTTTATCGGGTGAGGATTAAAAAAAAAGGCTTCTTATGAAACTAGTTTATATAAAATAATTTACTTTCATTTTGAAGTATTAGCCAACTGTATTTATCTTTAAATATATTTAAATAACAAAGGCAAATTGATGTAGTAAATATACATAAATAAATGGCATATTTTTATGCTACTATCATACCTAATAAAATGGTAATATGCATATTACCATCACTCCACTACGCCCATGATTGGGCCGGCTGGAGGCGCGGGGGACGGGACTCAGGGTGGCCAATTGGCTGGCGGTAGGAGCGGGGGGCGGGGACTCGCGCCGCTCCTCCCGCCGCTTAAATGGCCGGCGCTGCAGAAGACGCTGGTGGCGGAACTCGGGGTGGCCGATTGCGTGGCTGCTGGCACCAGTTTTCCGCCAGCAGCAGTTTTCCTCTGGCCACCTGCCCGATCGGAGCACCTCCCGATCGGAGTTCCTCTCAGGGTGGCCGATCGTGCTGGCGGAAGGCGCTCTGATCGGCGGGTGGCCAGAGGAAAACTGCTGCTGGCGGATAACTGGTGCCGGCAGCCAGGTGAAGGAAGGTCTATTGCACGAAACTTCATGCAACGGGCTCCTAGTATGTAATAAATACTTATTGTGGAATGTTTCAAACTACAAGAAGAAGATCAGTGTTACTCATTATCCCCTTACTTGTAGATATCAACTGTTGGCATTTTTATAACATCTTCAGTAGTTAAACACTTAAAACACAATAGTGATTTTTGGCTAGAGATTATTAGTCATGTAGCTGGCTATCTAATTATTATAGTTGACTACTTTCCACAAAGAAAAAATATTTCAAGTCAAATATATATGATTTGTTTTTCATCAGGTTTTTTTCTGAATATTCTCTGTACCTTGAAATAGTATTATGGAATATAGCTTATAATGATTCAAAAAAGTATAGGGAGTAAAAAAAAAATGTCAGAAGGAAAAAGGAACCAATACAACCATTGTAATATAAAGAATTGATATTATTTTTAACTGATAAGTAACAGTAATTTTTAAAAAAATATATGCTGCGCATTTAGACCAAAACAGACTTCACACAATTCATTATATGAGCCCCTAAGGAACTTCAGGGTAAAAATAAAGATCTAATGATTTGCCTTAAAAACTGGTTACACAATTTACCCAGCTTATCTTGAACCACAAAAGAGGGCTTTGGGGGTGGGGGTGGAGGTTGGTTGATAACCCATGGCTTGCTGCATGGGAAAGAAGAGTCCTATAGGAAAGTAGTGCATTTATGGCAGAAGTAGATTGCTAAGTGGATAATTAATGGTGGCAAAGATAGGAGATTTTTAGATAGGAGATTTTTCCTCCTCCTAGGGCTTATTCTCACACTGAGGTTATAGCCTGAGGAAGGTCTTTTTGCTTTAAAGACTATTCTTTCAGAAACTTTTGGTCTTTCTGTGGTTTATTGAGCTGGTCTCTAAGGTTCAAGGGTGGGGTGGGGTGGGGTGGGGTCAAAACCGAAGACATCTTCTCCAAGGCATTAAATAGACTTTAAAGGAACAAAGCCAGTCTGAAGAGTTTTCACAGGGTCTTCTTCAAAGATTTAATCTACAAAGGAGTTTTTTGTTTTTTGTTTTTTTCCCACATAAGACATTTACTTAATGACTTTCGGGGCTTTAATTTATATCTTTCCCTTTTAGTTAAAGCGTAAAATGGATCACATTTGAACAGTGTAGATCACCCTAAAGACTAAATTAAAAGTTTAAAGGTAGGAGAGGGTTTGTGATAGATTTGTATCTTGATTCATCCCACATATTGGAATTTTTTAGATGCATTTAATGAACACTGTATAAGTATATATAATAATAGCATGTGTAATGTTTTCCACCTTCAAATAAACTATGAATTATCTATGCATTCAAACAAGTAAAGTTTATTCTTGGATTATTTAAATAACATTACCTTATTTCAGTAAATCTTTTTGGTGTAGAGGCAGCAAAAAAACAGATACATGATTTATCAAAGCATTGTCTTCACTGATGTCATTGCCACAAATGTATAGAGCCAGATAAAGAATAGGTAACATGAACAGTAAAATGTATATTGAAGAATATTTATCAATTTTGCTCAATAAAGTACTATTATAATAGTATAATAATGATTATCTTTATATGTTCTTATAGTCATACCTATCATCTGAATAAAAACAACCTTCATATCATCTGAGCAATAATGTCTTATATTTTGAATTATAATATCAATAATTATGGAGCATAACTTTTTAAATGTCTCACTTTTACTGCATGCGTGCGCATGTTCACACATACATATAGATCATGTGTCCTCATTTAAAAGCTGTGGCTTCTATAAAATTTAATTACATCTCTGCGCAGCTTTAATTTGTAAGTGGCTTTAAATCAAGTGTGTGTCTTCAAAATGGGGGGCGGCTCCTACTACATTTGTTTCCCTGAATATTGCACATGGAGGTGTCACTGCTTACTGAGGGCCTCTTAAAGGGGCAGCGGAAAGGTCGGAGCAAGCAGGAGGCCCTCCTGCCCCTGAGATGGCTACAATCCTGTTGTCTTGCCATCATCAAAGCTCTCTGGAAGCAGCTTTAGTAACGCAAGACAAAGCCAAGGAGATTGAATTTGCATGCTTTTTCCAAGTAGTATATGGACATTTTTGAAAAATACCATCTATGTTGATTTTCCAATACATTAAGTATGAATTCAAATGATTAAAATGTAGACAGTCTTTTGCATTATATTTGAATTTCAGAACCATATGCGTCACTAAGTTCAAATCATACAAAAAGAATTAAAGAGGCAAAGCAGCTTGAAATGATACTTTCTTTGGTTAAAAAAAAAAACCACAACACACCAAGAAAAGAAAACTAGGGATTCTTTTTTTTTTAAATATCCAAAGATAACTTTTCTTTTTAAAATAAAAAGTTATTATTTGATCTCTTAATATTTGTTCGATTTATAAGACTAACTTTTATGAGGGTACATATTTGATCATTTATGTGTTAAATATTGAAAACTGGCATTTTAAAAAACTGGTATAAACAGAGACCTAATGAATGGATCATCTATAAAATGAAATTGACCCACTGCCTCAGTTTTTAAGCACTTATGGATTGATATTATAAACCAGGGTGATATATATTGCTTAAACTAGGTCTGTACAGGTGCAAGCTGAATAAAATGGGTAATTATATCTATACTAGAGGCCCGATGCACGAAATTCACACAAGAGGAGGCCTTCCTTCTCCCGGCTGCTGGCACCAGTTTCCCTCTAGCACCCGGGACCCAGGCTTCCCGCACAGCCCAGCTTCATCCGGAAGGTCGTCCGGAAGGACGTCTGGTCTAATTAGCATATTATGCTTTTATTATTATAGATGTGTTTTACAATATCTAATAATACATTATGACATAATTTATTAATTATATTGTTATTATAAAATTGCTTTTGGGAGAGTGGCAGGAAATTGATTATATCAATCTTCCTCTCCTCCTAGGGTATGGAATTTTAGAATATGTTACCATTTGGGGATTGTAAAACTTAGAGAAGGAGGTCCAATCTGATTAGACATTACAGAAGGTCATGTTGCCAAACTCACTTGATGTAATAATCTTTTTGTTTTTTTACTTTTCCTTCTTATAAGCTGGGATCCTTTCTTAGAACGGAAGCAAAACTAGCTTTTTTTTCAATAGCCTTGAACGAAGTAAAATCTTGGTCAAACATTTTTCAAACTTGTCTAGAAATGAAATGAACTGACTGAATTGGCATTTCTTTTGACACACAGACCTCTGTAGTGTTGACGCTCTGGTCTTGAGAGATTCCATGCATTGGAGCAGACATGTTTACATGTGAAGCAAGCACAACTTGTGGTAATAGCGGAGTACTCTCACAGCTTCCCTATTTCCTAAACTGTGCAGAAATGTATTGAAGATAAACACTACAGGTGAAAATAATGATTTCAAGCCATCTTGCCAGGTGTTGGAGATGAGCCTGCATAACCATACAGAAGTGAGAATTTGAAATGATCATCTAATGTCAGTCATCTTTAAGGGTCAAATTTTTATTATTGCCTGCTTTCACTGGATGAAAATAGGATTAAAATGGGATTTTCAACTCTAGAGATTCTATTTGCAACATTAGTTCAGGTTGAGAATTCTCAGGGAATTTACACTTAATCCATTGATCCTGTATTATTTGGAATGCATATTTATCAGGACCCCTCCCAGGCCATTATATTTTCTGTTAAGTTTGTCAACACATCACTGCTTAATAAACATAGCTTGCAAAAATCACTTTTAGATTATTTGTTTAAAGTATGGTCACTGGGCAGGTGGTTGGTTGTTCTAGAGTCAATATAACCAAACAAATTACAAACTAAGATTTTGTTGGTAAATTGGGGTGGGGGTGGAGGTAGAAGAAGTAAAAACCAGCTGGGTGCACAGAGCTTAGCTGAGTATAGATGCACTCAGGTAGCAACATCTGTGAATCTTGCTTCACTAAATAGCAGTAGAAAAGGTTCCATTTTATGTCATACAAGACTGTGCTATATGCATAGTGCTGTATATAGGCATTAAACTGCAAAGCTTTCCTCATTCAATTCCCACTATTTCTAAATACTGTATAAAATAAAATGATTAAAATGCCAATGAAGCCACATGTATTCTATTTTTGTAATAAACGTTTCTCTCTACAAAAAAAAAATGCTGTTTAATTTCAATGTGATTGTGAATTTTGTAAAATGAGGATGTAATAGCATTTTACTTAAACTTATAGTATCTTCTGTTCATATTGTGTTTCAGAATAGTTCCTTCATAATTAAAGTGTCAAAAAACACATTTGTAGCAAGAACGATGAAATTCATTCTGAATTAATCCGTCAGCAAATAATAACCTGCATTTCCTACTCTCAAGCAGAATCATTTAATACCTTTCAATCATTTGGTTCTTCCTTTTTTTTTTTTTTCCTTTTCTTGTTGTTCTTAGAAAATAACTTCTTATAAAAGCTTGAAAACTATTTTATGGGCTTAATGGAGGTTTTACTTTAGCTAGACTGTTATGTTGTTGCAAATATTTCCATAAATATGCAAGCTCTTCTCTGAGTCCCCCCCTTATTCCTCCCAATTAGAGCAATTCCAAAACAATAAACAAGGCAAACAAAGAATTCTTCAAAATAACCACAGCTTCTGGTTCATTTTACCAATGAAAACAAGTCACACCAAATGGAGTATTCCCGCTCACTTGGAGATAAAGTCAGCTTGATGTTTACATGCCATGTTTCTGAAATATTGAAGGAATAGGTCAGATTATTCAAGTGGGTTTTCTCCATGTAAGATATCTTGTTTCTATTGTTGCCTTTTAAAAATGACATTCATTTTGTATTTAGGACTTTAAAAAAATATAAATGAAAACACATCATATTTGTGTCCTGTATGTGTATGTATATCTGCCAGGAATTGTAATAAAATGCAAATATGAATAAGCAAGTAATGTCCGAGTAAATAATTTAGCTTATAGTATGAGGATCTGTGCTCTGGTTGGTTTAATATTTTCATACTACACACTTTAAGAGAATTATTGGCGTAGGTACTCTCTGTCAGGATGATAAACATACAGTCCATACATCCTGAGTTTTCACAGCTCTGTCCTTTGCATGAAGTTCAGTACAATATTCAGACTATGGAAGACACCGAACCATAAACTACTTGATAATGTAGCTTACGATTTCACCCAACCCAGGTCAAGCATGATTCTGGGCGGGAAAACAAAAAATCTTTTTAAATCATTGATTCTTTTAAAAATTCTTGTGCCATCAACTGCAGCTGCAGAACCATAATGCTTTCATTAAGGACCACATCTGGTCCGAATTAAAACAGGAGCCTTTCCCAGCCCTCAAGTGCTTGTCAGGTTGAAAGTCTTTTTCAGAGCTCCTGAAGCTTTTCCAAAAACCGAGGGCTGAGACAGAGAGCAGACCCTGTCACGAGCTGGTACAAGGCTTTCAGTACATTCCTGCTCTGTTATTCACCGTCTGGCTCTCATTTGAGGTACATCTCCCTTGTGTTCATTTTATGAACTTACACATGACTAGCTCTTTTGTTTCATACGGAAATAAAGAAAGTAGGGTTTTTTGAAGAATAGTGCTATAGACTGAGACATATTTATTCACACACTTGTGGGCTTGGGGTTATATGTTTGCTCTTTAAAAACATATATATTTTTTGTATTTAAACCACTGGCATAATAAAAAAGGTAGGTAATTAAAGGAACTCATAATAGACTTGGCTTTCTCCTCCTTGTTATGGAAAGGGAGGGAAAAATCTGCACAGATAGTGATGTGTTGAATTTTTTTTATGTTTACCATCTATTTTAGGACTGCAAAGAAAGAAGTCTATTAGCATTATCCATAAGCACAGTGATATAAAAGCAAAATTACCTGAATTTTGGAGGAATTATTTCAATAACACATGTATTGAATAGAATGTCAGCTAAATGTCAAGAAAATCCTAAGGTATATGAAGATGAAATAAGTCACCAACCAAAGAGAAAGAGAGCTTTGAAAAATTGATTGAGGATGTTTTACTGATGGCTGGAAAACATTACTGTTCCAGATAATTAATATACAATAACTTATCAATTTATATAGCATGCACACACTTTTATTAAAACCCCAAATATAGGGGCAAAAGAAAAATACAAATTCTGTGAAACTCAACATATCAAAAGGGAAACAGGTGAACAAATAATGAACATGCAGTGTGAGATGGACTGACATACAGGGAAAGGCACAATGGTAGTAGTGATGAACTCTGCCTGAGGAGGTCACCTTTGAGCTGGTCTTTGAAGGATGAATAGAAGTTCACCAGACCTTAGAAGACTCACAGATTTTAGTCAATTTTTAACATTTATTTATTACCTGAAATGACCAATTGATATGCTTTTGGGATAAAGAATGCACCCCACTATTGCATTAATTTATTCTCCATCCTTATTATTGATGCCCAAACTGGCATTATTCTGAAAAATTATTTTCCTAAGTTCCTTAATAGTATTATAAAGCATAAATGTGTTTTTCTCCATATGGAGGTAGAATTTACTTTCAGCACATATAACAGGAAAAAACACACTAAAGAGTCAAGTGAATCTAGATGATATGTGAGAATAACAATTTAATTATTCTCTCTGAACTTAAATTCTCATTTAAAAAGGTGGGAATAATATGTATCTCATGGAATAATGAGGATACAATGAGATGATTTATTTTGAAAACTAGAACAATAGCTAGCTCCTAGTAAACCAGCATTCAATAAATAATAATTCTCTTTCCAGTTTTTATCTCCAAATAGGATACATAAGACTTGGCTTAAACTAGTTTTCTTTTTCAGCATATTAATACTGTATTTCAGGGTATAATTAAAGGTATATATTTATCTACTTGAGCAAATGAGTGCCGATTGTTTGACAATTACCTTGGAATAAAATAGATTAATGGAAAAACACAAATAACAAAGCCTCCTCTAATTTCACTAGCTGTATTTAAACACTTCATTGCTGGATACACAAAATGATTTGTGCATTCCAATAATATATTTCTCTCAGTGAAAAATCTTGTAAGCTTTCCTAAGAGTAAGGGTTACCTCTTCCATGTATTTCACAGACTCTCTCTTAGTCCTAGGAAAATATTTTATCCAAGTCTAGGTGTTCAATAGGTGTCTGTTGTTTAGACAAAGCCAGAGAGTGCGAGCATAGTTTTTTCTAGTAGGAAAGATGCAGACAGAGCATCTAAGTTGAGTCACTTGTGTCTATATGTGGAAGCATCATCCTATCTAATAAAGACAGAATATGCAAATTGACTGTAACTCTGTGACAAAGATGGCGGCGCCCACAGCCAGTAAGGAGGGAATATGCAAATTAAAGTGACAAGGCGAGAAGTGGAAGGTGGCTCTGGACTGGAGCGAAGGCGGTGCTGCCAGTCAGGGGAAGGAAGGCCCATTCTTCCATGAATCTTTGTGCATCAGGCCTCTAGTGGTTTATATAATGTTAAGCCAACGAACAAAAATTTTCAAATGGAAAGCAAATTAAATGCTACAGCATCACTGAGTGTCTCTATGAAATGATGTGATAAGCCTCCTAGGTACATAAAATATAATAAACACTCAAAGAAAGGCTATAGGTTGGAAATCAGGTTCCTTCTTTCTCATTCGCTGTTCTTTCGTTGCACTTCTTTATTAGACTGTGAAGGTAAAATGACCTGTTTTACTTAACAAAGCCAGCCAGCTGTTTTTATGGAAATTCTTTCTCAGTTTATAACTCATGTGCATGTCAATGTCAAAGTAACAACTGCACCACAGGGATGAAATGGATAAAAGACTCCTGGTCAGGTATAGTTCTCTTTCCATTAAAATGTACCCTTTATGTTTTCCATTAAGTATTGTCAACTCAGCTTTCTTCATTGAAAGTGGTCAGCTGATGGATGCTTGTGTATAATGTGGTGCAGGATAAAAAAAAATACTTCTATGTGCTTTTAAAATCCTTTTATGAAGAACAAAATTTGACAGTATTTTTAGACACTATTTTACATGTGAATTGTGAGAAGTGTCATGTACTTATCTGTAATTTTGGATGCTATATATGTGTGTGTACACCCACAATAACATTTTAATCTTTCAAATCCTTCAACCTTCTTCATCTTTAACTTGTGTGAAGTGTTAGTCTGTAAGACTAGATATATTTCATAGACTAATAAACCCAGGTGCAGGAGACACATTTTAAGGTGATTCAAATTTGGATTTAATTCATTAATTAATGAGTGAGTGAATTCATAAGCAATTGTAAGAAAATGTAAGTCACCCTAACCAGTGTGGCTCAGTGGATAGAGCATCGGCCTGCGGACTGAAGGGTCCCAGGTCCGATTCCGGTCAAGGGCATGTACCTTGGTTGTGGTCACATCCCCAGTGGGAGGTGTGCAGGAGGCAGCTGATCGATGTTTCTCTCTCATCGATATTTCTAACTCTCTATCCCTTTCCCTTCCTCTCTGTAAAAAATCAATAAAATATATATATATTTTTTTTTTTTTTAAAAAAAAAGAAAAGAAAACGTAAATCAGATATATTGTGTCTATACTTTTGATTTTCTTCCTAGGGCCTGCAGGCAGTACTGAGTGCCTAAGTGTTCAACATTCAGTGTTATGAACAAACGTGTATTTTGGAGACACAAGTTAGCTCCACATGACATTTTCAGTTTAAAACTTTGAATTTGGTATTTAAAAAAAATGTCCATTTGTGCTGTGACTAGCCTTTTCATTCATTATGTTGCTGTGAGAATGCCACTTAATTGTTTAGGGCTTTATAATTTCCTTTGTGGAAGAGTATATTAATAACTGCAGATCTCTATTTTGTTAAAATAATGATTAACCAATTAGGCAGTCTGGTTTTCTGAGAAAAAAATTAGAATAAAGCATCTTTATATATTTTTATAAAATATTTACATAGAATGAAATAGCAAAGTAATTACTTTTATTTTCTGTCTTGCATATAATACTTGAGGATTTCAGTCAATTTTGACTGTCTCTCAGTGCTTCCCATCTCAGTAAAGAGCACTACAAAACATCAAATTGTCCTTCCAAACATGATTATTTATTCTTCTCTTTCATCATCTACTATATTTATTCACCAGAATCTCTGTCCCATGTCCTAAACCATGCCCATTACCGACTCCCTAGGCTAGTGGTCGGCAAACTGCGGCTCGCGAGCCACATGCGGCTCTTTGTCCCCTCGAGTGTGGCTCTTCCGCAAAATACCATGGCCTGGGCGAGTCTATTTTGAAGAAGTGGCGTTAGAAGAAGTTTAAATTTAAAAAATTTGGCTCTCAAAAGAAATTTCAATCGTTGTACTGTTGATATTTGGCTCTGTTGACTAATGAGTTTGCCGACCACTACCCTAGGCCAGGCACCATTAGTTCTCAACTGGACTGACTCATGCTCTTTTCTAAAATATCCTTGAAACTGTAGTCAGAATGATTGTCCATTGCTCACACCTCTACCATGCTACCCTGCTACGTACAACCACTCAATGAGGTGGATGGCTTCTGATTTCTACTGAGATAAATCTCCAACTCCACAAGTCTAAGCCTCATTCCGACATCTCATTGTGTACTCCACACTTTTACAACACAAAGCTTCCTTTTGTTCCTTGAACTTTCCATCCTCCTTGGGGAGTGAATTTGGGCAGATGTTGTTTCTTTATTCTGTTGGTGTCCTCTTTCCCCCGTCTCTTCATGGAGCAAACTTCTACTTATTCTTTAATTAGCAATTTAAACTTTACTTCTTCAATAAGGCCTGTCTAGTTCCTAGAACTTAGCCACCCAATATCAGTAAACATCATACTCTCATTTTTAACATAGAGCCTACTTCATTGTAGTTGCTTGTTTGATTTCTCTCTCCTTCCAGGTAAATAATAAGGTACATAAGAACAATGCTCTTTGCAAAAGGCCTGAGACACGGAGTATCTATATATATAAAAGCATAAGTGACCATTAAGACCGAATGACGGAACGATTGGTTGACCAGTCGCTATGACTGGTCAATGGAGGAGCTGCCCCCTGGAGGTCAGTGCACTCCCTCAGCCAACCTCCTGGGGTGGGCCAACCTCCTGCGGTTCCCCTCACCCCCCGGGGTGGCTGGCCCAGATCGCCCTTCCACCCACTGCTGGCCAGCCCTGATCAGCCCCAATCCAGCCAGCCAACCTCCACCCTTCAGCCAGCCAGCCAGCCCTGATCGCCCTGATAGGGACTGGGTGAGACAGCCCCAATCGGCCCCATCACTGGCCAGGCCAAGGGACCCCACCCGTGCACAGGGCCTCTAGTACTCAATAAACAAATTCGTGCACAGGGTCTCTAGTACTCAATAAACATTTGTGGGCTAAAGTAAATTGACTCCATATACACATGAGGTTCTCTCTTTGCATTTAATAAGTCAATCTAAGCATTTTTTCTTCAGATAATATTATTTACTTGAAATGTAAGAAAAATAAAAATTTTATTTAATCAAGTATCTGCAAAATTCTTGGTTTCTCAGTAGGAATAATATAGAAAATTGTGAAATAATAATCTTTGATCCCTGTTGCTTAAGATAATAAATAATAAAAAATGATACTTAAGACAACAAAAAAGGCATAATTATTATTTTAACTTTACCATTGACTCAGCCCTCAGACAACTTAGAAGATGAGTTTTCTACATAAAAAGCACTTAAGCTTCTAATTTTAAGAATAGCCTGCTCTTTCTTACTAACTTTTTAATCTCAGCTCAGTGAACTTGTTACTTTTCCTGAGTTTTGCTTACCCATGATTTTAAATGTCAGGTTGCCGTATTGTGTTTGAATGCTTTCCAGTCGTCCCCTTAAAATTCTTTCTTACTCGGTTGCAATCTTGTTACAATTCCTTTGACTGGAGTGATTGCCAATTGCAGTTTGAAAACAACTGACCTCCTCGTCTCCGCTAATATTGTTAGAATGAAGCTACAATGGCACCTCTCAGGATAACCACATTAGAGCAGTCCACAGAAGGCAGACTCGCATATAAATGCACGTTTGTACCAAATACATCCTTCACTGGGAAAATGACAGCCACTCAGATAAAATGCTTTTGTTATTTACTTTAAACAAGTATCTGTAGCGGTGGCCTGACCGTGGTTGAATCATTTCAGTAATTTGGTTACGACGGCGGCGCTGGTAATAAAAGGGAGAGCAGTTCCTCAGACAGAAGTGACCTGCCTCCTGACATCCTCGGAGGTGCTGCATGACAGTGATATGTAGATTACTTTTCCGTTCAAACACACAAGAGCATTGCTAGACATGTGTAGCCTCGTCTCTCTCTTTCTTCAAAGCACTGATGCAGGCTAGACAAGGAAGGCAGGACGCCTGGAAGGGCACCATTGCCAGTAGGTACAGCAGTGGGTGCTGTTTGACATGTTAAGAAGATGAAAGCATCCTTGGAAAAGCTTGATCATTACCAAAAAAATAAAATGACTTCTGCAAAGACTGTGTCTTCTAACGTTAAGCAAGCACTGATGAGTAATGGTGCTTGGAAAGAGAAAATGACTCTAAATTTTAAATGGGGCAGGGACAGAAATCTCACAATTTATATGTATGGTTTGCCATTCAAGGCCCAACATGTAAGTCATGCGTAAGTCTTTTATCCTAGGGTAATATCTAGAAGACAGGTATTTCTTTGGAATTAAAAGTCATTCCTATGCAACGAAGAAGTTTCAAGAGGACTAGTCACTTCTGACATTCACAGATTGCACTGTGTTGCTTTACTCTCTATCGGGTCTGTTTTTGATATCAGAAAAAGGAGAGAAGCAACTCTTGTCCTTTTGGTCTCACCTTTTTTTCAGTAATAATCAAGCTTCTCTGTTGGTCACATGAAATGTAGTCACATCAAAACATTTGGAGTCCAGGACGAGCAAAGGTGAAATGACTGTAGCAGTAAAAAAAAAAAAAAAAAAAAATCAGTGATTTTAAGGTTGTATAACAATATTTTTTTCTTCATCTTTAAAATGTATTGGTAACCAACTCAACATCCACATCTTGGATCTAAACTTTCTGATTGAATTGGCTCTTTGAGTATTTATGATACACAACAGGTTCTATTCCGCTTTTTGTACACAGTTGACAAATTGACTGGCTTCTCCCACAGCCTTTCTTCACTGAATCTATGTCTGGCTAGAAGGTTAATTAACTGAATGAAAATGTTCTTTTTCAACACTAAGTTTATCAGTAGATGAACATGGTTTATCCACAAAGGAAAGGCACCTAGCAACACCTAGCAGAATCAATCCAACTACGAAGTCAGGCGTCAGCCCTAGAGCTCCTTACCATCTCCCCGATATCTCTCACTTTCTGTATAACTATAATGCCTTAATATGTTATAATAAATGTACCATTTCATAGTAATGATTCATAACACAACCCACTTACCCAGATGTAAATTCTGAGGAGTTTCACTAAGATAAGCCTCACTTATGAGACTAGATGGCAGAATCACCGTATTAGGTCAGAAGGTGGCTTCAATTCCAACTTGTGTTGTTAACTGACTGTATCTGATCTTAGGCAGATCACCACAGGCTGTCTGAGCCTCAATATTTTTTCAGTGGTAAGATGAAGAAAACAGTATTTTTACGAGGATTAAATACTATTATTAAGTAAATTATATATAGATATGAAGATGGTGCTTTTCATTACTATTCTTACTAAAGTTATTGTGGGAATTTGAATTCTAATCACATTGACTTCAATCCAATTCTTATTGATGGCGTTATCGGGGGAAAATGGGGTTTTTGAGGTACCGCCGGAATAAGCATTTCCGGAGGCCCCCTCTGGAGAATGCGATGTGGTAGAAAGCTTTATTTCCATGGAATTACACACCTGGCTTTTCAAAGTCCCATTTCCCTTAGTCCAGTCATAGGACAAGTCTAGCTGGTGTTTCAGGGGAGCTGGAAGCAAAGCCAGTGTCCAGAGTTTCCTTTCCATGTTGGATGGAGATGGGCCCAGTTCAGCGTCAGGCTAGTTACAGTCCATTAGTCCATTGTGTGTGGGGTCCCCAAGGCTGTGGGCCATGGGGCGAATGCAGAGAAGCAGGAGCAAAAGAACACCATCAACCCAGAGTTACACAAGTCCCAAGAGAGCCAGGAGAGCGAATTTCTTCGTTTAGGAAATTGAGTACAGTAAACCCTCAATTTTTTGAACCTCAATTTAATGGACTTGAGATTTAATGACACTCTGTCACCCGAATTAGTCCATTATATTGAGGTTTTACTGTATCCCAAATCTTTGAGTGCTTGCAGTGGCCATGCCCATTCTGGCCAGCCATTTCTGTCCCCAGGTATGATTGACAGGCAAGTATCTTTCCTATGTCATCCCAACTTTCCTGGGCATGTGTCTATCTCCCCTTTGTTGGATCCCTGAGGAGTATAAAGTTGTAGCTTCCTGGTGAAGCTGCCCAAATGCCATGCCTATAATATCTGGCCTTCCCTTTGCTCCTTGCCTGTCATTAATAATTACTGTATTTTCTGGCATATAAGACGACTTTTTAACCCAGGAAAATCTTCTCAAAAGTCGGGGGTCGTCTTATACGCTGGGTGTCATTTTATAGGGAGGGTATATCCCTAACTCTATATTTTAACTGGAAAAGTTGGGGGTCATCTTATATGCCCAGTCATCTTATATGCCGGAAAATACGGTAATTACAAAGTAACCATTAGACTGGAGACTCCAAGAACAAGGAGAAGAGATTAAGGTTGACTGAATATACACTTGTTCTATAGAACTGTAAGAGTTGCTTTAGTTCCATGTATTTCTCACAACATCCTCCTGATATAGATCCCCCTCCCTCCCCTTTATTGATCAGGGAAGAAACCAAGATCTGGAATATTCAATGGCTTTCCTAGTCATTGATATAGCAATTAGCAGAGTCATGTTTGGGCCTATCTCAGGCTGTTTTCATGGTACTTTTCTAGATAATAGCCATTCAAATAGTTGGTATTAAGTAGCATGAAATAAGGTGGGCTTCAGTAAAAGAGGCACATGGACAGACTTTATTGTGATTATATACATTTATATATCTGATGATACATTATTATATACTAGGCATCCTCAAACTACGGCCCGCGGGCCACATGCGGGTGTTTTTGCCGTTTTGTTTTTTTACTTCAAAATAAGATATGTGCAGTGTGCATAGGAGTTTGTTCATAGTTTTTTTTTAAACTATAGTCCAGCCCTCCAACGGTCTGAGGGACAGTGAACTGGCCCCCTGTTTAAAAAGTTTGAGGACCCCTGTTATATACACACAAAACTAAAATACTCAACACACCTAATATAGTTAGAAAAATAGCTTATTATTTATACATGCTTCTGAGAATTGTTAACATGTTAACATGTTAACATGCTTCTGACAATTGTTAATAGTTTGTTATTATTCAATTATACTAAAAGTAAGGCAAGAGATATTTAAGATTTCTCTTAGTAATCTGTTAAATCTTTAAGTGACCTCATGATGAAGTGGGGTAATATATATGAGGAACAAATTGTTTTATTTGATTTGAAACATATTGGGTAAATGATTTGTGGAGTAGCTGGAGCCTTGAGGATATTGTTTGGCTCATGGCAGTTTTCTTAGAAGGTGCTGTGGCTTTTCAATTGAGTAGCAAGAAAATTTATCAAATTCATATCCTGATCTCATCTGTCTTTCCCTAGGTCATCGATATAGTACTTATCCAAAATTTAGGAAACACAGCCATACAATTTAAGCATAGGGTAGATTATTTAAGTTAGACCATCCCTAATGAATGAAATAAAATTGCTTTCAGCTATCTTCATGTATTTATAGAAGACTGTAATTTCCCCTTGTTGAGAACATTCAGCATACATTTTCCTATCAGACTTCCTGACAATACAGGTTGGAAGCAGAGTCTGGCTGAGAATTCTGCAGGTGATGCAATTAGGGTGGGGGGCACTGTGGAATCTTAGCAGAACTGCCAATTAACCCTTTAAAAAGTTATTTGCTTCTGGTACAAGAACCAAAGGATAGAACACACATTTGGGAAAAGGCTGTTGTTACATTTGAGAATCTCATGTTTTTAGAACAAATGGAGATGTTTTGAAGCTCTCAATGTTGGTCCTACTGTCATATTATTTAATTAAGTCTATGGTGTACATTTGCATGGAATTCATTTAATGTCAAGGTGTGGTTCTCTTTATAGATTATTTTCAAAACTCTTTATGTGGGCTAACTATGATTTTAACCAATTATATGATATGAAATAGAACCTGTAATTATTTAAAGTAGTCACAGATACATCTTCTGATATGAAAATTAATAATTTAATTTTGGTCCCTTTTATGACATTCTCTCTCCTAAATACGTATGTATTTTCCTCTTCTCAAGAAAGCATTATAAAGCTGAACCATTCATGCTCCTAAAAATCTGGTTTCCATGATACATTCAAATATAAAATTGAGGTTATGTAGTCCCTGGATCTATCAGTGACTGAAGTGTAGATCTAAAAGTCAGATATAAGGACTGGCTCATTATTTGGCCTCATTACATGCTTTAGAGGGGATTTTGAGACTTGCACATAAGAGTCAGCTTTGACAATTTCTCCCAGAGGAAGGAGCTCACGGGAGCCTTTTCCATTGGTTGGAAACGTGCTAATGAGGTTAGGGTCATTGATTTGATCTCACCTGAGCGCAAGTATGCTTTGTTCTAGCTCTAGGCTTCTAATGGCCTCCATAGCCAAAGGCAGTCATTTATAAACGTGTGCTGCTGGTTGTACAGGAAGCGTGAGAGAGAGTTCACATTTATCAGAAAACACTGTCAATACTAAAACAAAACTCACTCAAAGAACATGTCTGACTAGTGGTGGGTTGATGGTCTTGTCTTCTTTCTGAAGCATGCATAGCTCATAAACCTCCAAAGACGGACATAATTGCATGTAAAGCTTAACTGATAATCCAGGATAAGCTCCTCCTCTCAAGCTCTTTAACGCAATGATATCTTTCACCATATAAGGTAGTGTTCACTCTTGCCATATATGGAAATATTCAAGTGTTCTGGGGATTAGCACGTTAATATCTCTGTTAAGGGACCACTAAAGCCAGCCTAAAAAAGTTTTGAAAAAAATCCAAGCGCCCACATTGCAGTTCAGTAAACAGTTATGAAACCATACTAAGCACTACCATACATACTGTACAAATCCCTTCACACACCCAAATAAGAATTCAAAACGTACACACACAGACGCACACACAATAGTATTCACTTCTTACAACCACATGTTGGAATGAAAGCAGAGCCTGTCAGAAAGAGACAGATGGACAGGGCAGGAGAGACAGAGACAGAAGAAGGGAAGCAAAGGCTGTTTCTTATCCCTCAGGCTGACACTCATCCTTCCTATAGAATAAAGAGCTAATATGATAATTAGACCAAACAGCAGAACTACTGTCGGGACGAAGCCGGGGCTGCAAGGGCCGGCCGAGGCTGCGAGGGGCTGCGAGGGCCGAGCCCCTTGCACGAATTTTGTGCATTGGGCCTCTAGTCCTATATAATAAAAGGGTAATATACAAATTGACTGAACAGCAGAATGACTGGTCACTATGACATGCACTGACCACCAGGGGGCAGACGCTCAATGCAGGATCTGCCCCCTGGTGGCAGCGCTAAGGATGTCTGTCAAATCGGACATCCCCCGAGGGCTCCCAGGCTGAGGAATTTTCATGCACTGGGCCTCTAGTTTATTATAAGCACGGGGCATGGATTATCTCGGTTATCAGAGTGATACGTACTTCAGAGCTGTTTTGGTTTTTAAAAATGGAGACAATATTAACCCATGTGGACAATATATGTACATGTGGGAATCCCATGGATTTGTGAGTAGAGCCTCCTTCACATATTAAATATCATAGCCTGGCCATTCATTAAACATGTTTTTGACAACTGGTTGTAAATCAGAGCAAGGACCGTGAATCATCAATGTGGAAGCTGATGTTCTGGAAAGTGAAAAAAGGGTTTATTCATTCTGCCTATAAGAACTATGTTCAGAAAAACACAGCTTTTTTTTTTTCTTCTTTTCTTTTCTTCAGAAGAGAGCAGGGAAAACTGGCAAAGTTACAACAATGTGATGGAGTTGATTCCTAGGCCATCCAGCTGCCTAATTACTGGCAGCGTCTCCGAATTTTACTGCATGCCTCTTGTGACACCACCCTTTGTAAAGCAATAACCCTGCATTGAAACAAAAACAAACAAATTACACCCCCCCCCAAAAAAAAAGATAATAACCAGCAACTTAAAAAAACACACACACACAAAACAAAAAACCTTTTTAAAAGATGCTTTCTTAATTGAACACACACAAAAAAATCCTAAACTTTCTAAATGGAATAATTCAGCCAAGGATTTTATGTCATGAAAGACAAAGCAAAAGAATGAGTAGTTACTTTGCAATTTCCTCCTCCAGTGTAGTGTTTTGAAAAGCCTATTCCATGTGTTAAGTTGAAACACTGCTTTTAGATGGTAAACTTATTACAATTTAATCCGGCAAGATGAAAGCTTTGAACATGCAATTCTCTCCGACGTTCTATTTGGAAGAACAATAGCGGTGCTATGTACATTGTTTCATACAAAACAAGACACAAAACAAAAGGAAAAAGCAGTGGTCTGATGCAGCCATACACTTAAGATGTTTAAGCAGAACTGCTGTGAAATTATTTAGCAATTCCCCTAAGTGTTCTCAGCGACTTCTTGTCAAGGATTCCTTCAACAATATGATTAAACCCGGAGAGGAAGTAAATGGGCGATAGTTGTGTCCAAGAAGACAAAGTGACAGTATGTGCAGCTCAGGGACCACCAGCACGTGCTCGCCTGGCTTC